>CP137667.1:6481781-6696781 GCA_037976565.1 Mesocentrotus franciscanus | reverse complement strand
ACAGCAGACACAAATATTAGAAACAGATCAGCTAGTGACAGTGTGAGGGAAATCTGATGAAAGAAAGTGATTTATGAATTTTTTAATTGAGTAGTAAAAGCAGAAAAATAAGAGAAACAAAACAATTTGCTAACAAGAAACCATTACTTTGTAAAATATTCTCTTTTAAGAAAGTATCTAAATCCTATAGGCATTATACCTCACCATTAACTACTAGGCGTTGTGGCGTGCGCCTGTAATCCAGCTAACAGTGGAAGTTACAAACTGATTCAGCCGAGGACGCAGGTTCGAAACTGAGTCACGTCTTTCGGATGGTGACGTTAAAGGTCGGTCCCCAGACGTAAATAATCATATCCGATTGATACACGTCTGTAAAAACCCAATACACACACATAGATGCATCATACATATTATTGTGCGAACCTACACCTAACAAGCATTGCTTTCAAGTAGGTTAGTTTTTTTCATTTCCTGTAACCAAATAATTTGCATTACAAGACGAACAAAAAAACAATGTCAAAGATATTTCAATGCTAACTTCTGTTATATCATTACGTTTATTATTGTCTGTCGTTGTTTATATTATTTGAAAAGAAATTAAAATAAATTCGCTCTGTATAGAGCGACTACTACTACTACTACAAATCATATATATATATACTTACAGGTTCACATTTTTACACATGCAACCATTGCGTGGAACATAATTACTATTTATTCATCAGCAAAAACAAAAAAGAAGACAATTCACGAGATCTCCAATGCAAAGAATATAGGATATAAATATGCTCGAAAGCTACATAACACAATTATTGCTAATTTGCATTTGAAAAACTTAAAAACTCATAACTTTATTATTCTTTATCAGATTTCCTCAACCTTCAATGCTCCGTTTCTCTTTTTTTTCCCCTATTCCTCTCAAAACCAATTTTATATCAGGATGGATCAGGATGATGGGGCAACACGGGTTTATCAATCAATGTTCACAATCTAATCGGGGTGATATATAAATGGATAATAGTAGCGTGGGCTTATTGAAAGGGTAATCTATATAGGGGAACGAATTGTGTAAAGGCCCATACTATGAGGAATGAGGGGGTCCCCAAGCAAACTTTAAAATGTATCATGTTTAAGCCACCCAATCGTATGCTAAATGTAAGGCATTTTTGAAATAAATAAATAAGTAAATGAATGAATAGATAAATAATGATTAATTAACAATTAAAAGCTACAATGAATGTGATCACTTAGGGGGAAAACATGAATTGATAATATTTTTGTACACGACAAACGAGAGAGTTGTCCAAGGCTACGTTACAATTCACTGACCAAATAGCCGATTTGAGATTCGCATAGATTTAGTGATTTCATGTTTAAAACATTCATAACCCCCTCATTATTGATCCGACTTAATTAATTATTAAAAAAAAGAAAAAAGGATCGCCATTCTGTTTCGCTTCTGCTCTCATTCAAATGAACTTATTACAAGGTTGGATTGCCCTTTAAAAATATAGCAAATCTCCATAGCGCTGTATGGATTTTAACGCGTTATTCTTTGAATATTTTACTCATTTATCATTTTAATAATCACCCCAGATTAGAATTGGTGCAAGCATGGGGACCAAAGTAATATACAGACAAATCGAGGGGGGAGAGAGAGAGAGAGAGAGACAGACAGACGGAGAGAGAGAGAGACAGATTGTCACATGCAGAGAGAAGGTTGATTGGGAGATAGAAAGTGAGAGGGAGAGGGAGAGGGGGAGGGGTTAGAGAAAATGATGAGGAGGAGAACTGATAGAGAATGAGAGAGATAGAGAGACAGAGAACATAGAGAGAGAGAGAGAGAGGAAGAGAGATAGAGATGGAGATAGAGATATGGAGATAGGGGGGAGGGGAATCAAACGACAATAAGAAACAAAATACATAGAAATCGCCGGCAGTGACTGATATATCGAAAAATATATGCTCCTGAAATCAAATATTTTAAAATCTACTAGGCCTACACATAAAACGCTTTGTAAACTATCTTTGTCTTGCATGTTTAGGTATTATCAAAGGAGAGACTTAGAATTATTGTATAGCCTGGTAGAAACCACTCGGAGGGAGGGGGTTAATGGTCAACTCAGGCGTTTGGTGTATACTAGAATACCATTAATTTCAATTTCCTCCTAAGTCCATTCTCTCTTTAAGCACTAATCTTCAGGAGTGTTTCACAAAGACCAAGATCGATTTTACCATGATTTGTACGTCCCTTGAGAGACCAATGCCAGTAAATGGTGAGAGCAAACAGTGGCATGAACGGCCAGCCATAGTTAAGGCCAACTTAAAGTCGATCTTAGTCTTTGTGAAACACCCCCCTTAAGAGATATTTATGGATAACATAATTATCATGGGGTAAATTAATAACATAATCCTCCTGTGGGCTCTGCGTTGGAACAAATAGCATAGTTGTCGTGCGCGACATCGCAGTGTTGACAACGATTCAATTTCTATTTCGTTCAAACTGTCAACAATCTACTTCTCTGATTGAATTAGAATTTGTTGAAATAATATCGTCTCAAGGTATAATGACATTTTGTTACAGATTTTTCTTCACCTGTACAAAGTTTTCACATTTCTCTACATCATGACAGATATAACACATCTTATATATTCAATAATATGACAAACAACTGTATACAAGTCTAGTTTGATTATTCACAAAGTTTTCAAAATTCTCCTCTTACAGATAAAACACATCTTATATTCAATAAAATTACAGATAACGTTATTATCGTCTAGTTTCATTATCTTTACAAATCTTTCTTTATTGTTCACATTTTTAAATTCATTATCAATGATACTAATTTTTTCAAACAATATCATTCCTAGGGAGTAAATTTTGTACAATCCAAAGTGGAGTGATATTCGTCTCCAATTCCCTCACTATTACAATCATTGCAGGTACGTAAATGTGTTGGTAATTTATTCGGGCGTCTATCGATCTGCCTTGTGAATGTTCTGCTGTCTTTTAGAGCAATGATCAAGCTAAACATTGTAAATCACGGCTCACAGGCGTTTGGCTTCGTTTGACACTCAGTATCATAAAAAAACATACTCGGCGACCGCTTCCTTTGTGATTTTATAACAAGTAGGTTATACAACTGTATCACACGCAATCATCACTCCATAGCAACCGCATCTCAACATCATAGCAACGAGATAACCGTTGGCAAAGGTGCGCTGGAGGCATGAGGGTACGTCAATTCTTTTGAAGAAGAAAAAATGTTATACGCGTATTAACTGGTCCAAACCACAACGCAACCAGCAGGTGTACGTTATCTCCGAAACATGTATCATGCCTTTAAGTGCTATATATATATATATATACTATTTATATATCACAAATAATTCAATTTGGAAATTCTTCCATCAAGGTGACGGTAATATAAAAGGAATGATTGAGGGTTCAATTCACTCTCACCAGTTTCAGTTCAATTCGTCGGATAGTCTCTCTGACGAAAAGGACTTATTACTTTCTCACAGAATAAATTGAAACCATTAAAAGTTAATTTCATTCTCTGTCTTCGCGTGTTCTACATGTACATAATAATGTGTATGTATGAGTGTATAATTATAGATATATATATATATATATATATATATAGCTTTTGTTTTCATTTCGAAAATCAGGTTTATTAATCTCCAACGCAACATTACAGTGAACCAGACTGTGCTCTTAATAGGTGCCCCAAGGCACTATTGGGTCGTAAGTCCTTATTTTATGGGTTGTTTTGTTGGTACAGTCAAAGAGACCACTGGGAAAGGGCGGGGTTAGGGGTAATGGCAGCCGTGTGATCGAGTCTTTAACCGATGAGAAACGTCCATATTGGGAGCATGATATTCAGAAAAGAAAGAGTTACTGCAGAATTGGCCGCATTTTCCCAGATTTT
Source organism: Mesocentrotus franciscanus (assembly GCA_037976565.1). Taxonomy (NCBI): domain Eukaryota; kingdom Metazoa; phylum Echinodermata; class Echinoidea; order Camarodonta; family Strongylocentrotidae; genus Mesocentrotus; species Mesocentrotus franciscanus. The sequence goes on along the minus strand of CP137667.1, from coordinate 6,692,849 downwards.
TAAGGGTGTGTGTGGGGGAGGGGGTATTTTCTTCTGTGTACTATAGGTATGTCTTGCGGGGAATGGGGTGGGGAGGGGGGTAGACGAGGGAATTCGTCAATGACCATTTTTGTGTTGCCTAATGCGTATTCATGGTCATTATGTTTAGGTCCGTCAATTTCAATCAGGGCTGATAAAAGAGAGAGAGGGAGGATCACTCATCTCCATCCCAACAACGTACATCTTGGACATCATGATCTACTCAACCTCTCGCGTGGTAGTCAGCCTTGTGGTCATCGTCTACGTCATGACCTCGATTAGGACGACGACATCGACACACGTAACCGATGATCGCGGACGTGGAACCATGAATGCGAAGAGAGTGAAGCCTTACCAGAAGAAACACCCGACATATGAAGGTAGACCTTCCCCCTCTCTCTCCAACAAAAAGAGAACCCCTATTCTCTTTTTTTTTCTCTCTCTCTCTGTCCCTCTCTAACAAAATCAATCATGCAATGTTATTTTGACTACTGACGCGATATACGAAAACTCCAGAAAATAAAGAAAAATTGCATTTTGTAGAAAGGGCTGTTCTCCTATACGACAGCCTTTCAGAAAAAAAAACTTTCTTACAAACTCTAGTTTGTGAATTAAAGAGCGCCACCTGTTGGGTACTAACGGGACAGGATTTTGCTATGATCACTCAGACAGGAATAAGAATATTGTAGGCCTACTGATGAGCAGTCAGCTTCAACCTTATTAATGATCATCTTATAATTTCTTATTGTTTTCAAACTCATGAGATGTTTTCCTTTGTTTCTTTCTCTGTTTCAGCTTGTTTCGATGCTGTACGAGGAAAGCGATGTCTGTGCGATACTCAACTCAACAAGAATAGTCCAGATTACTACAAATGCTGACCAAATCATTTTCAAACACGTATACAATTCGCAAAAGTTTAAGAAAATCAACCTAAGGCTAAATGCAGTAGCCTAGTCCATCACCTATTTGCAAAGGCAAACATAACAATAGCTTAGTCCGTTATCTGAATATGATTTTGGGGATAATAGCATGGAATTTGCCCTTGATTTCTTTTCTTTCGTATAACAATGCATGCATGTACTACATACAACACTAAAACCATAATTTCACATTAATTATGGCATCTTTTTTCGATAAATCAATTCAAGGACAATTGTAATACCCAATTAAGAAATTTTAAGAGATATTTTTGATGTATTAAGCGCTATATTTCACATGTTTCATTGAATGGTCCTTTTTCGTGATTTAATAGGGTTTGGTGCGGGGATCTTTGTTGCGGGTGCCTCGTTGCAGGTTTGTTCTTTCGCCTGATGCGGGTGATTGTGTGTCGGTGGTGGGGGTGCGAATGGCGTACGTTCGTTGTTGCTAGGTGAGACAAACATTAAGGCTTGTCCTGCCTGGCGTCACGTGGTGTGTGCGGTTTGCGTTCTGGCTGTCGGGATGCAGTTATTCGTGGCGGGTGGGTGGCATGGTTTGTGGCGGGGAGCTCGGCTGGGGTTCGTGCTTTGGATTCGGTTGCGTTGTGAGGGTGGCATGTAGTATTGTCCCTGTTTGTGCAGGCTCTGGTATTTGTCGCCTTCACGTATCATCCGAACGGCTAACTAATGCGTGGGAAATGATTATTTATTTCATTGAATGCATTCGTTTGTTCTTTATGCCAACAAGGTTCTGGCTCGTACATAACAGCTGCTCTTACTCTGACTTTTGTCAGTGTCTCTCATTATTTGTTTAGTCTAATCACGAGTGCAAATTAAACCTTTCCTTTGGTTAAGTTTAGTATCTTTTTTTTGGGGGGGGGGGGAGTTTTACATATTACGTTACATGAGGTTATTTAAAAACATAAATAATATTGCATGTTTAAAGTACGCATTAGATTGCGCTTTATTTCTATACTATTTCTTTTACAATGCATTCTATATGTTCACAATTCATGATAATAAAGTTACTTTTTATTTAAAGAATACCCCAAAAAAATAACTCGATATACTTGCATAATTAATCTGAATAGCTATATTTATGTCCCATGGGCTACAAACACTGTGCTTTTGAGACCTGCAAGTGATTCTGATTATGTTGCCATTTTTTCTTTCACTTATGATTTCTTACAACATTTTTATTTTCAGCACTAGCACAACCATGAACACGCTCTCTGCGCTCTCTGTGGCTTTTCTTGTATGTTTTGGATATTCCAAAATTCTGAATGATTTTTCCTAATGCAAATCTTGACCAAGGTTTGAGAAATGTTGAAAGTAATTATTATACAGTACACAAATTTAATTCTAGTTTTAATTCATCTAATAATAGCGATGAAATGAACGATGACTCAAACTCCATGCATCTTCAAGCTAATCCTGACTTCAGCCTATTTCATGTTAATACTAGAAGTTTAAATAAGAATTTTGAGTCCGTACAAGAACTGTTTTTACAACTAAATAACTTCCAATTTTCAATAATAGGCTTGTCTGAAACTTGGCTTCATAAAAATTCCCCACCTCTTTTTAATATACCAAACTATCACATGTTTCGTTCTGATCGTGGTAATGGTAGAGGAGGCGGAGTAGCGCTATACATACATAATCATTTAAAAATTAAAGTTAGGTCCGACTTACACAGTCACTGAAGGTGCTGAAGATTTATTTATTGAAATATTAAATGATAAAACCAAAAACATAATAGTTGGCATAATGTATAGACCCCCTAATCATAATGTAAATATTTTCTTGCACAATTTTGATAGATGTCTTGATATTGTTTCCCGAGAAAATAAAGAAGTTTATATAATGGGCGATTTTAACATTAATCTTTTAAATTCTAATGATAACCACATTGTGAAATTTAGTAGTACACTGCAATCTTACGCATTTAACTCACATATTGATAAACCAACAAGAATTTCATGTATTTCTCAAACTCTCATTGATAATATTTTTCGAATGTAGCTCATAATAATTTTATAAATGGTCTGTTATATTACGATATTTCTGATCATTTACCGATATTTATTATTTCTAAAATTCAATTTGTTCAAAGAATTACTAAAAATAATTGTGCAATGTATAGAAAACAAACAAAACAAAATATTGAATCATTAAACTTTGATTTAGCCCAAGAAGAATGGGTCGATGTATTATGTGTATCTGACGTAAATTTAGCATATGAGAAATTTCTAGAAATTGTATTATATTATTATCATAAGAATATACCACTTGTCAAAATAAAAAAAGGTAAAAAGGCCAAACAACCATGGATTACTAAGGGTATTTTGCGTTCCATAGTCGCTCGTAATAAGTTGTATAAGGAAGCCCTTACAAGTCAATGTAACGACAAGGTTAAGAAGTATAAAACGTATAGGAATCATCTTACATCTCTTATACGATTGTCCAAGAAGTTATATTACTCTAACAACATAGAAAGTAATCAAACTAACAATAATTTATTATGGAAAACTGTAAAGGAACTCTTAGGCAAGAAAAATAAAGAAAGTAATAAATGTTTCTTAATTAATGAACAACAAATAACAGATCCAATTAAAATTTCAAAAGCTTTTAATGAGTATTATGTAGATGTAGGCCCTAATTTGGCAGCTAATATTGATTCAGGTGACATGAACTACAATAAGTCCTTGAATTCCCATGTGACAATTCCTTATTTCTTACTCCAACAAATGATTATGAAATTATTAATGTAGTTCAACACCTAAATTCTACAAAATCTAGTGGCCATGATAGTATAAGTGTTCTCTTATTGAAACAAATAATCTTTAACATCGTAACCCCTGACATATATATTTAATCTATCAATTTCAACGGGTGTATGCCCAAATTTGCTTAAAATCGCTAAAGTAATTCCTATTTATAAAAAGGACGATTCCTCATTAATAAGTAATTATAGGCCAATATCATTATTACCAAGTATCTCTAAAATTCTTGAAAAAATAATATATAAAAGACTTAACACTTTCTTTAAAAAAAACAATTCATTGATTCCTAACCAGTTCGGCTTTAGAATTGGTCATTCTACCGATTACGCAATTTTGCATGTGTATGATAAAATAATTGAGTCTTTTGCGAACAGTGAACATATTATTGGAGTATTTATGGACTTGTCAAAAGCTTTTAATAAGATTGATCATAAAATATTAATTCATAAATTACAATACTATGGCGTAAGAGGTCAAGCTCTTTCATGGTTTACAAATTATTTACAAGACAGACAACAATACATATCTTTTCAAAATCATGAATCATCAAAATTAACTATTAAATGTGGAGTACCGCAAGGATCTATATTGGGTCCATTGTTATTTATTATTTATATAAATGATATTATTGAAACCTCTTCTCTTAAATTTTATCATCTTTGCTGATGATACGAGTATTTCTTATTCCCATAAAAACTTGGATACGCTCATAACGCGGTTAAACTGTGAATTAATGAACATTTCTAGGTGGTTTAAATCTAATAAATTGTCATTAAATCTTAGTAAAACAAATTTCATTTATTTTAAAAAGACTAACGTACATGATATAAGAAATTGTAATATTGAGATTGATGGCTTGCCTCTCATTGAAAAACAATCTGTAAATTTTTAGGAGTCACTATTGATTCTCATCTCAATTTTAATGAGCATATACTTAATATACATACATCAGTATCGAGGAATATTGGAATACTGTATAAGTTAAAACGATTTCTTTCTGAAAGATCTATGATTATATTATACAATTCTCTAATTTTATCACATGTGATATATTGTAATATTGTGTGGGGTAATTGTAGTCTAACAAGAATTAATTCCTTATTTTTACTTCAAAAGAGAGCGATTCGCTTGATCACTAACTCAAATTATATATCACACACGGAACCTTTATTTCATCGTTTAAAAACATTAGAAATACAAGATATTCACATTTTTCAGAAAAGTATTTTTATGTATAAATATTCTCATAATCAACTGCCATCCCTATTTCACAACATTTACAGTTTAAACTCAAACATTCACAGATATCCCACCCGTTGTTCAACAAATTATCACTTAGAAAATCCTAAAATACTTTAGCCCAAAAGTCAGTAAGACATCATGGACCAGATGTTTGGAACTCCTTACCAGATTCAATGAGGCATTGTTCATCTCTCTATTCTTTTAAAGCATCTCTTAAAAAACTCTCATATCGAAGTATCTACATAACTGATTTCAACATGCAGTAGGCAATTATCATTGATATCTCAAATTTTGGTCACATTGCAACTCATTTTTGGAAATTTTGTTTTCTATTTCGTATTCTTGGAAATATTTATTGAAAAGGCTACATTTGTTTTAACTCCACCATACAATATAAAGCTACATGCACACGTTACACACAAATACAAACACACACGCTCGCGCGCACATGCACACACACACACACACACACACACATAATATACACTTACACAACACACTCACAAACCCATACACAAATGTTTAAACACTTTTTCATTATAAGTTTTACCTTAAGTTTTTTTTTTTTTTGTTGTTTTTTTTTTTTTTGAGGCCGCCATCCTCGTCAAGCATCGCTTATGATTGCGGTCTCCTGCACTTTTTCTACAAACAGTTAGGATGATACTTCAAATTTATGATAATATGTTATGGAAATATTAAATTTCGTTATTTTATGTACACATGTAAAAAAAGATGTTAAAAAAAAACATTTTGACATGAAGTAATTATTGTTTGTATATGTTGTATTATACCTTACATTTATATGTTCTTTGTAATTCAGTTATATTATATTTGGAAAAATAAAATTTGCAGAAACAAAATCAAATCAAATCAAGTTAATTTATTTCCGGTTCCAGTATAAATCCAGTGCTCCAACCTATCCCAAATATTCTTAACATGCGTACAATCACATAGCAGATGTATAACTGTTTCAATCTGTTCATTACAAAATGTACATTCTTTTTTTGGGCCTAAATTCATTTTAAACAGTAGATCGTTCGTATATAATATGCGTTGCAAAACTTTAAACTGAAACCATCGTAAGCCCACGTCAATGGTACAATTAAATCCAATAGAACAATATGTTTCCCAACTGTTATCGTTCAGGTCGAAAACGCATTTCCATTTAAGAAAACTTTTACATACTCCTTTTCTTTTCTTTAATAAAATTGCATAAATATGTGAACATCCTTTAATACGTTTCATAACAAATTCCATTGTATCTGGCAAAAGGGGCTGTGGCACCTTCTTAAAAATAGTACAATTGTTAAACCCTTGTCTAATTGCATCGCATAATCCGCGATAAAAAAGAAAATTTATTTGAATATTATACTTTTCTTGGAAATGTTCCAGAGAGAAAAAATCACCATTTGTCTCTAAAATATCATTGACAAAACGAACTCCCTTTTTACACAATTTTATACTATATACTGAGCTATTGGCTATTTTAATGTAATCATTATTCCATAAGGGTTGGCAAGAAATATTATCATAATGCATGGACAAGAGCGTACTATAAGCCATGAATATTTCTTTCCAAAAAAAGTTCTTTGTTTTCCCTGCCAGTTCCCTAAAATAATTGTTTACCATATATAATTTTAAATCTTGCAGTTCAGGCAAGAAAGATTGCAAAAGACAGAGGATATTGCTATCTATTGAGCCAATTACCAATCTCTTAATCCAGGAAATTTTTAATGATTGGCAATGTGTGTATATATCTATCATTTTAACCCCTCCGTCTGAATAACTTTGTGACATTTGATTTTTACTTATTTTATCAGGTTTCTCCCCCATATAAATCTATAAAAGTGAGCATTTATATCTTTCAAAAGATTTTCACCAGGATTAGGGAGGGACAAAATAAGGTAGTTTAATTTGGATACCAACAATGATTTGACGACAGTGATTCTTCCAAGAACAGTTAAGTATCGCCTTAACCACGATGTCATTTGACTTTTGATTTCTTTAAATTTATCATAATAATTGTGAATTACCAATTTGTGCAAATCAGTACAAAAATCTATACCTAAATATCTGAAATAATCATCAAACACCCAATTTAGATTTCTATTCAAAAGAACACCATCTTTCTTGTTTTTATATCCTCCAATCCATATCGCATGTGTCTTCTGTATATTAACTTTTAAATCAGACATTGCATTATATTTATCTAAAATGTTTAATGCACTGTTTAATTCTATTACTGACCCGTTCAATGTTAAAAGAGTATCATCTGCATATTGAATTATTTTAAGTTGTCTATCAGGTAAGCTCAAACCAACAATGGCATCGGAATTTCTAAACAAAAGACCAAGTATTTCGGCGCATAATAGAAAGATATTTAATTATATTTAATAATTATATTATTATCATAATTATTATTATTATTGTAGTTGATTATCGGCCGCCTTTTTCTCAATTTTTTTCGTAATGGCTTGAGCATGAGACAATTTGTGTACGGTGTACTCATTATACATGTACTTTGAAATTTAGATTAACATTAACTTATCATATTTTAACTTTTTTTTATGTGTTAAGCGCTATATTAGCCCAGAATTTTTTTAATTTTTATTATCATTATTATTGTTAATATTATGTTTATTAATGTTATTATTATTATTATTATTATTATTATTATTATTATTGTTGTTATTACTTTTATTATTATCAATTATATTATTATTATTATTATTATTATTATTATCAATTATATTATTATTATTATAACTGGAGGCCCCGTGTACGGAAGAGTGCACCACCTTTGCACTATTCGTATACGAGTAGGGGGAACCCCCGGTGCAGTGGTCCACCTGCACAATACCAAGATCAGTTAATATTTTCCCGGGAGGAGACACCCGAGGGTACTTACAATGATTCAGTTCGCTTTTCGCCTCCCAGGCACAGGTGACGCCAAATACATAGTACTACTATTACTACTACTACTACTACTACTACTACTACTACTACTACTACTATAATTAACAGCAATAAAGACATTATTTTGATAATCATTTAATGGGCATGCAAAGACCAGCTTCCGTGTTAAACAGAGGAATGCCAGGATCCACACATCCATAAATTGCCACTATTTAAACTATTGTTTTACTCAACTTCTAGTTAAGGAGAGGGTGAGATATATACCCCCTTAGGCGTGTTCTAGACATGCCTGTACCCGTTAATGACACTGGTTTAAATTATGATTGTGTAATAATTATACCTTCCCCACACGTAGCTTAACATCGAGAAACACTCCACGCACAACAAAGATATCAATGTCAGCCGTATGTACAGTTGATTTGTTAAAGCCCCTCTAAACTGTTGGGATCGAGCCCCAAATTCGCCAAAAATTTGATGGCAAAATTTCACTTAAATTGTATCTTAATGTGAAAAAGGATGTCATTTTAAGATTTAAGACACACTTCTGCAAAGATTCCCCCCATAAAATGTGTTCGAACACAAATATTGATAAAAGAATACATAATTTGGGTTTTCTGTTGTACGCAGAAAACCTAAATTTTGTATTCTTTCATCAATATTGTTATGTAATTGTTATTATCGGTATCACTCTCAATTATCGATATGTATATATAATTTTATTGTGACGTCATGTTTTGTTGACTTGCTGAATGCAGTATCCGCAAGATGAACGCTACCGGGCGTGCCGGAATAAATCATCATAATCTGAATCGTTAAATATACCAGTGTGAACTAAACTTAGTACGTATACTGTGATATATAACATGGTGGCAGCCGGAAGAACCGTTCTCAATCGAGTGATTTCTGAACATTTGTTCAGACGCGTTCCCCCATATGACAACCTCACTGTTTCGACTAGGACTATAGCCTAGGTAATAAGGAGGCTGGATCAGACGAATATGATGTACGGTACAAGCCGAGAGAAGCGAGCAGCGCAGTCGGCCTGACACAAGTAACTGTGAGTGTGAGGGCCTAACTTTTTAGCGGACGGATCGATGTGAACCGACACTGGATCAGATGTGAGTCCCGGCAGCGTTATTTTTTTTTCTGCGGCACAGATTGGGGTTAGATGCGTGTTGAGCCTATGGGAAAGTTTATGGTTAGGGTTAGGGTTAAATCAAGATCTCTTTAAAAAAAAAGCCCCAATCTGTGCCGCAGAAAAAAATGACGCGTCCCGGCACAGCGAGCAGCGCAACGATAAATACACGTAAGCCCAGGACCAGGTAACAAATGAACCAGATCTCTAAGTTTGTAGTGAATGAATCTACGTGAACTGATGACTGATGACTGAGTCTATATAGCCTAGAGTCTTGTACATGTATGTCTATGCTGCCCGATGAGCAGATGCCATTGGAGCTGTGTTTTCTAGCCAACTAGCTTTAAGTTTAACGTTAGAGTAGACTAAGGTACTGCACGGGGCCTGCCGGTGTGATGCTAGGGACTTTTAGATTTGCACGACGAGAACGTGGACTGCTACGTGGACATCCTATTAAGGCAATGTGACGTCCTTTTAAGGCACTGCAGGGCACTGACAGTGCCTTAAAAGGAGTTAAAGCTAGCAGTCCACGTTCTCGTGCAAATCTAAAAGTCCCTATTAACAACACGGGGAGACCAGGACAATCAAAGCGAACTAACCTGGAGTCTAGATCTCACCAGAAATCAGAGTGTAACCTTGCTTTTCAGACTTATCAAGAAATAATCTACACTGTGTTTGTAATTACTTTGTGTCCTATTAAGTATTATTATTACTCTGTCTCTGATAATGATATTGATATCATTCATTGTGCATTTCAGCTCAACATAGATTCAATGATGTAGGCCTATCCATGTATGACTATGAGTATGGCAGCTAATATATGCATGTAGTAACACAGTCATTGAGATTTGAGTCTGGTTGAGTTGGTATGCATTATTCATGCTAATTGTAATTATCGTATATTACCACTCATGATCATCTATGTCAAAAGTTACATACTTAAGATTAATGCAGTACGTATACAGAGAATTTGTTCCACCTCATTACCCTCTGAGCAGGTTTGACACAGATAGGGTCTAGACTAGAGTCAGTATTTAAGACCGACCTAGATTATCTTGAACATTTGTTAGTCCAAGCCTAACGACATAAGAGCGTAGACTTTGTTAAGCAGTTTTAGGTAAAGTCTACATTTCCCCCATGAATATATGTTGATATTACAGTGTCTACAAAGCCGTAGGTGTACATACATATTAGCTGTTTGACAACAAATCAGTATGGCTCGGTATACGGAAATGAGCTGGATATGTCAAGATTTGGCAGAAGAGCTGAAGATGTTTAAGCACAGAATGAAACTGTGTCTAGATGACAATGAAGTCAATGACCCTAAGAAAAGAGCCATACAGATTAGGGTAGCTATCGAAAACGAGGGTTTGCGAAAAATAAATTCTTCCGGATTATCTGATAGTGACCAGGAGAAACCTGAAAAGTTGTGGAACATCCTAGAGGCTCAACTTGAGGTGAAAGTTAAATTGCGTGTATACATCGATTAGAATTCATGAGATACCGACAGAAGGCAGGTGAAAACATTGACGAATTTGTCAACCGTTGTAATAAAGCTAAATTGTGTGACTTCGAGGATGCTGAGTTTGCTGAGCGCATAACAGAACTTGTGATTTTGTCAACACCTATTGAAGCCTATCAAAAACACCTACTAGACCAGGCACATGGATACAGCCTGGAGAGTCTTCTCAATGAGGGAAGAAAGTATGAAGCAATAGTTGCAGGAAAGCAATGTTTGCAAACTCTGTGGTTTGAACCATAAACCCCGCAGTTTTCCGGCATATGGATCTACATGAAATGGATACGGAAAGAAGGGCCACTGGGAAAAGTGCTGTAGATTGAGGACCCCTAGTGCGGCAGGAAGCAACAAGCAAAGCTTGTGGACGCCTACAGTTCAGGTCGTATGATGGACAGGCCAGACGGAGATCACACAGTAGGACTCCTAGAAACAGGCGAGGTTTCAAGGAGCAGCATCAAGTTACAGCACAGGAACAATCGAGTCGCTATATCTGAAGACGATTAGTTTCAGTGAGGACATCCACATTGATAGCATTCCGGAGAGAGAGAAACAAGATTAACTTTTTGCAGATATATCTGTGTCCCTGAAGCAAAAACCAGGTGATCACACCCTCAAGGTCAAGGTGGACACAGGAGCGCAGGGTAGAAGACAAACCCCGAGTTGATGGGCAAAGATGGACATCCTAATAGAGACAAGATCGTTCAGAGGCAGGTAAGATTACTGGCATATAATGGCTCCAGTATTCCCCACTACGGATGCATTACTTTTCCATGCAGACATGGTGACGGTCGCTGGATGGACACAACTTTCTACATAGTGGATACTAACAGTCCAGCTATTCTAGGCCTACCAAGTTCAACATACACGAAGCCAGTCATTCTGAACTGTGGTCTGAGGCAGAGAGCACACCTACCTAACCCATTTCAAAGGCATTGGACGGTTTCCATGGGAGTTTCATGTAACTTTGAAAGATGACGTTCAACCTGTGGTGCATTCTTCCAGGAAACTACCGATCCACTTGAAGGATGAGCTCAAAGAAGAGCTAGATATAGGATGCAGGATTTAGGTGTCATCAAAAGAGGCACAGAGCCTACTGCCTGGACATCGTCTCTAGCAGTCAGTAGGAAGTCAAATGGGAAGCTGAGAGTGTGCTTAGACCCCAAGGACTTGAACAGATCGTGCAAGCGCACTCATCACAAGACCCCAACACTGGAAGAGATTACTCACAAGCTAAGCGGTGCCAAGGTTTTTTCCAAGATGGATGCCCGTCATGGGTACTGGAGTGTGGTTCTTGACAGATAATACAGTCTGCTAACTACATTTAATTATCCAAATGGCCGTTACAGGTACAGACGGTTGCCTTTTGGACACACTGTTTCTCAGGACATATTCCAAGAGAAGATGGACTACATCTTGGTAGAGTGTGAGTGTACCATCGGCAAAGCAGATGACGTCGTGTTCGGGAAGAATGAAGAGGAACACGATAAGAGCATGGTGAAGCTGATGAATGTATCCAAAGAATATGGGCTAGTGTTCAACCTTGACAGGTGTGATTGCAAGATTCCTTCAGTCAAGTTTTTTGGGTGCTACTATGGTGAAGGCGTGCACCCTGACCCAGACAAGGTAGCCAGCATAAAGGCACTTACTTCCTTGCAGAATGTGAAGGACCTTCAGAGGTTTCTCATGATGAAACAGCTAGTACCTGTCCCCATTCATGCCACGACTGGCTGAGCACAATGATGCTTTACGAAGCCTGAACCATACCGGTAGTGTGTGGCAATGGAACGCCACACACCAAAAGGCTTTTGAGAATCTAAAAGACAGAACCACTGAGTACACAAACCTGACATATTATGACCCATCAAAACCAACAGTAGTACAGGTAGGCGCCTCTCAAAGAGGACTTCGAGCAGCTCTCCTCCAGGACAACAAGCCTATGGCCTTTGCAAGCAAGGCACTAACCCCAACTGAACAACGACACGCTAACATAGAAAGGGAGCTACTTGCGGTCGTTTTTGGATCCACATGTTTTCATACTTACGTGTATGGGTCAAGCTTTACCATAGAGTCGGACCACAAGCCATACAACAAAAGAATCTTGCTGAAACTCTACCCAGGTTGCAGAGAACGATGCTGAGGATACAGCCCTTTGACTTCAAGATTGTGTACCGACCAGGCAAAGGGATGCTACTTGCTAATGCACTCTCGCGTCTGAACCCTACAAAGGCATCTACAATGGATTTTGACATGACCATACACACCGTCCACTATTCTAAATCCAAGCTGGAAGAGATCAGACTCAATACAAGCACAGCCAGCACTCTAAAGAAGCTGCTACACACAGTGATTGTAGGATGGCCAGAGTCCAGGTCTTCCGAAAGAGATCAGAAGTTTTGGTCATGCCGTGACACTCTCTCTCTGCGGAAGACGGTATTCTTCTGAAAGGAGATCGCGTGATGATACCCCCTACCCTCAGGAAGGAGATACTTGAATAGATCCACACAGGACATCAAGTAATAGTGAAATCTCAACAGAGGGCCAGCTCTGCAGTGTATTGGCCTGGAATCAACAAGGATGTTGATGAGATGACTCGAGCTTGTACCACATGCCAAACCCATTAGAGAAAGCAGTCACCTGAACCACTTCTCAGAAACAAGGTTCCTGATAGACCATGGGAAGTAGTTGGGGCAGACTTATTCAGCTTGAGGGCAGAGAATTGCTGATTGTCTCAAATTATTTCTCAAAATGCCCATTTGTGAAACAGGTGACTGGGAGATGCATGGGTGATGCAGTCGTTCAACTTACTAAATCCATCTTTAGAGAACATGGTATTCCAGATAAGGTGATCAGTGACAACTGTCCCCATTTTGCTAGCCAGGAATACGAAGTCTTCAGTAAAACATGAAACAATAAAACAGAAGGCTACAGCCCCAGATCAGCGATCTGGACATTGCAGTCCAATGACTGTGAAAACCGTTTGCAAAGAACCAAGGTCCTACATAGTTAAATGGTGGTCTCCTACGAAGAAACAGAAATCATCTGAGAGACTTGAACATGCCAACTAAGAAAGTTCACTTCGCAGATGGACCAGTGACTGACCACGCTGACCATATACAGAACATGACAGACACTCACAACACAAACCTATTAAAAGCCCACCCTTACATGACCACAAGTCAAACGAAAACTCACACAACTAGAAGTGATCGTATTGTCAGACCACCAGGACGACTTGTTGAATGAGCAAGTTATGGGTGTCTAACGTCTTGATAATACGATTTAAAAACAAGTTATTTAAGTGCAGTTCACTTCTGAATCAGTTATGTGTTACAATGTTTTGGTTACATGATGTATCAATTGCCAACAACTATGATCTTGTATATAGATAAATAATTTAACGAAAAAAGGGAGAAATAACAGATATTATATATCTTGGATGATAAGTATCTTGGTAAGGTATGCCAAATAGGTATATTCGATATGTTAAATGCACACACATACACACTCGCACACCAATATACGAGTTGTTTCGGTTGCTTTCTTCCCTTCTCTCTGCATGGTCACTCTTTAGATGTTTACAATAATGACAATAGGCCTACACATATTGAACGATGAATCTATTAAAGGTAAGGAAACATCTTTATTACCGTATCTACGTACATCTAATTGAGTGACTGATCATGAGTCAACTGGCCTTGGCCTACATATACATCTACCATGACTTCACACAAGTCTTCTCTTATAATTTGAATATTTTCCCATTTAACACAATTATTTTAATCTAAACATTTTAGGAACTGAGCAATAGTTCAGTGGAAACATGTATGAGGTCGACATATCAATAACGGTTAATATACAAAACACGACTCAAGATTAAATACATGAAATATGATAACATAAGATAGATAAGATAAGAAACAACCACAAACAACCTTACAAAGAAGAATGTTAGCTTGAACACCAAATTTATGTTTGGAACACATCTAGCAAATCGTATACAGTATTGCAATGTCATAATGGAAGGGTACCTGGAATGTTTTCACCACGGTATGACAAAGTTTTAAAGATGTTCTTGAAGGAATCTGTTATAATATCATAACTTGTGTTTTAATAAGCAAACAGAGTAGTAATATGTAAGTTCGAGGGATCTCCGAAATAAGAAGAAAATGTGGCAGTCTTGCTGAAATTCACATGCACAGCCCACATGGGTATATGGAACTACATACCTTTTTTTTTTTTAATTTCTCCAAATGTGTGATACAAACAAAAACATATAATTGAATATAATAAATAAACGTTTTTCATATTGATATGAATTACTTATACATAAACATAATTAAACAAAAACTCATTTGCAGTATATAACTTGGCAACAAAGTAAACTTAAAGTACATAAACATAATTTATAAGTCAATTGCACATTATTCACTTATTAAAAAAAAAAAAACCTAAACAAATCTGGAGGTTATTTCACTGGTGCAATACCTGCCCCACCCTGCCCACCCTCTCTCCCACAAACACACACAACACACGCGCACACACACCACACACACTACTTACTCAGTGGATGTCTGCTAACATTCTCAACTGAAGAAAAATAAACTAAATAATTAAGTTAACCAGGCCGCAAAAATAGAGTTACACTTTAACAAGCTCACGGTGGAGAGGAAAAACAAATCTTATTTAACCCTAATCTGCTCCCACTTTAGAAAATGTAATTCCAGCTTTCCCAGCTTTCCCAGCTTTCCCATTCTAATGGCTATACATACACACAAATCACACACACGCGTACACACACACACACACACACAAGTGTGGAAAGACAGTTTGATCCGAACTCTTTCGCAATTTCTTGTCATATTTCTAATTTGAAGAATTAAAGATATATATTTTTCTTCTGTGAAGTGCTTCTAAAATGAACTATTAAAGATACAATGTCCCTTTTGCAGCCAACATCAAATTCTGTAGAACTTTGCAGGAATTATGAATATGTCATGTATGTCCTATCTGTGAAATTTAAACGTTAGCAGTGTCCTAATATTCAAATTATGCAAGGAAACCTGTTTACTTGCTAGACTTCACTGTCAGACACTATTGAGTGACTGACTGGCTTTTTATCTTCGGTAATAACATACATAAAATGAGCTGTAAAGGGTACATGAGCATTTGTCTACATCAATAACCCACTTCTTGTAATGGCCAAAATTAAACTGATTGAATCTTTGCGCAGCATAAACGTACGACCATTCAGTACAATGGTCTGAAAAATCAGACTATTACTTACTGGCTCTATAGCTCCTAAGTCGATTCGACAACTAATAGTCGTTATTTTCCCACTTAAAGACATTTTCAAGCCCCCCTTTTTTTAGGGAAGTTCTAAATTAGTATTGTCTTTCAAATGCCGTTGGAATTTAACCTTTTCATTTTTTTGGCCTGCAAATGGGACATAGTACCTTTAAAGGGTTCGCGCTGTTCCATCTGGTCTTCGTGTCGCATCACGTTGTCAGGGTAGCGAAGTTTCGGAAAAGCATTGCGGAAGCTAACAAATGATTTTCACATTTACCAAAGCTGAACGTTCTCTCTAAGTCGTTAATAGGTGCAATGCCTATTAATTTGGTACCTAGCTCGTCTGGTTCCTAGGCGTCTCCGTCTAGCCTTCCACATCCTTATTGTGTAACATCGATTGCCCTAAATCCCGTTCCATGACAGACTGTTGATATGTCATCGACTACATAATTTAGAATAACGTTATTTACTGCTTGCCACCATGTCTTCACGTTTGACCAAAACGATGTTATACTAATAGCGGACAATACATTGTATAAATGGCCATGAACAAATATAGAACAAATCTATAATACCTCTAACATACACCAGTAAACTGACAAGTATACAAGGTGAACCAAAGACCAAGATCATATGAGACAAAATACAAGTACAGAGACTGGTGAAATATGTATAGACAAGGTTAGACAAATTAAAAATGGCCCGAATGACAAATGACCAGCCTTAATATACATATACGTTCAGTACGTCAAAATATACACGTACGTGGAAAAATATATGAAAACAGAGATACTAAAGAATAATACTAAAATACTAAAGAAGCTATGATATAAGTATACTTATGTACAGTTTGTTGGGTATTATATAATCAATTTTCATATTTAGAATTTATTTTATTCATTACTTTAATATTCATTTTTCATTCATATTTTTCGTTATTGTTTCATGTATTCATAAACTTACTTATCTATATCAAGCTGGCGGTAGATACACGGAATGATAACAACTAGCGTTACAGCTTTTACATTAAAATAATTCGATTAAGCTGCTTCAAATTATTTTTCATTTAAGAAATAAAATGAAATGTGAAATTAGAACATTATATGATTGACCATTTTTTATTTATTTTTAACACAGATTAAAGTTTAAAATATATCAAAACTGCTCCGGCTCTAGTAAGTGACTATTGTAATAATAACTAAAATTCAAATCTACTCTTCAAAAATCAAGCCTCGCATGCCATTCTTGTAATATTGAAAAAATCACATAGTTAAAATTATGTACTAGAATGCGTTGTTTGGATGCAAGTTTTAGTATTACAAGAAATACAATAAGGTTCGGTTAATGATAATGGAGGTTATGTATATGACTGTTCTCAACCATCCAGGTAATTGTAATCCATGTAATAATAACATCAAATGTTATTAACAAATAAACTGGATTTACATTTTTTTGACTCTTCCGAAGTCTGACGTCCACTACGGGACGCTTCATCAGGCCGATTATATCGACGGATCTTTGAAAGGTTAACAGAGAAGGGCAGTTCTTTTCCTGACGTTCCTAGATCCGAACATCATGTCCACGGGTCAGGAATCATTTGGCGCCAAAGACCAGTCCCGGAGTGGACTCGAAACATCGCAAGTTAAAGATTTGTGTAAGGTTCTCTAGTGATTCCTTATTTACTTAGTGCTCTCTGGGAAACATCCATTATTATCTTTACGAGGAAAAGAAGCAATATTTTCTCAGTGGATGTATCAATAAGAACGAGTTGAGAAATCAGATCTTCTTTGTTACTTATAATTCCATCTACATGACTTTTATCCAAGGTGGTGGATTCCTCGTTGGGTTTTCCACCAGAAGATAGCAGAGGGGCTATCTCAGACATATCTTCAGGTAGGGCTTGCATTTCATGGCTGGACGATTGTTCAGCAGGTTGAATGCTATTTACATTGGTCATATAATCACCAGCATTAACTTCTCCAGAGGACACGTCTTCAGAAGTCACTTCAGATGTATCCAAGTTGTCTGTACTGCGCATTGGTGGTTTGTCAGGATGTTGACTCCTACTTCCATCTGTCAAGTCCTCCTGGGTGTTAGAAGCCATGTATCCTGAAAGCCCATCTCGAGGAGTGTGGTCATTACTTGCTGTAGCTTCCTGAAGTACCTGGGTGTCGGTCTGTTCTTTGGTCTTCTCCTCTTCTAGAGAGGTCTCATCTCTAGTAGAGAGCTGCTGATCATTAACGTCTTTGTTAACAGATTCAGCATCGATCTGTTCTTCTGTTACACCTGACCGGCAGCAAGAAAAAATCAAATAATTTAATTTTTTCGCAAAACACAATGAATCGGAATTATCGTGATTGTGTAGAAGTCATCGCAAATTTCTTTTATTCTTATGTTTACCAGGTAGTAGAAGAGAACTAGTAAGCATCTGTTTGGCCTTTGCGTGTGCACAGCTATTATGAGGAAAATGCTAACTGAAAGTAGTACATAATCCCTCTTGTTCTTTATTTTCTCTGCAATACGTCACCTTAGTATTTATATCTAAAGTGTAAATGTGGCATCAGAAAATACTATCAATCTGACTCTAAACACATGGGCCGTATTGTACACCAAATATAACAGCATGCAGGTTGATGAAGTGTTGAATGGGGTCTTAAAAACGAAACTACAACTGTCCTTAATATAAATATACAATACCTTCGCTGAGATACAGGTCTGCAAGGTTGACCAACTTGGCAGCTTGGAGTGCCTTCGTTAGCTCAATCCGTTCATCTTCCCTGGACACACCTTCTCTCCATTGTTTCAGCATATGACGAGTTCCATCACTGGTAACACGGTTGAACTTCACATTGGTCATGAGCGCTCTCTGTATATCACCCTGTAGGATCCCCAGCTGACCAGCAAGGCTGTCGATCTTGGCTTCATCGTAAAGGTCGTCAGCTATCTGCTGTAATATGCCTGCAAACTCATCATCTGGGGGCTCCTCTCTAGAATGGTACACGGTAATAAAAAAGATAAACATGGGGGCGGTCAGAGAGCGTAGGTATGACGAATCAACTTAAAAAGTAATCAAAATCTTTACTTAGGTGAAGAAAAAAAACCGGGGAAAAAATACGTTCTTCCGGTGATGAGACCATTCTCAACATGCAAAATTATTGATATAAGTTCATTAAAGGATTTCACTTTTAGCTATAATCACCATAGACTTGAATGCAGCTGAGATTCTCATTCTTTTTGTAAATGAGTTTTAATATTATATTCACTTCTGCTTCTACATAATCACAGGTGGTCATGACATTTCTAAATATAATTTTGGATTCATAGAACATAACTGCTGCCGTACTTTTAGAACTGTTATTGGCAGTCTAGGACCACTCATTTTACGCACAAATGTACATTCCATAGTAGTTTTGACACTATAAGAGAAATAATGCATTCACTGTCATGTAAAGAGTAAAGTTATTTCATCTCACCCTGCTTGTAATGTATCACTCCTTCCCAGTCCTCCGGTTGAATTATCCTCAGATGATGATGTGCCTGTCATGAAGGAATGAAGTCAGTTTGAATGAAATAAAAAAAGAATATAAGAGAAATATTTCGAATGTTCTTTATGATTCACTGTATCTCAATTATTTTTTGTTTACTTCTAAAGTGGAAATAATGCACAAGCTCTAGTTTCTTTGGATAATGTAATCGAATGGCGTTATTATGGCATAATGACAACAAAAGCAAACAAGAAACTTATCAATTTAGGTTTAGGACGATTTTGGACTGTGATAAGCTCGATATTCTCAGTATTTTCAGAGTAGCTAAAATGGGGTAGGGAGCTATATAGAACATATTGGACTTGATAAGCTTCACATTATAAATATTTTAAACATTTGCCAAAATGGGATGGGAGTAGTATAGTATAATGTAAAAATTAATACGAGTTGGAAAAGAAAATGAGATTGGAAAATAAAGCCTTACCACCCTGAGTTTGTTTTCCAGAAGTCACCCAAGGAATGAAACTCCACTGATGTGTCTCTGCTTTCTTCTTCTGCTCTGCTGATCGTATCTCACTTTCTAGTTGAATTTTGGTTCTCAGCTTCCAGGTCTCACGCTTAAGTTGCTCCAAAAGCCCTTCCTTATAGTCACGCTCCTTCTTCCAGCTTAATTCTATTGACTGTTTTTCCTTCTCAAATTGCGCTCTGTCTTCCTCTCTTCCTTTCGTTAACTCTTCAGCTTGCTGTTTTAGAGTCGTCTCATTTCGCTCTTTCTCCCCTACGATTTCTGTCAAAGTTTCTACATGTTGTTGCTTAGACTCGAGTCTCTTCGTCATTTCTGTTGCCAGTGAGCGCTTCTCTTTCTCACCTCTTGCTCTGTCTCCCTCTCTTGCTTGCTTTAACTGTTCAACTTGCTGTTTTAGAGACGTCTCATTTCGCCCTTTCTCATCTACAATATCTGTCAAAGCATCTACACGTTTTTGCTTAGACTCGAGTTTCATCGTCATTTCTGCTGCCAGTGAGCGCTTTTCTTTCTCAGCTCTTGCTCTTTCGTCCTCCTTCTCAGTCTGTAGTCGCTTAACATCACGTCTTGCCTCTTTCTTGGTTTCTTCATAGAGCGACTTACATCTGGGATTCTTGCATATCTTCTTCAGATCATTAGTTGCTAACGCTCTGTCGCCTTCTTGGAGGCATCCATGTAGAAGGTTAAGCCACTGCAAATGTTCATCATCTGAGTAACTGTCAGCAGGCCGATTTACTTCGTAGATATCAGTGATCCCGAGTTGCTTTAATACATTTATCGCTTTGGGGATGCCTCCGTCAGAAAGTAAAGCACATAGAGGGACGCGGCCTAAACAATCAAAACATATCAAATGAGCTTAAGCGAAATTACGTCCAAAGTCATGATAATTTTATGACATCTGTATCTACATACCATACATAGGTTACAAATATATATATATATATTTTTTTGTTTGGGGAGGAGGGGAGGGGGTGGGGGTTGACACAGTCAAAGGAATGGAGAAAATCTGAAATGCTTCTTCATCTGTATGTGTGTTTATCAGTATTCTCAGTGGCATCGAATATGCTGCCATATTTAAGTTGTAAATAGAATGGGCAAAATTGAGAGAGAAGAGAAGGGAGAGAGAGAGAGAGAGAAGGGTGATAAAGGAAGGAGAATGAAAGAGGAGCCGGAATAAGGAGTAAATGTAGTGAGTAATGAGTAATGAAAATGCAAATGAATGTAATATTCATGGTAGAAACGATAGTCGGGACAAACATGATAGAATAGACTGATGATAGTGTTTATGATATTGTTTAACTACAACCACGTTGGGTTCGATTGATATAATACCGGTATAGTGTAAGCATTGCCATACTTATATTTAACTTTAATCACCCCCATGCCTCGGCTCAAAAATGAGAAAGCTGTATCCCGTACAAGGAAAATGGATATTAAGCACCAAGTTAAATTTTATGATATACAAGTAGATAAGTGAAAGATATAATTATATTCTATGCTTAATTTATGTTTCATCCAAATATAGCGTCATTATCCTTTCATCATTTATGTTTAAGGAATTTGACCGGACACAAAACACCATATACGTGAACAAAATGTACCAAACTGCATATACAAAAGGTTTATGCGTGACATTAACCTGGCTTGTAATATTATTAATTTATTCATGTCTTCATGTATTCATTTATTTAATCAATACGGTGGTGTATATCACTGCGTTTTTGTGTATATGGTGTAAATGTTCATTGTTCATTAATTCAAAATTGTTTAAATATACCCCTTCATATACCTTTAGTTTATTGTCCTACCTACCGTTAAGAATTAGGAGCAAACTCACCTGTTACCTCCTTTGTCGCAGTGATCCATGTTATTTTAAAATGAACATCACACGGGCTGAAGATAAAAATGAGAAAAAATACCCCGATTCAGAATCATTATTATTCACATGGTGATGATTAAAGGGTAAATGATAATAAAATGCAAACAATTTGATTCTGCGAACCGCCCCCCTTCCGAAGGCCACCCTCACAATAAAATAAATTGTATGCATTTCTTATACACTACAACGAAGTGTTCTTAGTGCTCTAAGGCGTGTGCTGCAGATACCCTGTCTTCCAGAGGCGTTAAACGCTAAATAGAGCCATTACCTTGCCCTCCAATAACATGGAGGCTTAATAGTTTCTGCCCTCATTGCAGTATAACGAATACCTCTTATCACTGTCAAAATACAATACTTCAACATGCAATTATCCGACTTTTACTTAGTTCGTTAGTTTCAAGTACTAATATTCGATTGTGACCCCCTCAATGAGCACCCTCTCTAGACGGAAAGAAATAAGGAAAATGACGTAAAATGATCTTCATGTATATAAGAATAATGTGCTATCTTTGACTCAAACATGTAAAGTTTTAACATTCCAAATTCCACATTTTCACTCTCCGTCATTATGCTCTCTCACGCATTAAGTGATGGAGTATTTCTTGTACATTACAAACTTTCTATTAAAAGGCCGCCAAAGTCGAGTTTTGGGGCAAATGCTAATCTTTGAAAAAGGAGGTAGGAATTCGTTTTCTCGTACACCTCGCTAGATAAGATTGCAGAACAAACAGTTAAAAAAGATTGCTAGAACTCTAATATACCGACCTTAATGATTCATTTTTTGTATAACTTGGGCGCTACGTTCTCGTGCATGGTTATATGATAAAGTGTGTAAAAGAAGAAATGTGTATGCAGGGACTTTCTCGTATAAGGGGAGGGGACTCGTTTTAGTCGCCCGGCAGGCGTAACAACAGTATTCGACATGTATTTCATTGAATAATGTGTTAGTATATGGACTAGCTTTAGCGCTCTAAAAAACAGTTTCAAGTTTCCAAAATTCCGCTGAGGCTGGCTTATGTTCAACTTCATAATCATCATTTGGAAGTAGGCAGTACATTTTATATACTAGTACTTCTTAGGTTAATCGTGATTACAAGTTTCAATGTCATATACAAGCTTTACAGTCATATCACCGTTAGTACTGTCGAGAAATTAGGCATGTTCTATGTATGGAAATTTTGAAGAAAATTTAAATTAAAAACCGATGATATCCCATTAAGCTTGTGGATACTATTCATGAAAGTGCTTATTCTATCCTTCCATTATAACCCTACCCTGCTACCTTCTCATTCTTAATAAGTGATGAACACAGCAATGGATAAAGGTGTGCATACACGACGGCAAAGTAAGTTTCTTTTATCGAAAATAGTCAAACGCTGCTCTTAGGAAATATTATTGTTAAGAAAGCGGATATTTGTTTTCCTTGTTTTGACGGAGTGGGGGTATATGTAATAGTGAGCGTATCTACTTCTTGGAGTTTAAAAACGCGTCGAAAATCAATTTGAGGTAGAACACCTCATGGAGTTTATCCCTCCTTCTACCCCCCCCCCCAAAAAAGCAAGAAAATACAAAACATAAACAAAAAAAAATCAAAACAAAACAAAACATAACATAACCAAAAAGCTGAAAGGGTTCCGGCGCGCCTGAACATAATATATACAAAGAATGTAAAATAATGCAGTCGCTCATGACGAGCATCTTAGTAATTCCCTTCTCTCTTTATCTCCCTCTTTCTTCGTTTCCACGTTATTCATTCATGTTAGGTATATCAATATTCATATTCTCCTTTTCAATACCAAGTTGCATTCCTTCTTCAAACCACCCCTTTCTCTTTCTCTCTTTCGCTGCCCCCCTCTCTCTCTCTCTCCCTATCTCCCTCTCTCACACACACACACACACACACACACTCTCTCTCTCTCTCAGTCTTTATCTCCCTCTATCAACTTTGTAATGGGGATGATATTATATTAGCATGTTTGTTACGATTCGTCTTAGTTACGTAGTGGTATGAAGAACAAGAAAACTCGACAAAAAACTCGTGAGAGATGTTTCATTTATCACAGAGCATGTGGACAAAGAAAATTCATGCAGACCTGCATCACATTATATTATTTTTCTTCAAAAGTAAATTAAGGACTTGATTTCAAAATTCATTCCAGGTCAGGGGCTGACATTTTTAATTTTTGTTAAATGTATCTTTGTTTTGTGTCAAATTTAATTGTTGATTCATTCATTTATTTTAGTTTTATTTTATGTTATTCCATTTTTATTTTCTTTCTTTATGATGGGAATTTTTGTTGTTTTCCTATAGCCATTTTATATAACCTGAGTACTTTTGTGCCATACCCTCTTGCTGCTGGTTCCCTTGAAATGTCAAGATATTTCGATAGGCCTACATGATATAACAAACTTCACAAAGAGTAGTCTGTAGAGGGCCCTTTAATTCCATTGTTATAATATTATCATCAGTATCCTTCAAGTAATTTCCTTATGTTGCAGTGTATTCTAAACTGGCGCATTGTCAGCGTTACAGTGAGTTCCGAATGTTTTTTTAATAGGTGCTGTATGTGGATTTAATTTCTCCTTTCGTTAATATCTAATGCAATTATCAAAGGTCATATTATGAACTAGAATACGTCCATCATAATACGGCATGACAATGATTTAACAACTCATGTAGTTTTGAGGCTAGCTAGGATCAGCAGCTTCTGACAAGGACCAAGATCATGGAAAATTATATTTTTCTAATGAGGTCATGTGATGAAACGGATGCATGCTAAGGCTAGAGAAAATGAATTGACTTCATGCATTATTTTTAAACAAAATCATGTCTGAATGGAAAAAAATTGATATACAGCGTCATCTCTAGGAATTATTCCGCCCGGGGCAAAAATAAGAAATTATCCCTCCCCGCGCCAAAACTTATCCACATTACTATACAAGCGAGCGAGCGAAGAGAATGAGGTGTATTTTTTGTTACCCCCAAAAATACAATTTTACCCATATAAACATTCAAAAGGCACCACCTACTGCTGCCATAAGCGTACCAGCATTGCCATGAGGGGGATGAGACCATCCTGTGTATTAACTTCGCGAGTGAGTGAATGATTAAAAAGAATGGAACTTTAATTTGTGTGTTATTTCGGCTACCTCGTTGCCCGAATTGTAAGGTGGTGATTGGAACTATAAAAAATACCCTGTAATCGAACGGTAGAGTTTCGAATTTTGACTTTTGAATTGAATTCTTATTATCACTTCTTTCTCAAATGGGGAGACATTAACGACCCTCAATGTTTAATGGTCGGGGAATTCAGCAATGTACCAGAAAGTTGAGAATCCTTTTAATCAGTGAACCTTTATTAATGCCATTATTGTGTATACACTCTAGTGTACTGGGCGCAATATTTAACAAGAAGCTGATAAAAGATCTCAGTAATGCTTACTAATGGGCGAACTGGATAGAATTAATATGGAAATCTAGGTATTAATTATGCTATATTGCAGCGCAGAATTAGAAGATCCCTAGGGAGCATGATGATTATGAGACGGAACGAAGTCACTAATATTTTGAGAATTTTTGTGTTTTAAAGCTTGAAGATGTATATTTATAATGAACGTTAGGCTTCGTATTTTGGTGCATATTACGGATAATGTATTTTCTACCTTCCCCCCCCCCTTCTATTTCGTATGCTCCCACCGCTCGTTTGCGTTTTTTAAGGCGCATTCAAGTGCCCGCAAGGGGAAAGTGCCCAATCTGCCTCCTCCATATGTAAGCCAGTGGTTATGAAAGAATAAAACAACGTTGAGATCACCCCCTTACATTCCCCTTTTCAATGTTTGTATTCGTGTGAGTGTGTGTATGTGTAATTTGGTTTTTACCGTCGTGTATTAATCAGATATGATTATTTATGTCTTTGACTGACCTTTAACGTCACCATCCGAAAGACGTGACGCGGTTTCGAACCTGGGTCCGATCAGAATCAGTTTGTAGCCGAATTTTTCGAAATCTCTGACAATTCTTGTACATTGGAATTCTAAATATTGGCCGATATTTTGCTAGCCCCATCACCCTCTCTCTCTCTCTCCGACGGCCCGTTGCTACCCACCCGTTAAAGATAACTAGCAGTTAACTTGTACTTGAATTTATTGTTTGACATTGTTTTGTGTATAACAAAATATTAATAAAAAACGTCTCGGAAATTTGATTAAGGGGACCTAGTGACATACTTCTAAAGGAAAGGTGAGTTTTTTTGCACGTAATTATTATCATAATCAGTGTTTCAGTCCTAATTAAATAATATTTTAATAATTGGTTCTTATTAAGCGCGTTTACGGATTTACGATCAAAGCGCTGAAACTATTTTTTCAACTTTATTTTGTGAATTTTGTTTTCTTTAGTTTTGCGATTAAATTTCTTGTTATTTGATTTCAGTCAAAATATATATGGCTCATGTGAATATGAAGAGCGGAAAAAATAATACTCACTTAATTAACAGCACCATACATCCAACCTTCCCAGCAAGCTCTTGTACATATTCATCGAATAAATCTGGTAAGATGGTAAGAGAGAACTACAATTATATCAACACTATTTAAGTTTCTTGATAATGAAAACGTATTTGAGAAATGCTTGTTAGGGCCCCTTATTTTTATCCCTTTATATGCTTTTGAGAGAGAAAAGGGGTTAATTATATAATTATTCGCAGTTTCTTTTAAATAATCCCAATGTGGTCATCTGACGTTTGACCATTTCGAAAACCTGTCTCTACAATTTACATAATTCCCCCATTCAGACGATAAAGGTGAAATGATGTCAATAGTTAATGGGATACTCAGGCGTATATCATGGTTTATACTTTAAATATACAAACAATTACAATGGTCAAGACAACTGCAATTTAGCAACTATAATTTAACATTCACAGCGACTGAGTATATTTATTACATTATTAGATGACGTATGATTGGGATAAGTTAGTGTAATCCACCAAAGTGAATGTAATCTTAAGCACAGTTGAGATTGTCTCGCGGTTTTGCCAAATCGCCATTTTGGAGGCAAATTTTCAAACACGCAAGTTGCGTCTAATTTTCTTTATTTTAGGCAATTGGGCAAAAGTGCTTTCTAGACATTGAAGAACAAAATAGGAAATAAATCATTTGTATTACCCGACATATCTAGAGTATATAGACATCCTACACAATACTAGTTTATTTAGGGCAAAGGGTATTCAGTTGGTTTAGTAATACTAAAAACATAATTTGCCCATACAATCATTTATTTTACCCAAAACATACCTCCGACTTTATGATTACAGGATACGGAAAATGCTTTTATCCCATAGTTACATATTCATCTTGGAGGTGTAGTTTCATTTTAATTACAAATAATAATTAAAAAACAAAATTAAATGAACATTGATTTTTTTGGCAAAATACAAACCATTAAAAATGGATTGTATTACTATGACAGATATAGCATCGGTCAGATATTCCCCCTGATCATCAGTAGATGTTTGACATTTATCAGCAAGCTTGCTTCCGTGAAGAATGCGTCTTAGGGCAGGGACTATGTCGCGCGTATACCCTCTCGGACCAATCATACCAATGACAAGCGTATCAGGTAACACCACCCGTTCATCATCACAAGGTACCGCCTTGCCTGGTTTGTACGACAAGATTTTATGTCGCATTGCAGCCATCCTCGTCTTCCAATCCGCGTTTGAAGAAGCCATTTTGAATGACTACCTGCCTACGTTTGAAGAAATAGAAATTAGTGCAATCAATGAAACCAGTATGTAGATGAAAGGCAAACAAACTGCTCAAGATATGGCTTTTATAGACTCAAGTGATAATTGGTTCGAAAGGACATCAAATAGTAATTTATCTATGAAATGTTATTACATTACAAATACTCATGCATGTGTATTTTATATTAATCGTTGCGACACGTATTTTTATTGAGGAAAGGGTTAATAGGCTATGCACTTTGTATTTTCAGTATTGCCAAAATTATCGTTACATGTGCATAAAAACCCTATAAATCAATTGATTTGACTCGTTATCACCAAGCTGCCCCTTCCCAAGCCCCCCGCCATCACCCCATCCATGTATTAATGTTTTACATTATCCTTGGGAAAACCACACGAACATAATACTTAAAAGGTGATAGGCTAAAATATATAACTGGTTATATGAATCAATATTCAATTCAATAGAAATGGTTTATAACATTTCATCGGAGCCAAAGGCCGTATTAAGATTCTATTTTTACATATTAAAAATATAAAAATATATACAATCATAACAAATACGTACAGAAGCAATAATACAACAAGACAAATGCGACTGCGTCTCTTATATGCCTCCGCCCTAAATTCAGTATCGGAAACGAATGGAATTAGAGGTGACATATCACGATGAAAACGATAAGAGGCTAAAACCTTCAATGTCAGAAATTCTTTGACCTATGTGACCTTTGACCTTTCAACCAAAAATCTGATCTTGGTCCCGTCTTATGAAGAGTTGCGATTGATCCGAATTAATGGTTAGTCCCTAAATCAATCGCAACTTTAAAATTGATATTGATTCCATCTTATGAAAAGTTGCGATTAATATCAATCGCAACTTTTGGGATTGTATCAATCGTAACTCTGTGTTAAGTTGAAGAAATGAAGTTTCGATTGATTCACAATCAATAGCAATCAATCGCAGGCGTGGGTTGCCATGGTACACCCAATCAATTACAATCATGGCTGCCATGCTAATGTTTGCTGCAGAAGAGGAGGAGAGGAGGAGACAAATTCAAAGGGTTTTTCGTGATCGCACCAAGCCCCTGGAATTTGGTGACAGAGATATCAAGAGAAAGTATAGGTTTACAAGACAGGGATGCATGACCTTGATTGATTTATTAGGGCCAAAACTTAATCACACCACAGGAAGAAGTAACTCCCTACCAGGCCAGTTGCAAATGTTTGTTGCTCCTAACTTTTTTGCGACTGGTGCAGTGTTGGCCGACACTGCTACCACACATGGTATTGAAAGCAATACTGCATCCTACACCGTTTACCGTGTTGCGGAAGTTCTTTGCGACATGAAAAGACGGTGAGTAAAATACAGACCTTCCTATTTTCCTTCATTAACAGTGTCCTTTTTTTAAAGATCGTTTTAACAACCAACATTTTGTTTACTTTTGTTTGTTTTTGTAAATTGTTATTAACTCGTAACATTAATTTTAACCAAGTCAAAAGACAAAAGCAAGTTTGAACAACGATCTGATAATCTTTTGAAAGTTTGTTTTCATTTTTCAAGCAAACCTGGTTTCTACATTCAAGCGAATCAAAATCTTGTTAAAAAAATACGGCAGTAGACAATATAGAGTAGACAGTTGTCCCGAACCATCAAGGTATTCAACGAGTGGGACCATGCACATCGATCGTCTGCTGCTGACTGGTATCCGCGTAGACGTTCGATTTGGGCCACTTTTGGCGACCAATAACCGTGACCATTAAGAGTTCGGTCGATTTTAGCCCGGAAAACATGAGAATTATATGGTGCTATGATGTCTTCAAAAAGGAAAACGGAAAATGAATGTGTAACATGGGTGATAAAGAGAAGATAAATTAGATAAAAGCTTGTACAAGAGTCTCGAATGTGAAAATAAAAATAGGCATATTATAGCAGAACGAATACTTTATAAACTGGTACATTTCAAGCGTTGAAAACGTCTAATTTCAAGTTGAGATTATGAGACACCCATTCAGGAACACGAACTTCTGTAATGTTATGAACCAGAGCAATTATTTCCTATATTGAAATCTATTTATTCGGATGGTCATATATCAGCAAATACTTAACATATTCAATTGGTTTTCAACATTTGGCCCAAGGGGTCCGAGTCATGTAGAAATACTGTGAGCATGCGTAACCACATGTTTTCCAGACACCCCCTAAACGAGGATTTCTTCTGAAGCCCAAATACACCCTAAATGAAGATTTCGCGTGTTTTTTTTCCCGAATTCAGATCCTAAACGGGTAGTTTTACAAAAGTGTACTCCTAAAGATGTATTGTAAAATTGTAACCCCTTGAGCATTTTGAAGTGCGGTAGGGATTACCATTTAAGTTGTTGACAATGTCAAATAAATCAAATTGCGCTTCTGATGTAAAATTCACAATGTAAACAAATTGTTTCAATAGAGAAGCAATAACATCAACCTGTACACTACCAAATGGGTTTAATGCACAGCCATCATAAGTCCTGTAGTGACTTCAACGCTCTGACAATTTTTTTAATTTTTTTTACTACTTATAACAATGGTAAACGTGAAACTGTCAGTGTTGAGAGACTTAAACCAGCTTTCACTGAGCAAGATCTCTTTGCTCAATCTACAAAGGATCAGGATCCACCTGTCCGAGTCCCTCAGCAATCCAACTCCACAGACTTGGCACTGGATCCTGCACCGAAGCAGAACACTCCCGAAATTCGAAAGACCAGGTCTGGTCGTCAGGTTAGGTGGCTAGTGAGGTACGTGAACTTTTTCGAAATCGGGAAGCATACTTAACCTGTGTTTCAACAGTATTACCATATTTTCGTCAAAGTCAACATACATGTAGGCCTATATTTCCTCATTGATTTGTTGCTACTTTTCATTCCACAGCAAATCTAGAGGGGAGCTACTGTAATGACTTGACCTTACAAGAAATTTACATTTGTAAATATTATTGTCTTGTCTTTATTGTGTGGCTTGAAGTCTGGCCTTTTATTCAATTGTCACCCATTTCTATAGTGACACCTTTAACATTATTAGAGTGCCACACATACTTTATCTGGCAAGCACATTCTAAACCCTATTGTATTGGAATGTGCAGTTATTCTATCAAGCACATTCCTCACCCTATGCGTTGGGATGTGCAACCACCCAAGGTACTGGTATAGCATGCATATTACATTTGCTCGCCACACCTATATTGATCATTTCTCCTGAGCTGTTCTTATAGAGCACACGTCCACCAGAGAGAGTCCAAAGTCTGAACCAAAGCTAATTCAGCTTCATCGTAATTCTTGTCCTACTTCTTCGCTTAGTTCTCTACTCGGTTCCAAGGCCCTATTACTTCATAGAGATTATGAGTTTCTTCTTCCTTATTTCATCCGCAAAGAAGCAACATTACTTTGTATATATATATATATAGTCTTACATATTCTTTCTACGGGTACTGTGCGATATTTGAACGACTACTAGTTATTCACCTTATGGGATAATTTGCCCCAAGTGTCGGTTTCAACAGGTGTAACTACGAGACAACGTAGGAAAGAAATCATTTTCTATTTCTTTTATTTTAGGTGATCAATTCTCAAAAGTCCTTTCTTTGAAAAATACCCCTAAAAGCGTACAGCAGGATTTAAAAAAAGGATCCTTTTGCTTAAAAATGGACGTTTTTTAACCCAGTAAAGCGGCACCGCGCGGACCGTGTCCAATTTAAAAACATCCCTTTATACGCGTTTTCTTGGTCACGCATGCTTACAGTATTTATATTTGACTGAGACCCCTGGGTCTCTTAGTCATTGTCATTAAAAATTAGGAACTGGGAATGATGTTTCATCGGCATAATGTTAGGTGAGACAAAATGTTTAATTTTACGAGTCTGATAAAGGTTAAATTGAGCTTTTTGATTAATTTTAGGCTAGCTATAACAGTAGACTATGTAAGGGTATACTAGCTCCAATGCTAGCGCTGGCTGGCCGGCTGGCGACGGCGCTAACTTTATAGACCATAGCCGTGGCATAAGATAGCCCGGTTGGGCTCGTCGAAGGTGTTTGACAGAATAGTATAAACGGCCTACGGTGTATGTTAGATCTAGAGCAGGGGGTCTTAACTAGGCGGCCTTACTAATGTTTTAGTGTCAGTTGGTCAAGCCCAAAACAATTCTGTGAGCATCATTCCTCCCATACACTATATCTCCCATTCATTTTGTGTATACTTGAAAAGAGCGTTTGAAAGGAAGCACTCACCAGGGATGAAAAGGGGCACTTATTAGGATGGGAAATGGGCATTTGTCGACGGAAAAGGGGCACTCATCAGATTTTGATAGGGCCATTTATAAGAGGTAAAAAACGGGCATTAATGAAAAGGGGATAGGTCCCTTATTAGAAAGGAAAATGGGTACGTATCCTTGTTAAAAGGGAAATTATCAGAGGACTGGTGAAAAGGAGCACTTATCGCTTCTAAAAATGGGCACATATGAGAATGAAAAAGAAGCACTTATAATAAAGGAAAATGTGCATGTGTTGAAAGAAAAGGGGCACCGATCATATTTTAATAGGGCATCTATCGTAGGTGAAAAGAGGCACCTACTAGAGATTAAAATCGGCACTTTTGAGAATGGAAAGTGGATACATATTGAAAGGAAAATGGGAACTTGTCGAAGGAAAAAGGGCACATGTCAAAATAAAAAGGCACTCATCAGAGGTGAAAAGGGGAAGGGGCACTTTTACAAAGCAATAAAGGCACTTGTCAAAGTCAAAGGGGCACTTTTCCAATGTAAAAAGGAGCACTTCTTACAAAATTAAAGGGAGACTTTTCCTATGTAATAAGGGGCACTTTGGGGGTACTTGAAAGGGGGGACTGTGCCCCCTGCCCACCGGGAGGGCCGCCTCTGTCACTGTGGACTAGTAGGGAATGAAGTAGTAGATTGCTTTGCAAAGAGAGCATTAGAGAAAAGATAGAAATTAACAATGATCTTAATGTGCAAGACCTGAACTCAATGAGTAAAAATAGTACGTGAAATTCGGGAAGAAAGATGGAAAACGATACGGTCACCTCTAAAACGATTTGAGAATCATTTAGGTATCAATCGAGGTTAACAGATACAGTGAAGTAATACTACATACAGCCGCGGATTCAGGATTTTTTTAGACGGGGGCACAAAGGGGAGCACAATTTTTTTTCTCCCGCAAATCGGACAAATCGCGCCGGCTGAAAATTCGCTCAGTGGGGGGTGGTGAGCACTATTTCTTTTGGGGGGCCGGG
The DNA here is from genome assembly GCA_037976565.1 of Mesocentrotus franciscanus. NCBI lineage: Eukaryota > Metazoa > Echinodermata > Echinoidea > Camarodonta > Strongylocentrotidae > Mesocentrotus > Mesocentrotus franciscanus. The sequence continues at coordinate 6,660,121 of CP137667.1, read as the reverse complement.
GGCACGTGCCCCCTGTGCCCCCTAGATCCGCCAATGACATAGATTACGAATGGTGTTCTTCAACTGAACCAACAAAGGGCAAAAGTAGGTTTATATGGAACAGACAATTGTGATTATTATAACATCACTGAAACGGAAGAACCTTTTATATTGCATTGTAATAAATTTATCATTGAACGAGCAATGCTCTTCTCATATTTAGACACAAACACAATAGATTACAGAACAATATATTTTTCAAGTTTTCACAGAAGGCTCAATATTCCATGTTACTATAGATCCATAGAACAGATCGCTACAAATAAGATTAAAAATACGAGGCCAAATTGTGAGTATGTCTACAAGTAAAGTAAATTGGCCTTAAGTTTTTCACTTAAAAAATATATATATATTGGACTAGAGGCCCTAAAAGAAAAATGTTTAAGTACGTACTATTTTAGGCATAAATACTAACAAAAAACCCACTTTAATGTTTGCTTACAAATGAATATTAAATAAATACATGAATACATAGTCATCGAGTGTGTATAACAATTTACTCGAGCGAATGGAATTTCGGTTAGGGGCGCCCATATACGATATGTCTCAATTTTAGTGTTTCTGAGTGGCACCGTGCGTTACAAAATTAAAAGATCACTGCGCACGAACGCCGAGTAGCTGAGAAAGCCGTTTCACCATACGCATGGCGAGCAGCTTTTAATGCAATTGAAACCGGGCTGACAAGATTAAACGTGTTAAAACAGATCAACGAAGTTGTAAACCATTATGAGACTCCCAATACATTCCGATACTGGTGAATTAATTATATTATTACAATTTTCTTTTTAAAGTTTTGTTTATTGATAACTGAAATTTCTTATTTAACTGCAAGATAAGGCGTATATATCCAGTACTGAATGAACGCCATAAAACAACTACCAACATCATGATCGATTCAATAAACTGACATTAGCCAACCTCCTCCTCTGGCCAGACGTATAGTAGTAGTCTCAGCGGCGCGAAACAACCGTTGATAAAAGAGAATCAGACTGAAGCTATATCGGTATCACAGTCACTTCCACAAGTTGGAGTTCCCCACAAGATCGACTACAGCTTTATAGCACTGGTTAGAATTGAACTATAGTACATGTCTAGAAGAGTCTTGTTCCATGCATGTTCGCCATCTATTCCATTCTTCTTCTGTTCACCTTCTATTTTCTAACGTTAGCCGTAGTATTTCCTGCATGTGAGCTAGCCTGACTGTTGATTGAGAACACGTAACGTTCGCGTATATAATATAAAGGTTGATCCCACAATGCACAAGCAGCCAATTAGAGTACAAACATTAGCAAACTCGTGTACTAGACCTTGAAAACAATGACTTTTCATAGTCTGATGCACATATTTTTATTGTTTGTCCTCCAATATGGCTGCTTGTGGGAACCGTCTATATTTGTATAACATTAACAATGCTGATTTCAACTGGTCACATACACATCACACTCAAACAGCTACGGATCATCAACATTGTCGAGTACTATACTCGAGAATAGCAACGACGTCATTATATGGACGCATTAGTTGCGTACGTTCCCGGACATTTGGACATTATTTTTGAGGAAAAAAACAGATGCTCTTTCGGAAAATAAAGTTCAAATTGAGAAATTCCAAAAAAAGATTTGTAAGATGTCAAAGCTTCGTTACTCTAAAGGGGTACCGGGTATAGGTAGCTAGCTTGTTACATACAGGATATCGATGTGCCAATTTGATGCAAATGAATTAATTCAAAACAAAGCTTATTTCTTTCAGAAATATCAGTGTGTAGTTCAAATCACTTGCTTTATAGTGTAATGGCTATTAGAAATATAGATTCTAAATCAATGTGTACCGATACACACTTTTTGTTATTCTAGTTATTTTCTTATCTATTTTGCAACATGCTGCAGGGGGCGAATTGGGGAGAGCTAGAGAGGGAGGGAAATAGAGAAACAGAGGAATGGAGGCAAATAATAGACGAGTATAAAATACCGAAAGCTACTGAATTTATATTGCTTTATAAGTTAAAGGTTTGAAAATTAGTTGAAAACGATGCATCTTAAATTCATTTCTATTTTCTTTTTCAAAAATAAGCCTCAATCATATGACAACAATATATAAAACAAAATTATATTATTTGCTAAAAGTATGTTAATGTATAGAAAATGTTGTAATACTAATTGTTTCTCTTTTCAGTTCTCCCTCCCTCTTTCTAAATAGGCCTACTTCTTACTTCTATACAGTTAAAACAAAACACTATTTATCTCTTTCGTACCTCTCTCTCTCACCCTCTCTCGCAAATGCTCCTCTCTCTTACATTTATTATAATTTAAGTTTTGTGCTAAGTACCCCTCCCCTTCAAACCTGCCTAATTTGCCACTAACTAATGTTATAGTCAACGGAAACCTTACCCCATGAAATAACTACTCATTATGAGAGATTTATTTCATTCATGCCTATTAATCTACAAGAATTTCTCCACCAAAGAGAATAAGAGAGGCATAAAACAAAAATAATAAACAGTTCAATAGAATGGATTTGTCAACTGCTATATTTAAGTATATTTAACATTTTGAATTAATTAATTGCATTTGTTCCCCTGTTACACATTTTCCAATAATCATAATTTTAACTTCTCAGTTCATATGATTGTCCCTCATTGAAAAGTAAAGGTTTTATTTTTTAATTAAAAAGTATTTTCAACTAAAGCTTGTTGCATGATACATGTACACCCCGTCTGGTGCGTCACATTTTCAAAAAATATGGCTGTGCCCATGTCATGCTAAAAGGCATTTCATCATGCCAAGAATATGCTCATTTATAAATCTCTTGTACACTTTTGAAAGGATTATTTTACCTCAAAGGGCAGGTATACCTTTCGTTTTCAGAATACCTACACTTATTCTTTGGGGTGAAGTTTCCTTTGAGGCGAGGATGGATTCTATGCCCCGTCCCTTTGGTGTTCAATACATGCCTGTATCCGTTGATGACAGTGGGTTAAATTATAATTGTTTAATAATTATACTCTCCGCGCATCTTAATCAAAAACACTTCACACATGAAAGAGATAGCGTATACTCAAATGATTTATTAAGCACTTGTTTGCGTACGCTATGATTCTCTTGCAAGTAAAATGATATTAAGCTGATGAGTGATCTGGTAGAAAAATAGATATATTAGTGATATATTGAGGAAGACAAAGAAACGGTATTTGTTCCTTATACATTCGAAATGAAAAAACAATTATGTCACTTTATTTCTTACAAAATCTTCAGAGTATCATTTACAGATATTTCCCCAGCCATTGTAATATACATGATGACAATTTCATATGACTTTAAATATCAAAAATAATTTCTATGATCAACTAAATTTGCAAAGTGCTACACACCAAAACACACATTTGCAAATCGAGAATACACAGAAATCTAGAGTTGCTTTATTTAATAATTTGGTATGCCAACTAAGCCCATATGGTATTTTGCATGGAGATACGCCTGCATAATGTACATAAAGAATTGTTTCTATACGTTCATTGCGTAGATCATTTCTGTTTAAACAGAGTATTAACGATTAATGTAACAAGCGTAAAGTAATAAATCTTCATCTGTTTAGTATTTGTTATTAATATAATTATTAAGAAATAAAGAAAGTTCCTTTCATAGTTAATATTTGCATTCTCATTGTTAACAACACATCTAGATAAAACTAAATGATTTTCTGCCCATGAGACAACTGGTTTATATGTTTTACCGTCTCTACCTATATCTACAATGTCTACATCTAAGTCTTCTTTTATAATTTTTATATTTTCATGTTTAACAAAAGGATTTAAATATTTTATGAACTGAACGATTGTTCATTTGAAATATGTATAAGACTGGAATTCCAATAACAGTACTACAGAAAACGAATAAGATTAAATACATAAAATATGACGAGATAAGATATATAACATCAGAATTTATATCACAAACATTACAATGAACACAAATAGCTTTAACACCAAATGTATCATGGAACACATGTAATTAAAGAAATAATATACAGTAATGCAACGTTATGATACCTGGAGTTCTTTCGCCACAGATGGAATGTTTTATAGGAGATGTTCCTAAAAGGTATCCATTATATCATTTTGATTCAGCTTTGTATTTTTTCTTTTCTTTGTTATGCTTTTCAAGTCTGGCCAAACAACTGTCTTAACAAATCGAAACGTGACTGTGTTTAATATAAACAAAGAGTGTTGTAAACCAATGTATTACGGGATCACCAATACGCGAGGAAACTGACTCAGTTTTGCTGAAAGTCACATGCTCAGCCCAGATGGGTATATGGAACTACACACACTCACACATACACACACCCACACACGCAAATACACACACGCACACACACAAGCACACGTGGCTTGGCAGTTTGGTCCGAATTTTTTAGCTCTGTCTAATTGTCATATATCCAATTTGAAGAATTTAAATATAAATGTTTTTCTTTTGTGATATGCTTCCAAATTTTTGTTCCACTGTTCTTGACGTCGCATCACGTTGTCATGATAACAAAGTTTCGGAAAAGAACGACGAAGCTAACACATGAGTTTCACCTTTACCACATCTGAACGCTCTCTGTAAGTCGTTTTGAGGTGTAACACATATTCATTTAGTAGCTAGGTCGTCTATTTCCCATATGTCTCCGTCAAATCTTACATTTCTTTGTTGTGTAACATCGATTGGCCTATATCCCATTCTATAAACGACTGTCAATGTAGCCTTATTGCCAAAGTTCCACTTATTTCATATGTAATTGCTTATACAATTTAGAATAACGCTATTTACTGCTTACCACCATGGGTGGTATTCTCTTAAGTTAAGCCGGGACTAAGTCCAGACTAAACAAGGATTTTAGTTCACACTTCTATGGAATGCTAGGTTTCATCTTCCTCCTTCAATAATCATGACAAATATAATCTACCAAAGACTTTATTGAAATTCAGTTCATATTCATATTATCTTTTTCTTCCCATTTCATTGCAAAATTAATTTTTTGGACACTTTTCATTGCAGGATTAAAATAATCTGTACAGGGAAAATTAGTTGGCAACAGGCACTCCATAAAAGTGTGAACTAGTTAAGCCGAGCTTAACTTAGTTCGCGCTATCGGAATACCACCCCATGTCTTTACGTTTGACAAAAACGATGTTATACTTAGCGGACAATTCATTGTATATCATGAACAAAATATAGAACAAATCTATATTACCTCTAACAAACACCAGTAAACTGACAAATATACAAGGTGAATCAAAGGCCAAGATCATATGAGACCAAATACAAGTACAGAGACTGGTGAAATATGAATAGACAAGGTTAGACAAATAAAAAATGGCCCGAATGACAAATGACCAGCCTTTATAGACATATACGTTTAGTACGTCAAAATATACAGGTGCTTGGAAAAAAATATATGAAAACAGAGACAAACAAAATATTAAAGAAGCTGTGATACAAGTATACTTACGTACAGTTTGTTGGGTATTATACAATCAATGTTCATATTTTGAATTTATGTTATTCATTTCTTTAATATTAATTATTCATTCATGTTTTTCGTTATTATTTCATGTATTCATTAACTTACTTATCTATTCTTAACTGGCGGTAGTGCACAGATAACAACTAGCGTTGCAGCTTTTACATTGAAATAATTCGATTAAGCTGCTTCAAATTATGATTTCATTTAAGAAATGAAATGAAATCTGAAAATAGAACATTAAAATATGATTGCCCAAAACTATTTTTGGGGGGACAGATTAAAGTTTTAATATATATTAAAACTGCTCCGGCTCTAGTATATGACTATTGTAATAATAACTCAAATTCAAATCTACTCTTCAAAAAATCACGCCTCGCATGCCATTCTTGTAGTATTGAAAAAAATCACATAGTTAAAATTATGTATGCGGTGTTTGGATACAAGTTTTAATATTACAAGAAATACAATAAGGTTTGGTTAATGATTAGATGTTATGTATATGACTGTTGTCAACCATCCAGTTAATTGATTAATAAAATCAATGTTATTAAACAATTTAACTGGATTTACATTTTTTTCGATTACGAAGTCTTACGTCCACTGAGGGACGCTTCATCAGGCCGATTATACCGACGGATCTTAAAAAGGTTAACAGAGAAGGGCAGTTCTTTTCCTGACGTTCCTCAACCGGAACACCATGTCCACGGGTCAAGAATAATTTGGCGCCAAAGACCAGGTCCCGGAGTGGACTTGAAACGTCGCAAGCTAAAATATTTGTGTAAGTAAACTTTGCTAGATGAAGGTTCTCTAGTGATTCCTTATAGACTGAGTGCTCTTTGGGAAAAATCCATTATTATCTTTACGATGAAAAGGAGCAATATTTTCTCCGGGGATGTATCAATAAGAACGAGTTGAGAAATCAGATCTTCTTCGTTACTTATAATTCCATCTACATAACTTTTATCCAAGGTGGTGGATTCCTCTTTGAGTTTTCCACCAGAAGATACTTCTTTGGAGGACATTTCTTCAGAAGTCACTTCAGATGCATCCAAGTTCTTTGTACTGCGCACCGGTGATTTGTCAGGATGTTGACTCCTACTTCCATCTGTCAAGTCCTCCTGGGTTTTGGAAGCCATGTCTCCTGTATGCCCATCTCGAGGAGTGTGGTCATTGCTTGCTGTAGCTTCCTGAAGTACCTGGGTGTCGGTCTGTTCTTTGGTCTGGCCCTCTTCTAGAGAGGTCTCATCTCTAGTAGAGAGCTGCTGATCATTGACGTATTCGTTAACACATTCAGCACCGATCTGTCCTTCTGCTACACCTGATAGGCAGCAAGAAAGAAATCAAAAAACCTTTTCCCCGTAAAACACGTGATTGTGTAGAACTTATGGCAATGAATTTCAAATTTATGTTATTCTTATGTTTACCAGGTAGGCCTAGGAAAAGAGAACTAGTAAGTATCTGTTTTGCTTTGTCGTGTGCACAGCTATAATGAGGAAAATGCTAATTGCAAGTAGTACCTAATCTCTCTTGTTCTTTATTTTCTCTGCATTACGTCACCTTAGTATTTATATCAACAGTGTAAATGTGAGAAATTAACTTGCTTCAGAAAATACTATCAATCTGACTCTAAACACATGGGCCGTATTGTACACCAAATATAACAGCATGTTGATGAAGTGTTGAATGGGGTCTTTATTTTGAAACTGCAACTGTTCTTAATAAAAATATACGTTACCTTCGCTGAGATACAGGTCTGCAAGGTTGACCAACTTGGCAGCTTGCAGTGCCTTCGTTAGCTCAATCCGTTCATCTTCCCTGGACACACCTTCTCTCCATTGTTTCAACATATGACGAGTTCCATCACTGGTAACACGGTTGAACTTCACATTGGTCATGAGCGCTCTCTGTATATCACCCTGTAGGATTCCCAGCTGACCAGCAAGGCTGTCGATCTTGGCTTCATCGTAAAGATCGTCAGCTATCTGCTGTAATATGCCTGCAAACTCATCATCTGGGGGCTCCTCTCTAGAATGGTACACGGTAATAAAAAAGACAAACATGGGGCGGTCAGAGAACGTATAGGTATGACGAATCAACTTAAAAAGTAATCAAAATCTTTACTTAGGTGAAGTAAAAACAACCGGAACAAAGTACGTTCTTCCGGTGATGAGACCATACTCAACATGCTTAAATTATTGATATAAGTTAATTAAAGGATTTCACTTTTAATTCGAATCACAATATACTAGAATGCAGCTAAGATTCTCATTTTTTGGTTAATGAGTTTTAATATTATATTCACTTCTGCTTCTACATAATCACAGGTGGGCATGACATTTCTTGACATGATTTTGGATTCATAGAACATAACTGCTGCCGTACTTTTAGTACTGTTATTGACAGTCTAGTACCACTCATTTTACACACAAATGTATATTCCATAGTAGTTTTTTCACTATAAGAGAAATAATGCATTCATTGTCATGTTAACAGTAAAGTTATTTCATCTCACCCTGCTTGTAATGTATCACTCCTTCCCAGTCCTCCGGTTGAATAATCCTCAAATGATGATGTGCCTGTCATGAAGGAATGAAGTCAGTTTGAATGAGAAAAAAAAGGATATAAGATAAATATTTTAAATGTTCTTTATTGTTCACTGTATCTCTCTTTTTTGTATAACTTATAAAATGTTAATTATGCACAAGAATTACATAGCTCGAGTTTCCTTGGATAATGTAATCGAATGGCGTTATTTATGGCATAATGACAACAAAAACAAACAAGAAATTTATTAATTTAGGTTTAGGACCATTTTGGACTGTGATAATTAAGCTCAATATTCTCAGTTTGTTCAGAGTAGCAAAAATGGAATAGGGAGCTATAAAGAACATATTGGACTTGATAAGCTTCACATCATAAATATTTTAAAAAATTGCCAAAAATGGGATGGGAGTTATATAGTATAATGTAAACAAAAATAGGAAAATAAAATGAGATTGAAAAATAAAGTCTTACCACCCTGAGCTTGTTTTCCAGAAGTCAGCCAAGGAATGAAACTCCATTGATGTGTCTCTGCTTTATTCTTCTGCTCTGCTGATCGTATCTCACTTTCTAGTTGAATTTTGGTTCTCAGCTTCCAGGTCTCACGCTTAAGTTGCTCCATAAGCCCTTCCTTATAGTCACGCTCCTTCTTCCAGCTTAATTTTATTGATTGTTTTTCTTTCTCAAATCGCGCTCTGTCTCCCTCTCTTCCTTTCTTCAACTCTTCAACTTGCTGTTTTAGAGTCGTCTCATTTCGCCCTTTCTCCGCTACGATATCTGTCAAAGCGTCTATGCTTTGTTGCTTAGACTCGAGTTTCTTCGTCATTTCTGTTGCCATTGAGCGCTTCTCTTTCTCACCTCTTGCTCTGTCTCCCTCTCTTGCTTTCGTTAATTCTTCCACTTGCTGTCTTAGAGTCGTCTCATTTCGCTCTTTCTCCCCTACGATTTCCGTCAAAGTGTCTACATGGTGTTGCTTAGACTCGAGTTTCTTTGTCAATTCTGCTGACAGTGAGCGCTTCTCTTTCTCAGCTCTTGCTCTTTCGTCCTTTTCAGTCTGTAGTCGCTCAACCTCACGGCTTGCCTCTTTCTTGGTTTTCTCATAGAGCGACTTACATCTTGGATTCTCGCATATCTTCTTCAGGTCATTAGTTGCTAACGCTTTGTCGCCTTTGTGAAGGCATCCATGTAGAAGGTTAAGCCACTGCAACTGTTCCTCATCTGAGTAACTGTAAACAGGCCAATGCATTTCGTAGATATCAGTGATCCCGAGTTGCTTTAATTCATTTCTCGCTTTGGGGATGTCTCCGTCGTGAAGTAAAGCACATAGAGGGACGTGGCCTAAACAATCAAAACATATCCAATGAGTTTACTCGAAATGACGTCCAATTCCCCAGAAGGAAAAACCAGTTACCACCAGTTGAAATTTCCAACTGGTTCCAGTTAACTTCAACTGGAACCAGTTAAATTCAACTGGTTCCAGTTGATTGTAACTGGTCCATGATACACATCAAGCGGATATTTGGTGCGACTGCATTTCATTTAACTGAAACCAGTCTAATAACTGGTCTGTTTGCATATTTCCAGTTGCACCAGTTGATAACTGGTCTGTGGGCATATTTCCAGTTGCACCAGTTGATAACTGGTCTGTGCATGGCATTTTCCAGTTGCACCAGTTGAACTGGTCTGTGGGCATATTTCCAGTTACACCATTTGATAACTGACTGTTGGCATATTTTCAGTTGCACCAGTTGGTAACTGGTCTGTGCATGGCATATTTCCAGTTGCACCAGTTGAAAACTGGTCCGTGGGCATATTTCCAGTTGAACCAGTTGACACCAGTTAATTTGCATAATGAATATGGGGTGCGTGCACATCTATGTATTTATACAATTTATCTGAATTTACAGCATATTTCTTAATTACTGATGATTTAGTTATATGCAATTCATTTCGAATATACTACAAATTATAAATTGCCAATTATTAGGACATTTCACTACTTTGTATAAATTACATTTAATTAAACACGAATTAGGGAAAACATTAACTATGAATTAAAATAGATTCGATAAAATACAAGTATATTCAAAATAGAAAGTCGCAATGAATTTACCAAGTCTACTTATTACCAATGCCTTTACATTGGAAATTGCAGACTATTAAGTGGAAATGGGTTGTTGCCATTGGCAAAAATTAATTAGTACAAGTGCTACTACACCTTTTAATTACTAATTAAGTTTTTCAACTGGAGGTTTCAACTGGTTGGAAATTCTGCCAAATGGTATAACTAGTCCAGTTAGACCAGTTAAATCCAACTGGTAACCCTGGACATTGAAATGGGCCAGTTGAATTCTAACTGGACCAGTTAGAATTTGACCAGTTGAAATCTAACTGGTCCAGTTGGAATTCAACTGGTCAAATTCTAACTGGTCCAGTTGGAATTCAACTGGTCGAATTCTAACTGGTCCAGTTAGAATTCAACTGGTCTGGTTCAACTGGCCCATTTCAATTTCCAGGGTTACCAGTTGGCTTTAACTGGTTCAACTGGACCAGTTGCCACTGGTTTTTCCTTCTGTAGATGTCCTAAAATTATCATGACTTTAAAGTCATGATAATTTTAGGACATCTACATACTACACATACGTCACATAATATTTTTTTTCGGGGGTTTGACACAAAGGAATGGAGAAAATCTGAAATTCTTCTTCATCTCTGTGTGTGTTTATCAGTTTTCTCAGTGGCATAGAATATGCTGCCATATTTAAGTTGTAAATAGAATATGCAAAATTGAGAGAGAAAAGTGGGAGGGAGAGAGAAAGAAATAGAGAGAGAGAGAGAGAGAAAGAGGAAGGGAGCGAGGGAGAGAGAGAGAGAGAGAAGGGTGATAAAGGAAGGAGAATGAAAGAGGAAACGGAATAAGGAGTAAATGTAGTGAGTAATGAGATAGTAATATATTTACCACTATGAAATTGCAAATGAAATGTAATACTCTCATGGTAGAAAAGTTAGTCGGGACAAACATGATAGAATAGACTGATGATAGTGTTTATGATAGTGTTTAACAACAACCACGTTGGGTTCGATTGATATAATACCGGTATAGTGTAAGCATTGCCATACTTATATTTAACTTTAATCACCCACATGCCTCGGCTCAAAATTAGAAAGCTGTATCCCGTACAAGGAAAATGGATATTAAGCACCAATTTACATGTTATGGTATATATACAAGTAGATAATTAAAAAAGATATTATATATAGGCCTACTTTATGCTTAATTTATGTTTTATCCAAATATGGCGTCATAATCGTTTCATTATTTATGTTTCAATTGTTGGCTTTGGATTGTCAGATCATTGCATTATGTGTCACACGTAGATCCATGGTCAGATGCTTAAAGTCAACCATGTCAACACGGGGGCGGGGTAGATGTTTTTGGGGAATGGTACATATTACACACCATGCATGTTTCAAATGAATTAACAGGCCGGTCTCAAAACACAAAGTGTTGTAAAATCACAGCGATTATTCGGATGAAACGATACGTGCATGCATACACATACAATCTTATAGAAAATTGAAACATTTCAATGGATGCTATATGATTATTATCTTAATAAGGAAATATCATAATCCCAAAGAGTTATTAAGTAATATAGGCCTGCATAACAACTGGTAAGAATCAAAATGCAATTCACGAAGGAAGGAAAGGATATTATATTTTAGGAAATTGATCAGACACAAAACACCATATACGTGAACAAAATTTACCAACCTGCATATACAAACGTTTTATGCGTGAAAGCAACCAAGCAATATTATTTATTTATTCATGTCTTCATGTATTTATTCATTTAATTAATACGGTGGTGTATATCACCGCATTATTGTGTATATGGTGTGTATCTACGTTGTAATTGTTCATTAATTCAAAATTGTTTAAATATACCCCTTCATATACCTTTAGTTTATTGCCCTACCTACCTATACCTACCATTAAGGATTAGGAGCAAACTCACCTGTAATAATCTTTATTTTTTCGATCCATTGTTGGTAAATGTCGATTTGAAACGACCTGAAGATAAAAATGGAAACATTTACCGATTCATAATCATTATTGTTCACATGGTGAGGATTAAAGGGTTAATGATAATAAAATGCATACAATTTTATTCTGCAAACCGCCCCACTACCGAAGGCCACCCTCACAATAAAATAAATTGTATGTATTTCTTATACACTACAACGAAGTGTTTTTAGTGCGTGTGCTGCAGATACCCTGTCTTCTATGCAAAGGCGTTGAACGCTAAATATATAGTGCCGTTATGTTGCCCTCCATTAACATGGAGGCTAAATCGTTTCTGCCCTCTTTGCAGTATAACGAATACCTTTTATCACTGTGAAAATACAATACTTTAACATGCAATTATCCGACTTTTGGTTAGTTTGTTAGTTTGAAATACTAATAATCGATTGTGACTTCCTCAATGAGCACCCTCCCTAGACAGAAATAAATAAAGAAAATTACGTGCAATGATCTCCATGTACATAACAATAATGTGCTATCTTTGGCTCGAACATGTAAAGTTTTAACGTTCGAAATTCCACATTTTCCCTCTCCGTCACTATGCTCTATCGCGCATTAAGTGATGCGGTACTTCTTGTCCATTACAAACCCTCTATTAAAAGGCCGCCAAAGTCGAGGTTTAGGGCAAATGCTAATCTTGAAAAAAGGAGGTAGGAATTCGTTTCCCTCGTACATCTCGCTAGATAATTAACATGATAACACTCATTATTTTGCAGAACAACCAGTTAAAATAGATTGCTAGAACTCTAAAATACAGACTTTCATGATTCATTTTCCTTTTTTTTCTAACTTGGCCGCTACGTTCTCGTGCATGTTTATAGCATAAGTGTGTAGAAGAAGTGTGTAGGCAGGGATTTCCCTTTAAAGGGGGATGGTAAACTCGCTTTTGTCGCCCGGCAGGCGTAACGGTATAAAACATGTATTTCATCTAATAATGTATTGGTATATGGACTAGCTTTAGCGCTCTAAAATACAGTTCCAAGTTTCCAAAATCTCTTTTTTTTATCGCACCCGGTCGCTACGCTAGCTCGAATTTAATAGATGGACAGCTTCTTATCAGTGGTTCACTTTTATGAAGGGGTTAAGGCGCCTTCAATTTCATCACCACTCCCACAAGAGAGGAAACAAAAACTTTATTTAATGAAAACTCTATCTGCTGAGGCTGGCATATGTCCAATCTCATCAACATAATTTGCAAGTAGGCTGAACATGTTATGTACTAGTATTAGTTAGGTTAATCGTGATAACAATTTTCAATGTCATATGGAAGCTTGAAAGTCATATCATCTTTGGTACTGTAGAGAAATTAGGCATGTTCTATTTATAGAAATTCTGAACACAAGACGGCAAATTTAGTTTTTTTATCGAAAATAGTCAAACGCTGCTCTTTGAAAATATTATTTTTAAGAAAGCGGAATTTTTGTTTTCCTTGTTCTGACGGGGTGGGGGTATATGCAAATAGTAAGCGTATCTACTTCTCGGAGTTTAAAAACGCTTCGAAAATCTGAGGAAGGACCCCTCATAGTGTTTACCGCTCCCCTTCTACCCCTCCCCCAAAGCAAGAAAATACAAAAACAAAAAACAAAAACTTCAAAACAAAGCAAAACAAAACATAACAAAAGGCTGGAAGGGTTCCGGCGCGCCGGTACATAATATATACATGGTGTACAAACAATGTAAAAAGTGCATTCATTCATGACGAGCATTTTAGTAATCCTCCCTCAGTCTCTATTTTCCTATTTCTCCGTTTTCTCGTTATTCATTCATGTTAGGTATATCAATATTCATATACTCCTTTTCAATACCCAATTGCATTCCTTCATTAACCCACTCACCTTTCTCTTTCTTTCTTTCGCTGCCCAAACGTATTTAAACGTATCCACATTACTAAATAATAATATAAGCGAGTGAGTGAAAAGAATGAGGTGTATTTTTAACCCCCCCCCAAAAAAAAAAATCTTATGCATTTTACCCATATAAATATTCAAAGGCACCACCTACTGCTGCCATAAGCGTACAAGCACTGTCACGAGCTCGAGGGGGATGAGACCAGGGAGGTGAAAGTAATTTATTCAAACGCACTCGTGAGTTCTAAAGTGTAACAATGGATGTGTAACATTCCACTTGGCTTTGAAGTTCCATGCTCCGAACCGCCCTTCCACTGCGGGGAGTTTCGGAAGCCAGGCACCAGTTTTACATTTATGAAATTTTAAAGAGTTACCAAAAACGCTTTCAAACATATTTATACACGGCTGGTAAGCAACTCCATCTGTGTTTTGGTTTTGCTGGTCAAGGTGACGCAACAATAAGCTTGTTTACATTCTTGTCAAGGATTTGGCGCCTCTAGACAAGGCGCGCTTTTGTGGCGCGTTTCCGAATGCGCTCCCTTTTGCACACGAAACGCATAACACGCGATGGCGAGAGCGCGTACGTACATACGTGCGCGCACGTAGAAATTGTGTCATTCTCTCGTGGCTTTTGGTAGAGGCAAGACCTGTTGATTTGGACAATCAAAAATATCAGTGGATTCTGGAATTAACTGACGTTGACTTTGTTTTGCATCGGCAGTGGAAATCCCGTTATTTTCCTTGAATACCTTGTCTAAATTTTGGTATTCGCTATAATATCAAATTTGTTATTAACTCCCCGTCACGTACGGCATCGGCACTGCAGTGGAGAGGTGATTACATTTTGGAGCTGTGCCTGTAGTGATTTCGTTAATTGTACGGTAGACTAGGACATAAGTTCAAGAAGGAAGACGGGTACCCTGTCAAGGCGAAGGAGTCGGTACGAAATGAGCGACCCCGTAGGCGAGGGAGGCCTAGAACTAGATCTACATTATCAGCTATATAGTTCTGAGAAACATCACAACCTTACTCCTTAGGCAGCGGGCTCGGATCTTGCGGACTAACAATATCAATATGATATGACCAAGGCCAAGTCCAAGCCCTTAGGACCGGAATCTCGACAAGTATCCATATCCGGTGAGTCGTGAAACGGTATTGATGAAGCAAGTTCTGTAGTTAACGTTGCTTTTAAGTTCTAGTCAGGTGGAGCTTTTATATAGCGGCCCCTGGCCTATGCAGTCAGAACGGTGCTGCACCGCCTGTAGGCTTTATCGTAGACTCTAGTCGTAATAAATAAAGCCCAGCGGTCAATATGCATACGTAATGTCTAATGAGCACACGAGCTTGAAAATAACGAAATGTTTCCACCTAGACCCTATAGTTATACAAAATGGTATCTTGTTATCGGTTTGCTTGAATGATATGTCAAATTTGAAGAGGAAACGGTGCTCTTTCATTTATCTGAATTAAAGATAAACTGGACTCCATTAATCATTACCTGATGAAATATTTTTCGTCAAGTAGGTCTGGAAATCTACAACTACTGAACTAGGCCTAGATCTACAACTAGGCCTAGATCTACACGTTAATTTTTCCCTATTTTCATCGAGTTATGAATATGATGAAAGTGAATGCATAACAAACGTATAAAACGAGTAGAAACCTCATCAATCTTTATAATTTTGGAGAATTTAGACAACATTCTTTGTATTAGTATACGCATGGTGTGAAGATCAGGTTATTTGGTGATCCGAGTGGGTGAAGTTCACGGTTTTGTAAAATAGTTCCACATTATTCATTAAGATAATAAGAAGATATCTGAATACGAAGATTTCCGATCACCTACCGAACGACCATTCGTCAAAGGTACACGAACTTATGACTTCGAGGAGGGCCTGTCGACGGAGGTCGGATTCTGCAATATTGTTAATTTTAATAATACTCAATAGAGAGAAATTGTTACGATGGTTCTATTATGCTAGACCTAGATCTATTCTTGATCTCAGTTTAGAGCATGGAGAGCAACTAATTGTGGAAAGTGAGTGAATTTCTTATTAAATCTCACGCTAGGCACCGGTGTACGTTTAATTAATGCAACTTTCCCAGTTGCTTTGAAATAGTATTTTGCATGAAAATCACTTGATCAGAATTGAATTGTATTTGTTGGCCTATAGTGATTGTGATTACATGTCCCTGGTGCAAGATACTCCGAAAAGTTTCTCTTATTTTTTGCAGCCACGGCCTTATGGATCGTAGGGGACTCGAAAGTGTATTGGACGGCTCGGGGTGTCCAGCAGACGGGCACGGAAATCTCGGCTGTGGGGCGGTGATTACCTGGCACGGCAGAAGAGGCCTCTATTTAGGCGAGACAATATGGCTTTCCTTTCGTCCCTTTTCTTTGGGTTCGACACGGCCACATATTTCACGTGGGGACGAACGGTATTGAGGCAAAGAGCATGAGGGATTTTTCAAGAGAGCTGAAATGTATCTTGAATTCGTGAGCGGCCACGTGGGTGCAATATTACATGGTCAGATATCCTACCTCGGCTGTGCCGTAAGGAGTTTACAAGTTAAAAGCAGGGCCTCGTCGACCGCAAGCAGCGGTCATGAAACAGGAATCTGCAAGGTCCCTAGCTAGGAGGTTGAATAAGAGCACCCGGAGATAATTTTTGCGAGCTTTTTTGTCCGGACGGGGTACATGCATCTTTCAGAAAATATGGCCGTAAACTTACGACGCAACGATAGTGTGTATATGATGAGTGCTGTAGCTATAAGCCAGTTGGATGCTTTAGTAAGGAGTTACATGGTCTTTGTTTAAGGTAATCCGTTTTGAAATGATCGTTTAATGGAATACTTTTAGTGTATTCAGGTTAAATTGTTTCTGGCAAAGGAATACTACTATTCATACATGGGTTGTTCAGGGTGTCATGGTAAAACTGTGTTTGAAACAGTTCATACCCCCCTTACATATTTGATTTTGGCTGGTTGGATGGAGCCTCAGAGTAATGACAAACAGATGCTCTGGTATTTTATATATTGATAGGAGGGATTACATTATGTGTGGAGCAGGTATAAGCCCAAGCATTGGTAGCTTTGTCACTTATGAATGGTTGGAATATTACACCCTTTCATATTTGATTTTGGCTGGTTGGATGGAGCCTCAGCCTCAGTAATGACATACAGATACTCTGGTATTTTATATATTGATAGGAGTGATTACATTATGTGTGGAGTAGGTATAAGCCCAAGCATTGGTAGCCTTGTCACTTATGAATGGTTGGAATATTCCTTTATTTGAACTTGAGAATTGTTGAGATTTAAAGTTCGACATGAGATTCGTTAAAGTTTGGGTAACTTTAGTATCTAGGTTGTTTTATGAGTGCTGTAGCTGTAAGCCAGTTTGATGCTTGGGAAGTTTAGTAAGGAGCTACATTGTGTTTGTTTAGGGTAATTCTTTTTGAAATGATCTTTTAATGGAATACTCTTAGTGTATTCAGGTTAAATTGTTTCTGGCAAAATGGAATACTACTATTCATACATAGGCTGACCAGGGTGTGAGGGTAAAACTGTGTTTAGAACAGTTCATACCCCCCCCTTACATATTTGATTTTGGCCGCTTGGATGGAGCCTCAGGGTAATGGCACACAGAGACTCCGGCATTGTATATATTGATAGGAGGGATTACATTATGTGCGAAGCAGGTATAAGCCCAAGTTTTAATAGCTTTGTCACTTATGAATGGTTGGAATATTCCTTTATTTGAACTTGAAAATTGTTGAGATTTAAAGGTGGGCATGAGATTCGTTGAAGTTTTGGTAACTTTTGTAGTTAGGTTGTAGCACGTATATTACATTTATTGTATTGATTTATATTTGTTGGTTTTAGAGGCTGTTTTTGAAAAAAGCAGGGGAGCCCATGAACGTGAAATTTTGTTTTATCTTGGGTTGGCAATTATTCGCAGTAATTATATGCGTGTGTTGTGTAATGGATATTGTAATGTTTTATACTGAGATTTCTGGTATGTAACTGGGATTTGGCTGGAATTACTGTTGGATATAGCCGGAATGAAGTATTTAATGTTTATTCCAGGAATATGGTACCGGAATTGCATGGAATAAATACTGGGGCGACTATTTAGGAACAGTAGGATTGATCTCTTTACCTTTGGGTTTCGGTTAACCTCACGGAGAGGCCGGAAGGGGCACATTGGCGGAGAGGATTAGCCAAAAGTTCTAAGAGTTCTTTGTATATATGGCAATGGCGATTTGTTTTTGTATCTAAGGAGGTTGATAAGATTTGAAAAGAATGTCCGTGGGGCAAGGTCATGACGAAATGACTAGTGTTTCATAATTCTTATTCAGAATATGTGTGAATCATATTTCTTTGAAGAATGTCCGTGGGGCAAGGTCATGACGAAATTACAAGTGTTTCATAATTTTTATTCAGAATATGTGTGAATCATATTTCTTTGAAGAATGTCCGTGGGGCAAGGTCATGACGAAATGACAAGTGTTTCATAATTCTTATTCCGAATATGTGTGAATCATATTTCTTTGAAGTACAAAGTTTGTAAATATGTAAACTTTTTGTTTCTGGTTCTCCACTTTTTGTGGAGCTATTGATTAGTTATTGATAGAAATATATATTTATGGGTGGTTATTGGTGGCGGTTATAAAGTAGGGTTTATAACATGGAGTAATGCGAGTTTAGGAAGTATGTCTGAATTTTGGAATACAGCATGGCATGATATCGCGGTTCGATATGCATTATGTATATTTGTTGGTTTTACCGGGGCCCGGTTGGGAACACTTTTGCTGGAATCGTTGACGAGAGTTGGGAATGGGTGGGGCACGCGGGTTACATAACATTTTCCCCGTTTGATCGGGCGCGTTCCTGATGGCTAAACGCTTGGATATCAGGTTATGTATGGGGTGCAAATTTCCTCTTTTTCCAGCATTGATTCCAGCACTAGTTCTGGAATCGGGATGGATACTCAAATTAGTGCGGCGTGCACTTTTGCTGGAATCGTTGATGACAGCTGGGAATGGGTGGTGCACCCTGGTTACATAATATTTCCCCGTGTGATCGGGCGGCATGCCTGATGGCTAAACGCTTGAATTGAATTGAATTGAATTTATCAGGTTATGTATGGGGTGCAAATTTCCTCATTTTCCGCATTGATTCCAGCACTATTTGCTAAGATTCGAAAAGAATATCCGTGGGGCAAGGTCATAACGAAATGACAAGTGTGTCATAATTTTTATTCAGAATATGTGTGAATCATATTTATTTGAAGTACAAAATTTGTAAATATGTAAACTTTTTGGTTTCTTGTTCTCCATTTTTTGGGGAGCTATTGATTAGTTATTGATAGAAATATATATTAATGGGTGGTTATTGGTGGCGGTTATTGTCTGAATTTTGGTTAGGTAATACAGCATGGCATGATATCGCGGTTCGATACGCATGACGTATATTTGTTGGTTTTATGCCTAAGTCACACCTTTGCGTATTTGGCTTGCGTATTGCTGCGTATTTATGGCAAGCCGTTTTAACATTTATTCCTATGTCTTGATATCAAGAAATGAATTCTTGATATCAAGAAATGGTTTTCTGTTGTAAAGCAATGGTAATTCTTGATATCAAGAATTCGATTTCTTAATGTCAAGAATTCGATTTCTTGATATTTAAGAAATAGGAATAAATGTTAAAACAGCTTGCCATAAATACGCAGCAATACGCAAGCCGAATACGCAAAGGTGTGACTCAGGCATTAGAGGCTGCTTTTGAAAAAAGCAGGGGAGCCCATGAACATGAAATTTTGGGTGAGCAATTATTCGCAGTAATTGTGTGCGTGTGTTGCGTAATGGATATTGTACTGTTTTATACTGAGGTTTCTGGTATGTAACTGGGAATTGGCTGGAATTACTGTTGGATTTAGCTGGAATGAAGTATTTAATGTTTATTCCAAGAAACCTCAATATGGGACCGGAATTGCTAGGAATAAATACAGGTCCGACTATTTAAGAACAGTAGGATTTATCTCTTTACCTTTGTTTTTCTGTTAACCTCGCGGAGAGGCGGAGGAGATTAACCAAAAGTTATAAGAGTTCTTTGTATATGGCAATGGCGGTTTGTTTTTGTATCTAAGGAGGTTGCTAAGATTTGAAAAGAATGTCCGTGGGGCAAGGTCATGACGAAATGACAAGAGTGTCATCATTTTATTCAGAATATGTGTGAATCATATTCCCTTCAACTGTACAAAGTTTGTAAATATGTAAACTTTATGTTTCTGGTTCTCCACTTTTGTGGAGCCATTAATTAGTTATTGATAGAAATAAATATTTATGGGTGGTTATTGATAGCCGTTATAAAGTAAGGTTTACAACATTATGGAGTAATGAAAGTTTAGGGAGTATGTCTGAATTCTGGTTAGGTAATACATATGGCATGATATCGCGGTTCGATTGTGTTATGTAACGTTGAAGTGTTTCAGTTATCACGCCTAGGCGTTAAAACTGTTTAAAAGAAAAGAAAGAAAAGAAAGAAGAAAAATAAATAAAAAATAAAAAGCAAGGGTTGCATGCAATACCGGGTATATGGTTTCCTGAGTGGTTATACATTCATGCTTGGTAATTAGTCGGCTTCAATTTTTGGTGGGAATTTTCACCTCAAGCCGAATTAAATGCTATCCAGCGAAACCGTGTTCTTTGGCGGCGAGCTATTTAATTTGCTCGTTGGCGGATTTTATCAATTTGGGCCTTCATCACACTTACATATAATAGCAAGAAATTATATTACTATTCGTAAGACAAGTAATTCCAGGAGGCTCGCTCGATTTTACATGCGGGGAGGTATACCTGGAGGGAAGTGATGGAGCCCGGTTGGGAACACTTTTGCTGGAATCGTTGATGAGAGCTGGGAATGGGTGGTGCACCCGGGTTACTTAAGATTTTCCCCGTTTGATCGGGCGGTATTCCTGATGGCTAAAACGCTTGGATATCAGGTTATGTATGGGGTGCAAATTTCCACATTTTCCAGCATTGATTCCAGCACTAGTTCTGTAATCGGGTTGGATACTCTAATTTGTGTGTAATGCACTTTTGCTGGAATCGTTGATGAGAGCTGGGAATGGGTGGTGCATCCGGGTTACATACAAATCTTCCCCGTCTGATCGGGCATTCCTGACGGCTAGCAAGGGGTGCTCGTGGCAATGCAGAGGGGACATTCGTTTACGAGAAGGGTCTAGCCGTGGTTTAACCCTTCTCTGGCTACACGATTGGATTTCACATATTTTGATTTTAAGGTTTATGTATGGGGTGCAGATTACAGCTTAGATTCCAGCACTAGTTCTGTAATTGGGTTGGATACTGAAATACATGTATGTGTGTAATGCAATTATACTAATTGGCGTGAATTCATGTACCGCCATGGTAAAATGATACATGTACAAATGACAGAATCCAATGTTAAATAAAAGCCACGAAAAATGCATAATTCGAACGGTTTGTCGTTTCCTCATTTATCAGCCGTGAATAAGAAATGTTAAAGAGTTACCAAAAACGCTTTCAAACATATTTATACACGGCTGGTAAGCAACTCCATCTGTGTATTGGTTTTGCTGGTCAAGGTGACGCAACAATAAGCTTGTTTACATTCTTGTCAAGGATTTGGCGCCTCTAGACAAGGCGCGCTTTTGTGGCGCGTTTCCGAATGCGCTCCCTTTTGCACACGAAACGCATAACACGCGATGGCGAGAGCGCGTACGTACGTACGTGCGCGCACGTAGAAATTGTGTCATTCTCTCGTGGCTTTTGGTAGAGGCAAGACCTGTTGATTTGGACAATCAAAAATACCCACCCACCATCCCCAATATCACCTCCTGTGTAGCATTAGGTTGTCTTGCAAGCAATAAGATTCTGTAATAATGGTTTTGTTGGTTTAAAGGAATAAGTTATGATTGACATAATATTTGTGTTGTCTCATAGCTTTACGAATGCAATTATGCATGGAAATTGTTTTAAATGCTTGTAGGTCAAGCAATCGAATAGGGTACAGTGGAATCTCAGTTAAAGGAGATTTGATATATAACAATGTTGTTAATATAGCAGAATAACATTCCTGGTCCAAGCTCGTTATACCATATTTTGTTGTTTGTTGTTAATTTGGTTATGTATAACGGCATTTCTGCTGTAGCATGGTAATTTTAATGGTACTAAGGACCTCGTTATACCGACTTTCCGCTGTATACAGTGGGTTTGAAAGTATTCAGTGATCGTGTTAATGAATGACAGGAGGAATGTATTCCCAAAAAACATGCACGGTAATGCTATAACAAATTAAAAGTTTACTCGGATTTGGAGCAAATTGCTTGGTCGCACAAATATCTGCGTTTGGCTCCGCAGTCGTGGGCCGTGAGCCGAGGAATTTTGTCCCGGTCATGTTTTTTCAGATCAGGGGTCTGAAGATCGGGTTTTCGCCCTCACCTCATCCGAAAGGGGTCACGGAGTGGCCTCGGGGGGAGGGGGTGTCTAAATATGCGCATCGCGTATAATTTGCGTTGTGACATGTGTAATTGCAATTGGTGCATGCTATATGAATAAAATCATTGTTTGAAATATAGGTCGCCGACCTGGGCGGATTTTATCAATTTGGGCCTTCATCACACTTACATATAATAGCAAGAAATTATATTACTATTCGTAAGACAAGTAATTCCAGGAGCCTCGCTCGATTTTACATGCGGGGAGGTATACCTGGAGGGAAGTGATGGAGCCCGGTTGGGAACACTTTTGCTGGAATCGTTGATGAGAGCTGGGAATGGGTGGTGCACCCGGGTTACTTAAAATTTTCCCCGTTTGATCGGGCGGTATTCCTGATGGCTAAAACGCTTGGATATCAGGTTATGTATGGGGTGCAAATTTCCACATTTTCCAGCATTGATTCCAGCACTAGTTCTGTAATCGGGTTGGATACTCAAATTTGTGTGTAATGCACTTTTGCTGGAATCGTTGATGAGAGCTGGGAATGGGTGGTGCATCCGGGTTACATACAAATCTTCCCCGTCTGATCGGGCATTCCTGACGGCTAGCAAGGGGTGCTCGTGGCAATGCAGAGGGGACATTCGTTTACGAGAAGGGGTCTAGCCGTGGTTTAACCCTTCTCTGGCTACACGATTGGATTTCACATATTTTGATTTTAAGGTTTATGTATGGGGTGCAGATTACAGCTTAGATTCCAGCACTAGTTCTGTAATTGGGTTGGATACTGAAATACATGTATGTGTGTAGTGCAATTATACTAATTGGCGTGAATTCATGTACCGCCATGGTAAAATGATACATGTACAAATGACAGAATCCAATGTTAAATAAAAGCCACGAAAAATGCATAATTCGAACGGTTTGTCGTTTCCTCATTTATCAGCCGTGAATAATACAAAATATTAAATTACCTGCAAAATTTCAGTGTAAATCAAAAACTTTATATGGGGATTGTATTGGGAATAGTGCATCAAACAAATTTTCAAATTTAGTACTCCGTCCTTCCTATAATTTGTGTGCCAGAGTTGGTAAAAGAAAAATTACATCCTGATAAAAAAACCCAATATTTTAGGATAATGCGCTAATTTGTGCATGTTTTAATGTCCCGTTATTTAATCCATTGCTAATGCGTGTTTTCGCGTGTTTCTTGTATTTTTTAAGTTAAAAAAAGGATGAAATTACGCAAGTTTGTGTTCGCTTGTTCTACTCTTTACACATTCAACAATGGATGAAAAATCATTGAAAGGGAAAGCGAACAGTTGCTGTGATACCAATTTCTGATGTAGGAATTCTACATCCTGAAATTTCATGCGCTCTTTTATCTCACCACCTGGTCAACAGTTGCAGCTAGCCCATAACTTTTCGGCGGCGTGGAGCATTGGGTCAAAGGAGAGCGGCTTGATTCCAGTCCTTCTCTATCATGTCCCTGATGAGACCATCCAGCTGTTTTTTGAACCAGACTACATCACTACGCCCAACCCCCCAATCTTGCCCACTGTTCCTTATTAATTAAACCCCTTAAAACGAAGTAGGTAATAAACACTCCTTTTGTATCCCCTTAACCTACCTTCCTGGACCCCTCCCCCACCCCCTAGCCCCTAATCTTCCAGGCTACATGACTATGCCTTCCCTCTTTTCATCACCCTTAAACAATACTGCCCTCTGTTCATTAATAATAAAACCCCTTAAAACAAGTAGGTAATATACACTCCTTTATATCCCCTTACCCCGACCCCCTCCCGAGCCCCTAATCATCCAGACTACATCACTACGCCCAACCCCCAATCTTGCCCACTGTTCCTTATTAATTAAACCCCTTAAAACGAAGTAGGTAATAAACACTCCTTTTTATCCCCTTAACGCCCCTTCCCGGACCCCTCCCCCACCACCCCCACCACTCTAGCCCCTAATCATCCAGGCTACATGACTATGCCTTCCCTCTTTTCATCACCCTTAAACAATACTGCCCTCTGTTCATTAATAATAAAAACCCTTAGATTCAATAACCAGTGTGTCACTTTAAAATCCGCCTGTGCGCGCCCATGTGCACGGCTGTATGACACAACGTATGTATTATATGCATGTAGAGCTGTTAACTGAAGTTAGAAACCCAAAATAATAAAACACACTAAAGTATAGGATAACCGAACTTTCAACTTTGTTTGGGTGACATTTCCGAGCATCCGAATGCTTCCGAAGACGTTGCTTCCAAGACCTATGATGCCGAAGATGACGTTCTGTGTGACGTCACAGGTGTACTAAATAAAATAATAAAATTCACTTTTGGCTCAGATATATACTGTTTCGTATGTTTTTCAGCGTTTTAACCCTCTTGAAACCATTCTAAGGCGTTCCATGCGATACAATGTCAAAATGTTGGCTACAACATACATATCTGGGGCATTTTAGGTCATTACCTGGTATTTTACTACGAAAGTAATTGAGAGTATTCCGTTAAAGCCCTAGTCGTGTGGTGCGCCACCTACCGGTGGTTCCGGGAACATTGCGTCCAGTGTATAAACCTCGCGAGTGAGTTATGATTAAAAAGAATGGAACTTTGATTTTTGTGTTATTATTATGAACAAAAAATTGGCTACCTCGCTGCCTGAATTGTAATGTGCTAATTGGAACTAAACAAATACCCTGTAATCGAACGGTAGAGATTCGAGTTTTGAACGTCGATAGGTAGTCCTATATAAACACTTCTTCTTCAAATAGGGCGAAATATTAACAAACCTTCGATGTTAATATGGTCGGGGATATCAGCAATGTACCAGAAAGTTGAGAATCCATTTAATTAGTAAACCTTTATTAATGCCATTATTTTGTATACACTCTAGTGTACTGGGCGCAATATTTAACAAGAGGCTGATATTAAACAGATCTCAGTAAAGGGCGAACCGGATAGAAATAATATGAAAAGCTAGGTATTAATTATGCTATATTGCGGCGCTGAATTACAAGATCCCTAAGGAGAATGATGATTATGCGACGGAACAAAGTCACCAATATTTTAAGAATGATTGTGTTTTAAAGCTTGAAAGTGTATATTTATAATGGACGTTAGGCTTCGAATTTTGGTGCATATTACGGATAAAGTATTTTCTACCTTTCCTCTTCTTCTGTTTCTTATGCTTCCACATCTCTGTTGCGTTTTTTTAAGGCGCATTTAAGTGCCATCCCGGGGCAAGTGCCAAATCTGTCTCCCCGTATGTAAGCCAGTGGTTATAAATTATTAAAACATAATTGATTACATTCTCTTACATTCCCTTTTTCAATGTCTGTATCCGTGTCACGGTGTATGTAATTTGGTGTTTACAGTCGTGTATTAATCAGATATGATCATTTATGTCTTGGACCGACTTTAAACGTCACCATCCGAAAGACGTGACTCGGTTTTCGAAACTGGGTCCGATCAGAATCAGTTTGTAGGCGAATTTTTCGAAATCTCTGACAACTCTTTTACATGGGAATTCTAAATATTGGCCAATATTTTGCTAGCCCCCTCCCTCTCTCTCCCTAACATGCAAAGGCCCGGTGCTACCAACCCGTTACAGATAACTAACAGTTAATTTGTATTTGAAATTATTGTTTGACATTGACGAAATATTAATAAAAAGTATCTTGGAAATTGATTAAGGGGACCTAGTGACATACTTCTAAAGGGAAGGTGAGTTTATTGTGTACGTTATTATAATCATAATCAGTGTTTCAGCCCTAATTAATTAATAAATAATTTAATTATTGTTTCTTATTAAGCACGCTTACGGATTTTCGATTAAAGCGCTAAAATCACCTTTTCTACTTTATTTTGTGAATTTATTTACTTTAGATTTGCGATTAAAGAAATTTTTATTTGATTTCAGTCAAAATATATATGGGCCATGCGAATATAGAGAGCGAAAGAAATAATACTCACCGAACGAACAGCACCATACATCCGACCTTCCCAGCAAGGTCTAGTAAATCTTTTTCCCATTCACCTGGTAAGATGGTAAGAGAGAACGTGTTTTATACATTGTGCAAGATGGCCTATTTGTTGGATACTATGAACATGATATTTAGCCTACATGCAGAAGTAGAGAGAGAGAACAAAGTAGACAAGCTTGTGTAGCTCTATAAATTACATGCAATATGCCAGAGTAACACAAACGAAAGAATTGTTTGTGCAAAAAGATTTAAGGAAACCACACAAAATCTTATTTTGTGTGATTATAAAAACAGTGAACATATTGTGTTTCATGAAGAGAATCTTACATGGGTTTGAAAGTCGTGGAATCATACTAAGAAGGGGGAGTCAAAATGATGATGAATCTATGAATATATGAAGGCCTATAAGTAGGCCTATAATGCCATGTGAAAATTTTGTAAGAATTGCAGTGGGGAAGTAATTGTACAATTTCAAAACCAGAAATAGAAACACCATAACGACATCAAAATGAGGATGTTTGAAAAGCCCAATACATCACTCCCTTTAATGAGATGATGCATCTACAATTATATCAACACTGTTTGAGTTACATGATATTGAAAACGTATTTGAGAAATGCTTTTTAGGGCCCCTTATTAGTATCCCTTTACATGCTTTTGAGAGAGAAAAGGGTTAATTATATAATTATTCGCAGTTTCTTTTTAATAATCCCAATGTGGTCATCTGACGTTTGACCATTTCGAAAACCTGTCTCTACAATTTACATAATTCCCCCATTCAGACGATTGAGGTGAAATGATGTCAACAGTTAATGGGATACTAAGGCGTATGTCATGGTGTATACCTTAAATATACAAACAATGTAAATGTTCAAGACAACTGCAATTTTACCAAAAATAATTAAACACTCAAAGCGACTGAGTAAATTTATTAAATTGTTAGATAACGTATGATTGTGATAAATTAGTGTAATCTACCAAAGTTAATGTTTAACTAAGCACAGTTTGGATAGTCTCCATTTTATTTATTTTTTGTGGCAAATTTACAAACACGCAAGTTGCGTCTGATTTCTCTTATTTTAGGCAATAGGGCATTAGTCATTTCTAGAGACATTGAAGAACCACATAGGAAATACTAATTAATTATTTGTATTACCCGACGTATTTAGAGTGTATAAACATCCTACACAATACTGGCTTATTTAGGGCAAAGGGTATTCCGTTGGTTTAGTAATACTAAAAACATGATTTACCCATACAATCATTTATTTTACTAAAGAACTTACCTCCGACTTTATGATTACAGCCTTACAGGATAAGGAAATAGCTTTCATCCTATAGTTACAGGTTCATCTTGGAGGTGTAGTTTCATTTCAATTACAAATAATAATCTTTAAAAAAAGATAAATGAACATTGCATTTTTTTTGCAATATACAAACCCTTATCATGGTAATGTGTTTCTATGACAGATATAGAATCGGTCAGATATCCTCCCTGATCCTTAGTAGATGTTTGACGTTTATCAGCAAGCTTGCTAGGCTCTACGTCTTCGTGAAGTGCGCGTCTCAGCCAATGGTCTATTTGATACATGCACTCTAACGGACCAATCATACCAATGACAAGCTTATCAGGAAACACCACTCGTTCATCTTCGCAAGATACCGCCTTGCCTGGTTTGTACGACAAGATTTTATGTCGCATTTCAGCCATCCTCGTGTTCAAATCCGCGTTTGAAGAAGCCATTTGGAATGACTACCTGGCCTGCCTACGTTTGAAGAAATACAAATTAATGCAATCAATGAACCCAGTAGGAAAATGCAAGGCAAACAAAAAAAAAAACTGCTCAAGATATGGCTTTTATAGACTCCGGTGATAATTGGTTCGAAAGGACATCAAATAGTAATTTATCTATGAAATTATATTACATAACAAATACTCATGCATGTGTATTTTATATTAATCGTTGCGGCATGTATTTGTTTTGAGGAAAGTGTCAATGGGCTATGCACTTTGTATTTAGTATTTAGTAGCAATTATCGTTACATGTGCATTAATAAGTGAACCTAATTATGTATGCAATGTGACTAAGTGCACTACCTTATAATTTCTTCGCCCCCCAACATTCATCCCATCCTCTAATGTATGCACTACCTACATGTGATATTTCATTAATAAAGGTAATGAAATGAATAAAGGAGAACTGTTTCGAATTTGTAGATCTATTAACAAAAATGAAAGTACATTAAATTGCCTGTAAGGTTTCTTGAATCATGATGCGACAGGAAAATCACCGTTTACTTTGTTTTAAAAAAAAACATATATACATACCTGTAGTGTTGTCCAGGGGATTTTTAAACTGTTTACGTGGCTGAAGATGATTAAAACTCTCCTGAAGCATAAATTTTTCCTTCTTTCTCCTCCTGTTCGTCCTTAAATCCCTTACGCCGCGCCGGACAACTATTCATAATGCACGTGATTCAGAACATGCATGTGTATTAGCCTATGGCAATCTCACTTGCTACATGTAATGTACAGGGCCCAATGAGTCAGCATGAAATGAGCTTTCACTGGGGAATCCCCTATGGTTATAGCGCCATCTATAGCTCAGATAGTACCTATATATCCTACAATTTTATATTTTAAACGTATTTTTTATGAGTTTACTTTTCGTTCTGGTGGCCTTATATAATGATGCATCTTTTTTCCTATTAAAATGATATTTATTGATTTGACTCGTTATCACCAAGCTGCCCCTTCCCAAGCCCCCCCCCCCCACCCCATCAATGTATTAATGTGTTAAAGCATCCTTGTGAAAACCACACGAACCTAATACTTTAAAGGTGATAGGCTTAAACATATAACTGATTAGATTAATCAATATTGAATTTAATGGTTTATTATTAAACATGTCATCGGGGCCAAAGGCCGAATTGCGATTTTCTATTTTTACATATTAAAAGTACAAAAATATATACAATCGTAACAAAAAGGGACAGAAACAATAATACAACAAGACAATTGCGACTGCGTCTCCTATATGCCTCCGCCCTAAATTCAGTATCGGAAACGAATGGAATTAGTGGTGACATATCACTATGAAAACGATAAGGCTAAAACCTTCAATGTCAGAAATTAACTGATCTATGTGACCTTTGACCTTTCAACCCAAAATATGATCTGGGTCCCGTCTTATGAAGAGTTGCGATTGATCCGAATCAATCGTTAGTCCCTAAATCAATCGCAAATTTAAAATTGATATTGATTCCATCTTATGAAAAATCAATCGCAACATTTGGGATAGTATCAATCGTAACTCTGTGTAAAGATGCGATTGATTTACAATCAATCGCAGGCCTGGGCTGCCATGGTACACCCAATCAATTACAATCATGGCTGCCATGCTAATGTTTGTTGCAGAAGAGGAGGAGAGGAGGAGACAAATTCAAAGGGTTTTTCGTGATCGCACCAAGCCACTGGAATTTGGTGACAGAGACATCGAGAGAAAGTATACGTTTACAAGACAGGGATGCATGACCTTGATTAATTTATAAGGGCCAACACGTAATCACATCACAGGAAGAAGTAACTCCTTACCAGGCCAGCTGCAAATGTTTGTTGCTCTCAACTTTTTTGCGACTGGTGCAGTGTTAGACGACACTGCTACCACACATGGTATTGACCGCAATACTGCGTCCTATATACACCGCTCACCGTGTTGCGGAAGTTCTTTGCGACATGGAAGAGACGGCGGTGAGTAAGATACAGACCCTCCTACTTTCCTTCATTGACAGTGTCTTCTTTTTTGGGGAATAGTTATACTTAGATTATACTATAGAGTCTAGTAACGCGCCCAGTATTCGGTTAGAAAGCTGTTTCAACAGCAGTTACAAACTCATTAATAACTAATGAGCCGCGATACTTGCACCAATCAGGTAGCCGAACAACTCATCCAAACTCTCAAAAGTAAATCAGGTAGACGGCCACGGAAAGATCTCCAATTAATTTACCTCGAAATTGGTCAGTGTCGCACAAGTTTCTGCACTTCCGGCTTCCGTTACCAGGTGAGTTAACAGGCATAGCCATATGTAGACGCCTATTAACGATGTGTGCTGGTGCAATGAATTTAGTATGTGTGTAAAGAGTAGATTTCAAGTGTTCACTCTATCGCAACGAATTTGCAAATGGCGCTCCGAGCGACCGACGGGCAAAAGGGATATACATAACCCTTGCTACGAGGTGGAGCTCAACCAGTATTCGGTCAACATACATTGAGTGAGTGCTTTGTCTAGCCATTATGTCATTTCAGCAACATTGGTAAACCACTGGTATCGAATTAGAAATAATTTTACCACATTTGATTTTTTTTTTTTGGAGGGGGGAGGGGTGCCCCCTCCCCCATCAGTATGTAAGTGAGTACCTGTCACTTTCTTCATAGTAGTCAACGAACTGACATAGTTCAAGTTTAGCACTTTTCAGGCATAGGGATATTGCGGTGATTCAACATTTGCTCCTACAAACAAATTAGCCGAGCCTTATTTCGTCAAAGAAATAGCGGTTAGGAAAGGGCTGGTCTTGGGTTTGAGATTAGGTTTAGGGTAAGTGTGAAAGTAAGGTTAATTTTTAGATCCACGACTAAAATTAGGAATTCGCTTAGGGCAGGATATTTTAATACAATGATCATATCTCAGGAGATATTGTCGTTTACCTTTTGTTTTGTCATGCTTTATGCATTCCCTATGTTGCAGAACAAATTAGAATGTTACTTTGTTCATGTTTCAAATCAATAAATCATTTATATATAGGTGAACGTTTAATGTATAATTCTGTCAACTTCACATTAGGGTTTTGAAGTTTACCGTTATACTTTTGCCCTTCGGAGCGTTTACAATTTAACCATTCATAATGCCTCGATTTGAACAATGCAAGTTGGAACATGTACATGCTCCCACCCCCATCCCCCCTCTCTCTCTCTCCATGTTTCTCTCTTCCATACTGTCTCTCTCTCTTTCCTTCTCTTTGTTTCTCTCTTCAGTCTCCCCTCCCTCTTTCTAAATACTTTTATCTTCAATACAGTTACACAAAGAAAAACTATTTATCCCTTTCGTATCTCTCTCTCTCTCTCACTCTCTCTCTCTCTTACATGTATTATCATGTATGTGTAAATCCCCCCTCCCCCATCCCCCTTCAAACCTGCATAATCTGCCACTAAGTAATGTTCTAGTAAAAGGAAACCTTACCCCAAGAAAAAAAATGTACATATTCTGAGAGATGTATTATATTCTAGCCCATTAAGCTACAAAAATTCCTCCACCAAAGTGTATGAGAGAGGCATAAAACAAGAATAATGAACAATTTCTCAACAAGACATGGACATCGCCATTTTCTTGATAACGTGACTAACTATGTGAAGTCCTTTATCAAGTAAATGTATTCAAATGTATGGATGCTACCTTCCCAGATGTGTGTGGTGATGAAGCATTTCATTCACCTGCTATTGTCCTTTGTACTACAATTGCCAGATCGCAAATTGCATGAATAAGTTGGTGCTCTTCCGGGGTGAAGGTTTCGCATACATGAAATAGATTTTTAAATTGCTATATTTTAGTATTTTTAAATAAATGAGTTACAATATTACTGTTCCCCTATTATACATTTCTCGACAACCATAACTTTAACTTCTCAGCTATGATTTTCCCTCATTGAAAGGTAAAGGTTTTATAATTGAATTAAAAAGTATTTCCAACTAAAGCGTGGTGCATAATACATGTACACCTCCGTCTGGTAAGTCACATTATCAAGCCAAATGGCTGCGCCCATGTCATGCTAAAAGGCATTACATCATGCCAAGAATATCCTCATTCTTGAACTCTTGATCTCTTGAACACTTTCGTAAGGAATATTTTACATCAAAGAGCAGGAATACATCTAATTTTCAGAATACCTACACTTATTCTTTGGGATGAGGTTTCCTTTGAGGCGAGGGTGAAATCTATGCCCCGTCCCTTGGGTGTTCAATACATGATGCCTGTACCCGTTGATGACATTGGGTTCAATTATAATTGTTTAATGATTATATTCTCCCTGCATCTTGATATAAAACACCTTACGCATGAAAGATATAGCGTATATTCAAATGATTTATTAAGCACTTTTTTTGCAAACTCTATGATTCTCTTGCAAATAAAATTATATTAATCTGATAAGCGATCTGGTAGAGAAATATATATTAGTGATATGCTGAGGAAGACAAAGAAATGGTATTCGTAGCTTATATATTCGAAATGAAAAAAAAAATATGGCACTTTATTTCTTACCAAAAATTCAGAGTATCATCTACAACAATTTCCCGAGCCATTGTAATAGTGATGCCCAATTTGATATGACTTTAAATATCAAATATAATTTCTATGATCAACTAAATTTGACAAGTGCTATACACCAAAACACACATTTGCAAATTGAGAATACACAGAAGTCTAGAGTTGCTTGATGTGGTATGCCAACTAAGCCCATATGATATTTTGCGCGGAGATACGCCTGCATAATGTACATACAAGTATTGTTTATATACGTTCATTGCGTAGATCATTTTTGTTTATACAGAGTATTAACGATTGATGTAACAAGCGTAAAGTAATAAAAGTTCATCTTTTCATTATTTTTTATTAATAAATTAATAAATTAAGAAAGTTCCTTTCATAGTTAATAAGTTCAAGTTCAAGTTCAAGTTTATTCAAACCAAATCAAACATAAACAATGGTACAAGATATAACAGCAAGGAACACAAGAATGATAGGTTTGGGACCCCAGTGAAGCACAGCTTGTGAACGGGGCCCCTTTACACAGTTGACTATACAGTAGGTATATAATGGCAAGGAGTAACATATTTACAACGAGTATAACTCATGTGTATGTAACAATGTAACAACATTACAAATTATGCGAGTATACCCCCACCCCAATTACAACACATACACACACACACGCACACACACACACACACACATAACATACACTTCATTCATGGCTACCTCATCTTGTTTTATACATTCATGTACCCGATAGCAATCTGTCGAAAAGGTGTTTTTTACAAGATATTTTAAACCGAGACAATGTAGTACTACTAATTATATTATGGGGTAACTTATTCCACTTTTTAACACAGACAGTTCTAAATGATTTTAAGGCAGTATGGGTCCTGGCGTTTGACTGGTGGATAAGGTTACTCTGACGAGTATGATAATGATGGATGGAAGAGTTTTCCACAAACATAAATATTTGCATTCTCATTGTTAACACCACATCTAGGTAAAGCTATATGATATTCTGCTCATGAGACAACTGGTTATATGTTTTACCGTATCTACCTATATCTACAATGTCTACATCTAAGTCTTCTTTTATAGTTTTCATATTTTCATGTTTAACAAAAGGATTTAAATATTTTAGGTACTGAACGATTGTTTATTTGAAATATGTATAAGACTGGAATTCCAATAACAGTACTACAGAAAACGAAATAAGATTAAATACATGTCTAACCCGAACACCTTTGGAGTGCCAATTAAAGGGGCAAACCGTGATGCATGAGGAGGGAGTGATGGGTCCGTGGGGGCAACCACTCCGTCCCGGGCAGAGAATTACACAAATGGGACCACCTTCATTTAGATTAATTACAAGATTATTTAAAAACAACAAAAGGCACGGACACAGGTTGATTACGTGTCACTTAATTATTACTTTGTTAAAATCATTTAAACTTTCTTCAAATAATCATCTAACTTCAGACTCAACACAATATTTAGATTCGTTCACATGAACCACGCAATGTATCACCAATGACAACTCTTTCAGGTTAATTAGGGGAAGGGAAAGGGAGGATATTAGAAGAAATGTTAATGGGGAAGATGACTTACATGCACGCGGAAGTTACTTGCTTATTACTTGCTTGCTCGCGACTGGACTTGGGACGGGACGCAACTTGGATGAACTGGAACTTCACGGGACGAAACGGGAACACGACTTGGATGAAACTGGAACTTGACGTGGAGGAAACGGGAACGTGACTTGGATGAAACTGGAACTTGACTTGGATGAAACTGGAACTTGACTTGGATGAAACTGGAACTTGACTTGAAGGAAACTGGAACGTGACTTGGATGAAACTGGAACCTGACTTGGATGAAACTGGAACTTGACTTGGAGGAAACTGGAACTTGACTTGGATGAAACTGGAAGTTGACTTGGATGAAACTGGAAGTTGACTTGGACGACACTAGAACTTGACTTGGACGAAACTTTGATGATTGTGTGAAAGCCCTTTAGCTTAAACGTTAAAGCTTTGTTCAATTTAACTGTTGCTCTTTGCTGATCATGAAATGGTCACAACCTGACACTGTTGCCCTTTGTTAGAATATATCGTAGAAGGTCAACCAAAACTGTTGCTTCAAATTTCCCGAAGTCCGAACTTGCTTACAGGGCGTATAATTATTAGTAGATGAAATTAGAAGAAGTTGGGGTTCCAGGTGGGAAGAGGGGGGATCCAAGAGAGGGGTTCAGCTGAGGGGGATTCCAAGTGAGGGGGTTCCAAGTTAGGGGGAGACCAAGTTAGGGGAGACCAAGTGAGGATTGCATGCAAGGAAGGGGTTTTTATACCTAATTACATATTCATAACATGCATGCTACAACATACTCTTGGGCTAAACTTAACTATTTCCCTATACTGACAGTAGGTGACTGGGCGGGAACACTACTATAATGGACACACGAACAATGGTCATGGACAATTAAGCATTCTGATTCGAAAAAAGTTAAAATAAGGGGAGGGAGTAGAAAGTACCAGCTCTCATTGGTCAATAGGGATGGCCCTCCTACTAATTACTGTGCCTGCATGACACAACTCATCTACCTGTACCAAGGAGGTACCAGCACAAACAAGTGTTTATCCCCAGCCCAATCTGGTATCTTGAACTTCTTTTCTCAGCTTTGTTCTACTACTTGGGTCCATAAACTATAGTCTAAATCATGTCAACATTAACTTCCTGTCTCTTTGTTCTTACAATTGGGTACATCAATTAAAGTCTAAATCAATCCTAAAATCTCTGGACCAGTGGAGAAAGACCAGATGGCATGGGAAAAGGATGATGTAAAATGAGAGAGAGAGAGAGAGAGAGGTGGGCTCACATGGTTTAAAGGGAAGATCTCTACCTCGCTACACATAAATATGACGAGATAAGATATATTACATAATAATTATTATCACAAACATTACAAAGAACACTATTAGCTTTAACACAAAATGTATCGTGGGACACATGTAAGAAATAATATACAGTAATGAAACGTTTTGATCGAAGGGTACCTGGAGTTCTTTCAACACAGATGGAAGGTTTTATAGGAGATGTTCCTAAAAGGTATTTTAGATATTACGTGGGTGTATGGACTATGGTGCGTGTTAACTAGTAACTCCACATAATTCTATTTTTAATTAAACTACTAAAAAGCAGAATCCCTCCAGACAATAAAACACATAATAAAGGATCACGTTCAGACAAATTGATTGTGATTAAATCTGGTTCTATATTCTATAATTTCACATAAGTAACAATAATTACTGAATTATCAAAAACCTCCCCTGTCTATATCTCAACAGTGACAGACAACTAAAATATCACTAGGCCCTTGATAATTACTGTTGATTATCAAATATTGATGATTTCTAAAAGCAAAGTTATGCAGGCCCTTAAAGGAGACTAAGCTTCGTCACTAGCATTTAGGACTATAACTTTATACAAGTCTCGAAATATCAGGAGTCTTGCTCAACTAAGTACTAATAAGACAGCGCTAGTTAAATATCATTCACACTGAATAATAACAACCAAGAAATTAATACTCAAATCTAATGCTAGACTTATAGCGTTTAGATTTACTTACATGTATATAGGCACGAAATATTGTGGTTCAAAACCCACTAAACAAATCTCTATACTTGTGTAGTGTACGGAGTACACAACACGAGAAAACAACAATAGATCGGTGGATCTAGACTCGACCTATAGGTCTAGACTAGTACCATTATTAAACATGTAACATATGCGTTACAATTTACTACTGGCTACCAACCACAGGCACTCTGGTTAGTCAAATTAACCATCACAATATGGAATGATAAAAATGCATAAATCACAGTTATAATATAATTAACGTTACGTGAGTCATGGGAGTTGGTGTAGGCTAGCTAGCCGAAAACGGTGGTCGATGAGCTGGTTGTTGATCGTGAAGAAGATGCAGACGATGATCGATGCTAGATGAATACAGCGATGATGAAGAAGACGATGATGAAGACGATGATGAAGACAACGATGATGAAGACAACGATGATGAATACGGTGATGAAGAAAACGATGATGAAGACAACGATGATGAAGACAACGATGATGGAGACGATGAAGTGGTTAGCGATGGGCTCGATGATAGTGATGAGGCAGTCAATTGTGAATACAATGATGATGCAGATAATGTCAATATAGACCAACTTGCGATGCAAATCGAAGAATCAAATGTCGAAACAATATAATGGAGTCGATGATAAAAAGTTGTCAAACAATAATGCTGGTGAGAAAAACTCCCGGAAAAAACTATAGATCATAAATGTTCTATTCTCACTGCTGGTGAATGTAAAGTGTCGTTAATGACGAGCAAAAGAGTAAAAATATTTCTTGCAAAAGTGCAATACGTAATCGGTGAGCAAGTCCACCGGGAATGGTCCGGGGACGGAATCGTTCAATCCTCGTTGGATAAAATTAGACCGGTACAATAATCACAACACAGTTACAGCCTGTGTGTACCAATATTCAAAAGCCCACTGGTTTCCACATAGAAAAGTCAGAAAAACCCCAACCACGACTGCAGCGTGATTAGTTAAAACACGCGCACATCTATATTAATTAATCACGTGAACGAAACTCTTATGAATAAACATCATTTAATTAATAAATCTAGTTTGAACCAGTTCCGAAGGTATGGCGAAATACCAAAATCCTCAAACTCCCTACAACTTCTTAGGCAGCCATTTTGGATTAAAACACAATATATATACCAGTGAATGATAATTGAATGTACTGTAACATGAGTCGCTACAGTATTCATTATATCATTTTGTTTCACCTTTGTATTTTTTTCTTTTCTTTGTTATGCTTTTCAAGTCTGGCCAAACAACTGTCTTAAAAAAATCGAAATGTGACAGTGTTTTATATAAACAAACAGTGTTGTATACCAATGTATTACGGGATCACCAAAATGAGAGGAAACTGACTCAGTTTTGCTGAAAGTCGCATGTTCAGCCCAGATGGGTATATGGAACTTCACACACTCACACACACACGCACACACGCACGCATACACGCACACACACGCACACACACACACGCAAGCACACGTCGCATGTCAGTTTGGTCCGAATTCGTTAGCTCTGTCTTGTCATATTTCCAATTTGAAGAATTTAAATATACATGTTTTTCATTTGTGATATGCCTCCAAATTTTGTTTCCACTGTTCCATTTAGTCTTTACATCGCATCGCGTTGTCAGGATAACGAAGTTTCGGAAAAGAACGACGAAGCTAACACATGAGTTTCACCTTTACCACATCTGAACGCTCTCTTAAAGTCGTTTTAAGGTGTAACGCGTATTCATTTAGTAGCTAGGTCGTCTATTTCCTATGTGTCTCCGTCTAATCTTACATATCTTTGCTGTGTAACATCGATTGGCATATATCCCGTTCTATAAAAGACTGTCAATCTAGCCTAATTGCCAAAGTTCCACGTAGTTCATATGTGATTTTTTATTTGATTTATTTACCAACAGCAATACATACATTTCATACAAAGATTTTACATATACAAGAAGAGAAACTATTGGTTGGTAAAAGGGGCCAGAAAATAGCACATGTGCTAGTCGAGCTTAACCCCTTAAACAGCTAAACAAAGTATTTTGGTACAAATCAGTTTAGAAAACGTAACAAAACAAAAAATAATGAATTAACTATTACAATCGATACTAAAAAAAAAAGAATACTCAACAATGTCTTACAAAATACAAACTAATAATGTAAAATATAAATTGTGTACATATGCAAATTATTTAACTTGATATTTCATTCATGACTTATTCAACAAATGACTTGTAACAGAATTCCGAAACCTATTTCTAGACCTTGTCAATCTGACATCAATAGGTAATCTATTCCAAAATTCACTGCCCACAAAAGACAAGCAAATTGACCTTGTGTCGTTCTTAGTTTTGGAAGACGTAATTGCCCACCTTCTTTTTGTCTTGTGGAATAGCTATGTTCTATAATGTCACAGTACTCTATCAAAATATGAGGCAAATTGACATTGACTAGATCAAACATGAAAGTAGAAATGGATAAATCATGTAAATTATACACATTTAGGATTCGCAATCTTTTAAATAATGGATCTGAAGGAGTTCTCCATTCACTAAATGTTATAGAACGAACTGCCATTTTCTGTGAATATAATATACTTCTTAGGCTAGTCTTATAAGTGCTTCCCCACACCTCTATTCCGTAAGAAATGTGTGGTTGTATAAATGCTTTATATAATAATATCAGAGTACGACTAGGAACAAAATGTCGCAATCTAAATAGCACTCCAATTTTCTTTCTAATACACTGATTTACAAAACGAATATGACTATTCCAAGACAAATGTCTATCAATGTGAACCCCAACAAAAGTGGCAACATCAACCTCTTTAATTTCCTCACCAGCGATTTTCAGTTTACCATTCATAACAATTTTTTTCCTCCTACTACTTATTAACATGAAATTAGTTTTCATTGAATTAATTGTAAGTTTGTTAGCAATGCACAACTTATGTATCTTCTGTATGTTGTTATTCACTTCATTTACATCAATTTCACCCTGGTCAGCAGGAAAAGTATGAAATAGGTTGGAATCATCGGCAAACAGCCGAAAATTGAAATAATCAGTAACATTTGGCATATAATTTATATAGATTAAAAACAGAGTTGGCCATAATACTGATCCTTGTGGAACACCACATCTTATCATTTTCCTTACTGATAACGTTTGACCACACTGAACAAACTGAAATCGGTTACTGAGATAATCCTTAACCCATTCTAGAGGTAACGCTCGAATGCCATAACTAGATAGTTTACCTAGTAATATATTATGATTAATTGTTTCGAATGCTTTTTTAAAATCGATGAACATACCCAGAGTTACTTTTCCCTGATCTATAGATTTCAAAGTTGAATTTATCAAGTTGATCAATGACAATTTAGTGCTATATTTCTTTCGGAATCCATATTGATGGTAATAGAATATATCATTTTTTTTCTAGAAATTGTATTAATCTGATATTTATCATTTTTCTAGAACTTTACCGATGACAGGTAGAACCGATATTGGTCTATATTTACCTGGATCTTCTCTTGGCCCTTTTTGTGTAGGGGAGTAACCTTTGCAATCTTTATTTCATCTGGAACCTTGCCAGTTTCTAATGACAAGTTAAATATATATGCCAGTGGATGTGGAATATATGGAGCACTATCTTTAATTAATTGCACTGGAATGTTATCGTGACCACAAGCCTTTTTGGTATCAAGTAGCAAAACTTGACTCCTAACTTCAACTGCAGTTATTGGTTTCCAAAATAAAGATTGCTCTATATTCTGCCCCAAAAAATCACCATATGCTATATCTGTATTCGGCAATTCATCTGCTAAATTCGGTCCAATATTTACAAAAAGTCATTAAATTCATTCGCAATATCAGATTGAGATGTAAGTTGCATATTTTCTCCATGAACCTTCTTAATAAGTCTGTCCACTTCAGCGCTTCTCGGTGATCTGTTTTTTCCAGCTAACAATTCATTGATAATGGCCCATGTTTTATTTGTGTCCTTCATATTATTTTGTAACAAATCGCAATAGTAATTGCTTTTTGCATTTCTTAGTAGAGTGGTCAGTACATTTCTGTACTTTTTGTACTTATCAACAAGATCCTGTCGATGATTTGATTTAATAACTTTTGAATACATTGTATATTTTACACGAATAGATTTCATGATCCCTCGAGATATCCATGGTTTTTTGGCAGCTTTCTTCTTTCCTAACTGCTTAGTAACCAATGGTGCATGTTTATTACAAAGGTTAGAGAAAGAACTACAAAAATTGAGATAAGCTGTGTTGACATCTTTTGAATTATATACCGTTTCCCAGTTATAGACAGCAAGATCTTCTCTAAATACATTCATATCATATTTCTTGTAACATCTATATTGAATTATTTTTTTACTACACTGCACTATTGCTATATTCTTGAAGATTGCAAAAATGTGAAATGATCGGACACATCAGATTGTATTATACCTGAATGAATTTCAGATATATTGATATTTGAATATATATGATCTAGTAAAGTAGCGGATTCCTTTGTTACCCTTGTTGGTGATTAAATAAATTGATCCAAGCCTATGCATTGTAATGATGTCAGAAACTCTTCTACTGTGTCTTCTTCACTCAAAGAATTAATATTGAAGTCACCCAAAGGTACACATTTATGTTTATCTACTCTTATTTCTTCTAACATACTCAATAAATCATCCTGGAATTCCTTTACATTTGTATTAGGTTTTCTATAGATTATCCCAACTGTAATGTTTACATTATCTGTAATATCAATATGCAACCAAAGGGATTCTGCATGAATGACGCGATATTCAAGACGCATGTACTTAAAAGATGTATTAATATATACTCCAACTCCCCTCTTGAATCACCGGGGCGGCAATTTACTTCAAACGAATATCCTTCCAAACTGAATATTGATTTGTTGGTTACATTCCATACCTCAGACATACCAATAATATCAAACTTTGTACAAATGCAATCTTCAAACAATAATTTTAAAGATTCAAAATTTTTAGACAAAGAGCGGACATTAATGTGAGATAACTTTAGTGAGTTTGACTTATCAAATTTAAGAGCAGTATCAAATGAATTAGGAGTCAATTTATGAGAGTAATGTGTATCGTTAATTTTAAGGATGCTTAAAAGTGTGCCCACATGAGGTGGTTACAAATGCTTTATTCCATGGAATGCAGTTTGAAGTCCTTGTAATTAATATCGTTGAAGCCAATTTCAAAGAGGTCATCTGGTGAAGCAATGGTGACGTATTCATCATTTTTCTTCTTGCATACTATATTGCCGTTCTTCGTAGAAACACGTTTCACAGACGGAGACCTTTTTGCTGCCCTCAGGACTGCATATCGCATCGGAGTGAGGTCCTCATTGATGTAGACTCCCTCACATCCATCTTTTCCTTTCATTGTGAAGCGGGCGTCGTAAAAACGATGCCTGTTATCCTTAGGTTATCCCTCCTGCTTATTTGTTCAAGGTGGTTAGTCTTGTACTCATGCAGACGGAGGAGATGGGGATTGACCTCCTCCTTCACTGCAATGAGACATATATCTTTTACCGCCTTGATGATGGCTGGTACAGCTGCCTCCACCGTGGCCCTAACTACTCTCTCCACAATATCTCCCATCCTCTCCTTTTCACCTGTTTGCAAATCTTGCATGTGTTCACTGATATCAAAATTGATAAACATCCCCTTTTCCGTGACATGGGCCGCAGCCGCCATTCCTTGTTGGGCAGCGACCTGGCGGTCGGTGTCCTTATCAGCAGCAAATGGGCGTCTGGGGGTTGCTTGCTGTTTTGTTGGATTTCTGTACTCTCTCTTCCTGATGAGGGGAGATATTTCCCTGCCTTGCTGGCTTTGCTTGAACGCTTGCTCCGTGTCATGATCATGAGTAGACTTACAGTGTACTTGCACAAGAGAAATCCGTTAATTTTATCAAAATGACTCACCCAAAATTACTTCTGAATGTACCAGATTGATCAATAGCGAATACCTCAAGATGATATTAATTGATACACAAGATTGATTCCCTCTTACAGTGAAAAGTGTCCGAATATCAGAGCACATTGGGAGAGCTGCCTACATCGTTCGTTCGTTCGTTCGTTGACAATACAATTAAGAACAACGCTATTTACTGCTTACCACCATGTCTGTACGTTTGGCAAAAACGATGTTATACTTAGCGGACAATACAATGTATAAATTGCCATGAACAAAATATAGAACAAATCTATAATACCTCTAACATACACCAGTAAACTGACAAGTATACAAGGTGAATCTAAGACCAAGATCATATGAGACCAAATACAAGTGCAGAGACTGGTGAAATATGAATAGATAAGGTTAGACAAATTAAAAAT
Source organism: Mesocentrotus franciscanus (assembly GCA_037976565.1). Taxonomy (NCBI): domain Eukaryota; kingdom Metazoa; phylum Echinodermata; class Echinoidea; order Camarodonta; family Strongylocentrotidae; genus Mesocentrotus; species Mesocentrotus franciscanus. Next base: position 6,617,294 of record CP137667.1, on the reverse strand, counting down.
GGCCCGAATGACAAATGACCAGCCTTAATATAGATATACGTCAAATATACAGGTACTTGGAAAAATATATGAAAACAGAGACAAACAAAATATCAAAGAAGCTATGATATAGGTATATTTATGTACAGTTTGTTGGGTATTATACCATCAATTTTCATGTTTTGAATTTATGTTATTCATTACTTAAATATTCGTTATTCATTCATGTTTTTCGTTATTGTTTCAGGTATTCATTAACTTACTAGTCAAGAATAATTTGGCGCCAAAGACCAGTCCCGGAGTGGACTTGAAACGTCGCCAGCTAAAATTTGTGTAAGTAAACTTGGCTTGAAGAAGGGTCTCTAGTGATTCCTTATTAACTTAGTGCTTTCTGGGAAACATCCATTAATATCTTTACGAGGAAAAGGACTAATATTTTTTTCCGGGGATGTATCAATCAGAACGAATTGAGAAATCAGATCTTCTTCGTTATTTATAATTTCACCTACATGACTTTTATCCAAGGTGGTGGATTCCTCGTTGGATTTTCCACCAGAAGATAATATAGGGGCTATCTCAGACATATCGTCAGGTAGGACTTGCATCTCATGGCTGGACGATTGTTCAGCAGGTTGAATGCTACTTACATTGGTCATATAATCACCAGCATGAACTTCTTCAGAGGACACGTCTTCAGAAGTCACTTCAGATGCATCCAAGCTCTCTGTACTGCACTTCAGTGATTTGTTAGTATGTTGACTCCTAGTTCCATCTATCAAGTCCTCCTGGGTTTTGGAAGCCGTGTATCCTGTATGCCCATCTCGAGGAGTGTGGTCATTGCTTGCTGTAGCTTCCTGAAGTACCTGGGTGTCGGTCTGTCCTTTGGTCTGGTCCTCTTCTAGAGAGGTCTCATCTCCAGTAGAGAGCTGCTGATCATTGACGTCTTCGTTAACACATTCAGCACCGATCTGTCCTTGTGCTACACCTGACCGGCAGCAAGAAAGAAATCAAATAATTGCGTTTTTTCGCAAAACAAATTAAATCGGAATTATCGTGATTTTGTAGAACTTACCGCATTGAATTTCAATTTATTTTCATCCTTATGTTTACCAGGTAGTAGAAGAGAACTTGAGGTTACTAGTAAGCATCTGTTTGGCTTTTTCGTGTGCACAGCTATAATCAGCTAACTGAAAGTAGTACCTAATCTCTCTTGTTCTTTATTTTCTCTGCATTGCGTCAACTTAGTATTTATATTAACAGTGTAAATGTGGGAAATAAGCTTGCTTCAGAAAATGCTATCAATCTGACTCTAAACACATGGGCCGTAATATATGTTACCTTCGCTGAGAAACAGGTCTGCAAGGTTGACTAACTTGGCAGCTTGCAGTGCCTTCCTTAGCTCAATCCGTTCATCTTTCCTGGACACACCTCTTCTCCATTGTTTCAGCATATGACGAGTTCCATCACTGGTAACACGATTGGTCTTCACATTGGTCAAGAGCGCTCTCTGTATATCACCATGTAGGATTCCCAGCTGACCAGCAAGGCTGTCAATCTTGGCTTCGTCGTAAAGGTCGTCAGCTATCTTCTTTAAGATGTTTGCAAACTCATCATCTGGGGGCTCCTCTCTAGAATGGTACACGGTAATAATTTTATAAACAAGAAAACCATGGGGGCGGTCAGAGAACGTATGTACGACGAATCAACTTAAACATTAATCAAAATCTTTACTTAGGTGAAGAAAAAAAAACGGGGAAAAAACGTTCTTCCGGTAAGCCCCAGTCCCATATAAAGCCGGACCAGCACGGACGAGCACGGACCACTCCGGACCATCCCGGACCATGGTCTGGGGTGATCCGGGATGGTCCGGGATGTTTTGTTAAAAAAATCGCAACCGCCGACCGTCTCCCGGACCCAACACGGTACCACTACGGACCGCCCCGGACCGTCCGGGCATAGCCCCGGCAGCAGTACAGATCATTCCAGACCCAGCACGGAGCCGCCACGGACCGTCCCGGACCACCCCGGTGCCAACACGGTGCCAACACGGATGACACCGGACCATCCCGGTGCCAACACGGATCATCCCGGAACGCCCGGTGCCAACACGGATCGCCCCGGCAGAGCCCCGGATTATCACGGACCGCCCCGGACCATCCCGGACCGCCCGTGGTGGGTATATTTAAGCTGGGTATTTTCATGCATTAAATCATTCTGCTCTGACTTTTCAAGTGACAACAAGTATCTGCAATTTGCTAGAAGAGAAATAAAAAAGATGCCTCCCAGGAAGAAGCTCGCCGTCAAAGTGGTTGCCAAGAAGCCCACAAAAAAGAAGCCAGAGCCAGAACAAATCGAGTCTGACGTGGAAGATGACGTCGAATCTACGAGGTCTGGGTCTCCTACGAGGTCTCCCCAGAGGTCTCAGGCTGATGCACCTAAAAACGCATGAAGAAGAAGCCACTAGTCCTCAGTGAGGAAAAAGAGTTGGAGATGGCCGAGTGGATGCGTCGCCATGCCTTCCTCTACAGCAAGGGGATGAAGGAGTACAATGACAGCGGGAAAAAGAATCGTTTGTGGCAGGAGAAGGCGGAGGATCTGGGTGTGGAGTCGGGGGCTTTACTGAAGGTCTGGTACGAGAGCGTACGTACCAAGGTTGGGAAGATATCCGACAAGAAGAGCGGCTCGGCCCACAAAGACTTGACAGAGAGGGACACCTTCTTGATGTCGAACTTCGGCTTCCTGGCGACTCACATTTCGCGCATGAAGGGAACCACGGCATTCAGTGTAAGTACAAATTGTTATTGCTCTGCTCTGCTGATTTCATGTTCAACCGTATAATATATACAATGTGCTGTCATAAATGTACTAATATATTTATGTCATTCTTACCTTTTGTATTTGCAGTTGAAGAGTCAGCTCGCCTCCGCTTCCTCGGTGTCTGGCAGACGATCCGGCTCCTCCGAGTCTGAGATGGACGTCGAGCTGGATGACCTCGAACCCGCTGAGCCGATTCAGATGCCTCCCATCGACTCTTCGCAGCCTTCTTCGCAGCATTCCCAGACCAAGGGAAGACGAACGTCCTTGGGGGCAGGAAACTCTCTGCCAAGTCCTCAGCCAAGTCCTCCACCCGCATCCAGCGTCCAGTGGAACCCGACGCAGAGGCCATCGAACTTGTCAGCACCATGCAGAGCCAACATGAGCGAGCCAACGCGATTCAGGGCCAGATCTCAGGTCTTCTGGCGCGCGAACAGACGTCTGCCACAGCTGCCTGGGGTTCGTGGATCGGTGCCATGGCAGCTGATATTGACCCACGCCTACTCCCGAGGTTCTACCGCCATAGTCTGGACCTGGTCCTGGGGTTCGTCGATGAGTCCAAGCAGCTTCCACCCCTTTCGGTTCCTATCGCGCAGCAGGAGCAGCAGCGGCCTCTTCCGTTCGTGGTGCCGATGCCTATCCCGCCGCCGCCCTTAAGCATGCAGCAGGACCAGCAGGGGACGTACAGCGCCACGATACCTCCCTTGTCGTACCATGGGGGAACAGCAGGGACATCAGGGACAGCAGAACCAGCAGCAGAACCAGGGTCAACAGACGTGGTTCCACCCCATAACAGAGAGACCAAGCGCGAGCAGCTCCTGGGACACCATGGGACCTACAGCTGGGCAGAACATATCACATGCAACTCAACCCCAACGACCAGCGAGCACGCCAATGAACATCAGTAGCAGCTTGCTGCCAAATGTAAGTGACATAACATTTGGTTCACCTTTTCCTGCTACAACTCCTGTTCCTGTTTTTCGTCAACATAGTGAATCCGACCTGCAGAGCACGGAACTGTCAACACTGTGAACAGTGATGAACACTATTGAACTCTGATCCTTATTATATTTTTTCATCTTGTGATTATGTTTGTATTGAAATTTTGAATAATATGTGATTTTCAATATATAACACGTTTTATTCAAATGAAAACAGTTGTTGTGTTTATCATTTTAAGGTAAAAAGATAAAAGTTAACCAGAAATGTTACAGAAACCAAATGGTTTGTATTGAGATTTTTAATAGATAACAAGTTTTATTCAAATGAAAACAGTTGTTGTGTTGATCATTTAGAGGTAAAAAGATACAAGTTAACCAGAATTGTTACAGAAACCAAATGGTTTGTATTGAAATTTTTAATAGATAACATGTTTCATTCAAATGAAAACAGTTGTTGTGTTGATCATTTTAATGTAAAAAGATACAAGTTAACCAGAATTGTTACAGAAACCAAATGGTTTGTATTGAATTTTTTAATAGATAACATGCTTTATTCATATGAAAACAGTTGTTGTGTTGATCATTTTAAGGTAAAAAAGATACAAGTTAACCAGAAAAGTTACAGAAACCAAATGGTTTGATTGAAATTTTGAATAAATAACATGGTTATTCAATTGAAAACAGTTGTTGTGTTGATCATTTTAAGGTAAAAAGATACAAGTTAACCAAAAAAGTTACAAAAACCAAATGGTTTGTATTGAAATTTTGAATAGATAACATGTTTTATTCAAATGAAAACAGTTGTTGTGTTGATCATTTTAAGGTAAAAAGATACAAGTTACCAAAAAAGTAAAAAAACAAAAATGGTTTGTATTGAAATTTTGAATAAATATCATGTTTTATTCAAATGAAAACAGTTGTTGTGTTGATCTTTTTAAGGTAAAAAGATACAAGTTAACCAGAAAGGTTACAAAAATGGTTTGTATTAAAATTTTGTCTAAATAATATATGTTTTATTCAAATGAAAACAGTTGTTGTGTTGATCATTTTAAGGTAAAAAGATACAAGTTAACAAATGTTTTATAACAAGTTGAAAATTCACATGAACAGTAATAAACAGTAAAACCTTCACTGAAACCTTTCATATTTTTATTATGAGCATTAACTTATTATGTTCATAGTAAAAGTTAAAGTTTTTTGTGGAGATAATATTGTTAACTTTTTTTTAGCTGCGCTATGCCAAAAGGCAGCGGAGCTTTTGAAATGCTGAGTTGTCCTTCGTCCGTCGTCGTCAACTTTTGGTATCTTAAATATTATCTTTAAAGTTTACGGTCGAATCTTTCTGGAATTTTGCTGTAAAATACAAAAAAATAATTCAAGAGGCCCCAATTTTTTTTGTGTGGATTATCGCATTTTTCACAAAATGGCGGCCGTTTCCGTCGAAAAAAGCGCGTTTTCGGACTTGGAACGTCATTTTCTCAAAAACTTGTCAGAGAGTTTTGAGAATTTGTTTGCAAAATATGCTTTGGTCGTTGGTGCTGCCTATTAGTATGTGTGCTCAATTTTAAGGTAACAACACATTTTATTGTATTACAATAATAAAGATATCATCATTTTATCAAACATATTACATACTACATGAACATAAATATAAAAAATGCCTACTGTTCATGTTTCATTTTCAGTTCAGACTCAGAGTTCACTGTTATGTTTAAATCATGTCATTTTGCCACGGCACTGAGCCCACTTCCGAGTTGTAGTAGGCACGGAAATATTCCCTCTGTTTCTTGGCGGCGTTTGTGGTGGAGTTGCGTCCAAGGTCTGATATCCCGTCCAAGAGAGGGTTGTCCTTGCGCCACTCTCCTGGGATGATGTTGTGATTGGCGTCCTCTTGATCCGCGACGGTCGTGTGCTCCTTCCTCTTCCGAAGTCTCAGAAGGTTATGTAAACAGATGCACGACAGCACAATGGACGTCACTGTGTTCGGGTCCTGTTGCAGCGTGGTCAGTAGACAGCGGAAGCGATGTGCTAGAATGCCGAAAGCGTTTTCGACAATCCGACGACCCCTCGACAGCCTGTAGTTGAAGATTCTCTCTGAATTATCCATGTTCCTCTTCGAGAAGGGTTTCATTAGCCAGGTCCTTAAGGCGAAGGCGTCGTCTGCAGCAATGAAGTAAGGCATCGGTTGGTCATCATGTGGTAGCGGCTCAGGGGGAGGTATTCCGATGACTCCCTTCTCGATGGCTTCTTTCAGTTCGCTGTTGTTGAACACTTGGGCATCTCCCGCGGAACCATTGCTGCCTACTTCAACCCACGAGAACTTGTAGTCACCGTCCACCAGGGCCATAAGGATAATAGAATGGAACCCTTTGTAATTGTAGTACATTGATCCACCCCCACTAGGGCACTTCATAGCAATGTGTTTGCCATCCAGGGCACCGAGACAATTGTGCAACTGCCATCGGTTAGAGAAGTGTTCGGCTATCTTCTTCCATTCGTTTGGGGTCGTAGGGCAGGGGATGAGCTCCTCGGAAAATTCAGCAACGATGGCTGCGCAGACCTGACGTATGACCTTCGAGATTGTGTTGTGTGCCACCCTGAAGCCGTACATCAGGGAGTGGTAGCTGTCGCCTGAGGCTAGGTAACGTAGGGTCATTGCCAACTTTATGCCAGGTGATAGAGGCTTTCTGTACCTGGAGGCCTTCGGGTTGGTGATTCTGCCCTCTATGCGTCTCAGGATTTCTTGGTACAGGTCGTAGTCCATCCGAAGGAAGTTTCGGAAGCCCTTCGTATCTTCTTCCTTCAGTTCATTCATCAGACGTGCGTACTGGCCCAGGTTCGGTCTTCTCTGCAGCCATTTTCGGACCCAGATGCTTCTCTTCTTCTTTTTAATTACTCTTTTGGCAGTCTCACGCCATTTTGTTCTTCTCTGTCTCTCTTGTAGTTTGGCTTTGGCCATTAAAATCGTGTTCTCTGTTTGCTGTTGGTTAATTTGAAGCTGCCAGCTCATCAGTCGAAGTCGGTTCAGGCGGGTGTTCGGCAGCTCAGACATGTTGACCGGTCGGAAGTCGGAGAGAGATGTGAAATGATCTGAAAATTTTCCCTTTTTATATCGTTTTCTATCCATGTCCGGCACATACTGTGGTCGTCCGTGCTCATCCGTGGTGATCCGTACTGCCACCGTGTTGTCACCGGCGTGGTCCGGGATGGTCCGTGCTGGTCCGTGTTGATCCGTGTTGACACCGGGGTGGTCCGTGTTGGCACCGTGGTGGCCTGTACACGTCCGGGCTCGTCCGGGGTGATCCGTGCTAGAACCGTGTTGATACCGTGTTGGCACCGGGGTGGTCCGTGCTGGCATTGTGCTGGTCCGTGCTGGTCCGTGCTGGTCCAGGGTGATCCGTGTCGCCACCGTGCTGGGTCCGGGATCATCCGTAGGGGCGCCGGGGTGATCCGGGGTCAATAACTCACTCCCGGACTGCCACGGATCAACACGGACCGCCCCGGCGCCACTACGGATGACCCCGGACCCAGCACGGTGGCTACACGGATCACCCGGATCAAACTATTGTCCCGGACCGTCCCGGACCACCCCGGCAGTTTTTGACCGTCAAAAACATCCGGGGTCGACTCCCGGACCGCCCAGGACCATCCAGGACCATCCAGGACCACCCCGGTGCCAACACGGTGTCAACACGGACCGAATCCCGGATCACCCCGGATGGGGTCCGGGATGGTGCGGGACGGTCCGGGACGTATATGGGACTGTAGCTTAATGAGACCATACTCAACATGCTCAAATCATTGATATAAGTTCATTATTACAAGGATTTCACTTTTAACTCTAATCACCATAGACTGGAATGCGGCTAAGATTTTTTTGTTAATGAGTTTTAATATTATATTCACTTCTGATTCTACATAATCACAGTTGGTCATGACATTTCTAAACATGATTTTGGATTCATAGAACATAACTACTGCCGTACTTTTAGAACTGATATTGACAGTCCAGCACCACTCATTTACACGCAAATGTACATTCCATATCATATTAGTTTTGTCACTATAAGAGAAATAATGCATTCATTGTCATGTTAAGAGTAAAGCTATTTCATCTCACCCTGCTTGTAATGTATCACTCCTTCCCAGTCCTCCGGTTGAATTATCCTCAAATGATGATGTGCCTGTCATGAAGGAATGAAGTCATTTTGAATGAGAAAAAAAAAAGAATACAAGATAATTATTTTGAATGTTCACTGTATCATTCACTGTATCTCCGTTTTTTTCTTTTACTTCTAAAGTGTAAATAATGCACAAGCAGTACATAGCTCTAGATTCCTTGGATAATGTAATCGAATGGCGTTATTTATGGCATATTGACAACAAAAAGAAACAAGAAACTTATAAATTGAGGTTAAGGACCACTTTGGACTGTGATAAGCCCGAGATTCTCACTATTTTCAGAGTAGCAAAATTGGGGTAGGGAGCTATAAAAAACAAATTGGACTTGATAAGCTTCACATTATAAATATTTTAAAAATTTGCCACAAATGGGATGGGAGTTGTATAGTATAATGTAAACATTAATAGGAGTTGGAAATGAAAATGAGATTGGAAAATAAAGTCTTACCACCCTGAGCTTGTTTTCCAGAAGTCACCCAAGGAATGAAACTCCATTGATGTGTCTCTGCTTTCTTCTTCTGCTCTGCTGATCGTATCTCGCTTTCTAGTTGAATTTTGGTTCTCAGCTTCCAGGTCTCACGCTTAAGTTGCTCCATAAGCCCTTCCTTATAGTCACGCTCCTTCTTCCAGCTTAATTCTATTGACTGTTTTTCCTTCTCAAAAAGCGCTCTGTCTCCCTCTCTTCCTTTCTTTAACTCTTCAACTTGCTGTTTTAGAGTCGTCTCATTTCGCCCTTTCTCATCTACGATATCTGTCAAAGTGTCTACGCGTTGTTGCTTAGACTCGAGTTTCTTCGTCATTTCTGCTGCCAGTGAGCGCTTCTCTTTCTCACCTCTTGCTCTGTTTTCTTCTATTCCTTTCTTTAACTCTTCAACTTGCTGTCTTAGAGTCGTCTCATTTCGCTCTTTCTCCCCTACGATTTCCGTCAAAGTTTCTACATGGTGTTGCTTAGACTCGAGTTTATTCGTCAATTCTGCTGCCAGTAAGCGCTTCTCTTTCTCAGCTCTTGCTCTTTCGTCCTCCTTTTCGGTCTGTAGTCGCTCCACCTCGCGTCTTGCCTCTTTCTTGGTTTTCTCATAGAGTGACTTATATCTTGGATTCTTGCATATCGTCTTCAGATCATTACTTGCTAACGCTCTGTCACCTTCTTGGAGGCATCCATGTAGAAGGTTAAGCCACTTGAACTGTTCCTCATCTGAGTGAGTGCGAGAAAGGTGATTTACTTCGTAGATATCAGTGATCCCGAGTTGCTTTATTTCATTCCTCGCTTTAGAGATGTCTCCGTCAGTAAGTAAAGCACATAGAGGGGCGTGGCCTATCCAATCGAAAAATATCCAATGAGTTTACTTGAAATTACGTCCAAAGTCAAGATAATTTTATGACATCTACAAACCATAGATACATATATATAATTTTTCTTTTCTTGGGGGGAGGGGTTGACACAAAGGAATGGAGAAAATCTGAAAAGCTTCTACATTTGTGTATGTGTTCATCAGTATTCTCAGTAACATAGAATATGCTGCCATTATTTAGTTGTAAAAAGAATGGTCAAAATTGAGAGAAAAATGTAGGGAGGGAGAGAAAGAGAGAGAGAGAGAGAGGGGAGGGAGGGAGAGAGAGAGCGAGAGAGAGAGAGAGAGAGAGAGAGGTGATAAAAGAAGGAGACGGAAAAGGAGCCGGAATAAGGAGTAAATGTAGTGAGTAATGAGATATTTACCACTATGAAAATGCAAATGAAATGTAATATTCATGGTAGAAAAGTTAGTCGGGACAATCATGATAGAATAGATTGATGATAGTGCTTATGATATTGTTCAACTACAACCACGATGGGTTCGATTGGTATAATACCAGTGTAGTGTAAGCATTGCCGTACTTATATTTAACTTTCATCACCCCCATGCCTTGGCTCAAAATTAGAAAGCTGTATCCCGTTCAAGGAAAATGGATATTAAGCCCCAAATTACATTTTATGGTATACAAGTAGATAAGTGAAAGATATTATTATATTTTATGCTTAATTTATGTTTCATCCAAAAATAGCGTCATAATCGTTTCATCATTTATATTTAAATTGTTGGCTTTGGATTGTTAGATGACTTAGATCATTGCATTATGTCTCACACGTAGATCCATGGTCAGATGATTAAAGTCAACCATGTCAACACGGGGGCCGGGTAGATGTTTTGGGGGAATGGTACACAATACACACCATGCATGTTTCAAATGAATTAACAGGTCGGTCTCAAAAAACGAAATCTTATAAAATCACAGTGATTATTTGGTTGATACGATACGTGCATGCATATAAAATATTATAGAAAAATGAAACAGTTCAAAGAATGCTCTATTATTATTATTTTAATGAGGAAATATCATATTCCCATAGACTTATTAAGTAATATAGGCCTGCATAACAACAGGAAAGAATCAAAATGCAATTCACGAAAGAAGGAAAAGATATTGCATTTTAGGAAATTGATCGGACACAAAACACCATATACGTGTACAAAATGTACCAACCTGCATATACAAAAGTTTTATGCGTGAAAGAAACCTTAATACGGTGGTGTATATCACCGCACTGTTGTGCATATGGTGTGTATCAACGGTTTAATTGTTCATTAATTCAAAATTGTTTAAATATACACCTTCATATACCTTTAGTTTATTGTCCTACCTGCCTACCTACCATTAAGGATTAGGAGCAAACTCACCTGTAACCCTCTTTATTGTTTTGATCCATTGTTGGTAAATGTCAATATGAAACGACGACCTGAAGATAAAAATGGAAACATTTACCGATTCAGAATCATTATTATTCACATGGTGATGATTAAAGGGTTAATGATAATAACATGCATAAATCAGATTCTGCCAACCCCCCCTACCGAAGGCCATCCTCACAATAAAATAAATTGTATATATTTCTGATCCTATCTGTTTGGATTGAAATCAATAAAGTTTGAATTTGAATTTGAATTTGAATTTATACACTACAACGAAGGGTTCTTAGTGCACTAAGGCGTGTGCTGCAGATATCCTGTCTTCCAGAGGCGTTAACCGCTAAATAGGGCCATTATCTTGCCCTCCATTAACATGGAGGCTAAATCGTTTCTGCCCTCTTTGCAGTATAACGAATACCTCTTATCACTGTGAAAATATAATACTTCAACATGCAATTATCCGACTTTTGGTTAGTTTGTTAGTTTCAAGTACTAAAAATCGATTGTGACCCCTTCAATGAGCACCCTCTCTAGACAGAAAGAAATAAGGAAAATGACGTAAAATGATCTTCATGTATATAAAAATAATGTGCTATCTTTGACTCGAACATGTAAAGTTTTAACATTCGAAATTCCACATTTTCACTCTCCGTCACTATGCTCTCTAACGCATTAAGTGATGTGGTATTTCTTGTACATTACAAACCTTCTATTAAAAGGCCGCCAAAGTCGAGTTTTGGGGCAAATGCTAATCTTAAAAAAAATGAGGTAGGATTTCGTTTTTCTCGTACACTTCGCTAGATAATATGATAACACTCATCAGTTGAAAAAAATTGCTAGAACTCTAAAATACAGACTTTCATGATTCATAATCCTTTTTTGTTCTTACTTAATTTGGCGCTACGTTCTCGTGGATGTTTATAGAATAAATTGTATGGAGGAAGAAGTGTGTAGGTAGGGGTTCTCCTGTATAAAGGGGGGAAGGTAAACTCGTTTTTTTTTTCGCCCGGCAGGCGTTACATTTAACAGTATTACACATGTATTGCATCTAATAATGTATCAGTATATGGACTAGCTTTAGCGCTCAAAAATACAGTGCTCCATCTATACCTTGCATTATAACTCTACCCTGCTACCTTCTCATGCCTAATAAGTGATGAACACAACAATGGATAAAGGTGTGCATACAAGACGAAAAGTATAATTCTGTTATCGAAAATAGTCAAACGCTGCTCTTTGGAAATATTATTTTTAAGAAAGCGGATTTTTGTTTTTCCTTGTTTTGACGGGGCGGGGGTATTTGCAAATAGTAAGCGTATCTACTTCTCGGAGTTAAAAAATGCGTCGAAAATCTAATATTGTTTACCCCTCCCCTTCTACCCTCCCCCCCCCCAAAAAAAAAGCAAGAAAATACACACAAAAAACAAAGAATTCAAAACAAAACAGAACAAAACACAACAAAAATGTGGAAGGGTTCCGGCGCGCCTGAACATAATATATATACAAAGAATGTAAAAACTGCAGTCGTTCACGACGAGCAATTCCATCTCTCTCTCTCTCTCTATCTTCCTCTTTCTCCGTTTTCTCGTCATTCATTCATGTTAGGTATATCAATATTCATATTCTCTTTCTCAATACCCAATTGCATTCCTTCTTCAACCCACTAACCTTTCTCTTTCTCTCTCGCTACCCCCTCCCCATTTACCCCTCTCCCCTCCCCCTCTCTCTCTCACTCTCTGTCTCTGTCATTATCTCCTTCTATCAACTGTGCAATGGGGATGATATTATATTACCATGTTTGTTACGATTCGTCCTAGTTACGTAGTAGTATGAAGAATAAGAATATGAAAAAGGTCATGAGAGATGTTTCATTTATTACAAATCATGTGGAAAAAGGAGAATTCATGCAGACCTGCATCACATTATATCATTTTTCTTCAAAGGTATTTATGCAGGACTTGATTTCAAAATTCATTCCTGGTCAGGGGCTGACATTTTTATATTTTTTGTTAAATGTATCTATTTTGGGGTCTGATTAAACTGTTTATTCATTCATTTATTTTTGTTTTATTTCATGTTATTCTATTTTTATTTTTATTTTTTATGAGGGGAATTGTTGTTGTTTTCCTAGCCTTTTTATATAACCTGAGTACTTGTGTGCCATACCCTCTTGCAGCTTGTTCCTTTGAAATGTCATGATATTTCCATAGGCCTACATGATATAACGAACTTCACAAATAGTAGTCTGAAAAGGGCCCTTTAATTCCATCGTTATAATATTATCATCATTCTAGTCAATTCCTCATATGTTGCAGTGTATTCTAAACTGCCGCATTATCAGTGTTACAGTGAGTTCAAACAGTTTGTTGAACAGGTGCTGGATGTGGGTTTAAATTCTCATTTCGTTAATATCGAATGCAATTATCGAAAGTCATATTATGAACTAAAATACGTCCTTCATAATACGGCATGACAATAATTTAAAGGTACTATGTCCCATTTGCAGGCCAAAAAAATGAAAAGGTTAAATTCCAACGGCATTTGAAAGACAATACTAATTTAGAACTTCCCTAAAAAAAGGGGGCTTGAAAATGTCTTTAAGTGGGAAAAGAACGACTATTAGTTGTCGAATCGACTTAGGAGCTATAGAGCCAGTAAGTAATAGTCTGATTTTTCAGACCATTGTACCGAATGGTCGTACGTTTTATGCTGCGCAAAGATTCAATCAGTTTAATTTTGGCCATTACAAGAAGTGGGTTATTGATGTAGACAAATGCTCATGTACCCTTTACAGCTCATTTTATGTATGTTATTACCAAAGATGAAAAAGCCAGTCAGTCACTCAATAGTGTCTGACAGTGAAGTCTAGCAAGTAAACGGGTTTCCTTGCATAATTTTAATATTAGGACACTGCTAACGTTTAAATTTCACAGATAGGACATACATGACATATTAATAATTCCTGCAAAGTTCTACAGAATTTGATGTTGGCTGCAAAAGGGACATAGTATCTTTAACAACTCATCTAGTTTTGAGGCTTGCTAGGATCAGCAGCTGCTGACAGGGACCAAGATCATGGAAAATTATAGTTTTCTAATGAGGTCATGTGACACTCGAACACCTCAAGTCAGTAAAAAACGGATACATGCTCAGACTAGAGAAAATTTATTGGCTTCATACATTATTTTATAATAAAATTAATTGACTATTTTAAAAGAAAATCATGTCTGAATGGACAAAGCGGCTAAACAGTGGCATCTATAGGAATTATTCCGCCCAGGGCAAAAAATATGAAATTATCCCTCCCCGCGCCCAAACCTATCCACATTACTATACAAGCGAGTGAGCGAAGAGAATAAGGTGTATTATTTGTTACCACCCCCAACAAAAAACACAATTTCGTATACATTTTTTCCCTTTTTTTCCGTATGCATTTTACCCATATAAATATTCCAAAGGCACCACCTACTGCTGCCATAAGCGTACCAGCATTGCCACGAGGGGGATGAGACCATCCAGTGTATAAACTTCGCGAGTGAGTGAAAGATTAAAAAGAATGAAACTTTGATTTTTGTGCTATTTCATTATGAAAAAATAAAATCGGCTACCTCGCTGCCCGAGTTGTAAGGTGGTGATTGGAACTTTAAAAATACCCTGTAATCGAACGGTAGAGTTTCGAGTTTTGAACGTCGATAGGCAGTCCTATAAACACTTCTTCCTCCAATAGGGAGACATCAACGAACCCTCAATGTTAATATGGTCGGGGAATTCAGCAATGTACCAGCAAGTTGTGAATCCTTTCAATGAGTGAACCTTTATTCATTAATGCCATTATGTTGTATACACTGTAGAGTACTGGGCGCAATATATTTAACAAGAGGCTGATAAAAGATCTCAGTAAAGGGCGAACCGAATAGAATTAATATGGAAATCTAGGTATTAATCATGCTATATAAATGCGGCGCAGAATTACAAGATCCCGAAGGAGCATGATGATTATGATACAGGAACGAAGTCACCAATATATTTGAGAATTATTTTGTTTTAAAGCTTGAAAATGTTGAATTCTAATGGAGGTTAGGCTTCGTATTTTGGTGCATATCACGGATAATGTATTTTCTACATTTCCTTCCCTTCTGTTTCTTATGCTTCCACCTCTTTTTTGCGTTTTTTAAGGCGCATTCAAGGGCCGGCCCGGGGCAATTGCCCAATCTGTCTCCCCCGCCCGGCCCCCCCCCCCCACTCAGTGTTATTTAGGGTACGAGTATGTTTGTTCCCTCTTTTTTAAAGCACCCCCTATCTGAGGACTGCCAACATTTCCGAACCCCCTTTCGCGGGCTTTTCGCGGGCTTTTCCTGCCTTGGAGACCCCTAAATCTGGAACACTGCTCAATGTACCCCCTATCTATGATATTCAAGATATGTTATGACCCCCTTTTTGAATTTCTCAGGAGTCCAAAGAGAGAGAAAGAAAAAACACCCCCTTTTTAAAGAAATCTCCGGGTGAAAAGTCAAATACACCCCCTTTTTTTTTTACAATTCTCGGGCCGGACTTTGTCGCACGAAAAGTACCTTACCGGACATTTTAGTAACACGCATGGTATCCTTCCGTTCTCGGAGTGGGGGCGGCCCCCCGTATGTTAGCCAGTGGTTATAAATATTAAAAACAAAGTTGAGTTAATTCCCTTACATTCCCTTTTTCAATGTCTGTATTCGTGTGTGTGTGTGTAATATAGTTTTTACCATCGTGTATCAATTAGAATATCAAATATGATTATTTTTGTCTTGGACCGACCTTTAACGTAACCATCCAAATGACGTGACTCGGTTTTGAACCTGGGTCCGATCAGAATTAGTTTGTAGGCGAATTTTTCGAAATCTCCGACAATTCTTTTACATGGGAATTCTAAATATTGGCCAATATTTTGCTAGCCCCAACCCCCCCTCTCTCTCCCTCTCTCTCTCCCTCCCCCTCACATGCAACGGCCCGTTGCTACCCACCCGTTAAAGATAATTAGCAGTTAACTTGTACTTGAAATTATTGTTTGACATTGTTTTGTCTATAACGAAATATTAATAAAAAATATCTTGAAAATTGATTAAGGGGACCTAGTGACATACTTCTAAAGAAAAGGTGATTTTGTTTGTACGTATTATTATCATAATCAGTGTATCAGCCTTTATTAATTGTTTCTTATATTAAGCGCGTTCACAGATTTTCGATCAAAGCGCTAAAACCATTTTTTAAAACTTTATTTTCTTTAGATTTGCGATTAAAAAAAAATTATTATTTATTTTCAGTCAAAATATATATGGCTCATGTGAATATAAAGAGCGAAAAAAAAAATACTCACTCATAAAGCAGCACCATACATCCAACCTTCCCAGCAAAGTATTGTCCAGGGTCTTGTGCAACTAAAACTCGGAAGATGGTAAGAGAGAACGTATTTGATACATTGTGCATGATGAACCTTTCGGATACTATGAACGTGATATTTAGCCTACATGCAGAAGTAGAGTGAGAACAAAAGTACACAAGCTTGTTAAGTTCTATAAATTACATGCAATGTGCCAGAGTAACACAAATGAATGAGTTGTTTTTGCAAAAAGATTTAAGGAAACCAAACAAAATAATATTTTGTGATTATAAAATCAGTGAAAATAATGTGTTTCATGAAGAGAATCTTACATGGGTTTAAAAGGCGTGGGATCATACTAAGATGGGGTAGCCAAAATGATGATGAATCTATGAAGGCCTATATTAAAGTATAATGCCATGTGAGAATTTTGTAAGAATTGCAGTGGGAAGTAATTGTATTATTCCAAAACCAAAAATAGAAACACCATAACAACATCAACATGAGGATGTTTGAAAAGCCCAATACATCACTCCTTTTAATGAAATGATGCATCTATATATCAACACTGTTTGAGTTTCATGATATTAAAAACGTATTTGAGAAATCCTTGTTAGGGCCCCTTATTTTTATCCCTAGATATGCTTTTGAGAGAGAAAAGGGTTAATTACATAATTATTAGCAGTTTCTTTAAATTAATCCCAATGTGGTGATCTGACGTTCGACCATTTCGAACACCTGTTTCTACAATTTAAATAATTCCCCCATTCAGGCGATAGAGGTGAAATGATGTCAATAGTTAATGGGTTACTCAGGCATTATGTCATGGTTTATACCTTAAATATACAACAAATTGTTACATTGAATGTAAATGTTCCAGACAACTGCAATTTAACAAATAATTTAACATTCAAAGCGACTGAGTAAATTCATCACATCGTTAGATAACGTATGATTGTGATAAGTTAGTGTAATCTACCAAAGTAAATGTAATTTTAAGCACAGTTTAGATCGTCTCGCGGTTTCGCCAAATCGCCATTTTGGGGGCAAATTTTCAAACACGCAAGTTGCGTCTAATTTCCTTTATTTTAGGCAACTTTGCAAAAGTGCTTTCTAGAGACATTGAAGAACAAAAAAGGAAATAAAAATTAATTATTTGTATTATCCGACATATTTAGAGTGTATAGACAGCCTACACAAAACTAGTTTATTTTAATAGGGCAAAGGGTATTCCGTTGGTTTAGTAATACTAAAAACATAATTTGCCCATACAATCATTTATTTTACCCAAAACATACCTCCGACTTTGTGATTACAGGATAAGGAAATAGCTTTCATCCTATAGTTAAGGGTTCATCTTGGGGGTGAAGTTACATTTCAATTACAAATATTAATTTAAAAAAAGAATTAAATGAACATTGCATTTTGTTTGCAATATACACACCATTATCATGGTAATGTGTTTCTATGACAGATATAGAATCGGTTAGATATTCCTCCTGATCCTCAGTAGATGTTTGCCGTTTATCAGCAAGCTTCCTCGACTCTACGTCTCCATGCAGAGCGCGTCTCAGGACATTTATGTCGTACGCATGCTCCCAAGGATAAATCATACCAATGACAAGCTTATCAGGAAACACCACTCGTTCATCATCGCAAGGTACCACCTTGCCTGGTTTGTACGAGAAGATTTCATGTCGTAAAAAAGCGATCCTTATCTTCAAATCCGCGTTTGAAGAAGCCATTTTGAATGACTACCTGCCTACGTTTGAAGAAATACAAATGAATGCAATCAATGAAACCAGTATGTAAATGCAAGGCAAACAAACTGCTCAAGAAATGACTTTTATACACTTCGGTGATAATTGGTTCGAAAGGACATCAAATAGTAATTTATCTATGAAATTGTATTACATTACAAATACTCATGCATGTGTATTTTATATTAATCGTTGCGGCACGTATTTGTATTGAGGAAAGGGTTAATAGGCCATGCACTTTGTACTTAGTATTTAGTAGCAATTATCGTTACATGTGCATTAATAAGTGAACCTAATTATGGATGCAATGTGACTAATAAGTGCACTACCTTATAATTTTTCACCCCCAAAAATTCATCCCATCCTCTAATGTATGTACTACCTACATGTGATATTTCATTAATAAAGGTAATAAAATGAAGAAAGGAGAACTGTTTCGAATTTGTAGATCATTCGAAAAAATGAAAGTACATTAAATTGCCTGTAAGGTTTCTTGAATCATGATGCGACAGGAAAATCACCGTTTACTTTGTTAAAAAAAAAACATTGAGTAAGAAAACATATACATACCTATAGTGTTGTCCGGGGGATTTTTAAACTGTTTACGTGGCTGAAGATGATTAAAACTCTCCTGAAGCATAATTTTCTCCTTCTTTCTCCTCATGTTCGTCCTCAAATCCCTTACGCCGGACAACTATTCATAATGTATGTGATTCAGAACATGCATGTGTATTAGCCTATGGCAATCTCACTTGCTACATGTAATGTACAGGGCCCAATGAGTCAGCATGAAAAGAGCTTTCACTAGGGAATCCCCCTATGGTTATGGCACCATCTATATCTTAGATTGTATCTGAAAGATAGCAGCGTCATGATTCTGCTTTTTTCCCCCATCATATTTGCTCAACAAATATGGAAATTATGTGTTTTTTTATAATGTCTCCTGGTGCAAGGGCAACGAAAGTGCTGGGAATTGCATGGATCATTAAAAGTACTTAATAATTAAGGGACTTTCAAAAAGAATTTTGGTATTTTCTCTTTATATCATGAAAATATATACTTCAGGCTATACATTAATGCAAAAATGCAATTTTGTAGGTAGGCTATATCAATTAGATATTTTACTCCTTAAAGGCTATCCAAAACGGTTAGAACTAGACACATTGCTTCGGCATGTGACATATATATGAGACAAATGAGTAACATATTACCTTTAAAATGATGTCGGTCATCATTAAATTAAAATGTCATACGATAGTTTCAAAAGCCTACAAAGTATAAAACGCATTCGTATACTCGTAATGCCCGAATAAACCCCGTATATGCATGCCGATTTGAACCCTAAATTCAGTTTGTAGAATATCACATTCAATAAAGCTACTTTTCAAATAATTAAAGATAACTAATCCTAGATGAATAAACATTAAAATTCGAATAATGTCAGCTACCATCTTATAGCATAAAACTGAGGATTGAGAAGAAAGATTTTCCTTGAAATTTGAGTGATAATCGATTTATAAGTCTATATCAAAGATTTATTAAATATATTATATTTTAATGACAGTTATACATGTTAAAATTCATTTACCTCTCTGTACTGCTGTATTAAAGGATTTGTAGATTGTTACGTTATGGCTACTTCACGTATTGTATATAAGAAGGCTCGAAAGCCAACCATCTAAATGCATTAAATATGGAAAGATATGAAAAGGCTGCCTTTTGATGACTTCATTATTGCTTTCGTATCCAAACTGCTATTTTTAAGAGAATCATGTATTGATACTAGTATACTTAAAGAAACGGAGGGGGGTTCGCTATCCTCTTCCTGGTGCTGTTACTACATGGACCATGGACCATACGTTTATGTGAGAAGGATTGAGAAAGTGAAAACGTGTTTAGTGACGGCATTACTGTTGCTGGAGGTAATGGCAGACTTGATTGTTAACAAAAATTTATACACGACATGTGCCCCCTAACAAAAACTCTGGTAGCACTTTAAATTAGCAATGCACTATTTGACATAGAATTTCACCTTTGTAGCTCGTTATTGCCGTAAAGTAATAACATTGTTGATGAGTATACCGTGTTCAGAAAGTTCGTTCCGCCCCTTTCTGCCAACTCAACTGCTCATATGACTACTTTAGTAATAACGCCACCTGTTCCCAACCAAATGTACATGTACTGCATGTATACTAATGCATCCAGGCCGCAGAAATTGACCACACGTTTTGCTGGGCTGAGATACGAGGTCAAACGTTGAAAAAGAGAAATTTAAAGGTCTGTAAACCTCGGACATTTAAAGATGGCGCCCAACAAGAACAACAGTAGATTGGAGAAGGAAAGAGGACTGACCAGAACATTCGCCAGACATGGACCCCATCGAGAAAATATGGTCTATTATGAAAGAAAAGGTATTTGAAACTCCATACTACAAAACAATAACTCAACTTGAAGAGAGGATCCAGCGAGAATGGAAAAGCCTGGACATGAATAAGGACCTTCTTGCGTCATTAATGGACGATGACTGGACCAAGCGTGTTTCACAGGTGATCGACCACCAATGAGAGATACATTTCAAATAAATTGGTAAATGACATCTCTAGTAATGCTTAAAAATGAGAAAATTAACAAAATAACCTGAAATGCATGGTGCAAATTAAGTTTTAAACACAATAAAACGCTTTTCTGTAGGGGGCGGAACAAACTTTTTGAACACGGTTATAGATGCATCAAGGTTACTAGCAGGATAAATTTGATTTTACTATTTTTAATCTCAGGGGAAAAAATTGGCATAAAACTAGCAAGGTAGATATCATTTTCTGAGACAATCTTTCCCTGGTTACCAGGTCGGTTTCTTCTACCAGCATAACCAAGATCAAGAGAATAGGGAGATATCTGATAATATCAATTACCAGGTTGTTTAACCCTCAAGTAGGTATTATTTCATGATGTTCAACAACTTGACTTGTAATTCTAAACGCGTGTGTATCGGGAAAGTATCATTGAAACATAAAATAAAAACTAAATGAGTTTCATTACAAAACGAGTCAACCGCCATTTTTTGAAATTTTAAAGTAACACAACCATCGTAAAATACAAAAATGCCTTTCGCTTGATACCCCGCTCATTCTATATACAGGAAATATTTTTGGAATTATAAAAATTATCAAAATAATTCTCGTTATTTTCTTTATATTTGAATAATTTCAACCTCAACTTGAAAAAATGGAGAGACAATGTATTGCGTTTTGCGACAAAACTTGAAATGTCTCTCTTCATAGCATACTCTTACCAATGCATACATTACAGATAATCCATAACCATAATATAAATCCATCTAAATATCATCAGAAAGAATTCTCTAAAACGAATCCGTTTAAAAACATAATTTATACGACCATTATGAAGGGGTAACAAGACGTCGCACTGCTCAATTTATTTTTTTTTCAAATGAGACTTAGTGACGAAATCCTATTGCACAAAAGGAGGAAGAGAGAGAGAAAGAGAGAAAGGGAGTAGGAGAAAGTTATATATAGGAACGACAGTCTTAAAAAAAAGGAATATAATTGCCATCATAGATTCCATTTTTCACGATTTTAAATTGGTTAGCGGATACCATTGCCATTTATAAACACGATTATGAGAAACCATGTGGAGAATAAAATAACAAATATAAAAAACGGTTTTTATTCATTTGTTTATTTCCATCTGTTATTCTGATGTTATTTTATCTAAAAACTAATCATGGGAGTTGATTTCATTTAAATGCAAAATTGTTCAGATATAGTAATGAAGAAAATTAATAGTAATAATGATACCAAAGTTCCTTGGATGCGGAAGTCCACCATGTAAAGATTGATTTGGGAAAATGAGATAATATGATATTATATTGGAGGTTTTGAAAGAACATTATCGAGTATGTCCCTCATTGCATGATAAGTTATGTTCCTAGCTAGCTTTATTATCATTCTTCCTGTTTGATTTCATTATCGTAATTAAAAAAAAAATCATTTACTTGTGACCTTTCAAATATATTTTCACTTCGATAAGATGCATGAAATCTACAGTCTACGAAACACACGCTTGATATTTGACATTCATTTGAATTTGAATTGTTGTTTTATTCCATTTCAAACGGGGACAATTGAGAAAAATAGGTTGGTACTGGTTTTGCGGGTAAGAAGTAGATATAGACGAGGCTACGAAATTGCATTCATAACAATGATGATACTAAATTACAAATAAATAATTACACTAACATATTACGGCATTTTTTTTCAGTTTGATTTCTTTGACATTTTCGGTATGTGACTTTCATCTTCATAATCTGATAATGGTGAACAATGTATTATACGGAAGAATGGCAAAGAATTCGGCGTTGTTTCTATCTCAAAAGGAGTTTTCTGCTACCAATTACATGTTAACAACATTGTTTTGCACGCATGCAGCCTCGGACTGTAAGCGTATGAATATTCATTACTCTGTAGATTGTTGCGTGGTCGCAAACCAAAGATAATAGCGGAGAATGTCGCTTTTTTTAACACAAGACAGCGCGGGACAAGCCGCGTCTTGCTTCCCAGAACGGGGTATGCTCCAGTGGCGGATCCAGGGGCCCGAGGCCCGGACCCTCCCCAAGAAAAAACATGTAAAAACTCCCTTTTTGGGAAAAAGAAGATGGGCCCCTCCTGGCGCTCAAGGGGTGGGGGGATGGTGGTGAAATTTTTTTTGGAAGGCAAAATAAATAAATTTGTGCTCACTCCCCCACTGAGCGAAAAACCGACTGGCACGATTTTCCAATTTTCAATTTTCGGAGGCAAAAAAAAAAGATTTGCTCACTACCCCCACTGAGCGGAAAATCGGCCGGCACGGTTTTCCAATTTTCGCACGAAGTGGGCCCCTTTTTCGGCCCCCTCCCTTGCCGCCGGCTGGATCCGCCCCTGGTATGCTCATAAGGAATTGTAAAAAGATGTTCAGTCGAGAGAACGAAACCTTGCATAAGTTCATTTTCGAAAGACAGGGAAAGAGAGAAAGAGAGAGAGAGAGAGAGAAACAGGGAATAAGGTACAATGAGGGTGGGGTGGGGAAAATCCATCCACCGTGCCACATAAAAATAAAAAAGAATAAGGAAACTAAATTCATCTGCATATTTTAAATTTATAATAGCCGGAAAATATGTTGTTAGGTGTGGTTGATTTAATAAAACCAAAACAGACCCAGTTATTGGAAGACAGTTAAGGGAATACGATACATCAATTTTAAGAATATCAGTATATTTTTTTCAATGAATTTCAAGTCAATTCCCCGATGGTCGGCCTACCTGTTTTGCTCTGTCAACGTGACATGCATTCCTTGTGATCGATCATACAATTTAAAACGCGTAATTTTACCTAACGGTATCGCATCACGCTGAACCGCTGAATCACTTGCGTGGCTAGCGCGCAGCATGATGAATAAATTACCAGAATTACAAACATTGGGCGATTTGGCCTTTCTAATTACGCTGATAATAAATAAACAGATTTCAATTGGAAATCTCTGTTATTTTGCTCTGGTTCGTAATGCTATGAACCAGACCAATGATTTCCTATATTGAAATCTATTTATTCGGATGGTCATATATCAGCCAATACTTAACATTTTCAATTGGTTTTCAATATTTGGACATTATTTTTGATGCTCTTTTAGAAAATGAAGTTCAAATTTGGTAACTCTAAAAATATATTTTGATGACGTCACACTTGACCAGGGGGGTGTTTCACAAAGACTAAGATCGACTTTAAGTTGGACTCAACTATGACAGGCCGTTCATGCAACTGTTTGCTTTCACCATTTACTGGCATTGGTCTCTCAAGGGACGTCATAAATCATGGTCACAAATCTACGGAATTTACATTTTTTGAAACTCATTATTGAAGGAAAAAATATTATCTAAAGATCATAATGGTGAGAGCAAACAGTGGCATGAATGGCCTGCCATAGTTAAATCCAACTGAAAGTCAACTTTAGCCTTTGTTAAACACCCCCAGGGGTCTCAGTCATGTAGAAATAATGTAAGCATGCGTGACCATAGTTTTTCCAGACACCCTATAAACGAGGATTTCTTCTAAAGCCAAAAATACACACTAAATGAGGTTTTCGAGTGTGTTTTTTTCCCGAATTCACAACCTAAACTGGTATTTTACAAAAGTGTAGGCCTACTCCTAAACAAGTATTGAAAATTGTAACCCCTTGAGCATTTTGAAGTGCGATAGGGATTACCATTTAAGTTGTTGACAATGTAAAATAAATCCAACTGCGCTTCTGATGTAAAATTCACAATGTAAACATTTATTTCAATAGAGAAGCAATAACATCAAACTTTACACTTTCAAATGGGTTAAATGCACATTAATCATAAGTCCTTTCTTTGAAAAATACCCCTAAACGCGAACAGCAGGATTTTGAAAAAGTAACCTTTTTCTTGAAGATGGACGTTTTTGAACCCCTTAACGCGGCACCGCGCGAACCGCGTCCAATCTTACAAAGACACCCCTTTATTCGCGTTATCTTGGTCACGCATGTTTACAGTATTTATATTTGACTGAGACCCCTGGGTCTCTTAGTCATTGGCATTACAATTTGGAAACTGTGAATGATATGTCGTGGGCATAATGTTAGGTGAGACAAAATCTGTTATACATGTATTATCAGTCTGATAAATGTTAAATTGAGCTATTTGATTAATTTTAGGCTAATATAGCCCGTTTGGGCTCTTCGAAGGTGTTTGACAGAAAACTATGAACATCCTACGGTGGATGTTAGGTCTATATCAGGGGGTCTTGACTAGGCTGCTTTACTAATGTTTTAGTGTCAGTTGGTCAAGCCCAAACAATTCTGTGAGAATCATTCCTCCCATACATTCTATCTCCCATTCGTTTTGTGAAACATTTTCGTGCGGTGCGATTTTTATGTTAACACGCAAATTGCATAGGCAAATTGAGCTGCAATTAAGTCGCTCGACTCGACCAAATAAACTTGCCAACGTGGCGTCACCGGGTCTAAGAATTTTGTCTTATATGTCGTTTAAGCACAAACTGCTTCACATGTTTAGAATACGGCTAGGGCAACTTTCTCAACGTAGACAAATTCTTAGACATTTTTCTTAGAATTAAGAAAAATGTCTTAAATGTTTATTGAATACGGGCCCAGGAACTGGAATGTGGAAAACATGAACAAAGCACACATAAACGCCGCTTCTACTACCATTGAAAAGCGGCCGAGAGCGTGGTCAATCGGGATCAATCGTGGGCCAAACGTGGGAGGATCTCAATGAGCGTGGTTTGGTCGGGGCGGGATCTCCTAGGTCGGAAAGCTACACGCTCTCCCCATGCTTATTTTGAACGTGCACAAAATAAGCGTAGCCGGGTCGTGACCAACAAAAAAGTGGGGCAAAGTCTTATTAAGAACGTAGTGGGAACGCCATTATCGTGGTGAGATATCTGTGGTCGTAATAAAAACGCGGCACCGTCGGCAACTATTTCCAGCCGTTTTAATTATGCTAATCAACATCAGGTCCGTTCATCTTCGAAGTTGGGAAAGAACTGAAGAAATGCTTGAACACCCCCGATTTATATAGACATCGCCACAAATCGTTCAAGAAATTACTAGAAGGGTAACATGGTCAGCACCAGCGCACAGTGGGCCAGGGAGGAACCAATGTGCGCCAAAAGTAATTTTTGTTTCTTTTTCTTGCCCAGTTGAAAGATAATACATTGAAGTATACTTCAGTAAAATATCCAATTCCGGTATGCACAGTAAAAGTATACATTTACTCCGTCAAACAGCAAAATCCTACATATTCCCAGTTTTAGTGCAAAAGTGACTTATTTTATAAATCTTTCAATTTAACATGAAGTTTTCAAGTTATTGATATGAAATTTCTCTCAAATATTCCTGATAGTTCATGTTACTGCATGAATGGGTTAAAAATGGATAGAAACACAATCTTCATAACCTATTATAGGGTATAATTCACTTGAAAATGGACTATTATCCATGCTTTTTATAAATCCAGAGGAAATGTTTAGATTTCGAGGAATTTTCACTCTGATTTTATTACCACCATTTTATCTGATGTCTAACCTTTAATTTGATACCAGATTTGGCTGCCATCTTCTGCCTATTTTTATGTTAGAGCCGATTTTCCTTGGCATATTGCCCCTGAAAATGTGTTTATTTTTGTCCGCGGTGTCAGAAAAATCACGCACCCCCACGCGCCGTAATTTATGACCGCGACATCCTTCAACCGCGGACCAAAATAAACACATTTTCCGGGGCAATGTGGCAAGGAAAATCGGCTCTAACACAATTTATGGATTACTGCGCACGCACGCACGCCGAGTAGCCAAGAAAACTGTTACACCGTACGCACGTCGAGCAGCTTTCAATAGGGACTTTTAGATTTGCACGACGAGAACGTAGACTGCTGCGTGACATCCTTTTAAGGCAATGTGATGTCCTTTTAAGGCACTGGCAGTGCCCGGCAGTGTGCCTTAAAAGGACGTCACATTGCCTTAAAAGGATGCCCACGTAGCAGTCCACGTTCTCGTCGTGCAAATCTAAAAGTCCCTAATCATCTAATGCAATCGAAACCGGGCTAGCTGACAAGATTAAACGTAATAAAACAGAACTACGAAGTTGTACACCATTAAGAGACTCCTAATAAATTGCGATACTGGTGAATTAATTATATTATTAAAATGTGTTATTTCAGTTTTCTTTATTGATAACTGAATTTCTTATTGAACTGAAGATATGGCGTATATATTCAGTACTGAATGAACGCCATAAAACAAGTACCAAAAACATGATTCAATAAACTGACATTTGCCAACCTCCTCCTCCAGCATAGAGAGGCGATCATCAATGGAGCCAGACGTAAAGTAGTAGTGAGCAGTGGCGCGGAACAACTTGATAAAAGAGAATTAGACTGAAACTATATACAGTATCACAGTCACTTCCACAGGTTGGAATTCCCCCACAAGGTCCACTACAGCTCTATAGCACTGGTTAGCATTGAACTATAGTACATGTCTGGGAGCTCTCGTTCCATGCATGTTCGCCATCTATTCCAGTCTTCTTCTGTTCAACTTCTAATTTCTAACGCTAGCCGTATTTCCTGCACTTGAGCTAGCCTGACTGTTGATTGAGAACAGTTCGCGTATATTTGTATAACATTAACAATGGGGGCCAACAATGGTTATTACGCCAACATCACACTCACACAGCTACATTTCATCAACAATGTCGAGTACCGTACTCGAAAATAGCAATGACGTCATTATATGGACGCATTAGTTGCGTACGTTCCCGGACGTTTGGACATTATTTTTGATGCTCTTTTGGAAAATGAAGTTCAAATTGAGAAATTCTAAAAATTGATTGTTATGATGTCACAGCTTCGGTACTCTATAGGGGATACCAGGTATAGGTAGCAAGCTAGCTAGCTACATACAGGACGATTTCGATCTGCCAATTTGATGCAAATTAATTAATTCAAAACGAAACTAGCTTATATTGTTTCAGAAATACCAGTATATAGTTCAAATCACTTGCTTTATACATAGTTTTATGATTATTAGAAATATAGATTCCAAATCAATGTGTACCGATACACACTTTTTTTCTCGTTATTATGGTTATTTTTTTAAAATCTATTTTGCAACATGCTGGGAGGGGGGGGGGGAGGAGAGGCTAATGGAGGAGAGCTAGAGAGGGAGAGAAACAGAGGAATGGAGGCAAACAATAGACGAGTATAATATACAGAAAGCTACTGAATTTATGATGTTTTATAAGTTAAAGTTTTGAAAATTTGTTTTTATTTTCATTTTCTAAAATAAGCCTCGATCATATGACGAAAATTAAAAAAAATTATATTATTTGCTAAAAGTATGTTCACGTAAAAAAACTGTTGTTATAATAATTGTTTCTCTTTTCATTTCCCCCTCCCTATGTCTGAATACTTCTATCTTCTGTACAGTTACATTAAAACAAAAATCTCTTTCGTATCTCTCTCGAGGCTCTCTCTAACTCTTTCTATATTTATATATGTTTATCTGTGTCTCTCGCAAATGCTCCTCTTTCTTACATGTATTATCATTTATGTGTAAAGTCCCCCCTCCCTCTTCAAACCTGCATAATCTGCATGCACTACCAAATGTTCTAGTTAAAGGAAACCTTACCCCAAGAAATAACTGTACTTATTCTGAGAGATTTATTATATTCCTGCCAATTAATCGACGAGAATTTCTCCACCACACACTAAGAAAAAATGGTTCAATCCTGCACCTTTAGGGGTGCAAACCGATGCAACAATAGCAGCACCTTTAGGGGTTAAATCCTGCACCCTTTTTTAAGGTGCAATCCTGCACCCTTTAAAAGGGTGCCAGATTGAACCTTTTAGGGCATGTTAGTACCCTTTATGGTTCAATCCTGCACCTTTAGGGGTGCAAACCGATGCAACACTAGCAGCACTTTTATGGGTTCAATCCTGCACCCTTTAAGAGGGTGCCAGATTGCACCTTTTAGGAGACATGTTAGTACCCTTAATGGTTCAATTCTGCTCCATTAGGGGTGCAAATCGATGCAATAGCGGCACCTTTAGGGGTTCAATCCTGCACCCTTAAAAGGTGCAATCCTGCACCCATACTCGAGGAACACTGGTGGAATATGCTCATACACAAATACATATTAAACATGCGTGTTGTTTCTTGGTTAGTAATCATATAATTAATATATCTATTGCTAAAACGTGAATGTAATTGTAACATGATCAGACAAAATAATCTATTGGTTAATGATTGCGCAAGGAAAATACAAATCACAAAATTGATGTGCATTGTCATGATTTGCTTAACAAAATCATGATAAATGTATTTTTATGTGAACACGTGTAAAGTAATCATGAATATGCATGCAATATGCAAACTTTTATTTTGCACCCTTTTTGGTCGAAAGGGTTCATTTTTGTGGGAAGGGTGCAAAATCTTATATTGCACCCTTTTTTGAACCCCTTTTCCTTCAATAGGGTTCATTTTTATGTAAAAGGTGCAAACTCTTATTTTGCACCCTTTTTTGCACCCTTTTTCCTTAGAGTGCAAAGTGTATGAGAGAGGCATAAAACAAGAATAATGAACAGTTTCTCAGCATGACATGGGCATCGCCATTTTCTTGATCACGTGACGTACTATGTTAAGTCGTTTATCAAATAAATGTATTCAAATTTATAGAAGCTTCCTTCCCAGTTGTGTGTGGTGATGAAGCATTTCATTCACCTGCTATTATCCTTTGCACTACAATTGCAAGAACGCAAATTGCATGAATAAGTTGGTGCTCTTCTGGGGTGAAGGTTTCACATGAATGAAATAGATTTGTCAACTGCTATATTTGAGTATTTTTTTGTTTAAATAAATGAGTTACAATAATTGTTCCCCTGTGATACATTTCTCGATAATCATAATTTTAACTTTTTAGCTATGATTTTCCCTCATTGAAAAGTAAATGTTTTACTCTTGAATTAAAAAGTCTTTCCAACTAAAGCGTGGTGCATGATACATGTACACTTCCGTCTGGTACGTTACATTTTCATCATGCCAAGAATATCCTCATTTATATATCTCATGTACACTTTCGTAAGGAATTTACATCAAAGGGCAGGAAAGAAATATCAATGCTAGACGTATATTCAAATGATTTATTAGGCACTTTTTTGGGAAAACTCTATGATTCTCTTGCAAGTAAAAATATATTAAGCTGATGAACGATCTGGTAGAGAAATAGATATTAGTGATATATTGAGGAAGACAAAGAAATGCTATTTGTAGCTTACATATTCGAAATGAAATAACAAATTTTGTCACTTTATTTCTTACAAAATCTTCAAAGTATTATCTACAGAAATTTCCCCCGCCATTGTAATATACATGATGACAATTTCATATGACTTTAAATATCAAATATTTCTATGATCAACTAAATTTGCCAAGAGCAATACACCAAAACACGCATTTGCAAATCGAGAATACACAGAAATCTAGAGTTGCTTTATTTAATAATTTGGTATGCCAACTAAGCCCCTATGGTATTTTGCACGAATATACCCCTGCATAATGTACGCAGTAACACGCGTTAAGTAATAAATGTTCATATGTATTGCCTGGATTACATTTGGCCTACGATTAGTCTACGGAGCCCGTATCCTGCCCGTATCCCCTTTTCCGTGCGGCCTCCGTGCGGCCTCCGTGCGGAGGCAGGAGGTGGCCGTGAGATTTTCGTACGGATTCACGGGCTCCGCAGCCTTTACGATTTTGTTTCGCGGGAAGTTATACAAATTTGAAAAATCGTAAGCCCGTAGCCCGTAGACATGTCGTAGGTGGCACTGCACAATCCCCGCACGGGAATCGTGCGGAGGCTCACGCTGATCGTGCAGCAAACACACGATTTTTCGGTGAACATGGAGGCAAAAAACGCTCAAAAACAGCACGGCGGCTGCACGGTCACCACGCCTTCTCCGCGCAACCTCTGCACGGAAGCTGAACGGGCTCCGTACGATTTCCGTGCGGTGGCTGCGGAGACTGCACGGCTACTGCGCTGAAATTGCACGATTTCCGTACAATCTCCGAGCAGCCTATGCACGGATTTGCCGCGGCCTGCCCCCGGGAGCCAATACAAGAAATGGCACGATGCTCGTAGATAATGTAAACACAAACATCGTAGCCCGTAGCCTCCTACGATGCCCCCCAAATCGCACGAAAAATCGTAGACTAGTTCATCGTACGGCGCCCGGGGCAAATGTAATCCAGGCATATAGTATATGTTATTAATAAATCAATGAATTAATAAAGTTCCTTTCATAGTTAATATTTACATTCTCATTATTAACACCACATCTAGGTATGGCTAAATGATTTTCTGCTCATGAGACAACTGGTTATATGTTTGACCGTATCTACCTATATCTACGATGTCTACATCTAAGTCTTCTTTTATAGTTTTCATATTTTCATGTTTAACAAAAGGATTTAAATATTTTAGGTACTGAACGATTGTTCATTTGAAATATGTATAAGACCGGAATTCCAATAACAGTACTACAGAAAACGAAATAAGATTGAATACATAAAATATGACGAGATAAGATATACAACTATATATAGCTTACGAGACAACTGGTTATATGTTTTACCGTATCTACCTATATTTACAATGTCTACATCTAAGTCTTCTTCTATAGTTTTCATATTTTCATGGTTAACAAAAGGATTTAAATAGTTTAGGTACTGAACGATTGTTCATTTGAAATATGTATAAGACTGGAATTCCAATAACAGTACTACAGAAAACGAAATAAGATTAAATACATAAACTATGACGATATAAGATATATAACATTATAATAATTATCACAAACATTACAAAGAACACTATTAGCTTTAACACCAAATGTATCATGGAACACATGTAATTAAATAAATAATATACAGTAATGCAACGTTATGATAAAAGGGTACCTGGAGTTCTTTCACCACAGATAGAAGGTTTTCTAGGAGATGTTCCTAAAAGGTATCCATTATATCATTTTGTTTCACCTTTGTATTTTTTCTTTTCGTTTTAATGCATTGGAAATATTTGAGACAGGTTAAGATGCTTTTTAAGGTTTGGCCAAACAATTGTCTTAAAAAATCTAAATGTGACTGTGTTTTATATAAACAAAGAGTGTTGTATACCAATGCATTACGGGATCACCAAAATGAGAGGAAACTGACTCAGTTTTGCTGAAAGTCACATGCTAAGCCCAGATGGGTATATGAAACTACACTTTTTTTGTCAATAGTTTTTTTTTATTAGAGATTTCATTCAAAATAAATCATTACATACAAATTAATGTAAATAATTTCATACAAATACAGATCTTCATTTCGTTTTCATAACATAAATAAATTATTCACAAAACAGTGAGCAAAGAAGGGGAATAAAGAAATGAAATCACTTAAGTTTTCTAATAATAATCACATACTGAACTTAATTATTACAACAACAAAAAATAACATAATACATATTTGTATACAATGCACCCTAAGCCCACCACCCCTCCACCCTTCTACTACTTACCCCCACCCCGTTAACATTCACATTCACACTCATAAGGTCTCACCTCACAAAACATACACAGATTCACACGCTCACAATACTGGAACTCCAGCCAATCATCCTCACTCACAAGACCACACCAAAGACACTCCAAACACAACACTTATCCACTCAACACATAGAACAGTAGAACACTGTACAAATACGCCATTCGCACAACAGCATCCACCCATACATCTAACCCATATACCTAACATCCTAACTCCTAAGAATCCAACACACTTAAACCTTCCTTGATTAGATGTACATACAAGAAAACTCTAATGCACATTGATCAGATGCACATCAAAGAAAAACATCATTAAAATCCATCATCGATGACATTCCTTTCGGATCTTGCAC
This sequence comes from Mesocentrotus franciscanus, assembly GCA_037976565.1. Taxonomy (NCBI): domain Eukaryota; kingdom Metazoa; phylum Echinodermata; class Echinoidea; order Camarodonta; family Strongylocentrotidae; genus Mesocentrotus; species Mesocentrotus franciscanus. Next base: position 6,585,007 of record CP137667.1, on the reverse strand, counting down.
CTGACATTGCAAAACATATCAATGCTACAAAAAAAAAAGATTTAGAGCTACCATGTGTATACATTTTCTCCAGCTAGTTACCCTGCACTGCACTGCATTGGCATTAAGTCTTTATCAGTCCTCTGGACATTGTAAATTGAAAAAAAAAAATTATTAGAGATTTCATTCAGAATACATCGTTACATACAAATCTATGTAAACACTTGCATACAAATACAAATTTTCATTTCGTTTTCATAACACAAATAAATTATTCACAAAACCGTGAGCAAAGAAGAAGACTAATAGAATGAAATTACTAAATTTGTCTGATAATATAGGATTTCTCGGTCAATTTCGTAAGTTGGCCACACAAATTCATTTTATGTTCATTCAATTTCGCCGATTCTGTCACCGCAGCTGTTATTTTTCGTTCAAATTCGTTTTTTAGCATTTAAATTCATTAAACGATCATTCAAAAACATTTTATTTTCATTCGAATTAAAACGTGTTTCTTTATCGTAATATATTCATTCAATTTAAAGCGAGACGATTCGCGATTACGTAATAGCATCTTCCGTGAATTCAAATTCGTTTCTTTGCATACAATTTCACACGTTTTGCAGGCAAATTAAACATGTAAATCTTACCCAGTATGATCATATATAGAACCCCGCAAGCTTAGTTCCATGCTAAATCCATTTCAAATTGTTTGGGTTGGTAAGCAACAAACATGATATTTGTCCTCACTAGGGGTGTATACCTAGGGGCGCATCCAGCCGGCGGCAAGGGAGGGGGCCGGAAAAGGGGCCCACTTCGTTTGAAAATTTGAAAACCGTGCCGGCTTATTTTTCACTCAGTGGGGAGGGGGGTGAGCCCCCAATTTTTTTTGTTTGCCTCCGAAAATTTAATTTATTTTTTAACACCACCCCCTCCCCCCCCCCTTGAGCGCTAGGGGAGGGGGCCCATCTTCTTCTTTTTTTTACAAAAAGGGTGCTTTAACCTGTTTGTTTTTTTAGGGGAGGGGGCCCGGGCCCCCCGGCCCCCCTGGATCCGCCACTGTGTATACCCACTAAATCATCACTATTTAGCAACTGAACGATCATGTGTTAAGTAGATATAACCTAGCTACATCAATATAGAATTAGCATGGAACTAAGCAAGAGTGTCTTTTTATGAATATGCAATGATATAAGTGCATGCAAAGTGTGTGTTTACAGACTACAGTTGTATTTATTGGAGTGGCATACCATGATGGTCGGGGGGTATCAATACTCTATACATTTATTTATATTTTATGTTTTGTTTGCTTTTGTTTTTGATATTTTATTCGATGTTCGTGATCTCTTTGAAGCCATTTATATTTGTGTAAATTATATTTAGTCTGTATTGAACATGTTAAGAACAATCTATGAGTATCAGTTCAATTACAATCATAATCACATCAAAATCTGAATCACCATCACACTAAATCACAATCACGATCGTGAACACAGTCACAATTACCAATAACTCATTTGTTTAATTTAGATGAGAAACATGTGCATATACCATGTATACCATAGGTTTGTAAAGATAGGCGAATATGAATAAAAACTTGGTTATTTAGAATGACCCAAAGTGAAATTGAATAGTACGGACGTCCGATTTGCCATTGTTGACGAAAATGAATGCAAACTGCGCATTTGTAAGCGGTTGTTAAATTGAATGAAACACGTGCTAAATCCATTGACCGAATAAGTAAATCAAATGAAAAAAGTGTTATTTTGAATGAAATTTACACGCCGGCAGCTTTATTTCGCGAATTTGAATGAACTTTGTATGAAAACGAATGAAAAGCTTACGAAATTGACCGAGAAATCCTATAATAAAAACATACTGAATTAAGTTATTATCATCCTTCATGAAAAATAACATAATACATATTTGTTTACAATGCACCCTCCGTTAATATTCCCCGCCACCCCTCCATCCCTTCTACTACTTAACCCCCCCCCGTAAACATTCACATTCACACTCACAAGCTCGCACCTCACAAACAACTACAGATTCACACGCTCACCACACTGGATACATCATACCTGTTCACATTCATATTCTTATTCACTTTTAGCTCTTCCCATTTTTGTAGGTGCAAATTCAACTTGCCTACCTTTACTGCTAAGTTTTTTTCTTCCTCTATAAATTCCGCTATATATTTTTGTATCTTCACACTGGAAGGTACATGGCCTTGAGCCCTACAATGGAAGATTACATATTTAATGAAAAAGATCAAAGAATTCACACATTTATCTCTATTCGAATTATCAGGTAGTCCCATGAATATATCCCCCAATTTCATATCTCTTAATTCAGCCAAGCCGAAATAATGAATACAGAATTGCCATAGCTGTTTAACTTTCGTGCAGTTCATAAATATATGTAAGTAAGACTCTGTCTCTTTATTACAAAATGAACAGTAATTGTCCCCCACAAACCCAAACCTCATCAAATGTTCCTTTGTGTATATGGCTCCATGTAAAAGCCTAAACTGAAATTCCGGCCTTTGTTTTCTGATAAGAGTTGTGCTCCTTGCTCGGACAAAAAATGTACATATTTCTTTTTGTGTAAAGTTAAAATTGCTGTGACCATCCTTTACTGTTAAATTATATGATTCACGTAAACTGTTGATAAAACAGTTATAAATAGTTTTAGATTTAACTACCTGGAAAGCTGTTTCCTGCCCAGCAATATTCATGTTTATATTAAAGTCTACAAAATCAATTTTTTTAAAATTTAACCGAAGGGGTAGCATCCCTCCAACTAGTTGGTATGGCATGAGCAATATCCATTATCTGGAGCAATTGATTTGCATTAATCCCAAGATTTTGAAAATAAGCCAAGGGCTTGATATGTCCATTATCGAAAAATTTGTTTTACAGTACGTATGCCTTTATTAAATAGATCATAATCAAAAATCATTTTACCTCTTATACATATATTATAATTATTAAATATAACTGGATTGACCTCCTCTTCATATAATCTATACTTCCTCATATCCTGCCAAGCCTTTAGCATTTCTAAATAAAATGTGGTGGTATTTTTAATGTTAATTTAGACGTGTCAAAGTCGCATAGAAACAGAAATCTCCCTCCAACTAGTTTAAAGCAAAAATCAAAATAAAGTTTCCATCCAGCATCCCTATCTCCATACAATAAATATTTCAGCCACATCAAACGTTACGCCTTTACAAACAATTTAAAATTCATCATTTTTAACCCCCATGCGATTAAGGCTCGGTGTAAAAATGTCAGAGGAAAAAATGTCAGAGGTAAAAATGTCAGAGGTAAAAATGTCAGAGGTAAAAATGTCAGAGGTAAAAATGTCAGAGGTAAAAATGTCAGAGGAAAAAATGTCAGAGGTAAAAATGTCAGAGGAAAAAATGTCAGAGGTAAAAATGTCAGAGGAAAAAATGTCAGAGGTAAAAATGTCAGAGGTAAAAATGTCAGAGGTAAAAATGTCAGAGGTAAAAATGTCAGAGGTAAAAATGTCAGAGGAAAAAATGTCAGAGGTAAAAATGTCAGAGGTAAAAATGTCAGAGGTAAAAATGTCAGAGGAAAAATGTCAGAGGTAAAAATGTCAGAGGTAAAAATGTCAGAGGTAAAAATTTCAGAGGTAAAAATGTCAGAGGTAAAAATGTCAGAGGTAAAAATGTCAGAGGAAAAAATGTCAGAGGTTAAAATGTCAGAGGTAAAAATGTCAGAGGTAAAAATGTCGGAGGTAAAAATGTGAAAACAAAAGCATGTGACAAGTTTGTTATGGTTACACCCGGGTTATATATTAGGCTTATCGAAAAAGAACAGCGAGGGATATTCTGCAGTCGTTATTTCACCGCTGCTTTATTTTCCACTTTTGCCCGATTATTGCCGAAGGAAGACGGGGGGAGGGGGGAAGGTATTCTTATTCTGGGGCACGGTGACCCGGCTGCTCTCCCCCTTCCTCTTATATATATGCTTTGCTATATCCTTCCGTACAGTGGTCAATGCCTAGGCAGAGCAAAAATATATTGAATAAGGCATACTAATGGGACATGGATGCTACTCCGAGTTTCACGCCTTGCAAGTTATCATCAGACAACTGATAGCATTCTTAAAAGTACACGATTACCCTACAACCTTGGTACAATCACGCTCAAAATAAGACTTAACTAATAAAATACAATTAGAATTACTCATGAGTAATTCTTATTGTATTTTATTCAGGTATTGTATTAGTATTATTGTATTGTATTAGTTAAATCTTATTTTGAGCGTATTTGTACCAAGGTTGTAGAGGAATCGTGTACTTTTAAGAATGCTATCAGTTGTCTGATGATCGCTTGCAAGGCGTGAAACTCGGAGTAGCAACCATGCATGTCCCATTTAGTCTGCCTTATTCAATATTTATATATATTATGCTTTTGTATAAGCAAATGGTACTGGTACACTGAGCAAACTTCTGGGGAAAAAGATTTCTAAAATCGAGAAGTTTGGCCATGTTTTATAGGCTGAGTTGTCGCTCCATGGTGTAATCATTAAATAAAAAGAAATTCATCACAATAGGATCAGATATCTGTGAATCCCCCCCCACTTTTCCTTCACTTTTGAAGATTGTTGGACATTTTAACTGCGTGGCGATGACTACTATAATATGTAATTTCCAATAAATGCATATTTCCGACAATTCAACTTTCTTGTGGGCTTGGTATTTTGATACTCTGAAACAAAGCAGAAAGCCATGTTATCAATGCTAACCGCACCATCACAAGGATCACATTCCAAAAGAGCGCGCGGTTTGCCATAAAATATTGTCGATTACTATTGCGGTATAAATAGTCTGGGAAAAATCAATACGCAGCTTTGTTACTCCGATACAAAGCAGAAAGCCGCCCATGTTACATCAATTAAAGAGAAGGTTGAGTTCTGGGGAAAAGTGAAAAATAATGTGTGAGCGTATGTTATCATTCTTATTATGCAAGTTTGGAAGAACATCAAAGAAAAAATTATTCCCTGAAAAGAATGGCTCTAATCTATTTCAAATGCCTTCATATCCCAGATATGACAAGCAACAGCTTTAAAGTGAGGCCCGATTTGTATGCCACATGCTTGTGTAGTCCCATATCTATATCTTTCTGTGTACAGTGCTTGTTACTTTACCAAGACTGGGCCAAAGTTTTTATCATTTTGATGACTCCAAAACCTTGCAGTACACACCAATACTTACATGTTTATGCTAGATGATCAACCTTTTCTGATTGCTGATTGCTTCCACGCCGTTTCTTTCACAATGCAATCGCAAGACCAGAACTCAACTTTATCTTTAAATGACAACCGCACCATCACATTCCAGAGAAGCGCGCTAATGCATCAGGAATTTGGTAGGAAACAAACCCGGTTGAATTTGAGGGATTTAAACTGTATTTCTATCAAGGGTTTTAATCACAAACATGATTTTATTATATAAAGTTACACCGTGTTATGTTTAACCCGACAAATACAATAATTTCTGCCTTTCGAAACGTACTGCATAAAGTCGAAAACACATGACAAGATACCTGGCTAGATATTTCTCTACGTTTACATGTAAACCTACTATCCAAACATTCATCAAGCGAAGCTTTGATCTTGTTTGTTAAACTTTTGAAATAAAGTATTGATGAAGGAGAAAAACGCATCCGTGTCTTTATGTGTTCTAGTCGATGGCGATGAACATGAAAATGGGTCTGATCACTCTGATGACTGAATTTGTGAAATTTCTGTGCGATCTTAATAATTGAGTCCATGTTTCAATTATCTCATTCAATCTTAATATTATATGTGCTTACTTCCTAAAAGCCAAATAATTGTAGCGGTAATGAAATTTACGATTTGTTTTCGTTCGACTCTTTGCACTCTTCGCATTCTCTTAGTTGCTTTATTCTCAGTTGCCAGTTATTGGGTCAAACTGGTTGTCATGGATGTAAACGGGAAGGGACGCGTACGTATTTGTAAAACATGTGGAGTCCATGACTCCATTGATTTGATTTGATTTTGATTTATTTATTTCTTTTTAATTTTCTTTTTCTTTTGCAGTTTTACAAACATATAACAAATAAATCATTGCAAATTTTACACATGACAAAAGAGCAGTGGCGGATCCAGGGGGGCCGGCCCGGGCCCCCTACAGTAAGGCTGGCTGTAACTCATCGAAAACTATAACCAGGAGGGTTGACAAAGTAAGCAAAGCTTGATAGCATATACCTTCAATGGATACATAATAATACAAATATGGAGGAAAAAATATTGGTAAAAGGGAAAAAAGAAATAGGGGTGTACATTGGGTTATATTCAACGGAATAGTTGATGGAGTAACTTTCTTTTTTTGAAAGGGGGTAGCTTGTTGTTAGGGTTCATCGTTACTATAGGACTGTCCGTCCCCTAGTTCAGAATGTTTCTGTGCGAGTTCGTAGGTTTGTCAATGCATGCTCCAATTATCATTATGTATATAATGTATAGTAATGGCGGGCCGGACAGCTCAACTCTGGAGGTTAAGTTCGCAAAATTAATAAAGTTCCTTTCGACATGGGTGTGTATGGTGCCGGGGATTAATTTGACGCAATGCGCCGTAGTGACACGCCCTTTTAAAGGGGTCACACGTGGAGGGTTTAAAGTGGGGATGAGCTTCTGAATCGAGACGGTCGTTTACTTTTTGGAGCGAGTTTTTACTTTTCGGAGCGACTTCTTGATTTTCTTATTCTTACTCCATTTCCTTTGCCGCCATGAGTTCGGGGCGCCCAGCCCATGTGACTTTTCGTGATTCGTCGTGATTATATGTAATTATTTGTAATAAATTCACTACTCACTTAAACACTTGACTTTTGTAGAGAACTTTCATTTCTTCGTTTGTCTCTGGAACGCTACACGGGCTAGGTTGTAGACTGCCACCGGTCAAACCGGTCCGTTTCACAAAGATTAACACATCAACCAATTCAAAAAAACATTTTTTCCTCTGACATTTTTACCTCTGACATTTTTACCTCTGACATTTTTACCTCTGACATTTTTACCTCTGACATTTTTACCTCTGACATTTTTTCCTCTGACATTTTTACCTCTGACATTTTTACCTCTGACATTTTTTCCTCTGACATTTTTACCTCTGACATTTTTACCTCTGACATTTTTACCTCTGACATTTTTTCCTCTGACATTTTTACCTGGCACCGCGATTAATCCTGATACATTATATTTCTCTTTATGCGGTCTTTACCTGCCCACAAAAATTCCACCTCTTTAAACAACCACTGAGAAACCACTACACACACTGAAACACACAAATACACACACACGCACATACACACACGCAAGCACACGTGGCATGGCAGTTTGGTCCGTATTCTTTAGCTCTGTCTTGTCATATTTCCAATCTGAAGAATTTAAATATACATGTTTTTTCTTTTGTGATATGCTTCCAAATTTTTTCGCGCTGTTCCATCTGGTCTTTACGTCGCATCACGTTTTCAGGATAACGAAGTTTCGGAAAAGAACGAAGAAGCTAACAAATGAGTTTCACCTTTACCACATCTGAAAGCTCTCTTTAAGTCTTTTAAAGCCCAAGTCCACTCCGATTTTCAAAAATTATAACATGTTGTAAATAAATCAAAGGTTAAAACTGCCAAATATCACGGGCGTACTTCAATCAGGTGATTTTTAAGAGCGATTTTTGTTTCGGGTATTTCGAGCAAAACATTTATATTGCTGTACGGATGTGACGTATGCTCCTCACAACGAAAGTGCCAGCGGTATACATTCTGACAATAGGCTATTTTCGTAATGTAACCAAATTTAATGCATACGTCTTTGTGAAGTGCCTCTATACAAACTATTTCATTCACCTGATAAGAATAATAGTGTTTCATTATTCTTATCAGGTGAATGAAATAGTTTGTATCGAGGCACTTCACAAAGACGTATGCATTAAATTTGGTTACATTACGAATCTGTGTTGTGAGGACCCTACGTCACAACCGACTCGCTCATTAACTTGTTTTTTGCTCATAAAAAAAATTATTTAAAATAAATCTGAGCACCATTTTCCAAAACCAAGTTATATTTGGGCTTTTTAGATTTTTGTCTATCTAATCAGCTCAACTTTTCAGTGGAGTGGACTTGTACTTTAAGGTGTAATGCATATTCATTTAGTAGCTAGGTCGTCTATTTTCCATGTGTCTCCGTCTAATATTACATATCATTGTTGTGTCACATCGATTGGCCTATAATTATCCCGTTCTATAAATGACTGTAAATGTAGCCTTATTGCCAAAGTTCCACGTAGTTCATATGTAATTGACTATACAATTTAGAATAACGCTATTTACTGCTTGCCACCATGTCTTTACGTTTGACAAAAACGATGTTATACTTAGCGGACAATACATTGTATAAATGGCCATGAACAAAATATAAAACAAATCTATAATACCTCTAACATACACCAGTAAACTGACAAGTATACAAGGTCAATCTAAGACCAAGATCATATGAGACCAAATCCAAGTACAGACACTGGTGAAATATGAATAGATAAGGTTAGAAAAATTTAAATGGCCCGAATGACAAATGACCAGCCTTAATATACATATACGTTCAGTGCGTCAAAATTTACGTGGAAACGTACCTGCGTGGAAAACTGAGACAAACAAAATACTAAGGAAGCTGTGATATAGGTATATTTACGTACAGTGTGTTGGGTATTATACAATCAATGTTTATATTTTGAATTTATGTTATTCATTTCTTTCATATTCATTATTCATTCATGTTTTTCGTTATTATTTCATGTATTCATTAACTTACTTATCTATTCCAAACTGGCGGTAGTGCACAGGTAGCAACTAGCGTTGCAGCTTTGACATTGAAATAATTCGATTAAGCTGCTTCAAATTTTGTTTTCCTTTAAGAAATAAAATGAAATGTGAAAATAGAACATTAAATGATCGACCAAAACTATTTTGGGGGGACAGATTAAAATTTAAACATATATTCAAACTGCTCCGGCTCTAGTATATGACTATTGTAATAATAACTCAAATTCAAATCTACTCTTCAAAAAATCACGCCTCGCATGCCATTCTTATAATATTGAGAAAAAAAGTCACACAGTTAAAATTATGTATGCGTTGTTTGGATGCAACTTTTAGTATTACAAGAAATACAATAAGGTTCGGTTAATGATTATGGAGGTTATGTATATGACTGTCCTCAACCATCCCGGTAATTGTAATCCATGTAATAATAACATCAAATGTTATTAACAAATAAACTGGATTTACATTTTTTCGATTACGAAGTCTTACGTCCACTGCGGGACGCTTCATCAGGCCGATTATACCGACGGATCTTTGAAAGGTTAACAGAGAAGGCCAGTTCTTTTCCTGACGTTCCTCGACCGGAACACCATGTCCACGGGTCAAACATAATTTGGCGCCAAAGACCAGGTCCCGGAGTGGACTTGAAAAGTCGCAAGCTAAAATATTTTTGTAAGTAAACTTGGCTAGATGAAGGTTCTCTAGTGATTCCTTATTAACTTAATGCTCTCTGGGAAACATCCATTATTATCTTTACCAGGAAAAGGAGCAATATTTTCTCCGGGGATGTATCAATAAGAACGAGTTGAGAAATCAGATCTTCTTCGTTACTTATAATTCCACCTACATGACTTTTATCCAAGGTGGTGGATTCCTCGTTGGGTTTTCCACCAGAAGATAGCAGATGGGCTATCTCAGACATATCTTCAGGTAGGACTTGCATCTCATGGCTGGACGATTGTTCAGCAGGTTGAATGCTACTTACATTGGTCATATAATCACCAGCATGAACTTCTCCAGAGGACACGTCTTCAGAAGTCACTTCAGATGCATCCAAGTTCTCTGTACTGCGCACCGGTGATTTGTCAGGATATTGAATCCTACTTCCATATGTCAAGTCCTCCTGGGTGTTGGAAGCCATGTCTCCTGTATGCCCATGTCGAGGAGTGCGGTCATTGCTTGCTGTAGCTTCCTGAAGTACCTGGGTGTCGGTCTGTCCTTTGATCTGGTCCTCTTCTAGAGAGGTCCCATCTCCAGTAGAGAGCTGCTGATCATTAACGTCTTCGTTAACACATTCAGCATTGATATGTTCTTCTGTTACACCTGACCGACAGCAAGAAAGAAATCAAATAATTGTGTTTTTTTGGCAAAACACATCGAATCGGAATTATCGCGATTGTGTAGAACTTATCGCAATGAATTTCAAATGTCTTTTTTATGCCTCCGCTACAAAGTAGCCGGATGCATTATGTTTTCTGGTTGTCCGTCCGTACGTACGTCTGTACGTACGTCCGTCCGTCTGTCCGTCCGTACGTCCCGATCTCGTGATCGCGTTATCTCAAGAACCGATTGATGGATTACCTCCAAACTTGGGTCATGTATGTATCTTGCAGAGCCAATGAACTGATTAGATTTTAGGGTCATGAGGTCAAAGATCAAAGGTTATGGGGCTCATTGTGTATGCATATAAATAGCTTGTGAACGCATTACAATTAGCACTCACTGACATATGGACTACTATCAAAATCAAGACAGGAATTTATCTTGCAGAGTATATAAAAATAGCTTGTAATCACGATATTCTGAGAACCAGTTAATGGATTACTATCAAACTTGAATATGAAAAATTGCTTCCGTTTTGGTTTGTAAAATCGCTCTATGGCGGAGGCATCATTTTCGACTGCGCGCAGACGAAATTCCATCTAGTTTCTTACGTTTACAAGGTAGTAGAAGAGAACTAGTAAATATCATTTTCGCTTTTTCGTGTGCACGGATATAATGAGGAAAATGCTAACTGAAAGTAATACTTAATCTCTCTTGTTCTTTATTTTCTCTGTGGGAAATTAACTTGCTTCAGAAAATACTATCAATCTGATTCTGAACACATGGGCCGTATTTTACACCAAATATAACAGCATATTGATGAAGTGTTGAATGGGGTCTTTGTTACGAAACTACAACTGTTCTTAATACAAATATACGTTACCTTCGCTGAGATACAGGTCTGCAAGGTTGACCAACTTGGCAGCTTGGAGTGCCTTCGTTAGCTCAATCCGTTCATCTTTCCTGGACACACCTTCTCTCCATTGTTTCAGCATATGATGAGTTCCATCACTGGTAACACGGTTGAACTTCACATTGGTCATGAGCGCTCTCTGTATATCACCCTGTAGGATTCCCAGCTGACCACCAAGACTGTCGATCTTGGCTTCATCATAAAGATCGTCAGCTATCTGCTGTAATATGCCTGCAAACTCATCATCTGGGGGCTCCTCTCTAGAATGGTACACGGTAATAAAAAAAAAGAAAAAAGAAAAAAAAAATCTAAACATGATTTTGGATTCATAGAACATAACTGCTGCCGTACTTTTAAAACTGTTATTGACAGTCTAGTACCACTCATTATACACACAAATATACATTCCATAGTAGTTTTGTCACTATAAGAGAAATAATGCGTCCATTGTCATGTAAAGAGTAAAGTTATTTCATCTCACCCTGCTTGTAATGAATCACTCCTTCCCAGTCTTCCTGTTGAATTATCCTCAAATGATGATGTGCCTATCATGAAGGGATGAAGTCAGTTTGAATGAAGAAGAAAAAAAAGAATATAAGAGAAATATTTTGAATGTTCTTTATCATTCACTGTATCTCTATTTTTTTGTTTACTTCTAAAGTGTAAATAATGCACAAACATTGTATAGCTCTAGTTTCCTTGGATAATGTAATCGTATGGCGTTATCTATGGCATAATGACAACAAAAACTAACAAGAAATTTATCAATTTAGGTTTAGGATCATTTTGGACTGTGATAATTAAGCTCAATATTCTCAGTTTGTTCAGAGTAGCAAAAATGGGATAGGGAGCTAATAAATTATTGGACTTGATAAGCTTCACATCATAAATATTAAAAAAAATTGCCAAACATGGGATGGGAGTTATATAGTATAATGTAAACAAAAATTGGAGTTGGAAAAGAAAATGAGATTGAAAAATAAAGTCTTACCACCCTGAGTTTGTTTTCCAGAAGTCACCCAAGGAATGAAACTCCATTGATGTGTCTCAGCTTTCTTCTTCTGCTCTGCTGATCGTATCTCACTTTCTAGTTGAATTTTGGTTCTCAGCTTCCAGGTCTCACGCTTAAGTTGCTCCAAAAGCCCTTCCTTATAGTCACGCTCCTTCTTCGAACTTAATTCTATTGACTGTTTTTCCTTCTCAAAAAGCGCTCTGTCTCCCTCGCTTCCTTTCTTTAACTCTTCAACTTGCTGTTTTAGAGTCGCCTCATTTCGCTCTTTCTCATCTACGATATCTGTCAAAGTGTCTACGCGTTGTTGCTTAGACTCGAGTTTCTTCGTCATTTCTGCTGCCAGTGAGCGCTTCTCTTTCTCACCTCTTGCTCTGTCTCCCTCTCTTGCTTGCTTTAACTGTTCAACTTGCTGTTTTAGAGTCGTCTCATTTCGCCATTTCTCATCTACAATATCTGTCAAAGCATCTACACGTTTTTGCTTAGACTCGAGTTTCTTCGTCATTTCTGCTGCCAGTAAGCGCTTCTCTTTCTCACCTCTTGCTCCGTCTCCCTCTCTTGCTTGCTTTAACTGTTCAACTTGCTGTTTTAGAGTCGTCTCATTTCGCCATTTCTCATCTACAATATCTGTCAAAGCATCTACACGTTTTTGCTTAGACTCGAGTTTCTTCGTCATTTCTGCTGCCAGTGAGCGCTTCTCTTTCTCACCTCTTGCTCTGTCTCCCTCTCTTGCTTGCTTTAACTGTTCAACTTGCTGTTTTAGAGTCGTCTCATTTCGCCATTTCTCAACTACAATATCTGTCAAAGTATCTACACGTTTTTGCTTAGACTCGAGTTTCTTCGTCATTTCTGCTGCCAGTGAGCGCTTCTCTTTCTCAGCTCTTGCTCTTTCGTCCTCCTTTTCGGTCAGTAGTCGCTCCACCTTGCGTCTTGCCTCTTTCTTGGTTTTCTCATAGAGTGTCTTATATCTTGGATTCTGGCATATCGTCTTCAGATCATTAGTTGCAAACGCTCTGTCACCTTCTTGGAGGCATCCATGTAGAAGGTTAACCCACTTGAACTGTTCCTCATCTGAGTGAGTGCGAGAAAGGTGATTTACTTCGTAGATATCAGTGATCCCGAGTTGCTTTATTTTATTCCTCGCTTTAGGGATGTCTCCGTCAGTAAGAAAAGCACATAGAGGGGCGTGGCCTATCCAATCGAAAAATATCCAATGAGTTTACTTGTAATTACGTCCAAAGTCAAGATAATTTTATGACATCTACAAACCATAGATACATATATATAATCTGTTTCTTTTCTTTGGGGGAGGGGTTGACACAAAGGAATGGCGAAAATCTGAAAAGCTTCTACATATTTGTATGTGTTCATCAGTATTCTCAGTGACATAGAATATGATGCCATTATTTAGTTGTAAAAAGAATGGGCAAAATTGAGAGAAAAAAGTAGGGAGGGAGGGAGAGAGAAAGAGAGAGAGAGAGAGAGAGAGGGAGAGGGAGGGAGAGAGAGCGAGAGAGAGAGAGGGAGAGGTGATAAAGGAAGGAGACGGAAAAGGAGCCGGAATAAGGAGTAAATGTAGTGAGTAATGAGATATTTACCACTATGAAAATGCAAATGAAATGTAATATTCATGGTAGAAAAGTTAGACGGGACAATCATGATAGAATAGACCGATGATAGTGCTTATGATATTGTTCAACTCCAACCACGTTGGGTTTGATTGATATAATACCGGTATAGTGTAAGCATTGCCGTACTTATATTTAACTTTCATCACCCCCATGCCTCGGCTCAAAATTAGAAAGCTGTATCCCGTTCAAGGAAAATGGATATTAAGCCCCAAATTACATTTTATGGTATACAAGTAGATAAGTGAAAGATATTATTATATTTTATGCTTAATTTATGTTTCATCCAAAAATAGCGTCATAATCGTTTGATCATTTATATTTAAATTGTTGGCTTTGGATTGTTAGATCATTGCATTATGTCTCACACGTAGATCCATGGTCAGATGATTAAAGTCAACCATGTCAACACGGGGGCCGTGTAGATGTTTTGGGGGGAATGGTGCATAATACACACCATGCATGTTTCAAATTAATTAACAGGTCGGTCTCAAAAAACGAAATCTTATAAAATCACAGTGATTATTTGGTTAATACGATACGTGCATGCATATAAAATCTTATAGAAAAATGAAACAGTTCAATGGATGCTCTATTATTATTATTTTAATGAGGAAATATCATATTCCCATAGACTTATTAAGTAATATAGGCCTGCATAACAACAGGAAAGAATCAAAATGCAATTCACGAAGGAAGGAAAAGATATTGCATTTTAGGAAATTGATCGGACACAAAACACCATATACGTGTACAAAATGTACCAACCTGCATATACAAAAGTTTTATGCGTATGGTGTATATCACCGCACTGTTGTGCATATGGTGTGTATCAACGGTTTAATTGTTCATTAATTCAAAATTGTTTAAATATACACCTTCATATACCTTTAGTTTATTGTCCTACCTGCCTACCTACCATTAAGGATTAGGAGCAAACTCACCTGTAACCCTCTTTATTGTTTTGATCCATTGTTGGTAAATGTCAATATGAAACGACGACCTGAAGATAAAAATGGAAACATTTACCGATTCAGAATCATTATTATTCACGTGGTGATGATTAAAGGGTTAATGATAATAAAATGCATACAAGTTGAGTTTGCAAACCGCCCCCCTACCGAAGGCCACCCTCACAATAAAAATTAATTGTATGTATTTCTTATACACTACAACGAAGTGTTAATAGTGCACTAAGGCGTGTGCTGCAGATACCCTGTCTTCCAGAGGCGTTAAACGCTAAATAGGGCCATTATCTTGCCCTCCATTAACATGGAGGCTAAATCGTTTCTGCCCTCTTTGCAGTAACACAAATACCTCTTATCACTGTGAAAATACAATACTTCAACATGCAATTATCCGACTTTTGGTTAGTTTGTTAGTTTCAAGTACTAAAAATCGATTGTGACTCCTTCAATGAGCACCCTCTCTAGACAGAAAGAAATAAGGAAAATGACGTAAAATGATCTTCATGTATATAACAATAATGTGCTATCTTTGACTCGAACATGTAAAGTTTTAACATTTTCACTCTCCGTCACTATGCTCTCTCACGCATTAAGTGATGTGGTATTTCTTGTACATTACAAACCTTCTATTAAAAGGCCGCCAAAGTCGAGTTTTGGGGCAAATGCAAATCTTAAAAAAATGAGGTAGGATTTCGTTTTTCTCGTACACTTCGCTAGATAATATGATAACACTCATCAGTTGAAAAAAATTGCTAGAACTCTAAAATACAGACTTTCATGATTCATAATCCTTTTTTGTTCTTACTTAATTTGGCGCTGCGTTCTCGTGGATGTTTATAGAATAAAGTGTATGGAGGAAGAAGTGTGTAGGTAGGGGTTCTCCTGTATAAAGGGGGGGTAAACTCTTTTTTTTTCGCCCGGCAGGCGTTACATTTAACAGTATTACACATGTATTGCATCTAATAATGTATCAGTATATGGACTAGCTTTAGCGCTCAAAAATACAGTTTCAATTTGCCAAAATCTCTTTTTTTTGTATCCACCCAGTCGCTATACGCTACTTGGAATTTTAATAAATGGAAAACTTCACATCACTGGTTCACTCTTATAAAGGGGTTAGGGCGCTTTCAATTTCATCACCCCTCCCACAAGAGAGGAAACAAAAACTTTATTTACTGAAAGCTATATCTGCTGAGGCTGACATATGTTCAATCTCATTAACATAATTTGTAGTCATTTTCAGGACTACACAAGCACTATAGTTCTCCTTAGAACTATAAGCTAAGAAAGAAAGATAACCAACAGTCTTTTTCAAGACGACACCAACAGTCCTTTTCAGAACTACACACCCTCAAGAAAGATTACCGAGAGTTCTTTTCAGAACTCCTATATCCCCCTCTCTCTCTCTCTCTCTCACATGGTGCACCGCAAGCCTATTGTATAATTTGGAAGTAGTCTTTACATTTTATGTACTAGTACTAGTTAGGTTAACCGTGATTACAATCTTAGAAGCTTTAACGTCATATCATCGATACTACTATAGAGAAATTAGGCATGTTCTATCTATGGTCATTTTTATTTATTTAATATAAGTTAATATATAAGTTAAATTCAAAACCGTTGATATCCCATTGAGCTTGTGGATACTATTCATGACGGTGCTCCATCTATACCTTGCATTATAACTCTACCCTGCTACCTTCTCATGCCTAATAAGTGATGAACACAACAATGGATAAAGGTGTTCATACAAGACGGCAAAGTATAATTCTGTTATCGAAAATAGTCAAATGCTGCTCTTTGGAAATATTATTTTTAAGAAAGCGGATTTTTGTTTTCCTTGTTTTGACGGGGCGGGGGTATATGCAAATAGTAAGCGTATCTACTTCTCGGAGTTTAAAAATGCGTCGAAAATCTATTTGAGGCAGGACCCCTCATATTGTTTACCCCTACCCTTCTACCCCCAAAAAAAAAAAAAAAAGCAAGAAAATACACACAAAAAACAAAGAATTCAAAACAAAACACAACAAAGCACAACAAAAATGTGGAAGGGTTCCGGCGCGCCTGAACATAATATATATACAAAGAATGTAAAAACTGCAGTCGTTCATGACGAACAATTCCCCCCACCCTCTCTCTCTCTATCTTCCTCTTTCTCCGTTTTCTCATCAATCATTCATGTTAGGTATATCAATATTCATATTCTCTTTCTCAATACCCAATTGCATTCCTTCTTCAACCCACTAACCTTTCTCTTTCTCTCTTTCGCTGCCCCCTCCCCATTCACCTCTCTCCCCTCTCCCCTCCCCTCTCTCTCTCTCTCACTCTCTGTCTCTGTCATTATCTCCTTCTATCAACTGTGCAATGGGGATGATATTATATTACCATGTTTGTTACGATTCGTCCTAGTTACGTAATGGTATGAAGAACAAGAATATGAAAAAAGGTCATGAGAGATGTTTCATTTATTACAAATCATGTGGAAAAGGAGAATTCATGCAGACCTACATCACATTATATCATTTTTCTTCAAAGGTATATGCA
Source organism: Mesocentrotus franciscanus (assembly GCA_037976565.1). NCBI lineage: Eukaryota > Metazoa > Echinodermata > Echinoidea > Camarodonta > Strongylocentrotidae > Mesocentrotus > Mesocentrotus franciscanus. Next base: position 6,567,777 of record CP137667.1, on the reverse strand, counting down.
GGACTTGATTTCAAAATTCATTCCTGGTCAGGGGCTGACATTTTTTTTATTTTTTGTTAAATGTATCTATTTTGGGGGTCTGATTAAACTGTTTATTCATTCATTTATTTTTGTTTTATTTCATGTTATTCTATTTTTATTTTTATTTTTTATGAGGGGAATTGTTGTTTTCCTAGCCTTTTTATATAACCTGAGTACTTGTGTGTCATACCCTCTTGCGGCTTGTTCCTTTGAAATGTCATGATATTTCCATAGGCCTACATTGATTTAGGAGCTATAGAGTCAGTAAGTAATAGTCTGATTTCAGACCATTGTACCGAATGATCGTACGTTTGATGCCGCGCAAAGATTCAATCAGTTTATTTTTGGCCATTACAAGAAGTGGGTTATTGATGTAGACAAATGCTCATGTACCCTTTACAGCTCATTTTATGTATGTTATTACCAAAGATGATGTTGGCTGCAAAGGGACATAGTATCTTTAACAACTCATCTAGTTTTGAGGCTTGCTAGGATCAGCAGCTGCTGACAGGGACCAAGATCATGGAAAATTATAGTTTTCTAATGAGGTCATGTGACACTCGAACACCTCAAGTCAGTAAAAAACGGATACATGCTCAGGCTAGAGAAAATTTATTGACTTCATACATTATTTTATAATAAAATTAATAGACTATTTTAAAATAAAATCATGTCTGAATGGACAAAGCGGCTAAACAGTGGCATCTATAGGAATTATTCCGCCCAGGGCAAAAAATATGAAATTATCCCTCCCCGCGCCCAAACTTATCCACATTACTATCCAAGCGAGTGAGCGAAGAGAATAAGGTGTATTTTTTGTTACCCCCCCCCCGACAAAAAACACAATTTCGTATGCATCTTTTTTTCTTTTTTTTTCGTATGCATTTTACCCATATAAATATTCCAAAGGCACCACCTACTGCTGCCATAAGCGTACCAGCATTGCCATGAGGGGAATGAGACTATCCAGTGTATAAACTTCGCGAGTGAGTGAATGATTAAAAAGAATGAAACTTAGATTTTTGTGCTAGTTCATTATGAACAAAAAAAAATCGGCTGCCTCGCTGCCCGAGTTGTAAGGTGGTGATTGGAGTTTTAAAAATACCCTGTAATCGAACGGTAGAGTTTTGAGTTTTGAACGTCGATAGGCAGTCCTATAAACACTTCTTCCTCCAATAGGGAGACATCAACGAACCCTCAATGTTAATATGGTCGGGGAATTCAGCAATGTACCAGAAAGTTGAGAATACTTTTAACTAGTGAACCTTTATTAATGCCATTATTTTGTATACATTTTAGTGTACTGGGCGCAATATTTAAAAAGAGGCTGGTAAAAGATCTCACTAAAGGGCGAACCGGATATAATTAAGAGAAACAATCTAGGAATTAATAATGCTATATTGCGGCGTAGAATTACAAGATCCCGAAGGAACATGATGATTATACAACGGAACAAAGTCACCAATATTTTGAGAATTATTGTGTTTGAAAGCTTGAAAATGTATATATTTATAATGGACTTTAGGCTTCGTATTTTGGTGCATATTACGGATAATGTATTTTTTTAACCTTTCCTCCCCTTCTGTTTCTTATCCTTCCACCTCTCTTTTGCGTTTTTTTAAGGCGCATTCAAGTGCCGCCCGGGGCAAGTGTCCAATCTGTCTCCTCCGTATGTAAGCCAGTAATTATAAATGATTAAAACAAAATTTAGTACATTCCCTTACATTCCTTTTGTTAATGTATGTATTCGTGTGTGTGTGTAATTTGGTTTTTACTATCGTGTATTAATCATGTATTTAATTTTGATGTCTAGGGACAGACCTTTAACAACACCATCCAAAAGATGTGACTCGGTTTCGAACCTGGGTCCGATCAAAATCAGTTTGTAGGTGAATTTTTCGAAATCTCTGACAATTCTTAACAAACATATTCATTTGGAATTTGTTGAATAACTTTTTTTTTACATAGTAATTCTAAATATTGGCCAATATCTTGCTAGCCCCACCCCCTCTCTCTATCTCCCTCTCTCTCTTTCCCTCACATGCAACGGCCCGGTGCTATCCACCCGTTACAGATAACTAGCAGTTAACTTGTACTTGAAGTTATTGTTTGACATTGTTTTGTCTATAACGAAATATTAATTTAAAAAATATATTGGAAATTGATTTAAGACACCTAGTGACATACTTCTAAAGAAAATGTGAGTTTTGTGTACGTTATTATTATCATAATCAGTGTTTCCGCTCTAATTGATTGATTACATAATTAGTTAATACTTTAATAATTGTTTTTTATTAAACGCGTTAACACATTTTCGATCAAAGCGCCAAAACCATTTTTTTAAAGATTATTTTGTGAGTTTTGTTTCCTTTAGATTTGCGATTAAAAACATTATTATTTGATTTCATTCAAAAAATATTTGGCTCATGTGAATATGAAGAGCGAAAGAAATAATACTCACGGAACTAACAGCACCATACATCTGACCTTCCCAGCAAGGTCTTGTAATTCTTTTTTCGATTCACCTGGTAAGATGGTAAGAGAGAACGTGTTTTAAACATTGTGCAAGATGGCCCTTTTGTTGGATAATAGGAACATGATCTTTAGCCTACATGCAGAGCTAGAGAGAGAACAAAGTAGACAACCTTGTGTATTTATATAAATTAAATGCAATATGCCAGAGAGACACTAATGAATGAATTGTATGTGCAAAAAGATTTAATGAAACCACACAAAATAATATTTTGTGATTATAGAAACAGTGAACATATTTCGTTTCATGAAAAGTATCTTTAATGGGTTTGAAAGTCGAGGCATCATACTAAGAAGGGGGAACCAAAATGATGATGAATCTATGAATCTATGGAGGCCTATAGGTACATATAATGCCATGTGAGAATTTTGTAAGAATTGCAGTGGGAATTAATTGTAAAATTTCAAAACCAGAAATAGAAAGACCATAACAACATAAAAATGAGGATGTTTGCAAAGCCCAGTACATCACTCCCTTTAATGGAATGATGCATTTATTTATCAACACTGTTTGAGTTTCATGATATTGAAAACGTATTTGAGAAATGCTTTTAGGGCCCCTTATTTTTATCCCTAGATATGCTTTTGAGAAAGAAAACAGTTAATTATATGATTTATTCGCAGTTTCTGTTTGATAATCCCAATGTGGTGATCTGACGTTTGACCATTCCGAAAACCTGTTTCTACAATTTTAATAATTCCCCCATTCAGACGATAGAGGTGAAATGATGTCAATAGTTAATGGGTTACTCAGGCGTATGTCATGGTTTATACCTTAAATATACAAACAATGTAAATGTTCAAGACAACTGCAATTTAGCCAAATATAATCTAACATTCAAAGCGACCGAGTATATTTATTACATTGTTAGAAAACGTATGATTGTGATAAGTTAGTATAATCTACCAAAGTGAATGTAATTTTAAGCACAGTTTGGATAGTCTCGCGGTCTTGCAAAACCGCCATTTTATTCCTTTTTTTGCAAATTTACAAACACGCAAAGTGCGTCTGATTTCCCTTATTTTAGGCAATTGGGCTTAAGTGCTCTCTAGAGACATTGAAGAACAAAATAGGAAATAAAAATATTTATTTGTATTACCCGACAAATTTAGAGTATATAGACATCCTACACAATACTGGTTTATTTAGGGCAAAGGGTATTCCGTTTGTTTAGTAATACTAAAAACATAATTTGCCCATACAATCATTTATTTTACCAAAAAACATACCTCCGACTTTATGATTACAGGATAAGGAAAAAGCTTTCATCTTATAGTAACAGGTTCAGCTTGGGGGTGTAGTTTCATTTCAATTACAAATAATAATTTAAACAAAAATTAAAATGAACATTGCATCATTTTGGAAATATACAAACCCTCATTAAGGTAATGTGTTTCTATGACAGATATAGAATCGGTCAGATATCCTCCCTGATACTTAATAGATGGTTGACGTTTATCAGCAAGCTTGCTCGACTCTACGTCTCCATGAAGTACGCGTCTCAGGGCAGGGACTATATGCTGTATGTATTCCCGCTCAGATCAACCATACCAATGACAAGCTTATCAGGAAACACCACTCGTTCATCTTCGCAAGGTACCACCTTGCCTGGTTTGTACGACAAGATTTTATGTCGCATTGCAGCCATCCTCGTCTTCAAATCCGCGTTTGAAGAAGCCATTTTGAATGACTGCCTGCCCTGCCTACGTTTGAAGAAATACAAATTAATGCAATCAATGAAACCAGTATGTAAATGCAAGGCAAAACAAACTGCTCAAGATATGGCTTTCAAAGACTCCGGTGATAGTTGGTTCGAAAGGACATCAAATAGTAATTTATCTATGAAATTATATTACATTTAAAATACTCATGCATGTGTATTTTATATTAATCGTTGCGGCACGTATTTGTTTTGAGGAAATGGTAGTATTTTAGTAGCAATTATCGTTACATGTGCATTAACAAGTGAACCTATTTATGGATACAATGTGACTACTAAGTGCACTACCTTATAATTTTTCACCCCCCCCCCCCAAATTCATCCCATCCTCTAATGTATGTACTACCTACATGTGATATTTCAATAATAAAGGTAATAAAATGAATAAAATGAATAAAGGAGAACTGTTCCGAATTTGTAGATCATTAAAAAAAATGAAAGTACATTAAATTGCCTGTAAGGTTTCTTGAATCATGATGCGACAGGAAAATCACCGTTTACTTTGTTTAAAAAACAACAACATTGAGTAAGAAAACATATACATACCTATAGTGTTGTCCAGGGGATTTTTAAACTGTTTACGTAGCTGAAAATGATTAAAACTCTCCTGAAGCATGAATTTTTCCTTCTTTCTCCTCCTGTTCGTCCTCAAATCCCTTACGCCAGACAACTATTCATAATGTATGTGATTCAGAACATGCATGCGTATTAGCCTATGGCAATCTCACTTGCTACATGTAATGTATAGGGCCCAATGAGTCAGCATGAAAAGAGCTTTCACTGGGGAATCCCCCTTTGGTTAAAGCGCCATCTATAGCTCAGATAGTACCTATATATCCTACAATTTGATATTTTTAACGTATTTTTTATGAGTTTACTAGTCGTTCCGGTGGCCTTATATACTGATGCATCTCTTTTTCCTATTATTATATGATATATATTGATTTGACTCGTTATCACAAAGCTGCCCCTTCCCAAGCTCACCCCCCTCACCCGGCCCATCAATGTATTAATGTGTTAAAGCATCCTTGTGAAAATCAATCGAACCTATAATACTTTAAAGGTGATAGGCTAAAACATATAACTGATTAGATGAATCAACCTTGAATTTAATGGCTTATTATTAAACATTTCATCGGGGCCAAATATTATATATATTTAAAAAAAAAATATATATATACAATCATACAAATAGGCACAGAAACAATAATACAAGAAAAATGCGACTGCGTGTCCTATAATACCTCCGCCCTACATTCAGTATCGGAAACGACTGGAATTAGTGGTGACAAATCACGATGAAAACGATGAGGCTAAAACCTTCAATGTCAGAAATTAACTGACCTATGTGACCTTTGACCTTTCAACCCAAAATATGATCTGGGTCCCGTCTTATGAAGAGTTGCGATTGATCCGAATCAATCGTTAGTCCCTAAATCAATCGCAACCTAAAATGAAAAGTTGAGATTGATATCAATCGCAACTTTTTGGACAGTTACGATTGATATATCAATCGTAACTCTGTGTAAAGTTGCGATTGATTGTGAATCAATCGCAACTTATAAGAAATCAATCGCAGGCCTTAGTTGCCATGGTATACCCAATCAATTACATTCATGGCTGCCATGCTAATGTTTGCTGCAGAAGAGGAGGAGAAGAGGAGGTGAATTCAAAGGGTTTTTCGTGATCGCACATAGCCCCTGGAATTTGGTGACAGAGACATGGAGAGAAAGTATAGGTTTACAAGACAGGATTTAAGCTCTTGCCAAAGATGCATGACCTTGATTGATTTATTAGAGCCAAAACGTAATCACACCACAGGAAGAAGTAACTCCCTACCAGGCCAGTTGTAAATGTTTGTTGCTCTTAACTTTTTTTGCGACTGGTGCAGTGTTGGACGGCACTGCTACCATACATGGTATTAACCGCAATACACCATGTTGCGGAAGTTCTTTGCGACATGAAAGAGACGGTGAGTAAAATACAGACCTTCTTACTTTCCTTCATGGACAGTGACCTTTTTTATAGAACGTTTGAACACCTAACATTTGTTTGTTAACCAAGTCAAAACACAAAAAGCAGGTTGGAACAAAAATCTGATTCTATTTTGGACATTTGTTTTAATTTTTCAAGCAAACTTGGTTTCTACTTTCAAGCGAATCAAAATCTTCTCAAATTGTCAGTTTTTAGATTTAAAGACATTATAAAGTATTGCCTGATATTTTAATGAGGTAAAGACGCTTATCAGATTTAAGGTTAATAGTTAATCATTACTCCCAAAAATGTCACATGCCGAAATTTCTTGTTTGGATCTTATTATTACAGATTGAAATTAGGGCTCAAACCGGTATATACGGGGTTTATTCGGGCATTAGCAGAGTATATGGACAACATGTGTATACAACTATTCAAACTATTGTATGACGTTTTAACTAAATAATTACCTATACCATTTTAAAGATGGAATCTTACTCTCTATTCTCATAGGCCTATATTATATTAACATATATAATGCCATATGCTGAAACTTCTTGTCTGGGTTTTATTGTTTTAGATTCAATTTAAGGCTCAAACCGGCATATCGGAAGGTTTATCGATTGATCTCGTTGAACGCGGTAAAGCCTTTAACGTTACCATTAATTGTTTCGGCACTTTTATTCTCCGCGCGCTTCGTAAACATATCTGGACATCTTGGATTAACAAAAGCTCCGTGACATACATGAACAATAAAGATATCTTTGAAAACTTGAACTAATGAACAGGTGTACGTGCTGGTCACACATGATCGTTCCATACAATTCTCTAAAAAAAAATCACGCACTTTCTTATAGATTGCATTGAGAATCAAATTAGATAACGTTTTTTTAATATATCTCTTCTTTTTATATTTAAAGACTTTTACAGCTATCTCATGACGACAATTTTCTGTATGGTTCTTGCTGTTTCAAATGCAGATATGGGATCAAACTGGCAACACTACGCCCCAGAGTTGTATGGATACACAAAAATGGACACAATAATCATATTACGAATGCTATGACATGAATGTTGTATGTTTTATAACTATATGACACTAATCTATAGGGCTTTCATTGCGTTCTTTGTTTAATTAAAAAAAAGTATAACATGGATGGAATCATTATGTATTAAAGGGATAATTATAAGCTTTCCAGTGCTCTAAAAGTGCAAGTTTTCAGCATTTTAAATTCAAAGTTTTCTCGGTCGCTACGCGCCTTCAAATGTTTAGACGCTCTGTTTCTTAACGCTCTACAAACCCTGCATGTCTAGAAGCAAGGGGGCATATGCTTCCATCTATCAAACGGTGGGGAAGGGACAAAATACCAATTGCCACGCAGTAAAGCTATCAGCATGCAAGGCGTCTAAAACTCTAAATACAGTTTTACCTTTCCATACGCTAAATGTTCAACTTAATTGGTCACTACACTCCCTTCCATATACTTGCACAAAAAGCAGTATATATATGAAATTATACAACTCACTCCTAGACCCTAATCAAATGATTGGTCATATGCGCGGTCACGTGTGATTCATTTACTGAGACTTTCCCACGTTTTTCATGAAAAAGCGTGCAATATTTTCCATTATATACCTCACTTAAGAAATCCAGCCATCTGATTGGTCGAAATTGCAGTCGTTGTTTTAACTATTCCCGAAAAATGCCAAAGCCATGTAATAGTTCGAGGGTAAAATTCCGGCAAAATTCCAGTTACCGGGAAATTAGTTCAGTCTTGCTGAAATACCCATTGGTTTACGTGTTAAAAACTGGTTTGTGCGAGCACGGACACCATAAGTGTGCGAAGAATCGGTCGCTAGCTTAAAGATACTATGTCCCTTTTGCAGCCAACATCAAATGCTGTAGAACTTTGCAGGAATTATGAATATGTCATGTATGTCCTATCTGTGAAATTTAAACGTTAGCAGTGTCCTAATATTCAAATTATGCAAGGAAACCCGTTTACTTGCTAGACTTCACTGTCAGACACTATTGAGTGACTGACTGGCTTTTTCATCTTTGGTAATAACATACATAAAATGAGCTGTAAAGGGTACATGAGCATTTGTCTACATCAATAACCCACTTCTTGTAATGGCCAAAATTAAACTGATTGAATCTTTGCGCAGCATAAAACGTACGACCATTCGGTACAATGGTCTGAAAATCAGACTATTACTTACTGGCTCTATAGCTCCTAAGTCGATTCGACAACTAATAGTCGTTATTTTCCCACTTAAAGACATTTTCAAGTCCCCTTTTTTAGGGAAGTTCTAAATTAGTATTGTCTTTCAAATGCCGTTGGAATTTAACCTTTTCATTTTTTGGCCTGCAAATGGGACATAGTACCTTTAATTTACCAATTTTTAATACATCGTAGCGCAGACGACCGTACGGCAATCTCGATCGTACTGAATTCCAAACAAGGCAAAAATGGCTGAAGAAACTCTCCCAAGATTTCAACTTCTTGATGATGATCAAATGCAAGACTTGATTAATTCTGCTGACAGCAAGCACACCAATGTAAGGTCTAATATAGTCAAATCCAGTCAGTGGAGTCCCACACATTAATTGTTGTGTACTAGAGGGGTCTAGAGATCTACTGTCATTGACATTGTACTGAGTATTAAACTTTACCGCACCGCGGTAGACGTAGTCTAGACTACTTTACTTGGATGTAGAGACGTAAAGCTTGTAGCTTATTTGCCCCTCGTCACGTTGGGTAGTCTCTGATAGGGTGAAAACTTGAGTGGATGGGTTTTCCAGTGCCTCTCAACAACAGATTTGAATATATTATTAGATCTAACACTAACTAGATTCTATGTGTATTTAATTTAGTATTTATTTCTGCTCTTCCTGTTCTACCAGTTGATTGGTAAGTTGACTATTTTTTCGGCATATAAAAGTATTAATGACTGCTTTAATATTCGAGAAATAGTTGTTTTTATACGCTCTCGGGAAGGTTACAATTGGGCTATTGCCCTCGGCACGCCTCGGGCAATAGCACAATTGTAACCTTCCCTTGAGCGTATAAAAACAACTATTTCTCTCAAAGCAGTCATTAATACTATAGTAATATCCAACGATTTTTTTACATGTTGCGCAGTAGTGCGCGTAGAGATAAGAGCGCTTATACTGTGTGTTGGCCTATTCTTGCGCAGCACTATGCGTAAATGCGTAAAGACGTAAGTGCGCTTATCTCTGTGTGCGCACTAAATTAAGCCTATTAAACTTGAGATTTATTTGTCAGCCATACTAGCACTGTCACGAAACAATCTTGAATGAATTCTTTTTACATCAAATAACAAGGATCGAGGAGTTTCGTAGTATAAAACAAATGATGCATGTTTTCATTCGTTCATTAAACGATCTATCCACCCTCGTTAAGGCTGGGTGTATCTATCGCACTCAGCCTAACGGCTTCGTGCGATAGATACACACAGCCTCAACTCGAGTGCGGATAGATCGTATAATGAACTCGTGCGCATGCATCATTTGTATACTGTAAAGCAGCTCCTGTCTCCCAGGGGCGCTAAAAGCGAAGGCCAGATGTTTCCTTTTTTTCGGAGCGGGACAAAATTGTTTCTGTCTCCTACCATCACAAGACCATGCATATCTCTCTAAAGAAGAGCAGGAAAATCATTTTCCAGTCACTTCCTAAGACTATATTGAATACATTGACATTTATTTATTTCCATCGATCATCATGACAATATATACAAGGATAAAATATGGAATATCATAACAGATAACAGAAATTGACATAACTGTATTCAAAATATAAAGAAAATATGAAAGTATTAACCATAGTACAAATGGAAAATGGTGCATCCGTAAAAGCCAATAAGGCTTGACAATTGAATGCACCAGGCGCTGAAGTAATAACAACATATAATAAAAAGAAAAAAGAAAGAAAAAAAAAGGAGAAAAAAGTATTTAGTTTTAGAGGTGTGGTCTTAAAATAAATTATGTATTATAAAGAGAGAGAAGATGTTTCTTGTAAAGTCTTTTGAATGAATTATTAAATCCAACAGACTGTAAAAATGGAGGTAGGGAATTCCACATTTTAGGACCAACATTACGGAGAGAATCTGTCAGTATATTGGAAGAAGCATTCCAATGATGGAATTTATCAGCATTTCTTGTGTAGTGGGTATGGACCGCATTATTGAGACTAAATAGGTGCATAAGGTTTGGAGGTAGTGAGTTTGAGAAAATCGTTGCATCAATGACGCAATTTGTAATTTATTAATATCATAAATATGTAAAGTATTGAATCTTCTAAATAAAGGTTGAGAGGGAGCTAAGAAAGAGGAATTAGAGCAAAGTCGTAATGCCCTTTTTGAAGTCTATGTAATTTGATTAACTTAGAGGGTGTTTCGTCGCCCAAACAGAATTGCAATACATAATATATGGCAAGATAAATGCATTGTATAACATGAATAAGATACGGAGTGGAATAACAAATCTTAAGTGACTGATAATACCGACGCTCTGAGAAACCTTTTTTGTAATATAATTAATATGAGAAGTCCAAGATAGGTTTTCATCTAAAAGTACTCCAAGGTAATTAAAAACTTTACACTGTTCAATTAATTTATTGTTGATAGAAATAGATACATTGTCATATATAGGATTTAGGTTCCTAGCATTTTTGAAAATAACAAATTTAGTCTTAGAAACATTCAAAGACAGCTTATTGCAAACCAACCATTCGTATACATACTCCAAATTAATATTCAGTTTATGAGTTAAGAGATCAATTTTTATTCAGAGGCAAGAATAGTCGTATCGTCTGCAAAAAGTGTGAATTTACAGAAAGTGGAACAGTTAACAATATCATTGATGTAAATCAAAAATAGCAGAGGCCCCAAAATAGAGCCCTGAGGGACGCCGTATGATATTGGATTAAAAAAAGAATGATGAGAATTTACAGATGTAAATTGCTTCCTTTCGGCAAGATAACTTTGAAACCATTTGTGAGGTAAACCTCTTACACCGTAAAAATGTAATTTAACTAGTAATATATCATGGGGTATGGAATCGAAGGCTTTCGAAAGATCCATAAAAACACATATTGCATGAGTATTTACATCAACATAATGGACTATTTTATTATATAAATCAAGAATGGCAAGACCTGTGGAAGAATTTTTCGAAAGCCATATTGCTCATTAGACAAAATGTTGAGACGAACCAAAAAACTTGATAGTCTATTAAAAACTAATCTTTCAAGTATTTTAGAAAAAGAAGGCAAAATGGAAATAGGACGGTAATTATCAACATTATCTGTATCTCCCTTCTTAAACAAGGGAATTACTTTGGCGATCTTCATATTTGAAGGAAAATCACCATTCTGAAGCGACAGATTACAAATATGTGTTAAAGGTACGAGTAAAAAATTGATTACAGAATTTAAAAGACGTGTACTTATGTTATCATACCCTGAACTGTTCCCACTAGGCAATTTTTTAACAATATTTAAAATTTCAGTGACTGTTACTGGTTTGAAAAATAAACTGTGAACAAAGTTACCTTGTAAATAGTCAGAGAATGAAAGATTAGAGTCAGGAATGGACTTAATAAGGTTTTCTCCAATGTTGACAAAATGATTATTGAAAATATTTGCAATTTCTTTTGGTTCATTGACAGTTTTTCCTTTGTATTGCAGCGTTTGACGTGTTGTACAATTCTTTTACCCAAAATAGTATTTACAACGTTCCATGTTTTACGTAAATTGGACTTCACAGCCATGAATTTATCAAAATAATATTTTCTTTTAGCACATCGTTTTAAAGTGTTTATTTTATTACGATATTGCCTATATTTGGATTTATTTTCAAAAGAAGGGTCTAATTTATATTTACCGCACAACATATTAGTTTTCTTAATAAATTTCAAAATAGCAAGAGTTATCCAGGGTTTTTAATCTCATTTCTACGGTAGCTTTTCTTCTTTTGAAAAGGCATATGCTTATCACATAACGTTATAAAACTATCAAGAAATATATCATATGCCGTATTCACGTCACTTGATTGAAGTACCATGTTCCAATCAATAATTTTCAAATCATTGGTTAAAGAGGCAACTGAAGTTGGTGTAATATTACGTACAAAACACTTAGCATCAACTTCACCTGTACTGCGTGAACCAATTATAGATGAAATACTAAATATAGGAAAATGATCACTAATGTCAGAAACACAAATACCCGAAACAATACTATCGTAGGTTGAATTTGTAAATATATTATCAAGTAGAGTAGCTGAATCTATAGACAAACGAGTGGGTTTATTGATCACAGGGTAAAATCCAAAAGAAAAAAACATGTTCAAAAAGTTGCCGACACTTGAGACCTTAGTGAAATCCAGTAAGTTCAGATTAAAATCACCCATAATATAACATGTTTTATGGTTCATAGAAATCGAGTGCACTATATTTTCAAATCCGTTTATGAAATCGATAGCACTGCTTGAGGGCTTACGATAAACAACTCCTATAATCATATTCTTACAGCTTTTACTTTCAATTTCAATGAAAAGTGATTCTACTCCTACAATATTGAAACTAATTTTGTCTAAAATACGAAAAGTGAATTGGTCATCGATAAAAAATGCAACTCCCCCTCCTCTCCCGGACAAACGAGCTGACTGAAGAAATGTATAACCAGAGAGTGAAAAGATGTTGGGTCTATTATACATCCAGGTTTCCGTTATACCAACGATTGAAAACGGGTAATTTAACGACAATAAATATGCACAAATGCTGTCAAAATTATTATAAAGACTTCTTGCATTGAAATGAATAAGGCTAAATTTATTTGCCGATGCATTGTAAGTACTATTGATAAATTGTTCTTCATTAAAATATTTACAATTGGTATTTTTGACGAATATAGAATCTGAATCCTCATCTCCTTCAGTAGAGAATAAACATTCTCTCTCGTTAAGTTTATTGATGATATTTACAGAGTCCGGATAGTTAAAGGTGTAAGATAAATTATGAAAAGTATCTTGCATGTTCATAACGATATGGAGCTTATGAAAAGTAATTATAATAAGGAAATAAAAACTAACCGAGACGATCAATGTCAGAGGCGTTCCTAATCAGTACTTTCAGACTATTCTTAGTGAGGGAGAAGATCTTGCCATCATTGGACCACGTGAATTTAGTGTTCGGATGCTTCATGGCCCTGTAGAAAAGATCCTGCCGAATGGATGTTAGGTCTTCTCTGATGACGATACCGGAATTTTTCAATTTTGACTTTGCGGCATACATTAACTGACGTGCATTGTATCTTGAGAACTTGACGATAAGTGGTTTCGGACGAGGTTTAGCTTGAGGAGTCAAACTGGACGATGAAGCCGACTCCGGAGTAGCGACATGTTTACTACGAATTCGATGACTTCTATCGATATCACGCGGGTCTAATGTGACTTTCATCTTCCTGGCTACTTCCAGAACAAGGTTATCGGTATTTTCGTTTACTCTCTGTGTGACACCGTAGATCCGCAAACATTGCCTTCGTGAGTACTGCTCTTGTTCGTCCAGGAGAGACTCCAAATCCGCGATCCTTTTTTAGAGAATCTGAAGAACCCACTAAACTAGAAATTTTATCCTCGCTCTTTTTCATTTCTAGTTGGAAGGATTCGTGAAGTTCACTTGCAATCTTCTCGTAGACTGTGTTGTAAATGGCGTCAACGATCTCCTTGACAACCAGAGGGGATCGCAACGCATGTATCACCTGATCCATTATTTCACGCTTCATGCAGCTGGGTGAATTTGAATTTGAAAGCTTTGATGGGGTTGACTGAGCAGCAGAGCTTTCTTCGGAGTCTTCGCAATCGCTGATATCAACATGCCCAGAAGCTTCGGCAAGCGATTGAAAAGGATTGTCGACAACTTCCTTCATCTTTACAGCGGCTTTTTTCTTTCCCTTTCTGACGACAGGCATGGTGTTGAAATATCACAAAAACTGACCCAAACTTGTACAAATACAAAAGGAGCACAAAAACGAACCTCAAATCCTGATAAAACTATTCCTTGGGTAGAAAAATCAGTCAAGAATGATAGTAACTTTCCAAAAGGGGTGTGTCAATGTCGGTGCGTAGTCGGCATCAATCATTTTGCAGTTTTATGGGAATATAATTTTTACCTAGTGTTATAAAAACATAGTTTAGATAATTAAATATCAACATTTTCTCGTTCGATTGCTACGCTCCTCGCATATTGATAAAAGCATTGTTCCCGAGATCGCACACTTTACGCCGAGCTAGCCCCGGAAGCGTCTGGGGATAGGGGCTTTTCTCTTATTGGGGGAGGTGCCCGGCTAGCAAGACAAACTACATTCCATGTCACGATTATGCAATATTGATGATCTTTTAGCGTTCTAAAATGCAGTTTCAACTGTCTAAAATCTTTTTTCCTTCCTTCCCGGTCGCTCAGTAGGCATACCCTAGCAATTTAATAGATAGGGTATTTCACATTATCAAAAAAGAACAACGCCCTAAACGGGGAAGGGTGTGATGCGATGCCTCCCCCGAATGAATGGGATGGGACAATATTAATTTCCCCTCACAAGACAAGAAGCTCTGACTACCTGGAAGCTCTATCTGTTGAGACTGGCATATACTCGATCTTGTGTACATCATAACATTTAAGTGTGATGTTTACCTGTGTATTTAAAGACCCCGTCGGAAGTAAAAAATGAAATAGATGAATTATATATCAAGGAAAGCTTACAAGCCATAGATAACAATAATACCAATTATACGCTATTTTAGTGCCTGTCAGACGAGTAACAGCTCTCTGAAAACTCGAAATCTAAAGCCTTGAAAATCGGGATTTGTTGACCTAAAAACTAGCTATCATGTTATGTGGAGTACGCATAATTTTTCACAATGACTTTGGATTAATTAAGCACGGCTCGTCGCCTCAGCTATATAGGCGAGCCGATCGGGTGCACATATTATGTCGTCACTGTTACTGCTACAAATTTGACCCCTGTTAACCTGTAATTTGGAGAGGTGCGGAAAATAAGGTTTTAATTCGCTTTTGTGCAATACTGAAAGGGAAAATATTTTGAATTTCTTTATATTTGTATTCTATGTTCATTCAGCTTTCCATTGATAAAAAGCTGTATTTTTATCGGATAGCTAGGGTCTTTAATTAAGTGACTTTCAAAAAGAATTTGGGTATTTTCTCTTTATATCATGTAATATATACTTCAGGCTATTCATTAATATGGACTACAGTCTTTAAAAGTCAAATAAGAATTGTTTTGCATGTTAAAAATAAGAAAAAGCACATTATTTCACAGAAAAGTGAACCCAAGTATGCAATGTGACTAATTAGTGCACTACCTTATAATTTTTAACCCCCAAAAGTCCTCCCATGCTCTAATGTATGTACTACCTACATGTGATATTTCATTAATAAAGGTAATACATGTAAAATGAATACAGGAGAACTGTTAAAAATAGTAGATCATTCACAAAATTAAAAGTACGTTAAATTGCCTGTAAAGTTTCTTGAATCATGATGCGACAGGAAACTCACCATTTACTTTTATTTGTTTAAAACAAAACATTGAGTAAGAAAACATACATACATGTAGTGTTATCCAGGTTTTTCTTAAACTGTTTCTGTGGCTGAATATAATTAAAACTCTCCTGAAGCATAAACTTGTCCTTCTTTCTCCTCCTGTTCCTCCTCAAATCCCTTACGGACAACTCTCCATAATGTATGTGATTCAGGACATGTGTATTAGCCTATGGCAATCTAGCTCACTTGCCATATGTAATGTACAGGGCCCAATGAGACAGCATGAAAAGAACTTTCACTGGGGAATGCTCCTATGGTTATAGCGACATCTACAGCTCAGCTTGTATCTGAAAGATAGCAGCTTAACGATTCTGCTCTTTTCCCCATCAAATCAAATAAGAATTGTTTTGCCTATCAAAAATAACAAAAACTGCCATTTCTCAGAAAAGTGAACCTAATTATGTATGCAAAGAGACTAATTAGTGCACTACCTTATATTTATTTACCCCTCAAAAAAAAAAAAAAAACCCGCCACATGCTCCAATGCATGTATACTACCTACATGTGATATTTCATTAAAGGGCCCATGCCATCCAATGCAAGTTTATTCCTGTTGGTGTGTATTCCTGCATACATCTCATATTTTGATATTTAAACTTCTGAATGTGTTTTATAGATTTTTAAATATTTTTCTTGATTATTAAAAAAAATTATTAAGTTCCGTCCTAAAAATCCTCCAGATCTCATTTCCCTTGTGACACCATCTGTCAGTCATCAATAAGCTAACTTGAGAAAGTGGTATATAACTTTGCCGAAGGTGACCACCTGTTACAGTAGGTAATACAATAGCTACATACAATTTGCTATGTCAGACATGCTGTAGCATCACCAAGAAGACAAAGGCAATGATGATGTACATATTGGACAGTTATGTATGAAAGCATGCAATTCTATTATGAGCGTGTGCTGAGCTGGGGGAAATTACATACCATTGTCTATTCTAGAACATTAGTTTAGTCTGACATGTCTGACATAGCAACCGATCAATATTTGTAGATCACTCAATGAAATGAAAGTACATTAAATTGCCTGTAAAGTAATAGTTTTTTTAATCATGATGCAACAGGAAAATCACCATTTACTTTGTTTAAAAACCCCATTCAGTAAAAAAAACAGTATGAAAACATAATGCATATAGATCTAGGGTCTACCTGTACTGTAGTGTTGTCCAGGGATTTTTAAATTGTTTCCGTGGCTGAATATAAGTAAAACTCTCCTGAAGCATAAACTTGTCCTTCTTTCTCCTCTTGTTCGTCCTCAAATCCTTTACGGACAACTCTCCATAATGTATGTGATTCAGAACATGTGTATTAGCCTATGGCAATCTCACTTGCCATATGTAATGTACAGGGCCCAATGAGACAGCATGAAAAGAACTTTCACTGGGGAATCACAAAGCTCTGTGGCACTGGGCTGTATTCATTATGGCAGGATAAGCGTTAATGCCCCCAAAAACCGAAACCTAATTTTTTAGGTATATCAATTATAGCTACTTAATTACTCCTTCAAGAGAAAGTTGAGTTCTAGGGAGAGGTGAAAAATAGTTTGTGAGCGTTATCATTGTTATTATGCAAGTGTGGAAGAACATCAGAGACATGTTCCCTGAAAAGCATAGCTCTTTAAATTCCTTTATATTCTAAATATTCTAAATGACAAGTAACAGCTTAAAAATGAGGTCCGATTGTTATGCCCCATATGTTTGTGTATTCCCATATACATCTTCCTGTGTCTGTGCTTGTTACTTTACCAAAAAAGGGCCAAATTTCTTACCATTTGACCAGAACCCAACTTAGAACTTATCTTTAAGGCTATCTTATTCAATTCCACAATGGTTTTTACTACAGCACAAACATGGTTCCTAAAACAATTTTAAATGAAAGACAGCCATGGCTGGTATCAGGCGCGTACGCAGGGGTTAAAAATAAATAAATAAATAAAATTGTACTAAAGGATGGAAAAAACCGACGTTACCCCCCACTGCCCCACTGAACCAAAAAAAAATAATTGGTCGGTATAATTTTCTAATTTTCGGGAAAAAATTGCGCTTCCCCGCCTGGCTGAGTCGTTGCGAATTTTTCGGAGCGATTTTCAAATTTAACCCCCTGGAAAAAATCCTGCCTACGCTCCTGGCTGGTATCTGGTATATTCATGTTTACATGTTAGGCACAACACTTTTAAAGATGTACATTTAAGAAAACTAGAAATATACAAATATGGGACTTAGATTCTGTAACTAAAAACCACACACACATTGCACAATTTATCAGAGATCTATAGGATTTTTAGGGTGGGGTTTAGCAAGTTTGAAGGAAAAAAAATCAAAAATACTTTAAAACACATTCGGAAGGTTACATATCAAAATATTAGATTATTATTATTATTGTTTATTTGGCCATAAAAATCAGAAATTCACAATATCTATACAAAGTCAATTAGTCAACATAGTACATGTAAATACAATTATCTCAACAAAAATATTAACAAAAAATAGAGAAAGAGAAGGAGATGAGAAGCAAGGAGAAGAGAAAAGAAATGGTTACCTATGGGCCAGGGTTCGCAAAAGTGAAATGCTTCACTGTTGCCCAGAGGCATGCGAGCCCTCAAAGGTAACCATGTAGAAAGATATTGCACAAGCCCATATACAAATACAAATATTACACATTAAAAGTACAATGGTAAAAAATATATATAAAAAACCACAGCTAGAACTCACTCCTCCATTAACTGCCATACCCTCTACCTCACAGTAACAAAACTAATAATAATTTTACAACATCAGTATATTATCAATCATTTGCAAATCCTGATTCCCAAGACAGAAAATCAATTTTGACAGAATGAAATGTACATGTATATTCAGATGGAAGTTTGAGTTGAAAAATTAACATTAAGGTAATTACCAGTGATAGAATCAGTCAAATCATACAAAGTAACCAATTAATTTCCTATCAAGTTCATTATACAACATGCAGGGAGAAGATAAATTTGAATTAGAATACAATGAATGAATCAAAGTATGCATGGATGCCTTGTATGCAGGACTACACACCAACAGGAATAAACTTGTATTTGGATGGCAGGGGCCCTTTAATGATGTCCCGTAATCAGAAATGTTCAAAATACATATCACAATGTATAATGTAGGTTTACAGGATCACCAACATGAGAGGATATTGACCCAGTCTTCCTGAAAGTCACATGCTCTGCCCGCATGGGTACATGGTAGTACTTACACACACACACACACACACACCCACATACACGCACACACACGCACTCTCTCTCTCTCTTATGCTCTCTCTCCCACCCCCTTCTAGATTCCCTCTTTCCTCGGTCACTTTACAGCAAACACTGTCAATTGCCTGACCTGATCGTTAACTCTCTTCCAAACCTCTTTTATCTAAGATATTACCATACAAATGAACACCCTTCTCCCCTATCCCTTTGTATTTTGACAGATATTCTCGTTCACTTACTCCCCTCTTGCTATGTCTCTCGTCTTCCCCGACATTGATTATGCAATTTCTATCAAAGAAAGAAAAGAGGAGAAGAAAAAGGAGTAGATGGAGGAGAAGAAGAATAACAAGAAGAAAATAGAAGAAGGAGAAGAAAACGGAAATGAGGAAGAATAATAATAAGGAGAAGGAGAAGAAAAGAAGGAGATGAAGAAGAAGAGGAGAAGAAGAAGAAATATTACTATCAAGTTCCCAGATTGTTTTTTTTCTTCTTCTCTGTCTTTATTAATCTTATATCTCCCCCTCACTCTCTCCATCCACTCTCTATCTGTTATATAAAGAACAAAAGAAACTGGACATGAGTCCCATTTTCATATTTCACATTATTTTCTGGCATAATTTATATTGTCCATCAACATGTGACAAAAATAATCATCTCAGAGAAAAAGCAATTGTTGCTCGTTTTAAGCATAATTGTGTACTCGACCTATCAACAAATAAAAACAAATCTCTTCTTTTTTTACATAAAAGGAAAATACTGTCTCCAAATGCTACAAACAATAGAATTTCAACAACATAAAAACAAAAATCAACTCGCGGCAATTTTAATACCTCTCTCCATCACCTTTTGAAATATGCGAACATTACATTTCATAATCAGAATGTGTATATTATATTCATGTATATGTATAAAAGGGTACTGAAATTGCCCTCAGTCAAGTTGATTTTTGAAGTGTTCTATCATATTAACTAATTTTTATTAAAAAAAGGAATAAAATCAGTCAAAATAAGCCACGTGTCCTGTCAATGTAAATCATGATAGTGAGGCATAATCATATGATAAAAGATGATCAACTTAGGCATAAAAATATCTAGCATATTGCATAGAGGTACAATGCATTTTTCAATGCTCACAATAATGACAATGGCTTTGGAAAGAGAAGTCAAAATAATCACATATAAACTAACTATACACGTACACACACCAAATTGGTATAACAATACCATTAATACCATTACCAAAAGGATTTCCCACACATTAAATATTTGTAATTCATTCTTACATGTATGGATGTAATATGCACACAGAATTACGATTAGCTAAAGTGCAATTAAATATAATGATAATAGGTGGATGGTGTTAAAACTAATATAATCTTTATATAAATCACATCTATATTGACCCATATTCCCTTCATCCCTCTATCTTCTTCTTCCCTATTATCTCTCTCTCTCTCTCTCTCTCTCTTACACACACACACACACACACACACACACCCGCCTCTCTCCCCCCAGATTGATCTCTCTTTGTATATTGAAAACATGGCAATCAGAAATCAGTTGTGTATGTGTAAACATGATCACACAGATTTAAAGAAATAAAAAATTCAACCCAA
This sequence comes from Mesocentrotus franciscanus, assembly GCA_037976565.1. Taxonomy (NCBI): domain Eukaryota; kingdom Metazoa; phylum Echinodermata; class Echinoidea; order Camarodonta; family Strongylocentrotidae; genus Mesocentrotus; species Mesocentrotus franciscanus. The sequence goes on along the minus strand of CP137667.1, from coordinate 6,547,034 downwards.
GGCAATTTCAATAATAATAATATTCAGCTTTTATATAGCGCTTATTACTAATGTCTCTAAGCGCTTTACAGATATACTATTACCCCGGTCATTGGATTCAGTGCTTGCCTGCACACACTGTGTGCACAATCTCCACTCCCTGGGGAGCATTTCAGCCAGGCGTTACTTGACGCTCAAAAACTGAATGCATTACGTAATCCAAACATGATTTCTATGGAAATATAACAGACTACTGAAATTGTCCTAGAGTTGATTTCTGAGACGTCACTGAGATCTTAAATTGTCATATTTTCTGGAGCATTTCTCATGATATAAATATTCAAAACGATTTCCATATGGCATGAGGTAATGATGGCATTCATAATTTGCCCATTACTACCATCGTATAAGATACCCAGTCTACCGCTCACTATACAGTGAGACTATGATCCCATTTTGGAAGAATTTGTAATAGCATTTCATTAAAACATTCAACATGTTAAATCTTACTCATCAGGGATCTGAATTTAATAAAACTCTCGAAGGATTTGAAGCTTCCGTGGAGGAAAAGCCCAAATGGCTCAGAATTGTAGTAACGTCAGACAAGTGGGATTGTCTACAATTTGAAGCCGTTTTGGCTTTTATTCCGATTAGAAAGCTTAAACACACTCAAAAATTCTAGTTGTTCTTATCATTATTCAGAACCTCAACGATGTTAGTTTAGATTTCCATTTGAAACTTCACTGTACCCTTTCTTCGAAAAATTGGTTGGCAGGAGGAGCATATAGTAGGGATAGTTGAGTTCAATGCCTTCGAAGTGCGTGGTTATTGCTCTCATTCTTATTTATGACATTTCTAGTGCCCTTTTAGAACCTAAAATTGCTATGAAGGTAATTTTAGACCCCAAATTGTGTGAATTTAGATCCACTTTCCAGCTCCACTTTCAAAAGAATACGGTGACCGTTAATTAACTAATTGATTAATAATAACAATACACGGGCCGGCTGGTTGTGCGTATTATAACCAACACAAAAAAGCCAACAAAAAGCCAACATTGAGATGGGCTGGAATAAAACGTATAAGGGGCGCTATCTCGTTTTTCAACGGTTGGTTCAAAATTACCGAATATTTGTGGGGCACCACAGATATTAGAAATGGTTATATTTATGGATATTTCAGCCATCTCTGAACCAGTTTTGATCAAACAAAGATAATTTTGTCATTAAAATTGTACATTCTTTCAAATTTGACACTCAGTTTTTCATTATCTCACAAAAAATTATTTTGTATAGCGCCCTCTGCAACAAAACTCAACTGCCCCTTTAATATAATCCTAGAACATGATCGAAACTATTTTCGAAAAATCAACACAAGGTTAATTTCAATACCCTATTGTATGTCCCCTATAAATCATATTCAGATTATGTAAAACGTCATTGTCACGCTCGCACATTTCAATAGGTGACGCACAAGGCCACTGAACTGAAATTGCCTTCGGTTGATTTTTTTCGAAAGTAGTCGGTATCCTGTTCTATAGGTATTGAACCCTGGCTTGCTACGAATGCAAAGACCACTGAACCACAATATCTTTATATTATTAGTATTCCACTATACCCCATTGTAACTCTGAGAGAGACAATAATATTTAAAGAAAAAACAGAAGAATTACACTGAATCGGAAGCAAAATATATACATATATCAAGATTAAATACTTCATCTCTAAAAGTCCATTCGCATATTGCATGGTAAATCACCCCAATTGGCATTCAGATTTCTGTTTCATCATGATGACAATGATTCACTGCATTTACACAGTGCCGTATTTCTATTGGACACTACTCTACCAAATACATAGGCCCTGCCCTAACCCATCAAATGTTTTTTTTAAATTATGCCTCTGCAGTTTTCGAGGTGGTTTACTAGGTAATATGCGAACGAATCTCGATAGGTAGATGAAAATAATAGGTTTGGTATTAGCAATCATGATTATGCATACAATCAATTTACAGCTCTGCTTCATCCGATTTGATAATTTTTACCACTAGCTGCACTATCCCACAAGACACGATACGGTACTTTACGAGAAAAAAAACTTTCGCTTTTAAAATCTAAGTATGAAAGAAAATGTATCTACAAATTGCACCAAATGTGAAATCCATGGCTCTGGGGATAATGTTCAATGCATATTTTCCATAACCACAATTGCTTAGGTGTAATGGCTCTTTAATTAGAGAGAAACTTTAAAATTCAGTAAGAACTCTTGCTAAGGTCATAGGAATCATTTTTCACTGTGACTTTGTTTAATCCCACTAATAGTGAACAGAAGTTGCAAAAATATTCATGAATTCACATTGAGTAAAAGATACCAACATGAAAATAAACACATGGGACTACACTTTGTATTTCGGTCTGGATATATCAAATTACCTAACCTCTAAAAGTCAGTATGAACTCTTGCCTACGTCATAAGAATCATTTTTCAAAATATATATCAAAACTTTCTTCTTTTTTTTTTTTAATTTTGTATGATTTTTATAAATGTATAGAGTCAGAGCTTTTGGACTTCCATGACAAAATTCTACTCTGGGCAGAGAAAGAAGTGAAGTGCAGTAGACCTGATAACAAACCCAATAAGCGACCTACAGTTTTCTCCCGGCAGTACTTCGTTTAAACATATTGAGGTAGGAGTTAGGTTTTTAAGCTCTGTTTAGGGATGGTGTGAGGGTAAGGTATAGTATCCGGTGCAGGATGAAAGGTCGGGCTATGGTTTGTATAGGATGATTGTCACTAGAGCAGGATTGTGTCAAACAACCAGATCAACTATATTTATGCGGCCATGGATAAAAACCCTTGACAGACGCCTGCATAGGAGGGACCACCCAAGGGCGACACCATAAGTGGTCTTTCTGGAAGGGTTTACTTTAAAGACGCAAAGGAGTGCATGGTCTCTCATGGGGAGGGGATTCAACACATTTCCCTTGCCCAAAGACTGTCCGAAAGACTGGGGGGGGGGGAGAATTTCTTGATGGGACCGTGGGTTTGCTGTACCATTAATGGTATTTCTACCAATTCTGGCGTCAGGGAATTATGACCTACTGCACATGGACACTGACTAATATCTCCCTTTAACACATGTTTCAAAGAGAAGCATTGTTTCAAGGGGAACAAAGAATGTAGTCTTTATGTACAGGTTTGTTTTTAGTACATGTTTCAATGAGGAACCACTCATTTTCAAGGAAAACAAAACGGTGGTTTTTATAGACAGGCCAGTGATCCCTATAGCACGTACACTGAACTTTTGACAAAAGTCGATAGCGGCAGTCGTCCGTTTGTTTCATTGGTTGATCAGAGCTGGTAAAAGACTTCTTAACAATGCACAGCCAAGAGAGGGCGGCACAACTGGTTTCAAATCATTCATCACAAAGTGTATTACGCAACTCCACATTGGACAGAGAAAGAACTGAAGTGCTGTAGTGCTGACAATACCTGGGCCACTTCTCAATTCAATACTTACATTATGTCAGAAATACAAGTACTTCACTCAGTTTTCAGCTTTGATAAAATGCTTAGCTATTCGGTTGACGTTTTGGCTAAGTAATCTACTCTAAGTTTAAGACAGCTCCATAACAGGCTTTAAGAGAAGGTTGAGTTCTGGGAAGAGGTGAAACATAATTTGTGAGCGTTATCGTTGTATTATGCAAGTGTGGAAGAACATCAGATAAAAAATGTTCCCTGAAAAGCATGGCTCTTCAAATGCCTTAATATTCTAAATATGGCATGTAACATGTAGTCCCATATACATCTTTCTGTGTACAGTGCTTGTAACTTTACCAAGACTGTGCCAAATTTGTTTATCTTTTTGATGATTCCAGGACCTTGCAGTACACACCAATACTTATATGCTAGATGATCAACCTTTTCTGATCGATTCCACAATATTTCTTTCACAAAGCAATGGCATGACCAGAACTCAACTTTATCTTTAAGTCATATATTTTTAAGACTTTCGATTGTCGGTAATGTGGTTTTCATATGCAGTCATTATAAGATGCGTGAAAATATGTGACATCACAATGGACATCAGTATGAATCCTGGCTTATAAGTCGGAACATTAGATTAAACTACTTCGATGTGATCTGAATAGGCCTTGTGCCCTTTCACTTAGCTAAGCTAAATACTAAGCAAACTACTGACATATTTCAAGTATTGAATTGAAATACAGGCCCTGATGACTACGAAGTGATGCAAAGGTGATATTACACATTAAAGCTTGGTGGAATGAACCGTCTGTACTGCGTTGAACGACACGGTATCATCCAATACCACATGGGCCCTGAGAAAATGAAAGCAAAAGGACATTACAAAAGACGGGGGTATGCAGAAGTATCTTGCTATGTTTTTGTATGTTACACTGTAATGTAAAACAATATGATTATTTATTTATAATTTCTGCCAAAAAATGTTATGCATATTCTGTATAAAATCATTGTGTTTTCTCACCAATAAAACTTATCAAGATAAAAAACATAAAAGGACATTACATCAGTGGCATATCCGGAACTTGGCAGCAGGGTGGGGTGGGGGGTGATGGGAGGGGTAGGAGAGGGGCACAAAATAGGAATGAATGTTCCTCTTTCCAATCTCTGTGATTTTAATTTTGATTTAGATATTATACATTAGTTGCATGGCTACAGTAACAGCTGTATTCAAATAATTTTCAGTCATTTCTGAGCAAGTAACAATTTGGCCACATTTTTTTTTGAATTACAGTTTTAAGACATTATAACGAATGCATGATCTATTGATTTGTATATATTCAAATATTTCAGACTGAATTCAGTGAAAAGCATACCGTTACAAATAGCACTCAACTTTTCCACTTGAGGCTTCATGAACTACTAAGAGATATAAGGATATATTATCTAAGTCTATCTATCATTATTCTATTAACATCAGTCTTTTGCAAGGTCTCATTGCGGCCAAGCGGGAATTTTTTCGAGACAATGCCAACATGCATGAAGCTGAGTTTTTCTCAAGCATGAGTACAAGTACTTTGACACTGGACCTCGGGTAATAACTAAGGGAGGTGTTATGGACTGTTAACATATGCCACAGTAAATTATTGCAGCAGCGTTTTTAAATCTTACTTAAGCGTACAGCACTTCATATTCAGATAAGTGAGTACACGTTAGACGTTTCTTGCACGCAGGTTTTTTTCTTCTTCATCCCGCCTTCTATTCATTTAAAGCCTATCTGCACTACTTTGGCCAGGAGGGATTAGACCTGCCTGCGTGGTCACTGACAGGTGGTTATCTCATCAAATCAGCTCTCAATTAACATAAGAAAAAGGGGATCATGGGGGATCAACGGGTACCGCTTAGGCATTGTTTGCTATATAGAGGGTGCAAGTAGCTATAAGTAATGCAGTCCCGCTTTAAACTGTCTCAGTTTACATAGGCATACGTGAACAGGCTTTTATTTGGTGGGGGTTGTAGCCCAGGGCACCTTTCATGAAACATTAAGAAGCACAGGTTCACTGACATCCTATCAAAATGCGTGTGTAATTTGCATGTTTCAATGGGATGTCGGCGAGCTTGTACTTGTGACGGTTTCATGAAACGCTGCCAGGTGGTAGTGCTCCGTTATGATAAAGCTTACCGTTACCAAAGACCTCCCTGAGTAAATCCATCTTGGTTCTTTGAGTAGCAGTTCTCTGATGACCTCGATTCTTGACTTGTTCTACTAGCGTCTCATCCTCAAATATTGCGCTTATCTGAAATGAGAATAGTTATAATAATTAGGCTGAATGGGTGATAACAATATGAAAATGATGATGGTGATGGTGGTGATGATGGTGGTAGTGATGATGATGGTGATAACGAAGATGAAAATGATGCATATGTGATGACGAAAAAGATATAAGGATGATGATGATGGTGAGAATGATGAGGATGATGATGATGATGGTGATGATAGTGATGATGGTGATGATGATGATGATGGTGGTGATGATGATGGTGGTGATGATGATGATGGTGATGGTGATGATGATAATCATGGTGATGATGATGATGATGGTGAGGGTAATGATGATAGTGATGATTATGATGGTGATGATAATGATGATGATGATGATGTGGTAGTGATGTTGATGGTGATAATGATGATGAAAATGATGCATACATAATGACGAAGATGATAGAAGGATGATGATGATGATGATGGTGATGGTGACTTATTCAGTCTCTGGCTACTTTCAGAACATTGCAGTGCATAGTCATGACAAAAACAATCAATCTCGAGTGGTTGCTAAACAAAATTACTGGTAAGAACTAAATTATTCATACCCTTATCAAGTTTTGTAATTTTTGTTACCATGTGAAAGACTGATTTGTCCCGATTTATGTTTCTTGAGAATGTGACATATTAAAGCTTACATCTAAAAGTAATCAAGAAAGGCCCTAATTCAACCAATCTGCCTTTCATTCATGAGTTACTAAAAACATGATAAACATCAGATTTACAAGGGGTATGAGTAATTTAGTTGTCAACTGTTAATAGCAGTAACATGAATGGCTGTGTCACAAACAGCTATTATAGTACCGGGGACTATAGAGGGCAGTAGACTATGAAGTTGACCCTCGAGTCAAAATAGTTTTACATTCCAGACACTCTCTTTTTGTGCCTGCAAACAAAATTATCCCGACCTGCCACAGCCAGACAACTGAAAAGCACTGTTTGTTTTTTTATTTCAATACAGTGATAAAAACCTGCTTTCAGCAGCAAGGCTGTTTTTCAAAAAGTCCGTATACAAAAGAAGACAACATTACAAAACTTACAGTACATCAAATAATAATTACAAATCATTTAAAAAGAATAGATACAAATGACAAAAGTATAAATACAAGTTATATACAAATTATTAAAAAAACAGATAGTAGAGATAAAAGAGATAGATGGGAAAATAGAAGTAGACAAACAGGATTAACAAACAAAAATTATCACCATCAAAATCTCTGTAACTTTTTAAAAGCTCATAAGAAAGAAATGTTAGTTGCATTTTTATAAAATCAGAAGTTTGATATTTTGCAACAAAAATCTCATAATTGGATGTTGAAGAGTGATGATAAATATTTACCTGATCGCAGCCAATGGCAGCAACAAACAATCCAAATAGAAGTGATATAACTACCAGGACTATCGAATGAGCTCTGTTAAATAACATTAAATAAAAGAAAAGGAAAATTAAAAAGAAGAATATGGCAAAAAATAATATTCTAAGATCAGGGCCCCATCTTAGAAAGAGTTGCTATCGATTTGGATCAATCGCAATTCCTCTTTTAAATCAATCGCAAGTTTGCAGTCCCTTATCTCTCATGTACATAGCTGCGAATGATATCAAGAACAAGTTAGTTGCGATTAATATCAACCCTTTATAACACAGAGACATATAAATATCTTCTTTAGAGGACATGGACAATTATGAAATTTTTAGAAGGGAGCGAATTGAAGAGGAGCTTGAATTGTACATGATGGAGTTGCCAATTTGCATTGGATTGATTACAACTATGAAACATTGTAACATCATTCTTTATAATTGGATTTTCCTCAAACTTTCTCTGATCCGTTTCTTTAATTTCCCACTTTTCTTAAAAAATCAACTTGATATCAGGGAGGACTTCCCCCTTTGATGGATTTAAGTGTACTAATCACCAACAAATATTTTGTTCTGTATGTCAGTAGTTTCATGTGGTAAAACACTATTCAAAATAAGAGCTTCAAATATTACTTCTACAGAGAGATATTGCAGCTTAAATATACTCAGTATACTCAGTAAATATAATAAGACGACTTGTTGAGTGCACCAGTCAATGCACGTGTATGTGCTCGCGTGGAATAGGGTCCGTACGGAACCCAAGTTCGTCTTGGGTTCTGTGCGCATCATTCTATGTTATCTCTATTTTCTCCATACTCCTTTACCATTAACCTCTGCAGCGCCAGGTAAGGATTTTGTTTATATCTATCATAGGTGAATTCTATATATTCTAGCTATACACAAATTACAGTTAACTTAATTATTCATACCCTTACTAAGTTTTGTAGTTTTTTTAACGATGTGAAAAATTGATTTGTCCCGATTTAGGTTTCTTGAGAATGTGACATATCAAAGCTTGTACGTACAGGTATAAAAGAATTGAATAAAGGCCCTTTTTCAACCAACCCACCTTTCATTCTTGAGTTTAATACAAACACATCAAATGTACAAGGGGTATGAATAATTTAGCTATACACAAATTATATTTCTTCATGTTATTGGTACACTTCAATAAATCACAGTGAAGGGAATCCAATGAAACTCACATTCTTGCATTCTTCTCGTCCATGTCCGAACATGAAGGGCATTCCCCTGTCCATGCGATGATGAGTACAATAATGGAATAAAGCGATGCCATACCTGCGTGTGCATGTGTGCAAAGCAGTAAAACAAGACATGGTTAAACAACTGCACCCTTACATTAACATTTCAATATTAAAGCCCCTCTAAAGTGTTGGGAACCCCACAAATTTGATGGCGAAATTTCACTTAAATTGTATGTCAAAGAGGATGTCATTTAAGACACATTTCTGCAAGGATTTTCAAAACAAATGTGTTTGAAGTCGAATAATGATAAACGAATACAAAATTTTCTGCATACATAGAAAACCCAAATTATGTATTCTTTTATCAATATTTGTCTTCAAACACATTTTTTTTGGAGGAAGTCTTTCCAGAAGTTTGTCTTAAAGATACTATGTCCCTTTTGCAGCCAGCATCAAATTCTGTAGAACTTTGCAGGAATTATGAATATGTCATGTATGTCCTATCTGTGAAATTTAAACGTTAGCAGTGTCCTAATATTCAAATTATGCAAGGAAACCCGTTTACTTGCTAGACTTCACTGTCAGACACTATTGAGTGACTGACTGGCTTTTTCATCTTTGGTAATAACATACATAAAATGAGCTGTAAAGGGTACATGAGCATTTGTCTACATCAATAACCCACTTCTTGTAATGGCCAAAATTAAACTGATTGAATCTTTGCGCAGCATAAAACGTACGACCATTCGGTACAATGGTCCAAAAATCAGACTATTACTTACTGGCTCTATAGCTCCTAAGTCGATTCGACAACTAATAGTCGTTATTTTCCCACTTAAAGACATTTTCAAGCCCCCCTTTTTTTAGGGAAGCTCTAAATTAGTATTGTCTTTCAAATGCCGTTGGAATTTAACCTTTTCATTTTTTTGGCCTGCAAATGGGACATAGTACCTTTAAATAACTTTCTCTTTCACATCATTATAAAATTTAAGTGAAAGCTTGACACTTTAGAGCGGCTTTAAAGCTCATGAAAATACTGCTACAGTCACACTTTCTTGTAATACAGTTTAACACAGCAAAACCAATTTCTTACCAACTCCCCAACTGACTCCATAGGGGGGGTAATGTGATGTTGTATTTAGGTGTGTAGACAGTGAAACAATGGCACCCTTACATTTGCAATTTAGCATTACTGGTTTGGAATACAATGCTATTACAGTCACATTTTCAAGTAAATCCTCACGGTAAGAGCCACATTAGTCTATTTAGTTGATATGGGGAGAAACGTGGGTATCATGCGACGCCTACAGCATTTTTGTAGCCATTACAGATTGAATGTGGTGCTCACTGCAAGGTAGAGCAAAAATTTCGAAATCTTACAACCAGCCAGGCCTTTCTACAGATGCAGGGCCGAGGTGGTGTTATGTGGTGCTGCATGGTTTGTATGTCACTTTACCTGGCATTATGTGGCATTTGTCTTAGAATTACATGGTGTTATTTTTGCAGATGAGGCTAATATTCATTAGGGTTTGAAGTGCTTCATGGAAGCTCCCCTCACAGAATCAAACCTAATCTAAACAATCACATCTGGCAACATTTTAGTGGTGTTAGGTCACACAAGCTTGCAAACTAATATCAGGTTCAGTAGATATAGAAATCGATGTATGTTCTCATTACCTATCGATATTAGCATTCCATGACATCAGGAAAACTCTTGATAGCTTGCAAGCTACGGTTGAAATTAAGCTTTCAGAAAAAAGCAAGGAGCATACCTCATTGGCAAATAAGGTGGCAAATAATTAAGAGGATAACCCAGCAAAATATGTGGAAGAAGAAAAAAAAGAAGGAGGGGAAGGAAAAGGAGAAGGAGGAGGGGTTGGAAAAGAAAAACAAACTCACTCACCGACATAAAACAGGAATTGAATGAAGTACTTTTGATTGAATTCTCCAACACAGTTGTTGATCCTGCAATTAACATAAGACGAAAGAAATAAAATAAAAGATATTTGTCAAAAGTATCATATATATATATATAAATATAGTAAAAAAGAAAAGAAAAAGAAGACAAAGAGAAAAATGAAATAAGTGAAAGAAGAAACTGTCGTAATTATTCAGACTTTTACCCCCGATCTCCCTCCTAGTATTACTGATTGGCGTATGCACGTGTTCGACATACTACACCAGAATCCTCAACCCCCTCCACCATACCTGTTATGAATAGTGCAGTGGGTTCATAACAAGCAAATGTGATGACTCTACTGCACAAGGGACATCCATTTAACATTCTATCTGATGGACAGAGTGTTTTCCACTGAATTGAAACCTAGCCTGCATCTTTGAAACAGGGAAGGGGCATATTAACACACAACAAATGCTTCAGTGTTCCTGTCAAGTTACCTTGGATGGATTCAAACCGATGAACCTTGGTTCAACAGGCAGATGGTTTACTGACTAAGCCAACTTGCCTCAATATCTGTCAAGTTCTGTCAACTCTTTTGTTGTCTTGTATTTACTACTACTGCTACTACTACTACTACTACTACTAGGCTTCTCTCTTGCGCATTCACTCTTGCTACTCTCATTCCACCTTCCCAATTCGTGATGTTGTCTATCCATCCCGCAGGACGTCTACCAACTTAGCATTTCTCTTTAACTTCGCCTTCGATAGTTGCTATCTTGTATTTACAAAAACAAAACAAACAAACAAACAAACAAACAAACAAACAAGCAAGCAAACAAACAAACAAACTTATTAACAACTTTTGATCTTGATGAGGATATCATGAACTGATCATATCACCAATGTAGACGACGTTGAAAGAACTCTTTCATTCCATACTTTTGTTCAAACTATTGTAAACCGACATATCTGCTGTCCTAGCCATATTCTTTGCAAGAACACTCTAGAGGCAGTGGACCTTAGGCCCCTTAATGATGCTGTTGAAGGAGCTGGTGTAGGAGACAAGGACGACAGCGATCGACTTACCTGTCTTGGCTGATGGCACATGGCCGCATGACATCAAACACTAGTGCCAGCATAAGGGGGAACAAATTTCAATACACATACATAAAGATTCTGATCCTTTTGTATTCAGATTCTGACAAGCCACTTTAATTGACCGATGGATCAAAAACAATCACCCCAACATTTCTGCAAACTACTAACCATGGACAGTGATGATCCATCTTGCGTACACATCGTCTACAGATCCGACAGTGATGCGCCCTCGGTGGTCGATATGCCTCACATTTCTGACAAACAGTCCAACTTTGCCCAGATACCTAAATTGCAGAGATGAACAAGCAGAGGAAAGATGATTTTCAACCTGTTTAGTAATTGAATTATTGTTGGACAGTCATTTGCAAAAGTTTAAGAGCTCAGATACTCCAAAGCGTACTGAAAAGTGATGGATCCTTCACAACAATGTTCTAACTGAATTCCTTGGTCATCACAGGAGGGTAGTTTTTATTGGACGACTAAACTTTTTCTGATCAGAAAATAAGCCATTTTCTATAATGTTTGGGCCTCTTATTTAAACAAAAGTTAGTCACTTCTCAGAGATCAGTTAAGTACATGTATATATATGTAGGGTGGTTATAAAGTAATTTCTAGCAGAATAGATGTGACTTTAGTTATAGGCTATTAATCTATGATTGCGTCATTAAATAATCATAATCTGATTAAGAACAAACAAGATGTTGACAAAAAAGGGAAAATTTGTCTAGGGTAGGTGGGCAATAATATCTCAACCACAGAAGGAACGTAAATTTGAAGTCGAGGGGAAGTGGCTGATTCCCGCTAGCAATTTTGTGTTCTTTTCATTAGGGCGTTATCATGCCCTTATTTAAGGCATAATTACACCTTAATTTACTGTGGTATTACCCTCTATTACAGCATTATTATAAGAATAAAAAATGTTGGCGGAAATCAGTCACCGTATATTTGAAATAAAGAGAATAAAGAGAACAAGAGTAGAGCTAGGAGGAATTAAAAGTGAGTGTCTCTGTGTGTGGTTTAAACTTTAAAGAGACAGAGGTAGAGATATACAGAGAGAGAGAACAGTTAAAAATATGTAAGATCTCATGCATATATAACCAATCCTTCAGATCTGTGTCCATAAAGCCTCTTTGTTTCATGTCATATTTTCCCAGTATCAATATAACGAATGGAGCCGTCTCAATGAGTTAATATATACGTCATATAAATTACATGTTAATTATTTTCTTGTTTCTTCTTGCTTACCCTGTCAATTCTTGACTTAGGAGCTTGTCCTGTTCTAACATCTGAAAAGTCAATGGCAGCTGTTGGCAATGGAACGATGCCTGTCCGTATCAATGCATGTTATAAGATAAAAAGAAAAGAATATAGTGAATGACTTACATGTAACTCATTGCCTACTGGAACCAGGTGGTTCCTGTATTAAGTCTATGGGAATCAGAAAATTCAGTATTCAACAGGTTTATTAAAAAAAAATCTCTGGCAGTATCTTCAAGATAAAAATATAAAGTGTTTGCATGTATCTTAAAGCCTATCTGCACTAGTTTGGCCAGGAGGGATTATACCTCCCACCGTGGTCACTGACAGGTGGTTATCTCATTAAATCAGCTCTGAATTAAAATAAGAAAAAGGGGATCATGGGGGACCAACGGGTACCGCTTAGGCATTGTTTGCTTTATAGAGGGCGCAAGTAGCTACAAGTGGTGCAGTCCCGCTTTAAGCATTGTTAGGGGGTATACATTGTGCGACTGCAAACAGTAGCCAGTTCTGGTATCAACAGATAATTGTTGACAGCTGGTTACACCAGCAGTCCCTGTAAGAAGAGTCCCAAATAGGCCAATCAAATTGGATCACTGCTGCGCGGATTACAAAAAAGTAACTAAACATTTCTAGCTAGCTAGTAGTCTAAATGCAATAATTGTGTTGCCAAAAGTCACATTTGTTCAGAGGTTGATTTCCTCACACAACTATTTTCCATGGGATGCTGCATGACCTGTACACTCAATTAGTCCAAAAGGTTGATAAATATTTGAAGAGAAAGATTGCAGACTCCATTATTTCTCAAGACTTTCTGATCAATTCCATTCACTTTCATTCTTCTATTGTTCATTTATGTGATGGTGTGATGTGTGAAATAATGTACTTAGAGCTTTAATGGGCAAGTCAATCCAGATAGTTATTTAGTTTTAATTATTTAAGCAGGAAAATGAGAGAAATAGATCAATGAAAAATTGAGCAAAATCCAAAATTCCAAAATTCCAAATAGAAGTTATTATTTTTTAACGTTTTAATAAATCAAACAGTAATTTACAACCTTGTGACTGTGTAACATACCTTTCAAGGTCCTCACACAGTTACTCAGTTCAAAATATTTCATAAATTCCCATGTGCTCTGTTACTGAAGGAGGGATATATATTTTCTTCATGTTGTTGTACAAACCTATGGGCAATGATTGCATCTAGTGGGCATAAATAATGATGGGGGTGTATGATTAAATTGTTTTAGAGGAAGTAGAAATTTTCAATTTTTGGGGTACATAGTAAATGGTAGAGTTGCCAATTTGTGTAAGATTAAAACTTCAATACAGTGGAACCTCAATTAAAAGAGCTCTGATATAACAAGGTATCTGTTATAACAAGGTGATTTTGCTGGTCCTAGCTCTTTATATTCCTTTGTTTTTTACCCTGATATAACAAGATTCCTGATATAACGAGGACCTTGTTATAAAGAGGTTCCACTGTACTTCATAACTTGTAAAATGTAAGGTACGTACCGGGATCAGAGAGGACTGCTCTGAAATGTGCCACTGTTAAACAGAGAACAATACTATTGAAGACAAGGGCATGGAAGGCTCCCCATAGGCTAGATGAAAAGAAAAGGGAATTCAAAGAGATTTAAATAGCATACCAAGATGTCAGACTGGTGGAAAAGTAGCCCGACCAGACTCAGCGACTTCAGATGGATGAGCGATGAGTATATTGAGTGGCCAAGGTACTTACCCAGAATTTCTAGACGAGTTTGACAAAACAGTTATGTTGATCATTGAATATCATAACTTGGTTAGCAGGCAATTCAATTTCTAAACACAGTACTGGGGGAGGACCATATCTGTCACTCACTTTGAATGAATGGAATAGCATTTTAGTGGTGATAACTTGTTGTTGATGCTACTAAACAAAACAAAACGGAAACTTGTACAGTTCATCTTAATTCTTCTTCTTCTCCTTCTTGCTAGGGCTGATACAACTAAGATTTTCAATCTTTAATGCAGGTCCTCACTAGACCTGTTCACTATCCTTTTTTTCTGTATTATATAATTTATATATACATGTAGTAAATGCTTTGTTTTTGTATTTTATTGTTTTGTTTGATTTCACTGTATACGTGAATGATGTACGTGTTCATTTGTTTTCATCGAGTGAAATAAATAAATACTATGTACTAAAAGTGAAAACACTAAACAGTGCAAGCATGTATTTTATGGAAGAGCATTGCAGGACAGAAAGTAGTCTACACCTTACAAATACAATGGCATAACAATCCTCTCCTTTGAAAAAGGGCATCAACAGCGACAAGACAATGCATGTACATGTATACATCTAAGTAACAAACAGCATGTTTACAGACAGATCTGGTGGCGATGACAGCCCTACTACTCTTGTGCCTATAGACTGTACATGTTGGGTGCCTGAGGAAAGGCTATTCTGTCCAAGTTCGGAAGACGATAAAGTTAACAACCAGTAAGTAACTTCCAAATTCAGTGGTCTCCTGCTTTGTACCTGGCCTGCTACCTGCCTGGTTTGTTTGGCCTTGGACGATTCAATAATAAAGATAATCCTCTTCTTCTTCCTCTCCCTGCTCCGAATTTCTCTTTTTCTTTCTTCTTCTACTTTTGTTCTCCTTCATCCTCTTTGTCTCCTTTTCCTTCTTTTTCCTCTTCTCACCTTCCCGTTTTCTTTCCGTCCTCCTTCTTCTGCTCCTTTTATTCTTCCTCTTCTTTCCCCTTTCTTCTTCAACTTCTTTCCCTTGTTATTCCCCTTTTCCTCCTTATTTTCTTTTCTTCTTCCTCTTACTTAGTTTTAATCCCCTCCTTCTTCTTCTTCCTCCAAGTTGCATTTGATTATTCCAGAGGACAAGATATGTTAAAGAGAAAGACCAGTTCTGGTCATGCGATTGCATAGTGAAAGAAACATTGTGGAATCGATCAGAAAGGTTGATCATCTAGCATATAAGTATTGGTGTGTACTGCAAGGTTCTGGAATCATCAAAATGATAAGAAATTTGGCCCAGTCTTGGTAAAGTTACAAGCACTGTACACAGAAAGATGTATATGGGACTACGCGACCACGTGCGCGATATCTATTTGGTCCCAATAGATATAATAATTTACCAAATATATCAATTCGTGGCGGTTTCCGACTTTCCTGCAAAATTTGTATCATCACGTATTAGTCAAAACATATTCTTTTACATGATTGGTAATGAGAGCTTCCATTTCATTTTTTGAGAGTGGCGTTTCCAAAACTGGTCTATACCTTTAATACAGTACTTAGTGATGTACACTGTGAAGTAGAATGTCATTTTCTATCAAGGATAAAACGGACCATTTTCATTCTCCACAAAATTTTGCTGCCCAGGGCCCACTGCGCTGGAAGTGATATGGAACACAAGTAGCAGCATTACTATCCTGGCTGTGTATTAAGATGGACAACACTGTACTGCAGAACATTCAAGCAATATTTTGTAAAACCTGCTGTATGAATTACTAGTATGAATATACTTTCGAATGGTTTTATAAACAATTTAATGAATCAATGTTAATTACAAATAAGTAGCAAATGGAACTCACAAGTTTTACCAATTTGAGCCTACTTTACCGATTGGGCCAACCGTATTCAGCTATGTTCCGCCATTTTCTAATTTTGTGACGTTTTTTCAAAAAATTGTCAACGCCTGATAAAATCACATGTGTTTATCGTTGCGATTGGTTATTAAGACAGGATAGCGGCAGGCTATCTGCGCATGCAAGATAGACATCCACCCGTCGGATATCGCGCAACTGCTTAAAATGACGTCTCTGGTAGTCAATACACTTATAACACACAAATGCACACAATTATGCCGATGTGGCTGATCGGCAAGTTCGACAGTAGACTTACATGTTTAAATTATTCTTTCTAACATCGGTAAGTTGATAAAATTGTATTTTACTGCTATTTAGGTGTCATCAATTGTCACTATTAGGCTGAAGTAGGCTACCGATTGTTAGTGAAATCAGTTGAGTTTTGTACAGTGGTGTTTGAAATGTTGAGAATGCTCACAGCTTTTAATACACAGCCAGGATAGTAATGCAGCTGTGTCTGACTGAACTCTGAATCCTGATCCTGTTCACGGCCAACTTTATGCATTAGCATTGATTGAGACTCTCTATCTAGGTGCGTTACAATGTGTGCGCGCCATGAAGGTTTCTGCCATGGGGCTGTTATGCACTATTGGAGACCATTTGGATAGCCTATGCAAATGTGATCTTTTGATGGGCTGATTAGATTTTTGTTTCATGATTTCTATTGGATGAGAAGAATGACATTGTTATCTTTCATTTCATACTAAACTTTCTATGATTTATGTTTTTCGGCAGTTTGTTTGCACTGTTTCACAAGAGCTGTGTTTAGTGCCATTCTGTGCCCTGATCCTGCATTCAGCATGAGAAAAAAGGTATGTAGGATGATTGGTTAACATGTGAATTTGCTTTTGGTGAAATTTCAGCAAAATCTATGGATGAGAAATATTTTTTTTTGGATGAGGGATGTGAATTTCATGCAAAAATGATGGCCCAATTAGCAGTTTTCGCGTATTTACATACATGTTTTGGCGATTTTTTTTTTTGTAATGAAATAGAATCTTTCGGTCACATTTGAGATCACAACTTTTGTTTTAAAAACAAAGGAAAACAAAGCATGATTTCCGGGCGTTTAAAATTGGCATAACTTTCTTATTACTGGGGCTATTAGGATGAATGAGGCATCAAATAAAAGGTCTTATCAAGCTCTGGGCGCTAGTTCAGAATCATACCTTGTACATGTACCTTGAAGGCCACACCTCGCCATATCCAGACTTCGACCCGTAAGTCCGGCGTGGAGATACCCTACTAAAACAGATCTAAAAATCAAGTAAATATTCATCTTTTCTTCAAATAATGGCCATGATTTAAAAGTCGTTATGTTTCTTACCTGGATCGTGTAAATTTTCTTTTCTTTTGGGGAGTATTTTTCCTAAAAATGAGGACTTATAATATACACTTTCAACAGGATTCATGGCAAACTGCTGCACAATACACGTACCGACGGTGGGTTGCGCGCGCACCCCGTTGTTGGTACGGTATGCAATTGTATTGTGCAGCAGTTTGCCGTGAGAAAGTGTATATTATAAGTCTTCATTTTTAGAAAAAATACTCCCCAAAAGATAAGTAAATTAACACAATCCAGGTAAGAAACATAAAACTTTTATTTTTAAATCAAGGCCATTATTTGAAGAAAAGATGAATAGTTCTATTTACTTGATTTTTAGGGCTGTTTTAGTAGGGCATCTCCACGCCAGAGTTACGGTTCGAAGTCTGGATATGATTCTGAACTAGCACCAAGCTCTGTTTGATGGCATAAAGCAAGAGCTTGAATTCTGAGATTTAATTTTTTTGTAACATAGTCTAGACCTAGATTAGACAGAAATAACCGTCTGGTATGGGTCATTCTTTAATAAAACTGACATTTGTTGACATTCCCCATACACAGACGGTACCCCATACGGCTCGCACCACGGGGAGAGATTGAGCCGATTGTGGTCTGCTTTGGTCCCAAAAACTTTCTCCCACGATTTTCTTCATTTAGATCTAATTTTCTGATTTATAAATCAGATACAAAAATACTATGTCTATTTTTCTCCTATGTACAGTTATCAATTTTTTTATCACTTATTTCTAAATGCGAAATTTACGGACTTACGTATATGAGTTATCCAATTTTTATCTCAGAACCAAGGAAACGGTACGTTCATGCATTCGAACTGGTAATCTATGACATGACCCGCCCGATATATTTCGGGTCAACCGACCAAAACAAGCCCAATGGCCAATCAGAGCACGTGTTTGATATTGGGCTTATGAATATTCAAACATCACCGGCTCAAGCCGGGCTGACTCATACGTAGCTATTGGACGTTCGAAAAGAAAAAATGAATATTCATCAACTTAAACCAAGATGGCTGACAACAAATCTTGTTGACTACAAGACTTTCTCGGATTAATCATTAATATAGGATCTAAATGAGCAAGCTATCGTAAGTCAAAGTAGATATTTCTGTGTTATTTTTAATTTTTAATAAGTTTCAGTGTAAAATTGCAGCCAAAGTGGATAAATAAAGACGTAAAGAGTGAAAAACTCGTTGCATATCTCATTCATCGCGATCCGGCTGAACTGAACCATTCGTTCCCCACACTACCCCATTGACGTACTTCAGTCTATGTATAGAGGCGGTCAGAGGAGCCAGATGCAATCTCAGCGGAACAACCGTCGATATCAGAGCTTTCGGTCTAACCTAGATCTACTCTATCAGTCTATGCTTTGCTGGACTCCTGGAAAGGCTGGAGTGAGTTCAGTCTCATTCACTCTCACTTAGTCTCAGTCAGTCAGTGCAGTCTCAACTCTCAGTCTCACTTGCACTCCCACCGTCGAGCTGTCTCAGTTTTTAAAAATGCTGAAATTACTGACTTCCCATTTATTATCCCCATTATTATCAAATTCATTATCATCATAGACTAGACCCGGTAAATATTAAATAACGCTACAACCCCCCACCCCCACCAATTCTTAGACTTAGCGTCGCGTCGCGAGCGCGAGCGTCGACGAGTCATGAGGGATGAGTGACATGGTGAAAAAGTTGCTAACAAAATATACAACGTGTGGGGCTTGACACATACCTTGACGACATACTCGATGGTATAATCAACCAATTTACGACAACATAGTCTGCATATAACACAGCACAGTATGTAATAATGATACATACAAATCCACAGGGATCATCTCGACAAGTTACCATTGTTGTAAATTGTCATACTATGGCAAAAGCAAGCAGGAAAATTGCGGAAATTTATTTCTCCGAAGAATGAAAAATATGAATTGTCTGCAACCCAAATATACGTAACTCGGCCTACATATTTTAGTACGGCCAAGAAGATTATCGCCACCAGCAAAAAGCAAGTCGAATGAAAATGAGCCTCTTTTTAGTTATTCACTGATCTCCAACGAGCTTTGATGTCTTGTAGATCCCCCTACCCCTCCTCAATCAATCGTGAAATAACCACTAATATATTAAGGGCAATTGTCATCTTATGATATTCGGGTAGCAAGGTGCCCGAATATATTAACTTTTTATATTAAAAAATCGTCACATATCTTGTAGGCCCCTATTTAAAAAAAACACTAGTAAGAAAAAAAATATTGCAAATGAGAGGAAAACAATACCCACTCAAAAACCGCCAGCCCCTGGCGAAAGGTTGGCCGCACACTTTGTGGGGGGGGGGATCTAAAAAAAAACCAAATCAGCAGTAGTACTTCTGAAATGATTTTAGAAAATCACGAGTGCTGAAAAAAAATTACCTTTTTTCCTTTTTTTACAGTCAGTCAAAAGCAACTCACGCAGGGAGGAAGGCGATGAATTCCATTGCATATGATTACCCAAAGTTGATTACGCTTACTGTGATGAGAAGGCTCATCAGAAAACACACGCAGCCGGGGGCAAAATTTTACCAAAGATTTGAATCTTTGCTTGAATAGAACACAAATTCTATCATGATTATAACTTCTTTTTCCCTCTTCCTCTCCCTCACAGCCTCACTATTCCGTTTCATACCCATTGTCTCTCTCTATCTCTCTCTAACTCTTCCTTTATCTTCTTTTTGCCTCTCACTCCGCAAGCCACCGAATCATTTTCTTTCTTACAAAGACCGCGACTAAATCAATATTTGTCAAGGTCACATAATGGTTATGATCGCATACATCTCTTTTCCTCATTTTGTTGTTTGTCATTAACATCGATTTGTCATGTAAAGCGCATTGTGCAATATTTCATTGGATTGTGCGATATGTAAAAATAATTGATTGTATGTTTTTATATATATATATATATATATATACGATACGATTTAAGGCCTTTTTTTTACAAGGCCCCCCTACTTCGGGAACGGAGGGACCGCATTCATGGTCCCAAAATCTCTGGTAAAGAGGTACTTTTCACGCAACAAAGTCCGGCTCGTAATACACACAAAAAAAATCGGCCCGTTTTGACTTTACACACCGGACTTAGGGGAGTGCTTTCAAAGGGAGGGAACATGCATACGCGTACCCTAAATAACACCGAGTGGGGGCGGCGGCGGCGGCGGCGTCACGGCACTCTTTGAAGAAATAAAAAGTTTCGCGTCACCCCAATCTCAAATTCATGTACAGATAATTCATTTTGCATCATTCTGACTCGCATCAAGTGGGCACGTTTATTTGTGCATTTTGTGAGCTAGCGAAATAATGACACTTTTAATATGGTAAAAAATTTACATTATAATCAACACATTAGATAAAAAATAAAATCAATTGTTCGGGGCCTCGCTGCCAAATACATGAATATAAAACCATTATATGCTGTCACCTCAATATATAAATATAACGACATTCGAGCATCTCATTACCCAGAATTATCTTGTTTCTAGATGTTGCGAGCGAGTGAAGCAAACGAGCGAGGTATATGTACAATCGATATAAAATATAATATATATTACGGGCACCTTGCTGTCAAATATAAGGCTATTCAGGCACTTCGCTGCCTGAAATCATCATGTTTCTATAGGTTGCGAGCGAGTGAAGCGAGTGAGGAATAATGCCACTTTATTATCTTTAAAATGCCATTTCATCATGAAATTACATGCTCTTGGGGTTTCTAATAGCTGGTTTTCACGAAATCGACGCTATTCCGAAATAATTTGTTTTTTTCAAGTATTACTAAATTCCTCTCGCGTCACCCTTAAAGATGTTTTGCGGCATCCCGGCCGAAAAACGCTGCGATAGAGTATTGAAATTGCCCTTGATTTGAATTTTCGAAAATAGTGATCATATATGTATGGTGTTTGTTGCTTTATTGAGCAAACTCACACACCGCGGCGCACAGTACACAACCTCATGAAAAGTTGTCACCCCCCTCACCCCCACCCCCAAAAAGCACAAGCAAATTAACAAAACAAGCTAACTGTAGTTAATCGACCAGCCATAATTTTCCGTGTATTTCATATTCACTGACATCATTATTCAAATGTAAAGTTCACTTGGGAGTATGATGTTAATAGTAATTATAAGCTTCCCTGAAGTTGATATTTATACGGAATATCAACCAATTAGAGGTGACTAATCACGGGAAACTCGATGCAAATTAGCTCAATCTACCACCAAAAAACACACCCCCTAAAATAAAAACAACAACAACAAGCAAAATCAACAATAAATATAGCAGAAACCAGAACGACAACTCCAACAAGATATGAATAAATAAGACAGGCAATGAATAACAAAAACAAAGAAACCCAACAACAGGAACAAATACAATTCCAAGCCTTTATGGTATTTCTTTCATTGGTCAACCAGCTCTGTCTGTCTGTCTCTTTCTCTCTGCTGAAAGCAAACTATGTTCCTCCCCATTTAATTCTTCTCAAGCTCCCCCACTATCTGTTTCACGCGTTCCTACCATGTCTCTGTTTCCCTGGCGACCATTTTAATTGTCTCCATATCTTTCTTTGTTCTTCAGCATGCATTAAAGGTTCATATTAGAAGGGGTGGGAATCAGAAGAAGAAAAAAAATCAGCAGCACTGCTTCTGAGATAATTTTTGATTAAAAAAAAAAACATTCATTCAAAAGCAGCTCACACAGGGAGGAAGGCGGTGAATTCCATCGCATGATTACCTAAACTTGATGACGTACTGGGAGAAGCTCATCAGAAACAGACACAGCAGGGCACGAAGTTAAATCAAAGTATTGACTCTTTGCTTGAATAGAACATAAATTCCAACATGATTACGTACACATGAACTTCTTTTTCTCTCTTCCTCTCCCTCACTACTCCTTTTCATACCCATTGTCTCTCTCTACCTCTCTCTATCTCTCTCTTTCTCTTGCTCACTCACCCATGGTCGTTAAATATCTTCTTTTTCCCTCTCACTCCGCAAGCCACCGAATAATTTTCTTTCTTACAAAGACCGCGACAAAATCAATATTTGTCAAGTTCACGTCATGATCATGATCTTATACATCTCTTTTCCTCATTTTGTTGTTTGTCATTAACATTGATTTGTCATGTAAAGCACATAGCGCAATTTCTCATTGGATTTCGCGCTATATCAAAATAATTGATTGCATGTTTATCTTCACGATAGATGCGTTTTAACCTTTGTTTTAGTCACGGCACTCTTTAAAGAAACAACAAAAGTTTTGCGTCACCCTAATCTCAAATTCATTTACAGATGATTCATTTTAGCATCACTCTGACTCTCGTCAAGTGGGCACATTTGTTTCTACATTTTGTGAGCTACCGAGCAAAAAATAATGCTCCCACACTCCTCAGCTTCAAACGACAATTATCAAACCTGGGTTTTTAAACGGGTACCATGGGACCCCCTTAACCCTGCCTCACCACACTATCTACTGTATCTTCATCACCACGATGGCGAGGTGTGGCCTTCAAGGTATATTCAAGGTATATGGTAACAATTTTACATTATAATCAACACACTAGATAAAACGTAGACCTAAGTGTGCGGGCTCCTCGCTGCCAAATACATGAATATAAAACCATTACATGCGGTCACCTCAATACACGAATATAAGGACATTTGAGCATCTCATTGTCCAAAATTATCCTGTTTCTAAATGTTGCAAGCGAGTGAAGCGAACGAGCGAGGTACAAATGTGTACAATCGATATAAGAGATATAATATATTTCGGACACCTTGCTGTCAAATAGAAGTGTATTCAGGCACCTTGTTGCTCAAATATGGAAATATTCAGGCACATCGCTGCCTGACTCACATCATCATGTTTCTACAGCAAGCGAAGAATAAAGACACTTTATTATCTTTAAATTGCCATTTTCTCATAAATTCATTTACATACTCTAGCCGTTGGTTTCCCCGTAATCGATGTTATTCCAAAATAATGATTTTTTAAATTATTACTACAAAAAATTCTCGCGGCATCCCTTAACATATTGTCTTGCGGCACCCCGGTTGAAAAACGGTGTGATAGAGTATTGAAATTGCCCTGGAGTTGATCTTTTCAAAAATAGTGATCGTGTAATTAAGGTTAAAGCAAGCGAAAATCTTGTTTCGCGTCATCTTCGAACGCTGTATTGAGCGAACTCATGTGCCGTGGCGCACAGCTCGTACAAAACCTCATGAAAACAACAGTTAAAAAGTTATCACAACAATAACGCCAACAAGAAATTAATGGATACGAAAGGCAATGAATAACAAAAATAAAGAAACCCAACAACAAGAACAAACACATTCCAAGCCTTTATGGTATTTCTTTCTCTGTTATTGGTCAACCTGCTCTCTCTCTCTCTCTCTCTCACTCTCTCTCTCTCTCTACTGAAAGCAAATGATTCATGATTTTCCCCTTTAATTTGTCTCTTAAACTCCCCACTGCCTGTTTCCCTGTCGATCATTTTCATTTGTCTCCATCTCTTTCTTTGTTCTTCAGCGTGCACTAAAGGTTCATAGTATTGGGTTTTAATGAGAAATATGACACCATTTGGATGTTTACCCAATAATAATGTTGCCAATCACCAAAAGTGGACTTCACTTTTACGACCGACGGGTCTTATGTAATGCACTGTGCCCTAGCCTAGCGTGATAAGGAATACTCATCACAATATTAAATTTCCCTTAAGCCTTGGTCACAAATGCCATTACGAACTGTTACGAACGCCGTACGAACGATTTGAAGACAATGGAAATTCGGGAAGACAATGGAAAAACAGGGAGATTCGTACGAAATTATCGTTCGTACGGACCTTTGTGACCGTAGCATTACCCTCGAGATATGAAGACAAGTTGGCGTATTTTCTGACGGGACTATGGGTTCGCTGCTCTAGAGACCTTTGCACAGAGAGATACATTAGTTGGTAATTCAAACAAGTCTGGGGTCAGCGAATTATGATGCAATACACATGGACACTGAGTGCTATGTGGCTTTAAGGGAAAATCCACTCTTGATAAATTACTACTCTAAAAGAAAACAGAAATCGAAGAAGCAGACTGGTGAAAATTTGAATAAAAACAAATACCAAAATGAGAAAGTAATGAATTAAAAAAAGTGTAATGGGCACTTCAAATTGACCGAATGTCACTGACGTATTGCCGGACTACTTTCCCATTTGTTTCAACATGCTCTCCAGAATATATTTTAAGTAGTGCCTCTGGGGAGATGAGAAAAATAGTAATTTATGATATTTTTGTATACGATATACGTGAGAGTGGTCCGTGACTACTTCACAATCTATTAATGAAATTGCCAATTTGAGATTCGCATAGATTCAGTGATCCCATATTTCAAACATTCATAACTCTCTTATTATTGGTCCGATTTATTTCAAACTCTCGTCATTTAGTTTCTCTTATTTTTCTGCTGTCATTCAAATAAACTTTTAACACAGGCTGGATTTCCCTTTAACTCGCCCAGCCACTCTGTTATCACTAATCCAATTCATTTCAGACACCATATCATCGCATTAATCATTTTTCCCCTTTTCATGTCAAATTATGCATGCTCCAATAATACGTGCACAATACGTGACACAATCTCTCTCTCTCTTCCTTTTCCAGTCTCTGTATCTCCTACTCATCTTTTAAAAATTGATTGCATTTCTTGGTATGACAACAATACATCCAACACCCTTCAATGTACTTTATCTCATTTTTGTGTGTACTTTTTGTGCACCACAGACAATATAAAAAAGAATAACCGCAGACAATGATTCGTGTGAATCGTGGCCATCAAATACGATACTTTCCTGCCTGTTATTATTCGACATAAGTGAGGTGCAATGACCATGACTGTGAATCCAGAATGTATAGAGACCTGGGAAAGGAGGTAAAGTGGGTGTGTAAAACAGGAGATCGGGGGATAGACAGGGACAAATCTAGGAAGCCCCCCCCCCCTCCATGATCCCAAAACCTACCCTAGAATTTATTTTTAATCTTTATCATCTAAAGGAATCTGAAGGAGATGGCTTTTAGAGTGGGGATGGGGTGGGTGGTAACATTGGTATTGGTTTTACCTTATGCTGCACTGGCGGATAGGGGGAGGGGGGTGCACCTTGCAAATGCTCCTTTTGAAACACAACTGGTATCCCTGGCACAATTGGCACATCTTCAGAATGAAAAATATTGTGCTTTTTTGCGGGGGGAGCTGGGGCACATTCTGCAAATTTTCTGCAGTTATGCCCCTTTACCAAAACCTGCCCCTGTTTTACTGGGTACGCCATTACAGGTGGCTGTGACGTGTGCCGTGGGAATGGATATCGAAAGTTAAAGTCAAACATTACATATACAAATAACTTGCATCAATGCTTGTCAAGATATCTTTCATTAGTGCTTTGACATCACACCGAGCTGGATGATTGTTAGAGATCGAACCGAAATGCCGTCGATTTTAGCCGTCGCCGTTCTTAGTAATATTTTATTGCTCGCGTCTGGTGGTAAGTCATTACTTTTTAATCACTTCTATGAGTAAACAAAAAAGGAAAATACTAAACGCCAATTCTTCATTTCTTAAATAGATTAAGCAGCGTGTCTTAGAATCATGTACAAAACTGTTGATATTTGTATAATTCTACATTTACACCGTCTAAACTGGAGGTAAAACAAGGAATTAAACCTTTAGGAAAAATTAAGTTTTAATCTTCCACAATGAAATGTAAGGTATGAATTAAATAGGATTAAAAAAAAAAACATAAGTAAATGTAAGCAAAATACAGACAGAATCGTGTATCGAGCGAAAGGGGATAGAGCAGTATAAATATTCGGTAAAACTCTGATATGTAAGAGCCCCTAAATGTTTGGCGAAGGAAAATTTGGCATTCATATGCCCAAGTGCTCATTATGCTGTTCAATCTTTTGTAGAAATAAAACAAAATATTAAACAAAGTGATCAAAGTGGCCCAAAACATTGTCAAGAGTGGATATAACTACCCCCGGCCAACCTTTGGCACTTTTAATCAGTATATCTAAAAGTAAAGGGATCGAAGGAGTCACATGTTTTGGTAGGTATTATTAATTATGCAGCATACAATGTAATTATTACCCCCAAACAACCTTGGTACGCGCCCGAGCCAAGCAATCTCTTGATCATGTTAAAATTCCTAGTATTTTGATTTGGTTTGGTTATACTTTTCACATGAAAACATACGTATACATGTATATATATATATATATATATGAAGAGCTCGGTTCCAAAAGGTACTACATCTGTTTTTATAAAAACAAAAAATTATTTTTGTTTGCATTAATGTACACATTTTCAATAGCCTCGTACACTGACACTACCAAAAAGCTGAATTTCCAAAACAAAAATAAAAAATGGCATTTAAAGGTAATATACCATTTCAAGTTATGCATTGTAACTTGCATACAGTATTCAAGATTTCTGTTCCAAAAAGATCTACATCCAATTTTGGTTCCAAAAGGTACTACATCCACACACAAAATAAAAAAACATAAATTCATGAAACACATTTGTGCAGACTTAGATTTTCTTAAAGAGTGGTTCTATACTTTTATCATACAATGTTATAATCAGCCAAAGTATCATTCCAAACTGCCATTGCTAATTATGATCATTAAAAAAAAAAATCGTGTTTTTCTCAGAACTTTGATTTATAGATGTAGTACCTTTTGGAACCGATCTCTTTATATATGAACACAAACAACCAATTATTTAAAGCAATACGACTGTATTGTTCTATTTAGAGTCATGAACATTACAGCGTTCTTCCTAGAGGTTCAGATACAGGACCTCTTGTCCAATAATAATTTGTAAATGACTTATACTGGTGATCTGTAGGTGGTTTATATTGCCCACATTTTAACAGA
The DNA here is from genome assembly GCA_037976565.1 of Mesocentrotus franciscanus. Taxonomy (NCBI): domain Eukaryota; kingdom Metazoa; phylum Echinodermata; class Echinoidea; order Camarodonta; family Strongylocentrotidae; genus Mesocentrotus; species Mesocentrotus franciscanus. The sequence goes on along the minus strand of CP137667.1, from coordinate 6,519,509 downwards.
AATCCTTTCCCTCTTGACAATACAGAAAAGCTCGTCTTTTCTCTTGACATTCAAAAGCGCTAAAAGGGCAATTCAATCCTTGTAATAAACTGAATAGTGAAAGTTTGAATTAAATCGGACCAATAATATGAGAGTTAAGAATGTTTGAAATATGAGATCACTAAGTCTATGCGAATCTCAAATTGGAAGTTTGGTCAGTGGACTTTGACGTAGTCACGAATAACTCTTACCAGTTTTTTCGTGTACACAAATCATAAATTTCTGCTTTTATCCCTTGGCGCACTACTCAAGATATATGGATAGCATATTATTGTAGGCCCTCTAATTAAAAGAGAATAGACTCTCCTGAGTCATACATTTTCGAAAAATCGACATTTTAGTCACTTTAATTTGTGTGTTGGAACAAAAGGAAAAAATTCCGCCACTGTGCTCTGGGCGGAATGGATAGTAACGTACCTCTGATAGGTGTACCCGATTCAGTAAATTTTAAGTGCCCATTCTTGTAGTAATTAAAACTTTAAAAAACTTAAGAACTTTCTCAATTTTTGTCCGATTTCATCCAAACAAAAATATTGTAGGTCCTCTAAAGAAAATAGACTCTGCTGAGTCATACATTTTCGAAAAATCGAAATTTTAGTCATTTTGTGTGTTTGAACAAATGGGAAAATTGTCCGCCACTACATCCCAGAGACATCATCGATTCAGCCAATTTAAAGTGCCTGTAGTAATTAAAACTTTCACAAAATTCAGAATTTTCTAAATTTTTGTCATTTAACCAGTTTACTTTTCTGATTTATTTTGCTTTTCTCTAGAGTAGTTTGCTATCAAGGCTGGGTTTCCCTTAAATTAATTGTGAATTAAATGTTAATTAGAAACGAAACATGAAGGGTCATTCCCAATCCTCGGTAAAAAAAAGGGATTTACATGTATAGAGGTCTCATAAATAAGAAAGATAGAAAACAGATTACAAATCTGTCTCACAACATTTCCTTTGAGAGATCTTCTGTGATCTGATGCTACTGGCGTACTGCAACCACAATGGTAAAAAAGAGGAGCATTTTGGGGGATGTTCTGGGCCCCGTCTTATAAAGAGTTGGTATCAATCGCAACTATGTACATAAGAGATTTCTTCACATCTCTTTACATGGAAAATCGTACAACGTCTAACGAATGTAAAATTTGTCTTAAAAAAGAAACTGTCGAGCATTTTATATTTCATTGCAAGAAGATGAGAGTTTTCTGGAAAGTTATCTCTTTCATTATATATTTCATTTTTAAAACAGAAATTGAAATCGATATGATATTGTCATTGATTGGATATAAAATAAATAACAAAAAATTTACTTTACTTAATTTTTTGATAAATTATGCACCACTTGTTATATACAAAGATTACGTAAAGCGGAATTCTGGGGAAGTACAAACGAATCTAAAGAGGTCTATAAATAATTCTATATCATCATTGAAATGTTATTTGAAATACAAAGAAAATATAAAATACTTCGATAAGGAAGAAGTTAAGAAATTAATAGAAATGTTATAATGATCCTTTTAAGAATTTATGTTGGTCTTCTATTTATAATTCATATATTTCGTTTTACTTGTTTTGTAAATAGCCTACATGTATTTTGAAATGGAATAATAAATTTCCTCTGAAGAGCTAAAGAGAAAAAAAATGTACATAAGAGATCAAAGACTGCAAACTTGCGATTAATTGGAGGACTATTCCATTCATTCATTCAAAATGGTTTATTTCAAATAAAACTTTCATCGCGGTATTTAGCCGAATTACTAAAGTTTACCAAAAAGATTAATCACACATAATGTAATATATAACATAACATAACATGATGTATTGAATCTGAAAAGTAAATCAGTATATATACGAGAAATATAGCTTATTGCAACATATGGAAACACAAATTAGAAAGAAATCAGAATTAGCATAAAGTACCATAGTTCTACTGAAATCATGTGAAAGAAAAAGGACTGAAGTAAGCAGTAAACGGTAAATGGAGCACGTGTATGCGATGGAAAATAACGAGAGTAGAACAGAAAAGTCAGGAGAAAAGTTTGCAAATACAATGTAAGTTATTGAAATTAAAAATGGAAGAGATTTATAGAGGAAGAGTAAAGTCTGAGAGGGGGAAAAGTATAGAAAAAAGCAGCAAAAAGCGAAAATGGAAAAAATGCATTTAGGAGGATAAGGAAGAGAAGGGAAAAGAAGAAGATCACGATGAAGAAGAAGAAGAAGATGAAGAAGAAGAAGAAGAAGAAGAAGAAGAAGAAGAAGAAGAAGAAGAAGAAGAAAAAGAAGCGGAAAAAGAAGAGGAGAAAGAAATAGAAGAAGAAGAAAATGAAGATAAAGACAAAAGAGTTAAAAGAGTAAAAGAACAAAACAAAGTGAGAACAAAATGTACAACCTGCCTAAAGTGGACAAGAAATGGGGGTGAAGAGGGATGATAAACTATTGTCATGACAGATTCAGTTAAATTCATTTAATTCGGATCAATCGTAACTATTTATGAGATGGGGCCCTGGTAACTTAGCTAAAACGCTGTATTCAAACAGTGTATCCACAGAAATATTAGATTGTATGTTCTATTGTGTCCACAAAAAGATTGCACCATATATATAGAGAGAGAGGAAAATACAGATAGAGAGAGAGAGAGAGGGGGCGGGGGGGGGGCACAGAGAATGAGAGATACAGAGAGTGACAGACATACAGAGACAGAGAGATATAGAGACAGACAGACACACACACACACACAAATAGAAAGAGAGAGAGAGAGAGAGAGAGAGAGAAAAAGAGGTTGTGGAAATGATATCATGCGACATTCAATTCAATTCAATTCTCATTTATTTCATTCTCGGTTAAAAATTACATTGATACAAAAGATACAAAATAATTCAAAAACAAATTTAGAAAATGAAATGGGGAATTACATACATAAAGCCAATAGGCCTTGTACAAGCGTAGTTCCCAAAGCATTCATAGCATAATGTAAAGCAAAGAAAACAAAAAAAAAACAACAACAAAAAACGCATTAGTACAAAAATGGAGAAAAAAAAATGAACAAGTTGTAATAAAATATAGATTCGCCTGTAACCATAATCCCATGCACATATTAATAGTGTATTGTTCAGGTAGTAGGGTATCAACGAGGGAGAATACAATGGAGACACTGATTTCATGCCCTGATATCACGTGCCAGATTTGTTTTTTATGGCTCAAGGGAGGGGGTGGATGTTGAGTTTTAAAAAAATAAGTGCTCAGTCCCCCCATTGAGTCCAATTCGCCGGCTGGCTGATTCTGCGCTAAATATTTTTGTCACGAATTGGGAAAAAATTCGCCGCCGGCTGGATGTGCCCCTGAATATAAAAATTATGAGTACGTTTCTTTTGCATTACATTTTTTCGTCATGAATAAAAGCAATTTAATGGAAATGTTCCTTGAAGCCGGTAATTGGCAACGCAGAGTGGAATTTTATTTTTGAAAGAGTGTAAATAAATACCAATTGTAGCCAATTTGAGGAGGAAAGGCTGATTCATTTCGACCATTAGAAAACTCGAACTGCTATGGGTTAAAGGGAGTGTAGCAGGGCAAATACCGGTTAACGCCATCTACGTCTTCTTTTGGACAACTGCACGTAAACGAATGGACTTGATTAACGGTAGTCAGCGACTTAATCTCTACATGGTCAGCGCGCGCTAGCGTTCGCGAAACAGACCGAAGTTCTCCTCACGCTTCGGTTTCGCGTATGTTGCACGCACGTGATTGCTGCGGTCGCGTCGTCCGCAGTCGTATTATACCCGATTGGCCCCAAGTCAGGCCACGGTAAAGACACATAGTCTCGTCATGCTACACTCCCTTTAATTAAAATGTGTTTACAGATTTCTTGCGATTACATTGAAAAGAAGCCAAAAGTTTGTTCAAAGAGCTTTAAATCCTTGAATAAAACCTTACCCCTAAAGCGAGATTTTTTTGTTCGTGAGCAGAAAAATGACTTTTGATCCTAGTCAACATGCTTGCTTGTTTTACAAAAGAATTGCTCATCCCTATAACTGATGTGCGACCGAGGATAACATTTGTGTTTCTCTTAACAATAGCATGAATGCAATTTGAAACTGATTTTTTTTTCTTCTTCTATTATTAATGCCTGCCTTTATCTGATTGAACAAAAAATATTCTGTGAGTCAGCCAAAGACTAAACATGATCATGATAATATTAAAAGTGCCATTCATAGTTCATAGTTTGGGGACCGGTCAAATGAGGAGAAATTGAAGGGAAAGAAATCACCCCCTTCCTCACCCGCAGAAAAAAGAGAAATTAATACGAGAGGCATAATTAGAAGCATTTGTTTTAATCAACACTTTAAAGTTGAACACAAAGTAATGGGTATGAAAAACAAGGATAGCGAATGAAATCAACTTAATCTTTTGCTCCGGTGGACTTCTAAACAAAAAGATTATCTGTCAAACAAAATGTATGCAGTCAGCCAAAAATATGTATTTCTAAAATATATATTTTAGCTGGAAATTAATATCTTTAAAAAAGATCCCAGGCATTCTACAATGACGTTGTAAGAAAAGTTCTAATTTTAAACTTGTCTTATCTTAATTCTTGTCTCTTTTCAGATCAGTGTATCAGAAATGCAACTTTGGATCCGGGAGAAGGAACGTTCGATCAATTGACATTGGGTACACCTATCAGAGGTAAGTTACTATCCACTCCACTCAGAGCACCTCCTTTCTTTCTTTCTTTCTTTGTATCTTCCCCTATCTATCTCTCTTTCTTTCATTTTGTCTCTAACTCTTACTCATTCTCTCTTTTTCTTCCCTTCTCTCTTCCCCTCGCTCTCAAAAAGAGAAACATCAATGTGTGTAACCTTTTCGTATTCTGCCTCAGTGCCTCCTTACGTCTCTTCAATCTCTCTTTTCCCTCGCTTCTTAATTCTTCTCTCTTCCTCTTCCTTTTCACTTCTTTCTATATCTCTTTCTCTCTCTCTCTCTCTTTATCTCTTTATCTCTTATTCCCTCTTTCTAAATAAAGACCCTCTCATTGCTACACATCAGTATCTATCTCCATCTCTTTCTCGTCCTCTTATTTCATCACAGTTCTTTATCCTTTCTATCTCATTTCCCTCCCATTCTCCCTCTCTCACTTTCCTTCTCTCTCTCTCTCTATTTCAAAGACACCCGCACCCTCAAACCCAACGCACTCCCACGCAAAATAGTTCAAGGACAAGCACCAATGCATCAATGCGTATTGTCTACATTAAAACTACAATAACAGCGAAGTTATTCATATACCATCGGGACAAATCGACCTTTGACCGAGTAAAACAAATTACAAAACTTAGTAAGGATATTAATAATTTAGTACATGTACTATGTCCCATTTGCAGGCCAAAACATGAAAAGGTTAAATTCCAATGTCATTTGAAAGATAATACCAATTTAGAACTTCTGCCAAAACGAAAGGGCTTGAAAATGTCATTTTGTGGGAAAATAACGACGATTAGTTGTCAAATCGACATAAGTGATTGCAATCACTTAAATAAATAGTCTAATGTTCAGACCCTTGTACCGAATGGTCGTATGCTTTGTGCTGCGCAAAGATTTTTGGCCATTACAAGAAGTGGGTTATTGATGAAGACAAATGCTGCATGTACCTGTTACAGCTCATTTATGTATATTATTACCAAAGAAAACAAAAAAGTCAGTCAGTCACTCAATAGTGTCTGACAGTGAAATCTATAAAGTAAACGGGTTTCCTTGCATAATTTGAATACTAGGACATTTGCTGTCCGCTGGAGCGTGTGACGCACAAGTATTAAAGGGATTAGGTAACTTTGTCTCAGATTCTGAAACAAAATCCTGGATTAAGCTCATGCTGCAATGATAATTATTAACCTTTAGGTCAGTCGGTCAGTCAGGAACCCTATGACTTTTACAAGCCGATCGCCTGTCCGATTATCAAGATATTTATGATTGGAAATGGAAATCAAATTTTGCGTTTTCCTAACGGTTTTCATAACACTACAGTCTATTGGGGAAAACGAGTATGGTAAAACCGGTCACTCAAAGATTTTTACTTTTTTGAGGCACTTCTTGATCATTTTGATTTTTTTTAGCGCTTCAATATTACACCATATCACAGACACTGTTACCACGTAGGGCCGTGCATCTCCGATTTAACATTGTTAAACGATGCCTTTAAAGGAAACCTCAACCCAAGAAATAACTTTACTTATTCTGAGAGATTTATTATATCCTTGCCCCATTAATATACAAGATTTCCCACCAAAATGTATGGGAGAGGCATTAAGCAAGAATAATGTACAGTTTCTCACCATGATATGGGCATCGCAATTTTATTGATAAGGTGACGTACTATGTGAAGTCGTTTATCAAGTTAATATATTAAAATTTATGGATGCTTCCTTCCCAGGTGTGTGTGGTGATGAAGCATTTCATTCACCTGCTATTATCCTTTGTACTACAAGTGCCAGAACGCCAATTGCATAAATAAGTTTGTGCTCTTCTGGGGTAAAGGTTTTGTTTATAAATGAAATAGATTTGTCTACTGCTATATTTTTGTATTTTTAAATGAATTAGTTACAATTTATTGTTTCCCTGTTATATATTTTTCACCAAATATAATCTCTTTCTTCTCAGATATGATTTTTCCTCAACGAAAAGTAAAGGTTTTTGTTATTTATTTATTTAGAAAGTCTTTCGAACTATAGCTTGGTACATAAAACATGTACAACTTCTACTGGTACGTCACATTTTAAAGAAAATGGTTGCGCACATGTCATGCTAAAAGGCATCACATCATGCCAAGAATATCTTTATTTATATATCTGTTGTACAAAGGGCAGGAATTTGGGGTGAGGTTTCCTTGAAGGTCTTTTTGTGTTTCGTCTTCTCAGTTCTCTAATATCTCCAAAAAGAATATATTCGTGTTCGTAGATTTTTTTCCTCAACTGTAAACGAAGGAAATTAGGTACAGAATGCAGAATTGCGTTCAAAGGATGGTTATTAATGTTATATGGAAAAACAGTGAAAGCTTTGGCGAGTATAGGTGTTTCTATAGGCAAGTTTAGCCGTCCAAAATCATATTTTGAGTCCTTTATTGTTTTACAAAGAAATGCTTACGCTTCTGTTTAATAGTAATAAAAGGTTTACTACCGAACATTGTATCAGAATGAACAATAAAACCAACCATTATTTAAACCTCTTCAAATAACTTATAATTGTGATAGGCCTACAAATGGCCGATTAAGCTCTTTGACTGTAAAGGATGGTAAATAAAAAATATTTACAATGTAAATATTTCGAAAGATTAATTTTTCAACAAATTTTGAATACTTTCATCACAGTTACCACAATTTACGTATTACATTTGATCTCCTTTCTCGTGGCCGGTTTTGCACCAACAGAAACTCACGAGTGTTTTCGGGAATGTGGCTCGTCGGGACCGATGGCGTGTCGATACACCTTCAACGTAGAATGGTATTCAACGATGTCGAGGGCTTGTTACAACTGCCCTTGCAACCTGACCGACTGTGGACGTAAACGGTGCGTGGCGGCGGACGGTTTCCGTCGTCCTATAGCTGTGGTCAATCGACAGTTGCCTGGTCCTACGATTGAGGTGAGCCAGTTTGGGTCAAATTCTCACCCACTGATCTTACATTTGCTCCGGCAACAATTGCTTTGGGCCTCATTTCGTAAAAAATAGAAGGTTTGGTTTCGAGTTGGAATTGGCTTTTAAGTTAGGTTTAGACTATTAAGTCTAAACCTAACTTAAAAGCCAATTCCAACTCGAAACCAAACCTTCTATTTTAAAGTAAAGAACTTGACCTCGGAGTTATTGTCGCTGAAATGTGTTCCACACCCATTACTAATTTAAATTTAAAACCTGACATTGTCCAATATGAGATGGTAAACCGCGGCGTAAGTATTATCTGAACAAAGCTTGACTGCATGATATCCTGTAGGTTTGCAAAGGAGATCGTATCATAGTCGAAGTCAACAACGAACTCGATGACGCCGAAGGGGTCACGATCCACTGGCACGGACTTCTTCAGCGGGGTACACCATACATGGACGGGGCAAATCTTATCACTCAGTGTCCTATCCAAGCCGCCGCGTCCTTCACCTATAATTTCATCGCCGATCGAGCAGGTACCCACTGGTGGCACGCTCATGCAGGATTCCAGAGGAGTGATGGCCTCTTCGGTCCGATCATTGTCAGGGAATCCGAAGAGGTAAGCATACTGTTAAGATGATGATAATGCTGATGAAGATAATGATACAAATAATGATAAAAATGATGATAATAATCAACAAATAAATAGAGTCACTCCCACTACAGGGGTTCTAATCCTAGTGGAATACCTTACAAATATTCGTCTATTCAAATTAGAATATTATTTTCAAAACTTCTTTGAGCGAATTTTGTTGTAAGTCGTATGTCATTCGTAAGCCTGACTTTGTACCCGGTATGATTTATTTCACATGCAATCTGGTTAGTCGGGATGTTAGTGTCTAGATTTGAAATCTTTTTCATATTGTAACCGTGAATCAAGTGTTAATGATGTTTTAACCCCCTTTAGGACAACCCGCACAGCGCCCTCTACGACTATGATCTGCACGAACACACTGCAATTATAAGCGACTGGAAGCATGAAACCACCGTTGAGGTGTTCGTACTGGAAGTCTACGCAGATGTAAATGAGAGCCCTCAGTCTATCATAATCAATGGCAAGGCACAGTTTGTTGGATACACTGATGAGAATAATGGTACTTCGCACGCCACTCCTAGAGAAGTCTTCGAAGTAGAAGAAGTAAGTAGTCGGTCGATTTTGTTCTTCTAATTTATCCAGTAGGTCCCTATTTTCACTGTACTCTACTTACAAAATTAATCTCAGTGATGAACATCATCGAATCTTTCTTTTACCGTACATCACAAAAACGTCTTTAACAATTCAACGTTACTTATACACTTACTCCACTTCTACTCCTTCGTCACCCTTCAGTCAAGGCTATTGCTTCAATCCAGAATGTTCTCCAGGTTTCCAGCTCTCTTTGATACGCATTGACAATGATCTTGACTTTGACGTGCAGTTTGACCTTGGGAATAAGATTGGCCTCGGAAATTTGCTCGAGAAATGATTTCGAGAATGACCTTGACACCGATCTTGAGATTAAGTCCAATCTGATCTTGTTTTGTTTGCTTTCATTCAGGGCAAGCGTTACCGTCTTCGGTTGATAAGTACCGCAAACGGTGGTGAAGCCTTCAGGGTGTCTGTGGATAACCACACCCTTACCATCATAGCCAGCGATGGAGACAATGTACAACCTGTAGAAGTGGATACCCTTGTCATATATGGTGGAGAAAGGTAAAGTACATAGTAACGGCAAAGTACACAGTAACAGACAAACATATAATATTACTATCTAAATCCTCAGTGATTGCTTTCGACCACGGGTATAAAAAAAAAATTATTTTGAAAAAATAAAGTGGAGATGGATACAAACTTGTTGTACATAGGAAATCGGAAACGGCTTGTAAAGAATCGTAGAAGTAGCAATTTCTACGGAGTGACCTTTGAAATTTAAGAACACCTTGTAATTGTTTTTTGGAAAAAGGGTTTTCCTTAAACTCTGGAAAGTGCAGATAGTATATTTCTATTTAGATTTTTGATCTTATTATTGTTATATTGGAATCAAAATTACATGCGGGCATGGATGTTATTAACAGTTAGCCTGTATTATCATTATGTTTTTTAAAATTTTTTTAAAGTCTTTATTTATGTATTTATTTATTATTAATATTATCATTACTGTTATCCATATATATTTTTGGAGGAGGGGGGATGTATCGAATAATATTTACCGGCATGTTAACATCAATCCTTGAATGGTGGGATGTTACAGCCCCTTTTAGTGACTCATCTGTGTCACAGTGATCGTCTTTTCAATATCCATCATGTTATATCCCTTTCCCAAAAGATATGATGTTGTCCTCAACGCCTCTCAAACCGGTGGAGGGAACTACTGGATGAAGGTAAGCGAATCTCGAGGAAGAGCCCAAAACCAGGGTCTAGCAATCATCAGGTACAGCGGTGCCCCCGAGTCTAACCCCACCATGAGCCCATCTGAAGTGCGAAATGGGGTCACATTCCAGAAAAGGAACACACCTGCTTCAGCTGACGTCATCACAGTTAATCAATTGGTTGCCATAGGTAAAGGGGCCCATCGAGGGACATTAACCAGTCTTTAATTTAAAGCTCAAACAAAGCATGCATTAAGTTCAGTATGCGTTTCGGAAATGGGCTAGTTCGCTTGCTGAGGTATTGCATTATGGGTTAGAAGGAAACATTGAGCAAACATAAATATTTCCTTGTCTATAAACCCGGTGTCTTCCAATGCCAAGATGTGTATATCAAACAAATTTGTAACGAACAGGATATATATAGAACACATTTATATACCTGTATGCAATGTCTTTATTATTATACACAATACTAGATACCCTCTTATCGTCTTCGTTTCAGCTTGTCTGAAGTAACTTTAGACCAACATCATTGTTCTGTAAGTCCTATTCAAATTGTAATTGGGTCTCCCTAATTGATGTTCTAAATACGTTAATAACAATCTCATGCAATGTCAAACGCTATTTTTATAGTGATTCAATTTCGGTTTTATTTACTTTACAGTAAAATACAAGAAAACATGAAATAAAGTAAAGAAATTCTACATTTACACATAGTAGTTCAATAACAACTTAAACGTAACTTCATGCATTAAAACAAGATAATGTTAAACAGTAATTACTATATAGAGTTAAATAATTACTGTTTAACATTATATTTTTTAAAGCATGAAGACTAATTACAGAAATGTAATGATGTTTAATTACAGAAAATGCAACGTTACCGCAGGAAAATAAGCGTACTTTCTACATGACTACAGACTACAATCAGGTAAGGCATGATCCATGAGAGTGAATAATCTTGGTAAAGATATAATGTGGACAGGGGGAATAATGTATTTCTTTTCTTCATCAATCTTTATGTTTGCTTATTCTTAGTCATGTCCCATTACTTCTTCTTTTCATTTAAGCCTCACGCTTCTTCCCAACTGTCATCCCTCAAATTGTCGTTTCTTTTTACATCACATTTGAAACCACTCGTCACCATTCAACTCCTTCGCCGTTCTCTCCTTGTTCTGAATCGCCCTGCAAGATATTTTCCAATGTATTGTCTGGTAATACTTCACCCTTTCAAATGCGTCACTCTGAATCATTACTAGTATTCTGCCGTCGCTCTACACTCATTTTCTTCGTTTGCTCTCCCTTCGTCTACTTAGGAATTACCCTTGCATTATTTCTATTTACTTCAGAATCTTTGTAAACATTTAATTCCTTCATTTCTTTGTTTTTAAATATTGTCTTCTTTCCCTCTTTAACACCTATTACATCCCATTCATTGTTCTTGTTTGTCTAGGCAAACTGTCCTTCGTCACTGTTGTGTTGTGGGTTGGAAACTAATAACTATTAGGTTAAATAAATATAAGTATAGATACAAACAAAATGGAGCCTGCAGAAACACGTGTGGTTGCTTTGGTAGTTTAATCCAGACTCAATATCCATGTGCTTATTACATGTGCTTATTACATGACATCTTTCTGTGTACAGAACAGAAGATCCTTGCATACACTTGCATTGTGTGTATGCATCTAATATGAATAATAATGAGCAGCGCCTAAACAGCTGCACTACATTTTTAAGTTAGCTTGAATGGCATGTTAGTTTCAATGGCATGTTATTTTCAATGAACCTGTTTCTAAATATAACATTCACCTGTTACGTATTCTGCTTTTATTATTAATTCCTACTCTTTCGTCACTCATCAAATCTTCCTCCTCGTCACCCTTCCCTTTTACTCATTCGCCACCCTTCTCTCATACTCCTTGGTCACTCTTCTCTTCTACTCCTTGGTCGCTCTTCTCTTCTACTCCTTGGTCACTCTTCTCTTCTACTCCTTGGTCACCCTTCCCTTCAACTCCTTGGTCACTCTTCTCTTCTACTCCTTGGTCACACTTTTCTTCTACTCCTTGGTCAATCTTCTCTTCTACTCCTTGGCCATCCTTCTCTTCTACTCCTTGGTCACTCTTATCTTCTACTCCTTGGTCACTCTTCTCTTCTACTCCTTGGTCACTCTTCTCTTCTACTCCTTGGTCAATCTTCTCTTCTACTCACCCTTCCCTTTTACTCCTTGGTCACCCTTCCTCCTTGGTCACCCTTCCTTTTACTCCTTGGTCACCCTTCTCTTCTACTCATTGGTCACCCTTCTCCTCTACTCCTTTGTCACTCTTCTCTTCAACTCCTTGGTCACCCTTCCCTTTACTCCTTGGTCACCCTTCTCTTCTACTCCTTCGTCACCCTTCCCTTTTACTCCTTGGTCACCCTTCTCTTCTATTCATTGGTCAGTCTTCTCTTCTACTCCTTGGTCACTCTTCTCTTCTACTCCTTGGTCAATCTTCTCTTCTACTCCTTGGTCACCCTTCCCTTTTACTCCTTGGTCACCCTTCTCTTCAACTCCTTGGTCACCCTTCCCTTTTACTCCTTGGTCACCCTTCTCTTCTACTCATTGGTCACCCTTCTCCTCTACTCCTTGGTCACTCTTCTCTTCAACTCCTTGGTCACCCTTCCCTTTTACTCCTTGGTCACCCTTCTCTTCTACTCCTTGGTCACCCTTCCCTTTTACTCCTTGGTCACCCTTCTCTTCTACTCATTGGTCACTCTTCTCTTCTACTCATTGGTCACTCTTCTCTTCTACTCCTTGGTCAATCTTCTCTTCTACTCCTTGGTCACCCTTCTCTTCAACTCCTTGGTCACCCTTCCCTTTTACTCCTTGGTCACCCTTCTCTTCTACTCATTGGTCACCCTTCTCCTCTACTCCTTTGTCACTCTTCTCTTCAACTCCTTGGTCACCCTTCCCTTTTACTCCTTGGTCACCCTTCTCTTCTACTCATTGGTCACCCTTCTCCTCTACTCCTTGGTCACCCTTCTCTTCTACTCATTGGTCACCTTTCTCCTCTACTCCTTGGTCACTCTTCTCTTCAACTCCTTGGTCACCATTCTCTTTTACTCCTTGGTCACACTTCCCTTCTACTTCTTGGTCACACTTTCCTTCCACTTCTTTACATTTCACTTATGTACCTTCGTCACCCGTCAATTCTAATCGCGATATCCTTCATATTATTAAATATCCGTCCTTTTGCCGGTCTTGTCCTTATACTCCCAATCTCTCCACAATAATATGTCTATTGTGCTTAAACAGAGCTTGAACTCGTTTGCCAACCTCTATTTAAGTTTTAAGTTACCTTTTGTTTTCATCTCCTCAGTCTAAAAAAACAATTTGTTAAGTCCATCGCTCCCAAGAATACGTTTGCACATTTCAAGTTAAATATTAATTTTGATGTGTTGAACTGCATTGTCCTAATTACTTCCACAATCTACCCTTCCTCACAGTTTGCCGATTTACGTTATTGGGAAGATGAATACAACCCGCTGGTCAATGATCGCGCCTTTATGAATCCAAGCTACGCACTACTCTCCCAGTACAACGACGAGACTGACTCCGAGGATCTCTGCTTTTTTGAAGATGAGGAGTTTAATCAGAAGTGCAAAACGGAGTTCTGTCGCTGTACCCAAGTCCTTCAGGTTGAGTTGAATCAGGTAGGTATTATTACTCATCATAATGATGATAATACTGCTAATGATACTGATAATAATGATGATGGTGATGATGATAATGATAATTATAATAATAATAATAATGATATACTTATATGGCGCATTTTCCATATACATGTTTAAATGCCCTTTACAATTATGTTGTTAACGGAAGAGGTGAGTTTTGATATATGTTTTGAAGAAATTGAGTGATTGGTGGTTTCGAAGATATTTGGATAGGTTATTCCAAGTTTTGGTAGCATCTTGGCATCAAAAATAATAATGATAATAACATTACTGAAATTGACAATAATAATAATAATAATAATAATAATAATAATAATAATACAAATAATTAAAATCATGATAACAATACTAATGCAACAACAACAACAGCAACATGAGTCCCTCTATCCTCTATTTACATGTCTTTCACTTCTCCTTCTCTATTATACCTATACATCCCTTCTTTCTTCTACTTCTGTTCACGCATCATTCATCCTGACCTTCTTTAACCATAGTAGAGGTCGAGTGGTTTAAGCAAAGGTCGTGGGTTAGATCCCCGACACGGCACTCATGTCATTTGGCAAGGCATCAATCTACATTTGTCACTCCATACCCACCTCACGGTGATCATTTTGTAGGAATAATCCCCAATGAGTGGAGAGTGTACATGTTGTGCGTGTACGAATCCGATGCTGACCGGAGTAATAATATATGTGAAGCGCTCATAGACGGTATTTCGTGTAAGCGCTATATACATCTAGATTATTATTATTATTATAGTTTTTGCTGTTTAATTGTGCTCTTTCCTCATGACATCTTCATTTTCCCCTCTATTACTTTTCTTTACTTTGCTCTCTCTCTCTCTCTTCTCACCCCTGCTCATTCTTTTGAATCCTGCATCTTCTTCTCCGGCTTTGTCCTTCCTCCTATTTCTGATACTTATTCTCCTCTATTTTACTGTTTTCTTCTACTACTCCTTTGCTTTCTTCGTCTACATTTTCTCCTTCTTCTACGTATGACCCTGGTCACAACCTTTCTAAGCTTCTTTCACTTCATCTGTCCATGTTCCATTTCAGACGGTTGAGATCGTTATAGTGGACGAGGGTAAACTGTATAACAGTATACACCCCTTTCATCTCCACGGATTCTCATTCTACGTCCTCGCTCAGGGATTCGGCGGAGACCGTCTTGGCGTAACCGAAGTAATGGCAATGGATCGGAGTACGTATATAGTAGGAGATGATTCAATATCACATAGGTTCACATGAGAGTCCATAAGTTTAGCGTGTGGTTGTAAACTTTGAGGTTATCTTGTAATACAGGACCGTGTAAACATACTAGTGGATTCGAAACTAGAAGTTTTAAAAGCGATCGATTGTACGGTTAATCCAAGAACTACGTGCTCCCGGGGGTTGGAGGGGGAAGTCCTTACTCAAGGGATGATATTTATCTTCGATGTTTCGCCAACCAGTAGTTACAATATTTCCTTCCTCGCCTAGTAGTTTAAAACTTCGGACCCTTCTTGTTTATGTCTCTTGTAAACCTCTTCGTTTTAGTGGGTCTTAGTTAAAATCTGGTGAAGTTTTAAAAACTTAAAATAGAAAACTACGACGGGGTCCTCGAATGTCCATTTAAACGGGAAGCCTTGAGAGTAATGCGATCCATAGTACTTCATTTTCAGTAATGGCTCTAGAATATTTTTGGTGAATTTTTTTCATTTTTCATTTTTCATTTTTCATCTTTCATTTTTTTTTTTTTTTTTTTTTTGGGGGGTAACGATGGGGATTTACAGTGTAAATATTCCTATGATATACATGCAGAGTTTAAATACCCGACAAGGGTTGCAAAAGTATTGGACCTACATTTCTTCATCTCTTCATTTGCAAGTATTTTGGGAATACAATTTTTTGTAAAGGAGAATAACAATATTTCAGAAAAAAAGATTCACAAGGAAATGAGATGCCTTAAAATTCGCTACAAGTGATGGTGAAAACCAAATATATTCCACAGCATTTGCTTTTAAATATCTTTCAGTATTATTGCGTAATTTCCATCCCTAGATGGAACCATCAAGAGGAACTTCAACAATCCACCAGAGAAAGATACGGTGATCACAATGAATGCTGGTTACACCGTCATCCAGTTCGTTGCCGATAACCCTGGCTGGTGGTTCTTCCATTGTCACAACGAGTTCCACCTTCTTGTAAGCCCGTCAAGAAAAGTAGATACATGATGAATTTAACTGATTTCAAAGATTTAAACTTAATGAAAGAGGAATCTGAGTACTGGGTATGCCATTAGATTGTGAAAGGGAGGCAGGATGGCTGTGGTAGATCAGTGGTCTCGTAACCAGGAGATCCCGGGTTCGATATCAAGTCGATATGGTGTAGTGCCCTTTGGTAAGGCATTAATCCTCATTACCAAGTCCCTCGGTGAGGTCATAAAGCCATCGGTCCCCTGGTTGCTTACTTACAAGCATACACAAGCTTTGGCATATCATGAGAGCTTGATGCGATTTTTGCACGTATTTTCTAGTCATATTTCAAATTCGAAGGAATTTGAAGAGAAATCCTTTTTGTGCAAATTTCTGCTGATATATTTTGCGTCTCCAATTGAAATCTGCAAACATGATAATGACATATTTCGTAGTCCGAACAAAAATTCGAATGAAAGGAATTATGACTACAATCATGACAATTGCATATTGATATGGATATTGGTTGAAACAAATTGTAACAACGAAATAATCAGTATTTGAGCACTCGAGTGCCTTCTATAGAAAAAAATATTTTCTAATGATAATCTCTATTTAAAATTTCATTGTTTTATTCATTTGTAATTTTTGTTGGTAACATCCGCAGACCGGTATGGCTATAGTTGTCCGTGTCGGATCACAGTCCGATCTCCCACCGCTACCGGACAACTTCCCGACGTGTCGTTCCTTCCAACCTTCCAACTCGACATCGCCATCATCATCGCCATCACCAAGACCACCACGACCACCATCACCACCACCAGACATGGTACAGTTCCCACTTTCTACTGTTATTGCTTTAGCCATAGTCGTCGGCGTTCTTGGTCTCCTCGTCATCATCCTACTCCTCGTGGTTGTTTGTAGACGTCAGGGCACCCCTTCCCCGGCGTCATCGGCAACGAATGAAGAGATGAAGGGCCATGATGCACCATGGGGTGCTAAGACAGATTAGCCATATCAAACCTGATTGATCTGATCCTTAAGGCTTGTTCAGATATGGCGCTAAACCGCAGAACCCCCAACATTAAAGTTTTCATTGCAGGATTAAAATAATCTGTACATGGTAAATGAGTTGGCAACAGGCACTCCATAAAAGTGTGGACTAAGTTAAGCCAGGCTTAACTTAGTACGCGCTATCGGAATACCACCCAATGGGTTTTCTTAACGTGTAAATGAATGGCAACTGCGCGCAACAATGGTCCTGCGCGTGTATTCATCGAGCTCTGTTTTACAAGATATAACATTTGACGGGCATTATATGTTACGTCATCACAAAAATATAAATCGTCTTGGCTTTGCCGCGTCATATCTGAACGAGGCCTTAGTGTTGTCATTTTTGTTGGGATGGTTAAAGTAGAAAACTGCTATTTCTGTAAGACTATTAATGCTGCTGTAGTAAATTGTGGGCTGAAATAATTTTGGCAAATTATCTTTGTGTCGTTGTTATAACATGCAGACATGTTTACGTAGTTGATATTATATTCTTAGCTAAATTTCTTACTCTGAGGGTATATAAAAGGTATTCAATTAATCATGTTGTAGTCTTATACATTATTGTTGTTCCACAAGGGTCAATATAGGAAATTCATTTTTGTGTGACATTTATCTTATTTTCATGTAATTGTATGATAGATCTAGTGTAATAATATGACCAGTTTTTCAAACCTGAGTAAAGGTTACAAATACAATTATTCCTCACCTAAGAGAATACTGTTTTCCTTTGACTCCATGAATAACACATCGATATTTTGCTGTTATTTTCAACCTCCATTACACATTACGTAATGTACAAAATCTTATGAAGATCATTAAGAACTGTGGACAAGCGCTTGGGTGTAATGTCAAATGCACCCCATCATTATCGATAATGTATCATTATCAAATAAATAATTTCACTTAAAATATATATGACTTTTAAAATGTTGTGGTTCAGAAACAGCGATCCTCACAAGAAGGCAAGCTCTTTATAACTCAATAGCAAAGTCGATACTCTTGTTTGTTATCTGGTCTGTGCGACTCTAAACTGAAAATTTCTCATCAAAATTATTTCATTATTCCATGTAGATGAACGTTAACATTTTTCATGTGTAAGGGAATTACTTTGTACTTTGTATAGTCATTTATGTATCACGTATTGAATCCTCACTGATTGACTTGACTCTTGAAAGTTCGGGTGAAACAATTTCTAAGCTTGGTCATATAAATGTACGTTTTAAACAAATTGTTTAAGAAGACGTTAAATATTCAAGCAGACGGCAGGAGTTTCATAATATATCTGGCCTCAACATTTTACTCTTAGGCCCTACGATTGTTTTGAAAAATAATATACCGAATAGGAATGAGCTGTGAGAAAGTATCATCATAACTTCTAATTTCAAATGTTACACAGCATTAACAACCATTTATCATGAAACTCCTTCATAGCGGTAATAACATTGGATAAGAATTATGAGAAGAAATATATCGGATTACTTATAACAGTAGGGTTTCTTCAAAATTACGTTTCCTCCTTTCTCTCTGCTTTCATATAGGTGTTAATATATCGCATACTTTGCAGTGGTGGATCGCGGGAGGGGGCAAAAACAATAGGGAAAAGGGGAATAGAGAGGGCGATTGAAGAAAAAGGAGAAAAGACAGAGAAAGGAATGTAAAAGAGAAGAAGAGAGAGGGAGAGAGGAAAAGGACAGAGAGAGAGAGAGAGAGAGACAAAGATAGAGAGAGAGAGAGGGGGAGAGAAGAAGAAGATAAGTGGAAAAGAAATTGTCATATTTTGTTCAATTGTTGCCTAAAGTAGTAATTGGTGCACATAAATCCTTGCACAGGTCTAGGTTTCATAAACAGTCGACTTTTTGGAAATAATTGTACAAATAAAGCGGCAAATTATTTTCTACGTGAGGGCATTACTGATGTAGGGAGACGCAACTCCCATTTAATTGACTTTGTGTAAATATTGCGGGGTTTTTTTTTTGTTTTGTTTTTTGGTGTGTATTCATTTTATACTATTTGCAATTTTTTCATTATTTTCTAGTTTCAGATTTAATAAAACAAATAAATCCTCACAAAATATGGAGATTTGCTTTTTGAATTCCGTGATGATAATGATATACATTTGTGTGGTGTATTTAAGGCAGATATATATTCGTATATCTTGGAACATAATAATAATTATAGAAATATATCTTTTGACCAAACCTGAATCCCATAAAAGACATTTGCACTATGCTGATTTATTTTTTAATTTTTTATATATCATTGTTATTGATTGATAAATTATAAATGTCATTATTGATCAATTGTTAGATTGATTGCACTAAATATTACACTGCCCTACCAAAGTTTGGGTACACCTGTAATCGGAACTGATTTTTGGTATCATACTGAAGAGTAAATATCAGCATTCAAGTTGACACCTGGGGATGTTTCACAAAGCCTTTTTTTCAATGACAAATAACAAAATTCAGTGACAAATCTGCTGATAACCAATCAGAAGCAAGGATTTCTGTAGCTTATAACAAAAACTGCCATTTGTCACTGATTACAAGTTTTCTGAAATGGGGCCCTGGTAACCATATGCAAAGCGTTTTAGGAGGCAGTAATTCGTTTAAAAAGGTAACATACTCCCAGCGAATCATTCCCGGTATAAAGAGATGGTTACTGGTTTGGTCAATCGTGCTAGCATCATTGCTCTTTCGGCATTCTGCCAAATCTTCTCTTAGCTTCTACTGATGAATACTCAAAATGTGTCCATTAAAAACAATAATCATTCCTTAGCGCAAGACATACAGAATATTAGTATTTTCATGTAAGACACACATCAACATTTTTGGAATCCCACAGTGCTTTGTTGATTTCCTTTCTTTTCAAGAGATGTAATAGTCTGTGGATAATTCTGTGCTTTTGTGTTATTCTTACATGAAAATAATGACTAAATGAATATAGGTATGTCATCATCATGAGATGCAGATTTCTATATTTTTCAAAGTTTTCAGTTTTAATAATCATGCTTCATATCATAGAGACTTTTCACCAAAGAATGGGCCTCTGGTAGCAACCACAGAAAGGTACATCCTGGGCATCAACCTGGTCAAGTTGTAGAGGTAGTCACTGGAAATGTCTTTTCGTACCTTCCGAAGAATCTGTCATAGATGAGGCTCACTTGTTGGGTATTTTTCTCAGACCAGCCTGTCCAGCTCATCTCATAGCAGCTTTAATAAATAATGTCCATTGGTTGGGGTTGTTTCAGTACAGGGAAGATTGGCGGTTGCTTAAAGTGAAGGGTATACTCGACCAGCATGGCTACCACACCATCCTACAGCGGAACGCCATCTCATCAGGAAAACGTCTGATTGGGGACTAGTTTGTCTTTCAGCAGGACAGCGACTCTACAGAATCCCCAAGGCAGTGCAAAACTGCCTTTAGAAAAAGAAAGAACGGGTCCTGAGGAGCATGGATTGGCCATTCTAGTCCCTGGATCTGAATTGGATAGGACTGCTACGGGAAAAGCTGGACAGGAGGGTTTGAGAAACGTGCCGTGACAGCCACTGGTCGGGAGTTTGTTGTCAGACGTCGCGAAGAGGTTTTGGGCAGTCTTTAAAAGCTTCAAAAGCGGAGTATTTTTATCGGCTGGAGTTAAAGTTAAAGCCTTAAGACAAAGTCACACTAGGCGTAGTACCGGTTACCGACTTTTGACAACGGAAAAATGCGGAGACCGTCAACAACGAAGTGCAAGAATGTATAGTGGGTGATCGGTTGTAGGGCAGGAAATTAAAATAATAAGCAAGAAATGTACTTTCCTTGTGCATGTTTGTGCCGGTGATTATACTCCTTCTCCATTATAAAACTTGGCGACCGTTGCAAGAACATCTGCCTTTGATTTCCAACCAGTCATTTCTTATCACCGATCAGTCGGGGCAAATTAGTTTATGAAAATCTCTCACGACGGGTTATTTTCGTACGACATTCGGCAACTGATCGCTCGTTGTAATTAATAATTACTAAATAAGAAATAAATTGTTCATGTGGAATATGACACCATTTCGATATTTACCCAGTAACAGGTAATGTCAATCGACAAAAGTGGACTTCACTTTTACGACCTACCGGTCATATGTAATGCACTGTGCCCTACCCTAGGGCCATAAGGATTTCTCATCACAATATTGAATTTTCCTCACCCTCGAGATATGAAGACAAGTTGGCGTATTTTTGACGGGACTACGGGTTCGCTGCTTTAGAGACCTTTGCATAGAGAGACACATTAATTGGTAATTCAAACAAATCTGGGGTCAGTGAATTATGATGAAATACACATAGACATTGACTACTATGTGGCTTTAAAGGAAAATCCCCCTTGATAGACAACTACTCTCAAAGGAAAACAGAAATCGAAGAAGCAGTCTCGTGAAAATTTGAATAAAAAGAAAATAATAACAAAATGAGAAAGTTATGAATTTTAAAAAGGTGTAGTGGGCCCTTCAAATTGACCGAATGTCACTGACGTATTAGTGGACTACTTTCCCATTTGTTTCAACATGCTCTCCAAACTATATTTTGAATAGTGCCCCAAGCGGGAGATGAGAAAGATAGAAATTGATGATATTTGTTAACGATATACGTGAAAGTTGTCCGCGACTACTTCACAATCCTGTGATCAAATTGCCAATTTGCGATTCGCAAAGATTCAGTGACATCATATTTCAAACATTCACAACTTTCTTATTATTGGTCCGATATATTTCAAACTCTCGTAATTCCGTCTCTCTTATTTTGCTGCTGTCATACACGTGAACTTATAACGAAGGCTGGATTTCCCTTTAAATAGCCCTGCCCTATCATCCGCTCAATCTGACTTGCGTGCATTGAACAAATAAGTAATTTGCATGAAAAATAAAGTTTTCTAAGAAGTGCGTTTCTTTCCAGCATTGGGGTGGCCGGGAGGGAGTCACTTGGGTAACCTTTCAAAAATTAGAATAAAAACAAATAATATGCAATTTCTCTGTACTTTTAAAATGTAGAAATCCAGCGCAATGTCGTCTCTTTTTGCATTGGAAAAGAGCAAAAAAGCGAGTTTCAATCACACTTCGGCCGCTCTCGCAAGCTCTCACTCGTTCCATTGTGGTCAGGCGGCTTTGGGGTGAGCGGCTATATGAATATACTAATCGTTAGCTTAATTCTTCTGGTGTTTCACCTGTTTTGATTGATTGTATATTGTTGTCGGAATAAACTTGAAGGAAACACAAACGCTTGACCAATACCCTTCAGCGTCTGAAGTCCCGGATGCACGCGCAAATAAATAGGTTCTAATGACGTCATTATCGCTAAATCGGCGTCTTTTATCGTAAAATGCTACACTTTAACAATGTTTATACATCTACTTTAATTATTAGTAAAATATAACATTATTTCGTCTGATACCAATGAAGTTTTGGGATTTATTTAATGAGTAATTTTTAAATAAGAGCCATTTTACTGTTTTAATTTACTGGAACGTACCATTAAAGTCGAAGGGTAGAAAGATGCATTTTCTAACCGCGCCAAATTTCATTTACGTACCTACATTCTGCTAAATGAGTTCGTGTTGTTTGTCAAGAATCCACTGCTTTCTGCTTCACTAAACGTCCATGTACGGAGTCGTTTATCAACTAAATGTATTCAAATGTACGTACGCTTCCTTCCAAGGTCTTTGTCGTGTTGAAGCATTTTAATCATCTGCTATTATTCTTTGTACTCCAATTGCCAGAAGACAAATTGCATTTTGGATTTTATAGTTTTATTCAATAAGTAAGTCAATAAAATACTATCTTCTGCACAATAAAAACAATGCATGTGTGTCCCTCTTGTACATGTACTGTACCTCTCCCCTCATTGTGTCAAATTTATTTACCTATTCACATAATGAAACTATACCTGCCCGATGAAGCCAGTGTCCCGTGTCCGATGAGCACTCAACCATGGACCTATTACGGATGGACATTCGTCGTTTTCTTAACGAATTCATTGTGATTGTCTCCGTCAATGTCGTTTCAATAACATTCCGTACATGTTTCTTCACTTTGATCTCATGAGGTCCACCGCCAAAAAGCCGGGACAGAATCAAGATAGTGATTTTACACATGTTAATCATAATGCGCAGAAGATAATAACTCGCTTAAATCATGGAAAATCGATGTGCAGTTCTGGTTTATAATCGGAAATTGTTGTTCCGTGTACTGTATTTTATTTTGGAAAAACACGTTTATATTTCCAGATAGAGGTTTATTTGGATTGGTTGTGATTTAAAATCCCGTTTCCCCCAATTTCCTCATAATATTCCAAAGTTACAATGCACAGGGCTTATAAAGATCATGGCCTTCTAATTGTTTTATAAGGTCATGGGTGTGTGCGAAAGTGTGCGAATCAGTAATAATACATTTCATATCACCAAAATCGTCTGCTTTTCCACTTTGCTGCTCCCCATTGGGGATGCTTTTTATAAAAGACACACTCTTACAGAGCACACCATCCAAACAAAACCAAAAAAAGGGAAACTGCTCCCTTGTCAATGACCGATAATGCTTGAGCAGTCGTTATTGTTAGAACAGCTGAATGTTCTCATTAAGATGCACATAATCAGAAGGCGGTGGAACTCATTGGATCAAAGAAAGAATCACGTCGAATGTCCATCCGTAATAGGTCCATGACTCAACACTGTGTGGGAGTTATAATAGCCTACTCCCTGTGCTGACTTCGTAGTTGCTGTACACATGCTATGATCCGTGCGTGCGATACGAGCGACTGTAGATCGGACGTGCACACAATACATGCACACATCATTACACGCACGTGCTTCTATTACATGCTACCAGGAAGCTGTAATAAATGGAGATCCCGTCCAAGAGGCCCTTTACAGGCCCAGCGGAGCACCCCAATTTGCATATCATTAGCGGCCCGTTTTATTTGAATATACCCTTACAAAAAGTACCATGGTAACCATGGTTTTTTTTGCTCCAAATTACCATCCACCATATAACCATGGTATTCATTGTACCAAACAATGAAATACATAGCTATGTTTATCATTGTTTGAAACCATGGTAACCATGGTTACTACGGTTACCATGGTGGATGGTAATTTGGACAAAAGAACCATGCCAACGGAATCCGAACATGTGTTTGCTAGAATGTAAAATCTTAAAATTTGCGTTGCGCCTTTACTACTGCCAATATCGCTATGAAACTTTCCATACTAACTACAATTATTATGGACTTGATATCAGTGAAATAAATATGAAATTCCATGGAATAAAACTCGAGATACTAGCTTCACCCCTCGATAAACACGCCGTCTATTTTTTTCTGACTCTCCCCTATATCCAGCAATGCAGGAAGTTTAGAGATTTGGTATGAATGTTCATGAGGGTTAAATCCATATATGGGCGAAATTTTCGCTTAGCCGATGGAGTATTTTTATAGTTATAAGTTCTGTTTCATGGGGCTTCATTCTCAAAGTAATTGTACTCTTCGGGCTCAGTGCATTCGGCCGGGAAGACATGTATAACCCAGGCACACGCGAGGTTTAGACATAACACACATTTGAATGAATGGGACTGGTCATAACATTTTGCGCACACGAAAGCTTGTTTTTGTTCGATGAGATTCGGACATTGGGGTATGTTTGTTCTCTGACTCTACCCTATCCAGCAACTATAAAAAGAGATATTTCAGAAGGATTGAGATTATTAAATTTCTTTTCTGTTCATATGAGGCAATTCTTGGCCAGTCTCGAAAAAATGGTGAATTTTACGGTGATTTCGTATCTCATTTTTTTCGTTTTTGTTCGTCAAAACTATCCCTTAAATTTCACACTTTCGGTGCATCAATAACTCTTGTTATACACATGAGTCTCTTGCAAATTTTTTAAATAATCGATTTAGTAGCTTTGATTGCTGATATTCATCACATTAAAGGTACTATGTCCCATTTGCAGGCCAAAAAAATGAAAAGGTTAAATTCCAACGGCATTTGAAAGATAATTAAATACTAATTTAGAACTTCCCTAAAAAAAGGGGGCTTGAAAATGTCTTTAAGTGGGAAAATAACGACTATTAGTTGTCGAATCGACTTAGGAGCTATAGAGCCAGTAAGTAATAGTCTGATTTTCAGACCATTGTACCGAATGGTCGTACGTTTTATGCTGCGCAAAGATTCAATCAGTTTAATTTTGGCCATTACAAGAAGTGGGTTATTGATGTAGACAAATGCTCATGTACCCTTTACAGCTCATTTTATGTATGTTATTACCAAAGATGAAAAAGTCAGTCAGTCACTCAATAGTGTCTGACAGTGAAGTCTAGCAAGTAAACGGGTTTCCTTGCATAATTTGAATATTAGGACACTGCTAACGTTTAAATTTCACAGATAGGACATACATGACATATTCATAATTCCTGCAAAGTTCTACAGAATTTGATATTGGCTGCAAAAGGGACATAGTATCTTTAATGAAGAATTTGCCTTCTAAATTTGTTTACTTTTTTCGCATCAATCGGTACACAATATTATTGTTTATTTTAGCAAATGATGTTTACGCCTGTTTAGAAGTCATCCGTGGCACCGCACGTCTTTTGTTTCCCCTACCGTAATGTCCTTATTCCCCTCCGAGAGCGCACAGCTTAATTCCTGATAGTCCTCCCTTTCCACCCACAGCCTAGCCCATCGAGTACGGCGGCTTATGCAGTGCCGGCCTGTACAGTTGGGGTGAAAAGTGCTGATGAATTGACAACTTCTAACCTTCGTCCAACAAATGCGCAAACCTATAACAACATTTAATTTAGTTCTTTTGGGAGATAAACCTTTGTACTACCTTCCTATCTATGTACAAATTGCGGAAGATTGCGGAAAATGTCAATAATTTGATGAGAAAATCATGATGATGAGAACCTTACATTCGCTCTAACTCACGATTTCCCTGGCCGATTTCGCTGGTTCAAACGGCTATGTCTTCAGCCGAGTTTTCTGAGCACGAAAAAGCATTTAATAACCAATAGAAAGTTGCATTGATCATATGTTGTGGATTCTGTACTTTATATGTTATAGCTATAAACATCTTCACTGAACATGACGTAATTTTTGCGGTGCCACGCATGACTTCTAAGGCCGATACCTGCATATTTTTACGAACGAGTGTATAGATAACTTCGGGAAGCAGACGGCGTTGCGTAACATTTCGTAATAATATTTGGACTGCCAGAGGGGAGATGTGCATTGATAAGGACAGCTGTTGATGGATTTGATGGCTGGAGAGGGTTACATTTCTTGTTGTTAAGCCAAGTTAATATTGAATAATCTTCCCCTCGGGAAATTCTGTCGAGACGGTATCTCCAATCATAACAGCTTCCTGATCAGAGCGTAATCATTGCTGTGATCAGCTGTTTTGCGTAAACCTATGAATAATTCATGATAAAGTCGCTGCGATGCAGATGACGTCATTCTCTTTTTCCCCACGCGACGCGCCTCGCCCTATCAATATGTCTTGTCGAATTGTTTGCTCGGGCGCGCAATTATAAGTACTAATAATTGACAGGGCGCTCTCAACGACAAGTTGTTGATCCCTAACTTCTCACACGCGGGACGCTAGGCAGGGATAAAATCGATAAATTCGACAACAATCTTGTGTATGTTGGAGTCAGTTTGTGGTCAACTTCTTTTATGAGACAAATCTGAGCAAACGTTTCCATATGAATTTCTTTCATACACCATCATCATCGAATTCATAATTTGTTTCCCTTTTTATGTCCAATTATGCATGCTCTAATAATACGTGCAAAATACGTGACACAATTTATCTCTCTCTGTCTCTCTCTCCCTTCCACAATCTATGTATCTCCTACTCATCTTGTCACTATTGATTGCATTTCTTGGTACGACAATAATATATCCCACACCCTCTTATGCACTGTATCTCATTTTGTGTGTACTTGTTCGTGTACCACAGACAATATAAACAAGAATAAATGCAGACAATATTACCTTTGAATCGTGGCCTTCAAAAACGATACATTCCTGCTTGTTATTCATCTACATACATGAGGTACAGGGACCATGACTGTGTATCCAGAGTTTATAGAGACCTGGGAAAGGAGGTAAAGGGGGTGTGTAAAACAGGAGATCATCCTTAAGCCCGGGAGAGGCAGGGACACATCTAGGAAGCCCCACCCCTGATCCCCAAACCTACCCTTTAATTTATTTATAATCTTTATCATCTAAAGGAGGTGGCTTTTAGATAATTATTATAATTTTCAAAAATGGTGCTTATAAAGCGCTTACCACCGAAGTCTCTAAGCGCTAGACGGAGTGGTAAGGGGAGGTGGAGGAGGGGGGCGGAACATTTATTGAACCCTATGCTGCACTCGCATATAAGGGGGAGGGGTGCACCTAGCAAATGCCCCTTTTGAAACACAACTCATTGGCGCCATTGGCACAGCTTCAGAATGAAAAAAAAAAATATGGTGCTTTGGGGGTGGGGGTGGGCTGGGGTACTTTCTGCAAATTTTCCTGCAGTTATGCCCCTTTCAAAAGAACCTGTCCCTGTTTTGGTGGATACGCCATTACAGGTGGCTGTATGCGCTGTGGGAATGGATAGCTGAAGTCGAAGTCAAACAATACCTATACGAATCCCTTGCATCAATGCTTGTCAACATTTCTTTCATTGGTGGGTAGACATCACACCGAGCTGGATGATTGTTAGAGATCGAAACGAAATGGCGTCGATTTTATCTGTCGTCGTTCTCAGCCATATTTTATTGTTCGCGTCTGGGGGTAAGTCATTACTTTGAAATCACTTCTATCTGTTAAAATAGGAAAAATGCTGAACGTCAATTCTTCATTTCTTACATTGATTAAGCAGCGTATCTTAGATTCATGGAACAAGCTTTTGGCATTCGTGTAACTCTACATTTACACCGTCTAAACTGGAGGTAAAAGCAAGGAATTAAACCTTAAGAAGAAATTAAGTTGTTATCTTCCACTGTAATGAAATGTTACATTTGAATGAAATAGGATTTCTTTTTAATAACATAAGTAAATGTAAGCAAAATACAGACAGAATTGTTTATCGAGGGGGAGGGGACAGAGCGGTATAAATATTCGGTAAAATTCTGATATGTAAGCGCCCCAAAATGTTTGGCGAAGAAAAATTTGGCATTCATATGCCCAAGCGATCATTTTGCTGTTCAATCTTTTGTAGACATAAAACAAAATATTAAACAACATGATCAAAGTGGTCCAACACATCGTCAAGAGTTGATATAATTACCCCAATCTTTGGCATTTTTAATCAGTATATCTAAAAGTAAAGGGATGGAAGGAGTCACATGTTTTGGTAAGTATTATTAATTATGCAGCATACAACATAATTATTAGCCCCAAAACAACCTTGGTACGCGCCTTGGCCAAGCAATCTCTTAATCATGTTAAAATTCCTTGTATATTGGTTTGGTTTGGTTATATTTTTCACATAAAAAAAAAAAAAAAAAAATATATATATATATATATATATGAACATAAACAAACAATTATTTAAAGCAATACGACTGTATTGTCCTATTTAGAGTCATGAACATTACAGCGTTCTTCCTAGAGGTCCAGATACAGGACTTATACTGGTGATCTATAGGTGGTTTAGATTGCCTACATTTTAACAGAAATCCCTCCCCTCTTGAAAATACAAAAAAAGGCCTGTCTTTTCTTTTGATATTCAAAAGCGCTTAAAGGGCAATCCAAACCTTGTAATATACTGAATAGTGAAAGTTTGAATTAAATCGGACCAGTAATATGAAAGTTATGAATGTTTGAAATATGAGATCACTAAGTCTATGCGAATCTCAAATTGGACGTTTGGTCAGTGGATTTTGACGAAGTTACGGATAACTATTTCCAGTTTGTCTCGTACAAAAATCATTAATTTCTGCTTTTCTCACTTGGGGCACTACTCAAAATATATGGATAACATATTATTGTAGGTCCTCTAAAGAAAGAAGACTCTGCTGAGTCATACATTTTCGAAAAATCGAAATTTTAGTCACTTTGTGTGTTGGAACAAATGGGAAAATTGTCCGCCTCTACATCCCAGAGACATCATCGATTCAGCCAATTTAAAGTGCCTGTAGTAATTAAAACTTTCACAAAATTCAGAATTTTCTAAATTTTTGTCATTTAACCAGTTTACTTCTCTGATTTATTTTGCTTTTCTCTAGAGTAGTTTGCTATTAAGGTTGGGTTTCCCTTTAATGAATGTTTAATTTTTTATACAAAAAAAAAATCTGTATGTTAATTACAAACGAAACATTAGGGGTCATTCCCAATCCTCAGTAAAAAAGGATATACATGTATAGAGGTCTGATAAATAAGAAAGATAGAAAAGAGATTACAAATCTGTCTCTCAACATTTTCTTTGAGCAATCTTCTGTGATCTGATGCTACTGGCGTACTGCAATCACCATGGTAAAAAGAAAACAGCATTTTCGGGGTGTTTTGGGCCCCGACTTATAAAGAGTTGATATTAATCGCAACTATGAACATAAGAGATAGGAGACTGCAAACTTGCGATTCATTGGAGGACTTACGATTGATTGGATTAATCGTAATTATTTATAAGACCGGGCCCCGGTGACTAAGCTAAAGCGCTGTATTCAAACAGTGTATCCACAGAAATATTAGACTGTTCGCTCTATTGTGTCCACAAAAAGTACATACGGCGATAGTGTGACTACACTAAGGTATACTGTGTACTTTACAAAATATATATTTTTTTTATAATGTTCATAGTCTTCCAATAAAAGAGATTTTCATATAATTATGTTTACTCAGTATAAGCAAATATTTAAAGATATGCTAACACTCGTTTTGATGCTATTTCATAGGACAAAATTGCATTAAAGAGAAAGTTGAGTTCTGGTCAGGATGTAATATAAGTTAATATGAGCTTTCTCAATTATCTTTCTTTTGTTTGGAAGAATATAATGACATAAATCTCACTGAAAAGTATTGCTCTCCACATCCATTAATATTCGAAATATGACGAGAAATAGTTAACAAAGTTTGGACCAAACCTGTATGCCACACATGTATTGTCTCCTGTATATCTTTTCAGTGCAGTGCATTTTATTTCAGGAAAGTACTTGTTTTTCTTCATTGTAATCATACTTGGGGAGTGTTTCACAAAGACTAAGATCGACTTTAAGTTGGACTTAAGTATAGCAGGCCGTTCATGCCATTGTTTGCTATCATTATTTACTGGCATTGGTCTCTCAAGGGACGTACAAATCATGGTAAAAAATCTACAAAACTTACATTTTTTAATAATTCATTATTGAAGGAAAAAATATTATCTATAGATCATAATTGAGAGACCAATGGTGAGAGCAAACAATGGCACGAACGGCCTGTTATACTCAAGTCCAACTTAAAGTCGATCTTAGTCTTTGTGAAACACCCCCCTTGGTCTGTTATTAGGATTACCTAGTTAATCTGTATAATTTTGTATTTTTGTTATTGCTATTGTTTATACCATGTATTTTTTTCTTACTGAGAACTACTTTGTACAAGTTTTGTTATAAACGTTTCCGTTTGTTTCTCTTACTATGTATATTTGCCATTTTGTATATATTATAATATTGCTTTTATGCTTGAGAATAATGAATACATTTAACTTAGACCAGTTCTTACGTACTACATAATCAGGCTTAGTTCCAAAGAGGTTCCTCTTAAATGTAATCTCGCACGTACATCGCACACGTTCATGACCATTGCTTATTTTTTCATTCCTAAATAAACCTTAAAGATAAAGACCAGGGGGGTGTTTCATAAAGCTGTTTGTAAAGTTACGCATGACTTTACGAACGACTTGAATATGAAATGCCAGAGAGGATGCTCAAAGTTTTTCCTGATGTTTTAACAAAGTCTGACTATATTTCCAATAACCTCAATTAAATTATGGCAAAAAATATACTTTGCATTATTTTTTTTTTTAATAATGAGAATGTTAATCTACGTCTGCACAATTCAACTTTAGTTGATGCAGTTAAAAATGATTGGGCATCCCATTTGGCTTTTCATATATAAGTCATTCGTAAAGTCATTCGTAACTTTACGAACAGCTTTATGAAACACCCCCCAGTTCTGGTCATGCGATTGCATTGTGAAAGAAACGTTGTGGAATCGATCAGAACAGGTTGATCATCTAGCATATAAGTATTGGTGTGTACTGCAAGGTTCTGGAATCATCAAAATGATAAGAAATTTGGCCCAGTCTTGGTAAAGTTACAAGCACTGTACACAGAGAGATGTATATGGGACTACGCGACCACGTGCGCTATATCTATTTGGTCCCAATAGATATAATACTTTACCAAATATATCAATTAGTAGGCGGTTTCCCGGCAAAATTTGTATCATCACGTATTAGTCAAAACATATTCTTTCACATGATTGGTAATGAGAGCTTCCATTTCATTTTTTGAGAGAGGGGCGTTTTCAAAACTGGTCCTTACCTTTAAATAGTGTTGTCGGCGGCTGTATTTAGGAAAAACTTGCCAAACATTAACATTTTCAAAAATTGTTTTCGATATGGCAAGAGAACTGTTTGCCAGGTTTCGTGATGCTATCACAAACATTATATTAACAATGTTCAACCGACTATGAATTCCAAAAATTTGTTATTTGTTCTGACTATTTGCATAGGTAGATAATCTGTAAGTGGTTCGTCCTTGTCTATAGCTCCTTTGCCTCAGACAGTTGAATGAACTGTCACAGCGATACCCTCAGTCACACCACAAAACCGACTCTAAACCGAATCCAAATTGATTCCATAGTGACTCCAAACTGATTTCAAAGTGACACCAAAACTACTCCAAAATGACTTTTAACTGATTCCAAAGTGACTCCAAACTGATTCAAAATGGACTCCAAACTGATTCCAAAGTGACTCCAAAGTGTTTCCAAACTGATTCCAAAGTGACTCCTAACTGATTCCAAAGTGACTCCAAAGTGTTTCCAAACTGATTCCAAAGAAACTCCAAACTGATTCCAAAGTGACTCCTAACTGATTCCAAAGTGACTAAAAACTGATTTCAAAGTGACTCCAAAGTGACTCCAAACCGGCTGGCTCTTTACAAATATACCTTAGTCACACCAATGAGAGCGACTAAAGACCGAAAAAATATGACATTACCGCTAATGGCCAAAAGCCTGTCGGCCTGAAGTCGGTGTGGAATCGATTTGGCGGTTTGATTGTGGTATTAAGAGTATTGTAATATTTTTGTTAGCTGTACTGTCAACTGATTTTCAGTATGGCGTCAGACTTTTTAGGTGCGACTAGGGTATTAACGCAAATATTGTAATTATAACATTGTCTGATCGCCAAAGTCTCGTTATGCCAATAAGCACTAGCCTGCATCGGCGCCCGTGGTTGAGGTCCTGGGGAGTGTTTCATAAAGATCGACTTTAAGTTGGAATTAACTATGGCAGGCCGTTCATGCCACTGTTTGCTCTCACCATTATGATCTTTAGGTAACATTTTTTCCTTCAATAATAAATTATCAAAAATGTTAATTCTGTCGATTTGTGACCATGATTTGTAAGTCTCTTGAGAGACCAATACCAGTAAATGGTGAGAGCAAAAAGTGGCATGAGCGGCCTGCCATAGTTAAGTCCAACTTAAAGTCGATCTTAGTCTTTGTGAACACTCTCAAGGCTTCCCAAACAAGAAAGTTTGGGTTAAATACCTGGCATGACCAGCAGAGACCAACCTGCCTTAATTCAAAGGATATGAGTTACTTCCGGGGCCCATCCGCCACGATTCCGGGGACAAGTTTTGGGGCTTATGCCTACTTTATTTCATTTCTTCAGTTCTGAATGTATAAATAATAAACAATTTTTTGTTAAAGTATAAACTTATTCTAAACAGAATCGGGGCTTTAAGATTAGCAACGCTTATGCCGTGTGAATCTTTACAATTTGTTAAAACCAAGTTCTTTGATACTAATATTCAGATTGTTTTTAAAATTCAAGATCGAGGAAGAGAGTAGAGGAAAAATGGAGGAGAGAGAGAGAGGATAGAAAGGAGGAGATATAGAACAGACAGAGATTAATTGTCTCTTCTATGTCCGTCACGCCGTGGTGCTCATGCATGGCGCTCCAATACCAACAAATACGTTTCATGAACGAAGAGAGAGAGAGAGAAGGATAGAGAGCGAGAATGAGAGATAGAGAGACAGAGAGCAGAATATAGAGAGAGGGAGAGATAGAGAGACAGAGAGAGACAGAGAGAGAGAGAAGAGAGAGAAAATGATAGATAGAGAGATAGAGAGCTGAAGAGAGAGAGAGAGACAGAGAGAGAGAGAGGGAGAGACAGACAGACATAGAGAGAGACAGGCAGAGAGAGAGAGAGAGATAGATAGAGAGAGGGGGGGGGGGCAGTGAGAGAAAGAGGGATAAAGGGGGTGAAGGAAGATGAAAATGATATCATGCAACATGAACAAGTCGTAATAAAATAATGAATCACATTTAACCGTAATCCCCACACATTAATGGGTGTATTGTTCAGGTAGTAGGGTATCACCGAGTAATACAATGGAGACACTGAGTTTATGACCTGATATCACGTACCAGCTTGCGACTGATAAAGGCCTGGGATTTTTTTAAAGGAAAACATCAGAGTTGCCAATATATTTACAAAATAGAAATATAATAAAATTAATCAATAGAAATGTGGTCCCAATTTTAAGATTTTGTTAGCGGATTATCAATATTAAAAAGTGCATATATGTTGATATATTTATTTTAAAACACGTTTCAAAATAGATGAATGAAACTGCAAAGCATAATTATTGGTAAAACAAAAACATATATACCACCTTCCTTCTCAATGACAAGATTATGTCCCGGCACTGGATTTGAAAATTCACTTTATCTAACAAAGTGCATCAGAATCAAGTTTGTGACAGATGTAAGGGATTTGACAAGTGAATCAAGATGCATCTATCTTTAAAATATGGCACTGTGATCAAGAGCATGTTTTCGTTGGAGGAATATACGGCAACTCAAACATACATGTCTTAGTGGCCACCTCTCTGCGAAAGCCACCTGTCTATAATGGCCATGTATTTTGTATCCCTCAGGAGAGAAAATTTGTGCTTTAGAACCTGTCTAGAAGGACCACATGTCTGCAGTGGCCAATTTCCCCATTTCCCTTGGGTGGGGTCAACATTCCTAGGCATTTCGAATGTATAGTATAAGTTTACTATACCACGGAAAGTAAATATAATATAAAAATATAAAGTAATGTTGTCTCATTTATACCCTTTATGTGCAGTGCATGCTATTTTAACAAACAGCTTTTTCCCATTATTTTAATCATTCATAAATCTCACATCAATTATTAAGTACTACATTACCAGACTTTCCTATTTAGTTCCAAACAGGTCCCTTCTAAATGTAATCGCACACGTGCATCGCGCATGTTCATTACCACTGCTTATTTGTTATTCCTAAATAAATCTCGAATAGTGTATTTAGAAAAAACTTGCCAAACAATGACATTTTTAAAACTTGTTTTAGATATGGCAAGGGAACTGTTTGCCAAGTGTGGTGATGCTATCACGAACATATTATTTACAATGTTTAACCGACTATTGAATACATTCCAATACATGCTATTTGTTCTATTTCCATGGGTAGATAACCTGTAAGTTGTTCGTCCATGTCTATAGCTCCTTTGCCTCTGACAATTGAATGGACTGTCACACCGATACCCACAGTCACACCACAAACCCGACTCTAAACCGAACCCAAATTGATTCCATAGTGACTCCAAATTGATTACAAAGTAATGAATCATAAGTGACTCTAAAGTGACTTTAAACTAACTCCAAAGTGACTCCAAAGTTACCCCAAATTGATTCCAAAGGGAATCCAAAACTACTCCAAAGTGACTTTAAACTGATTCCAAAGTGACTCCAAATCTACTCCAAAGTGATTCCAAAATGATTAAAAATTGACTCCAAACTGATTTCAAAGTGACTCCAAAACTACTCCAAAGTGACTCCAAAATGATTAAAAATTGACTCCAAATTGATTTCAAAGTGACTCCAAACTGATTCCAAAGTGACTCCAAAATCTACTCCAAAGTTACTCCAAAATGATTCCAAACTGATTCCAAAGTGACTCCAAAATGATTCAAAATTGACTCCAAACTAATTTCAAAGTGACTCCAAAACAACTCCAAAGTGACTTTAAACTGATTCCAAGTTGACTCCAAACTGATTCCAAAGCGACTCCAAAGTGATTCCAAACTGATTCCAAAGAAACTTCAAACTGATTCCACAGTGACTCCAAAGTGACTCAAAACCGACTGACTCTTTACAAATATACCTCAGTCACACCAATGAGAGCGACTAAACACTGAACAAACAAAAAATGACATTACCGCTAATGGCCAAAAACCTGTCGGTCTGAAGTCGGTGTGGAGTCGATTTGGCGGTGTGACGGTGGTATTAAAGTGATTGTTCAAAGAAAATCACAAATATGGCAAATAACGTCAAATCACTAGAAACTTGTAAGCTAACAGATGGCCATCGTACAAGATTTAGGTCAACTACATATCGGGTGATTTATACAAATACAAATAAAACCACCTCCATAGCATCTGGGATATGCGGGAGATTCGCCAGAAAAATAACGATGTTTTAATGCCGTCATAATATGGACCAATCCTGCCAAAGCAGACGACATCCAATAAAGAATGAACGTAATTGCAATGCTATTATTTCTCAAATTATAATGAGTTTAGTGTATATAAATGTGATGGAATTTTACACCATTCATAAAGGGATATGAAACCGATTCTAATAATTAAGTTCTTTTGTTTGTAAATACACAGGATAGGGGTTAATAAACAATCAAAGAAACCACACTTTAAAATTTAAAAACCGCCGGAATGCAGGAATGATAGCATGGACGGCATTTGTTCCCTCTTGAAACGCCGAACATACCGCAGTGTATGCAGCTGAAAATACAATGGCGTCTTATTTTGTTTACAAGCGACGGATTCCTTTATATTTGTTATCCTTGCATTTTTCATCAAAATAATACCATGCGCGGGGTTTAGAGTGAGGCAATAGATTAAACATTTAGCCTGAGGGTAGTGAAGCAAGAGAAATAACTGAAGAGAAGATCATAAAACAGGCACTGAAAATGTGTGAGATGTCATGGGACATGATCGGAGAGCTTTTCAGGTGCTATGTTGAGGCTGTATTTAAGCGTTTTGTAATTGATAATAATCATTACTTCGAATGTTTCCAAGCATTGAATTTTGATAACCTTGAGCAAAGTTCACCTTTGCAATAATGACAATAAACTTAGTTTTTAAAATCAATGAACCTTCTCTTTATGGGTATTGT
Organism: Mesocentrotus franciscanus; assembly: GCA_037976565.1. Lineage (NCBI taxonomy): Eukaryota > Metazoa > Echinodermata > Echinoidea > Camarodonta > Strongylocentrotidae > Mesocentrotus > Mesocentrotus franciscanus. The sequence continues at coordinate 6,483,060 of CP137667.1, read as the reverse complement.
AATATTTTTGTTAGCTGTATTGTCAACTGATTGTCAGTCTGTCGTCAGTCTTGACTGGTGTGACTGGGGTATTCAAACAAATATTGTAATTATTAGAAACATTGTCTGATCGCGAGAGTCTCTTTATGCCAAAAAGCAGTAGCCTGTATCGGCGCCCCAGTGGGTGAGGTCCTGGCCTCCTAAACCAGAATATCTGGGTTTAATACCTGGCATGACCAGCAGAGACACCCCTGCCCAAAGTCCAGGGATATGGGATACTTCTGGGGCCCATCCGCCACGATTTCGGGGATAAGTTTTGGGCTCATGTTATGCTTACTTTATTTCATTCTTTTCTCTCATTTCTTCAGTTCTGACTGTAAAGCCTTGGAAATATAACTAATAGACTATTTTATTATTCTAAACAGAATCGGGGATCTAAGATCAGCAACCCTTTTTGCCTTGTGAATATTTACAATTTGTTAAAACCAAATTCTTCTATACTAATATTCAGAGTGTTTTTTGTTAGTTCAAGATCGAGATAGACAGTAAAGGAAAATTGTAGGAGAGAGAGAGAGAGAGAGAGAGAAGAGGATAGAAAGGAGGAGAGATAGAAAAGAAAGAGATTAATGGTATCTTGTATGTCCGTCACGCCGTGGTGCTCATTGCGCTCCAATACCAACAAATACGTTTCATGAACGAAGAGACAGAGAAAGAGAGAGAAAGAATTGAAGCACATATAGAGAAAATATAGTGATAGAGAGGTAGAGAGAAAGATAGCAGGAGACAGAGACAGAGAGAGACAGGCAGAGAGGTATAGTAAAAGATTACTACCACAGTCAGTAAATAATCCTCTTTTATTGGTAGAAGTATTACAATATTTTACAACACAAAGAGTTGAAGTTCATGTTGAATAAATGCGAAATTGCCCATTTTATGTTTATAGTAAGAAATTAAATAAAACTTTTGAAATGACCTCAATTCACGTACACAAAGTCAATATAGCCATTTATCTAAATTGTGGGATGACAGTTCATCAGCGTTATATGATTACAACTTAAGTGTCACCTTTCAGTAACATTTAGATCTTATCTTTTGATTCAAAATGCACTGAATTACCTTTGTACAGAAGCAGAAAATGCAGAAATCACTGAAAAGTATGAGTACATCTCTGTTGCGGTACATTTTTCCGTCATGAATGAGAGCGATTTCATAGAAAACAATCATTGAAGTCAGTAAATCCGCAACGCAGAGTGAATTTTATAATACCTATTTTCGTGTGAAAATTGGCAATTCTTGTTGA
>CP137667.1:6150728-6481758 GCA_037976565.1 Mesocentrotus franciscanus | reverse complement strand
GGAACTGTCGAGGATTTGGTTTTTAGGCCTATAGAAAAAGAAAGAAAAAAAGTTACGTGACAATCACTTTCATCTATATAAAAACATCGGTTTGAGTTTAAAACAGCATTACGATCTCCGTAATAGAGTCACAATAAGCAAATAACTACCGTTGGTGAAGGTGATTATTTGCTTTATATTCCACATCGGAAACATTTCACTTCTTCCGTCATTTTAGAGCAACAAGTCATCGATTAACAGCTAGCAAACGGTATACGATACGTACAGTGCATGCAGTATGGTGATGTGACTATAGTTCGCGCTTGACCAAAGTTCGCGTACTAACACTAAACGCGCTTAAAGAGGAGAACAATACGCAACGCACTTTCACTGAAGATAGTAGTACTATCTACACAGTGTAACGAACTTTTCTTCTCCAATCAATGATGGGCGAACTCTCTTTCATCACGTGATTTACTTTTGACCAATTGTAGAGCAAGATTTTTAGTACGTGGAATATAATATCTATTATTTTGATGTACATGCACCGGTCAGGGTCACATGACACCGTTGTAGTCTCATTTTACAACGCCCTGAGCATGGGAGCCATACAGCCTGATGGAAAAGCCTTTTGACTGATACAAATACAATTTTTAAATAGTATTTTTGCTTTACAAAATGAGTAGTGTGTACCATGACATAATTTGACTTTTGCTCTTTCAGTGAACCCCCTTGTCCTAATCCTCTCAAAAATACATCTGCATTGAGTATTTCGGTCAAAAGATGATGCAGCACGATACCTGTATACTACTACTGATATTACTACTACTACTACTAATACTACAGTACAACTACTACTACTAGCCGAATCCCCAAAGACATCCTCTATGGACAACTGGCAACTGGCAAGAGAGACACTAGCCGCCCTCGGTTTCGCTACAGAGATGTGGTCAAGAGCATTAGGAGGAACTCGCCACCAACCGCTCGAGCTGGAGAAGTACCCTGACTGTGCGGCTGAATACAGGGGAAGACTAACTGAAAGTACAGCGGAAAAGAAGCGTACCCGCAGGAAGGAGCGCTGCTACTCATATAGCACATAATCGACCAACAAGTGCGACTTGTGTGACAAAGACTGCCACTCGCGCATCAGCCTGTTCAGCCTCAGATAGCGCTGTTCCTGCAGGACATTTAGGATTCATACCCATGGTTTTCACATACCGAAGGAGGCCTAGAATATGTGAATACACATATTGTATGGCTATGTTGCCAGGTTAAACGCATTTGTCTGGTCTTACGGCGAATAATGGAATCGTATCAGTATAACAATTTGGGGGTTAAGACATGGGATGTTGTAAAAGGTCGTTGGTTATCAACGTGTTAAGGGCGCCTCACTGCACAATTTCTTAGGGAAACAAAACACCTTGACAATATGCTGCTGGAAACATATGGCGACAATTTTTCAATTAGCCTTCATGTATAAGTGCTGGTGTACAATTCTTGCATCTTTTTACCATGTGTAATGTGTTATATGAAAAGTGTCCAGGAACACGGTTAACAATATATCGAAATACCAAGTTCATTGCTTTTCTAACTAAACAGTTATAACGCTCTATATAGAGCTGGGACTTTGATATGAGCCAACATGGCAATTGTTGCAACGGTAGCACAGTGAGATGAAAAATAGTATATGCATGTTATAGACACATTAGGAAATGGTACACTTATCAGAAGGGTAAGGACACTTTTAAGAACAAAAATGAGCACGTGTAAAAAATAAAAAAAGGCATATATCAAAAGTGAAAAGGTGCACTCACCAGAGATGAAGGAGCGCTTATGAGAATAGAGAAGGGGAACTTACAATGTTTTCAAAGGGGCCTTTATCAGACATTAAAATGAGCACTTATTAGAAGGGGAGGGGGCCCCTATTACAAAGGAACAGGTGCACTTGTCAAAGTAAAACGGGCTCCGCTCAGATTTGAATAGGGGCAATTATCATATGTGAAGGGGCACTTATCATAGTGAAAATTAGCAATTACCGTTCCTGCAAAGTTGCACTTACCAGATATGAAAAGGGCACTAATCGCAAAGAAAAAGCGGCGCTAGTCGAACGAAACGGGGCACTTATCAGATTTTAATGGAGGCATTTATCAGAAGAGAAAATGGGTATTTAATAGAATGGTGAAGGGGGTAGGTGTCAACATAAAATGGGCACTTATCAGAGGTGAGCAGGTGCAATTATTAATAGGGGGAGAGGTACTTCTTATAAAGGAAAAGAGACACTTCTCAGATTTAAAAAGGCGCAATTATAGGTAAAAAGAGCACACTTTTCACATGTAAATGGGACTGATTAGGGGTTCTTGAAAGGGGGTGGGGTGGGAACGTTGTGAACCCCACCCCACCCCGCCTTTACCCCTGGCCCTGAGATAGTTGATTCTTAACGAGCTACTGAAATATATCTGTTCGATTTTGATAAGTTAATTGTATTTCCGTTGGATTTTATTCTTCAATCTGGTTGTGTGCCTTCAGACTGGTCAATAGGTTTGATAATGCCCCTCTTTAGAGGCAAGGAGTCTTCTGAAAATTATAGAGGATTTACATTGCTAAGTTGTCTCGGGAAATTATTCACAGCAATATTGAATGATAGAATTGTAATTATTTCGGTGGCCAAAAATTTGTTAAGCGAGGAACAAGCTAGTTGTGGGCTAACTACACATGTAGTTTATATGCAATTTTTAATCGGTACTTATAATATAGAAATAAAAAAAGAAGTTTACTGTGCATTCATAGACTATAAAAAAGCCTTTTGATGTTAGATAAATATTTTTTAATGGTGAGAACTGATTTACCAACAGGTGAATGGAAAGGTTCTCTCTGTTATTATGTATTTTTTTTATTCTGCAAAATCCTGTGTATTATTTTTATAATGGTAAGAAATCAACCTTTTTTCTGTAGTTATATTGGTGTTAGGCAGGGAGAACATTTCACCGATTTGATTTGCTCAGTTTAAAAAAATAATTTTTCAAGTGTTTCTTAAGAATGATTATAGTTGTATGAGAGGTCTATCTTCTGAAATCAATTTTGTCTTAGGGTAAGGGGGTGGTCTACGTTTTCCTGAATTGTTTAAACTTTTATACGCAGGTGAGAATATTGTCTTGGGTGAAAGTCCAAAATTATTTACAAAAATCTAGACAACACCTCTAGTAGAAGCAGTAGAAAGAGTAGTAGTAGTAGTAGTAGTAGTAGTAGCAGTAGCAGTGGAAGTAGTAGAAGTAGCACCAGCATCAGCAACAGCAACAACAGTAATATATTCCAATCTACCAATTAGTTATACAGTAATCATTATTGTGCCAAACTGCCAATGAGATTTCTTAGATTCTACACAGTCACATGTAATGAGTTGAAAGTGAACCTTTAATATTTTCTAATTCATCGTACTTACCAACGGCTGCTGAGCAGCTTATGAAAAGTACACCTAAAAGTGTAAAAATTCTTCCTTGTCGTAATTCAACCATTGTGTCATTTCTTCAACACTGGATTCGTCAAATTTCCTGTGGTATAGTATGTTCAACAGGTTTAGCGAGAACTCGAAAATGATCGAGTGATGTTCTTCTGCTTCGGATAAAAACTCTAATATGAATAATAGGCACAATCGTTCCACCATTGGTAAGTGTCGTATAGAGAATGTAATATTGTAAACTCAGATTTTCAAAGTCAATGCCAAATATTAACGTATATTGTCTTATTCAAACATTGTCTGACTCACCAGCTTTCTCATCGATAAAAGCTGGAACTATATTTTTATACGCACTGATTCTACCGCACGGCTTGGCACGAATCAAGCAAACACACCTCCGCTAAACCGGGTTTTATTCAAAGGCGCACAATCCCACCAGTGTAGTTATCGCTGCTATAGTCATCGCCATCTTGGTTCCGAAGATCGACTTCTAATTTGCAAACAGCTGTCAATCAAAGTTCGAGGAGGGGAGCACGCAGGGGACTTCTCAACGCCAAGCCAGCTGATCGCTGCTGATCTTGACGTCACGAAAGTGGGCGGAAACAGCAGCCGAATCTTAGAGCCAACTTGCGATTGGTATTACTTTGGCACATGTATGCGATAATCGGCATTGTTCGGGCATTTAGAACATGCCATCTGCGTAAGAGCCGTATATATGTTGGTGTCAATAGGCACCTAGCACCGTCCTCCAGCGCGTACGTATTTTGAACGCCCTCTGGAATACGGGGAACGTGCGTCTTTAATACTCGGCAATAAATCAAACTCCATATTTATCCTGCATAAGCTCGACCTTTAGGCCTAAATGTGAAACCTGATATAGGATTACACTAATAGTCATTTATATACGATAAGAAGTTAACCACAAGTTATAATAGATCAAAATCAAACCAATGTGATTGATATTTGTGAGCATCTTTCTCCCTATCTTCACATATAATTTAATAATGTTATTTCACCTGTACCCCATATATAGAAATTGACATAATAATATGTGTACACATCTCTATCTCCTTACACCACGATGAAGATTTTGAAAGGTGCTTAAAAAGTTGTTTTTGTTAGTATTAGTATTATTATTATTATTATTATTATTATTATTATTATTATTATAAATACTATTGTTGTTATTATTATTGTTATTATTATTATTATTATTATTATTATCATCATAAATATTATTTTTATTATTAGTAGTAGTACTATGACTATTATAATGATTCGAACTGGTATCAATTGTATCTCCCCCTCTCTCTCTTTCTCTCTCGACCCCCCCCCTCTCTCTCTCTCTTATCCCACTCTCTCTCTTTTCCTTGGCAACAATTGAAATTGATTCACGTCATTTTGTATAAAAGATAATGATTGAGTTTATGTTTACTAATTAAGTCTATGAACATTATCTGTGTTATTATACATAAGAGCCTCTTTTCCCAAATAATAAAATGCCGTATTCGATTCACTTTCTTTGATCGAGTTCAATATTGTTAGCATTTTGCTTTTCCTCCTCCGTATAATACATCACTCCTCCGATGGAGAATAAGCATGCAATACTGTTACAATTACCGTGTTTACACAGTGAATCGGCTCGGAGGTTGAATCCTCAAGCAGGGTTGAACCCTACGAAGAGGGCAACTGTGATCGTGTTTATACGGAAACAAAAACAAAGTTCAACACGGCCCGCGGATCACAATGACGTCACAATGCGGGAAATGTAATGTGCCGCTCAAAAATGTAATATGTCCGTAGGTCAGAGGCGGCGCTCCGGAGGGGACAGGGAGCACAGTGCCCCCACTTTTTCAAGTACCCAAAAAGCGCCCCTTTTTACATAGGAAAAGTGCCCCTTTAACTTTGTAAGAAGTGCCCCTTTTTACATAAAAGTGCCCCTTTACTTTGACAAGTGCCCCTATAAATTTTAGAAGTGCCCCTTTCCCTTTCCACCTCTGATAAGTGCCCCTTTAATTTTGACACGTACCCCTTTTCTTTCGACAAGTTCACATTTTCCTTTGCAGTAAGCCCCTTTTCACTTTTGATAAAAAAGCGCCCTTTCACCTCTGGTAATTGCCCTATTCAAACCTCAGAGGTGCCCCTTTTACTTTGACAAGTGCCCCTTTTCCTTTGTAAGAAGTGCCCCTTCCCCTTTCGAAAGCTACCCCTTTTTAACTCGGACAAGCGCACCTAATATTTTCACATGTGCCCCCTTTCCTTTCTAATAAGTGCCCCTTTTCCTTATGATAAGTGCCCCCATTAAAAATAGCCTTTTCCCCTTCTCATAAATGCCCCTTTTCATCTCTTGTAAATGACCCTATTAAATTCTGAGAGATACTCGTTTTACTTTGACAAGTGCCCCTTTTCCTCCTAATAATAAGCGGAGGGCCAAAGTCAGAAAAGAGAGGTTTGCCTGCCACTACCGCATAAACTAAGCACACCTTCTTTATTCGAAAGATTTTATCAAAATACACAATATTTCAGTGGTGCTTTTTTTTAATTTGTTACGAACAATCCTAAATCGGAGGGGGCGTCCAAAAAAGCGGCCCTTTTGACGAAAAAATAGTATTTTGTCAATTATAGTATAAGGGAACCTTGAACCACCATGAGTTTGGTGTCATATGAAAGAAAATTAAATTATCTAAATTTATACCAATTTCAACGAAGTTGGGATCAATTAACATCGCATATTTAAAGAAAAAACATGATTTTTTGTGATTTTTTTCCAAATATTGAATTTTTTTAATCAAAAATCGTTATTTTACATATATCAAAATCGGAGGAATGCATTTTTTTGTAACTTTCCAGTAATCTGCCCTTGTACAAGGAAAATATTCTGTGAAAAGGTAAGGTTAATATCTCTTTTCAATAAAAAGTTATAGCAACCCAAAGTTTTTGATTCGATTTCCACAAAAACAACATTATTGCCCACATGTGTATTAACTGTATGCATTTACGTGTATTAGTGTATTGAGGACCTGTTTGGTGTGTTTACATCGAGTTTTAAAGATAACTTTTGAGAAAAATCTTTAATCACCATGGATTTGGTGTCAAAAGATAGATAATTAAAATACCTTCAAGTTGATATCAATTTCATTGAATTATGTAGTGTGTGAAATGTAAATTTTGAGCCAAAAAGGTGTTTTTTGTAAATATTTTTTCCCCTCTAATTTTGTCCAGTATCTCGGTATAGTAACTGGACAAAGTGATTGGACATTTAGTAGTGCACAAAGTTCAAGGGATTTAGAGTGCTGACTGCAATTGATAAGTACTTCTTCTGTACTCTGGGATGTTTCAGGAAATGCGGGCATTAGCAGTTGCCCCCCCCCCCCACCCCGCCCCTTCAAGCCTCTTGTCATAATCTTGCCCATGACCAAGACAAGTTAGTCCATGAGCACGAATAAAGTAATGCAGACAGTTAAAAGGATTAGGCCAGGAGAGTGCTTAGTGCAATTCTATACTCTGTGATGTTTTAGAAAATGGGGGCATGGGCAGGTCCCTCATCCCCCTCCCCAACACACAATTAACTATTATTTGACACCCCCTTCATCTGTCATCTGACCGCTTAGTACAATCTTGATATGGTAAAGATAAATTTTCAACATAATCAAAGACAAATCCTGTTGTGATTTAGATAGGATTATATAAACAGCCCACGAGACCAACAATGTAGGTCTTTTGAACCCTCAGAAAAATTGTCAGAATGCACATAAAACTGACATGGCGGTCTTGTGAATCCTCAATTTTTTCAGAAGACCATGCATAATGCCGAAGCGTTAATGTGCTGTAAATTCTTTTCAATACATGTGGATATCAAGTCTGAGCCAAACATTTTTTTCTTTTTTTATTATTGAAGAAAACACATTCAAACACTTTTATTTGCGTTAATATAGAAAACATTACTTAATTTACAAGCATTAGAATACAGGTTATTGCATTGATATTTATTTGCTTTATAAATATACATGTATGTACAAAAAGCAACATGTATATAGATTTTCTGGCCTGGGGTACTCGTATTAAAAAAAGGTCCATTTTCGGAAAGTAAATGTTTATGAACACCCAAACCTCTCGTACATTTAATGAAAAATTTAATGAAGACTCGTAACTCCTAAAGCTTTGGGTATTGCTCCGCAGGGGTGGGCGTGGGGAATGAATTTCCTATTTTAATTTCTGAATATTTCCCGCACGGGAGTCACTCAGGCTTTCTTGTGGTTCTGAAAAGGAAGGGTTCGCAGATCAGTGTTTTACCCCTAGATTATTTTAATATATATTTCATTATTCACCTTTGATTCGCCTAAGCAGAAAGGAGCGACATTATGAAAATGCCTTAACTCGCCTTTCTTTCTAAATTTGGACGTCTTCCGATCACACTAGCACAACTTCACTATCAAAATGAATTTAATATATCTTTGGATGCCGTTTCAATGTGGTAAAATTAATTATTTGTTTTTAAATTCCTATCCACTTTATGTCCTAAAGCAACTAAAACTTGTACAGCTTTGTCGAAAGATCAAATAACCAGATAACAACAGGACTACAACATTTAGACAGGCCTTTTTATTTTTCTACATCATGTCTTTGACACAAAACTTAATTGATGTTTCCAGGGGCAGACTGGGACTGAAAATTGTTTTTTAAAGTGTTTTGCGACCTGCCCACTGAATATGTAAGATGCATATATCAAGTGACCCTCAGACCACAAATCGACTGGACCTTGATCCAACCAAAAATAAAGAGCTGCTCGTGGGGAAAATTCCCCCAAACTCCCCGCGGCCAATCTGTCTCTGGATCTTTCCTTATAGGATACGTGTATCTTTTATCTACCCAAAATGACAGATTTGTCACTGGCAGTTGTCGGCGGAATCCCCTTGTAAAAAGTAAAGCACAGGCGTCGATTGAGAGAGAGAGAGAGAGAGAAAAGAGAGAGAGAGAGGGGGGGGTGAGGGGTTGACACCACGTCAACTCAAGAGTTTGATAAACATTGTATCCTAGCATTTAACACAAATCTTCACAATCTAATGAGCGATCTTTTTTTTCTTGAATATTGTTCAATCTGGTCAGGAAATTCAAATTCTAGGGATTATCATTTGTTTGTATGAATAACTATGTCATTTTCTTATTTACATAAATGCATTCTTTATTCTTAACCATACAATCATGGTGATTCAATTCTCAAACATTCATCCCACACCCATTTCCATTATAAACATTGTCTTCATGTCTTATGCCTTAATTTATTTCAAAATTCAGAACTAGTTTGCACTCTAAACACATCTTGGTAGTTTTAAATCTCATTTCTATTTCAAATTGGGGTGGCAGGGTTGGTGAAACGTTCTTAAACCCATCTCCATGATGTGCCAGGATGTACACTTTAACAAAACTAGGGACTTGATAATTCCAAGATTTCTTCCACACTCACCCCCCATAATACATGCATAATGCTGCAGTTATCCATCTCCAGAAATTTATAGACCTGTCTCGTTGACCTGTGTCATCTGTAAAATTCTGGAACATATAATACATTCACATATCATGGACCATCTAGAAGAAAATGAAGTGCTAGTGGATACACAACATGGATTTAGAGCAAAGCGATCCACCGAAACTCAACTTATCTCAACGGTTGATGATGTTGCTAGAATACTTGACCGGGGTAACTCAGTACACATGGCCATCTTGGACTTTGCTAAAGCATTCGACAAGGTTCCACATGAACGACTACTGGAAAAGCTTCACTACTACGGGATTAGACACCATATACATCGGTGGCTTAGAAATTTCTTGACATTCCGTACACAGAGAGTCATATTTGATTTTGGCTGGTTGGATGGAGCCTCAGGGTAATGACATACAGATACTCTGGTATTTTATATATTGATAGGAGGGATTACATTATCTGTGGAGCAGGTATAAGCCCTAGCATTGGTAGCTTTGTCACTTAGGAATGGTTGGAATGTTCCTTTATTTGAAATTGAAAATTGTTGAGATTTAAATTTCAGCATGAGATTCGTTAAAGTTTGGGTAACTTTAGTACTTAGGTTGTTTTATGAGTGCTGTAGCTGTTAGCCAGTTTGATGCTTGGGAAGTTTAGTAAGGAACTACATTGCGTGTGTTGTTTAGGGTAATTATTTTTGAAATGATCTTTTAATGGAATACTCTTAGTGTATTCAGGTTAAATTGTTTCTGGAAAAAGGAATACTACTTTTCATACATAGGCTGTTCAGGGTGCCAGGGTAAAACTGTTTGGAACAGTTCATACCCCCTTTTTATATTTGATTTTGGCTGCTTGGATGGAGCCTCAGGGTAATGGCATACAGAGACTCCGGTATTTTATATATTGATTGGAGGGATTACATTATGTGTGAAGCAGGTATAAGCTCTAGCATTGATAGCTTTGTCACTTATGAATGGTTGGAATATTCCTTTATTTGAACTTGAAAATTGTTGAAATTTAAAGTTGGACATGAGATGTCTGGATTTTGGTTAGTAATACAGCACGGCATGATATCGCGGTTCGATACGCATGATGTATAATTGTGGGTTTTAGAGGCTGCTTTTGAAAAAGTAGGGGAGCCCATGAACATGAAATTTTGTTTAATCTTGGGCCAGCAATTATTCGCAGTAATTGCTTGCGTAATCACATGGTGCACCCGCAAGCCTACTGTATACGTGCGTGTGTTGTGTAATGGATATTGTAATGTTTTATACTAAGACTTCCGGTATGTAACTGGGATTTGGCTGGAATTACTGTTGGATTCAGCCGGAATGAAGTATTTAATGTTTATTCCAAGAATATGGGACCGGAATTGCATGGAATAAATACTGGGGCGGCTATTTAGGAACAGTAGGATTGATCTCTTTACCTTCGTGTTTCGGTTAACCTCACGGAGAGGCCGGAAGGGGAACATTGGTGGCGGAGAGGATTAGCCAAAAGTTCTAAGATTTCTTTGTATAATGCAATGGTGATTTTTTTTGTATCTTAGTTGCTAAGATTTGAAAAGAATGTCTGTGGGGCAAGGTTAAAGGGCAAGTCCACTCCAAAAATAACTTACTTTCAATGAAAGCAGAAAAATCAGACAAACCAATCAAAAAAAGTTTGAGCAAAATCGGATAACTAATAAGAAAGTTATGAATTTTTGAAAAAGTATGTAAAACTATGGAACAATGATATTCACAACACAAATTGCCAAGATGGTTATCAGTTTGTGACGTCATGTCCTCACAACTTATCAATTGCTTTATATAGTTTAATCCCATTAATTTCCTTTTATCCCCAAAACTTGATTTCCCATGCCTTTGCCCAGGTTATATGATTTGTATCATATTGCGTGCATGACATTTCCAAAAACTTTTATGAATTTTGAAGAATTGATACTATTTTCTGAATATTGTATTTCATAATTATTGATTTTTATATAAATAGTTTATCAAAATTCAATTTTTCATGATTTAACTGGACAAAATTACTCTTTATTTGTGCATCCACACAAAAACATATTACTAACAATCTAACTTGGATGCTGGTGTGAAGAAATAAGATTCTTAGGGTGAAAATAGGAAATTTATATTATCAATATAAAGAAAATAATTAGTGGATAGTGAGGACCATACGTCACAGACTCATGAGTGAGTTGCCAATTTGTGTAGTGATTTTCAAAGTTTTTCATGTCATTAAAAATTCATAACTTTCTTATTAGTTATCCGATTTTGCTCAAACTTTTTTTGATTGGTTTGTCTGATTTTTCTGCTTCTATTGAAAGTAAGTTATTTTTGGAGTGGACTTGGGCTTTAAGACGAAATGACCAATGTTTCATAATTCTTATTCAGAATATGTGCGAATCACATTCCTTTGAAGAATGTCCGTGGGGCAAGATCATGACGAAATGACAAGTGTTTCATAATTCTTATTCAGAATATGTGTGAATCATATTTCTTTGAAGTACAAAGTTTGTAAATGAGTAAACTTTTTGTTTCTGGTTCTCCACTTTTTGTGGAGCTATTGATTAGTTATTGATAGAAATGTAAATTTATGGTGGTTATTGGTGGCGGTTATAAAGTAAGGTTTATAACATGGAGTAATGCGAGTTAAGGGAGTATGTCTGAATTTTGGATAGGTAATGCAGCATGGCATGATATCGCGGTTCGAAATGCATGACGTATAATGGATGGTTTTTAATACCGGATCCCGGTTGGGAACACTATTGCTGGAATCGTTGACGGAGAGTTGGGAATGGGTGGTGTACCCGGGTTACATAAAATTTTCCCCGTGTGATCGGGCGGCATTCCTGATGGCTACAAGCTTGGATATCAGGTTATATATGGGGTGCAAATTTCCTCATTTTCCAGCATTAATTCAGGCACTATTTGCTAAGATTTGAAAAGAATGTCCGTGGGGCAAGGTCATAACGAAATGACAAGTGTGACAAGTGTGTCATAATTCTTATTCAGAATATGTGAGAATCATATTTCTTTAATATATATAATATATATAATATGGATATCAGGTTATATATGGGGTGCAAATTTCCTCATTTTCCAGCATTGATTCAGGCACTATTTGCTAAGATTTGAAAAGAATGTCCGTGGGGCAAGGTCATAACGAAATGACAAGTGTGTCATAATTCTTATTCAGATGTGTGTGAATCATATTTCTTTATTTTCTTATTACTATAAGTACAAAGTTCGTAAATAATTATGTAAATTTTTTGTTTCTGGTTCCCCACTGTTTGTGGAACTATTGATTACATGTAGTTATTGATAGAAATATAAATTTATGGTGGTTATTGGTGGCGGTTATAAAGGAAGGTTTATAACATCATGGAGTAATGCGAGTTTAAGGGAGTATGTCTGAATTTTGGATAGGTAATACAGCATGGCATGATATGCGGTTCGATATGCATGACGTATAATTGTTGGTTTTTAATACTGGAGCCCGGTTGGGAACACTTTTGCTGAAATCATTGACGAGAGTTGGGAAAAGGTGGTGCACCCGGGTTGCATAAAATTTTCCCCGTGTGATCGGGCGGCATTCCTGATGGCTAAACGCTTGGATATCAGGTTATGTACAGTGTAGGGGTGCAGATTTCCTCATTTTCAAGCATTGATTCCAGCACTAGTTCTGTAATCGGGTTGGATACTCAAATTAGTGTGTAATGCACTTTTGCTGGAATCGTTGATGAGAGTTGGGAATGGCTGGTGCACCCGGGTTACAATTAAATTTTCTCCGTGTGATCGGGCGGCATTCCTGATGGCTAAACGCTTGGATATCAGGTTAGGTATGGGGTGCAAATTTCCTCATTTTCCAGCATTGATTGCAGCACTAATTGCTAAGATTTGAAAAGAATGTCCGTTGGGCAAGGTCATAACGAAATGACAAGTGTGTCATAATTTTTATTCAGAATATGTGTGAATCATATTTCTTTGAAGTACAATATTTGTAGATATGTAAACATTTTGGTTTCTTGTTTTTAGGGAGCTATTGATTAGTTATCGATAGAAATATATATTTATGGGTGGTTATTGGCGGTTATAAAGTAAGGTTTATAACATTATGGAGTAATGCAAGTTTAGGGAGTATGTCTGAATTTTAGTTAGGTCATACAGCATGGCATGATATCGCGGTTCGATACGCATGATGTATATTTGTTGGTTTTAGAGGCTGCTTTTGGAAAAAGCAGGGAATATGAACGTGAAATTTTGTTTCATTTTTGGTCAGCAATTATTCACAGTAATTGTATGCGTGTGTTGCGTAATGGATATTGCATTGTTTTATACTGAGGTTTCTGGTATGTACCTGGGAATTGGCTGGAATTACTGTGGAATTAACTGGAATGAAGTATTTAATGTTTATTCCAAGAAGCCTCAATATGGGACCGGAATTGCTTGGAATAAATACAGGTCCGACTATTTAAGAACAGTAGGATTGATCTCTGTACCTTCATTTTTATGTTAACCTCGCGGAGACGGAGGCCAAAGGGGCACATTGGTAGCGGAGGAGATTAGCCAAAAATTCTAAGAGTTCTTTGTATATGGCAATGGCGATTTGTTTTTGTATTTGGAAGTTGCTAAGATTTGAAATGAATGTCCGTGGGGCAAGGTCATGACGAAATGACAAGAGTGTCATCATTTTTATTCAGTATATGTGTGAATCATATTCCCTGAACTGTACAAAGTTTGTAAATATGTAATTTTTTTGTTTCTGGTTCTCCACTTTTGTGGAGCTATTGATTAGTTATTGATAGAAATATATATTTCTGGGTGGTTATTGATGGCCGTTATAAAGTAAGGTTTATAACATTATGGAGTAATCGAAGTTTAGGGAGTATGTCAGAATTTCGGTTAGGTAATAGAGCATGGCATGAGAAAAGGAGAAAGAAAGAAAAAGAAAAAAAAAAAAAAGAAGAAGAAGAAGAAGAAGAAGAAGCAAGGGTTGCCTGCGGTACCGGGTATATGGTTTCTGGAGTGGTTATACATTCGTGCTTGGTAATTAGTTGGCTTCAATTTTTGGTGAGAATTTTCACCTCAAGCTGATTTATATGCTCTCCAGCGAAACCGTGTTCTTTGGCGGCGAGCTATTTAATTTGCTCGTTGGCGGAATTTATCAATTTGGGCCTTCATCACACTTACATATAATAGCAAGAAATTATATTACCATTCGTAAGACAAGTAATTCCAGGAGCCTCGCTCGATTTTACATGCGGGAGGTATACCTGGAGGAAGTGATGGAGCCCGGTTGGGAACACTTTTGCTGGAATCGTTGATGAGAGCTGGGAATAGGTGGTGCACCCGGGTTACTTAAAATTTTCCCCGTTGATCGGGCGGTATTCCTGATGGCTAAACGCTTGGATATCAGGTTATGTATGGGGTGCAAATTTCCTCATTTTCCAGCATTGATTCCAGCACTAGTTCTGTAATCGGGTTGGATACTCAAATTTGTGTGTAATGCACTTTTGCTGGAATCGTTGATGAGAGCTGGGAATGGGTGGTGCATCCGGGTTACATACAAATCTTCCCCGTCTGATCGGGCATTCCTGACGGCTAGCAAGGGGTGCTCGTGGCAATGCAGAGGGACATTCGTTTACGAGAAGGGTTTCTAGCCGTGGTTTAACCCTTCTCTGGCTACACGATTGGATTTCACATATTTGATTTTAAGGTTTATGTATGGGGTGCAGATTACAGCTTAGATTCCAGCACTAGTTCTGTAATTGGGTTGGATACTCAAATATGTGTGTAATGCAATTATAATAATTGGCGTGAATTCATGTACCGCCATGGTAAAATGATACATGTACAAATGACAGAATCCAATGTTAAATAAAAGCCACGAAAAATGCATAATTCGAACGGTTTGTCGTTTCCTCCTTTATCAGCCGTGTATAATACACGTTTATGCATAATAGTTAAAACAGTTAATACACATGTGGGCAAAAATGTTGTTTTTGTGGAAATCGAATCAATAACTTGGGGTTGCTATAACTATTTATTGAAAAGAGATATACACTTTTCCTTTTCACAGAATATTATCCTTTTATATGGGCAGATTCCTGGAAAGATACAAAAAAATGCATTCCTCCGATTTTGATATAATTTGTAAAATAATGATTATTGATAAAATTCTATATTTCGAAAAAAATCACAAAAATCATGTTTTTCCTTAAATTTGCAATGTTAATTAATCCCCATTTCGTTGAAATTGGTATCAAAATTTAGATAATTTAATTTTCTTTCATATGACACCAAACTCATGGTGGTTCAAGGTTCCCCTAAACTATAATTGACAAAATACTATTTTTCGTCAAAAGGGCCACTTTTTTGGACGCCCCCTCCGATTTAGGATTGTTCGCAACAAATTTAAAAGAAAAGCACCTTTGAAATATTGTGTATTATGATAAAATCCTTCAAATAAACAAGGTGTGCTTAGTTTATGCGGTAGTGGCAGGCAACTCAAAAACTAAGCATGATATTTGACTTTGGCCCTCCGCTTATAAGTGATCTTTTCATCTCTAATAACTGCCCTTTTTTGATGTTGATGATGTGATGGTTGGTTATTTTACCTGAATGCTAAGAAGCATAAATGCTTGTAAGTAAGCAGCCAGACGGCCGACGGCTTTAGGTCTTCTCCGAGGGACCTGGTAGTGAGGATTAATGCCTTTCTAAAGGGCACTAGCGCATCGACTTGGTTTCGAACCCGGGTCACCGGATTACGAGACCACTGCTCTACCAACTGAGCTATCACTGTGCTACGATGTATAAAGAGAAACAAATATTGAAATTATCCTTCATAATGGAATCACAAATATAGGGGTATATACCAATGTCTAAAAAATTGTATATTTTCGCTTTGAGGTTTCCTTTGGTAGGTGCCCTTTTTCCAGAAAGTGCCTTTTTTTGTTCGTGCCCCCCTCCCCCACTTTTGAAGTCGCTCCGCCGCCTCTGCCGTAGGTCATTAACCTACATCAGCTTCAGCCTCACCGAGGCTCGTATATAACTGTTACCATAGATCCTACAGACAATCGAATGAACAAAAGTAGAATTTCACGATCCCCAAAAGAGTCATTTTACCTGGGAAGACCGATCGTAAGCAGGGGCGAAGGACAAGAAGAGCAGAGTAATGACCTACCTAACTAGCTAGCTGGGTTTTACACGGCTCGCAGATCACAGTGATCCCTTTTTTAATACATGACATAAAATCGCCACGTTGAGCACGGCTCGCGTGTTGAACCCCCCAGCCGATTCACTGTGTAAGCACAATAAATATTGCACGCTGAGCGAGATATTTAATAACGGGCGCGCGCATGATCAAGTGTAGCATGCGCATGCTGGCTTCAATCGCTGCAATGAGACAATAAACTACCATCAAAACTAAATTTGAAGAAGAAAAAAAAAACCCTCTATATAATGTAAAATGTTTTTCTGGTATTGCGTTTAACTAGCAATTTATATTCCAAACTTGCATCATCTTTCATATTGACTTGCCAAATTTTGCTTTAAGACTAGTAGAGACATTTCCACTTTTGTTTTATGTGGTACATCACTACTGGAATTTACTCAGTAAACTGATCTTTTCGATGACTGCAGTTCAATTTGCTTTGTATAATAATATAGGCTTTATTTCGTGGTAAGCATAAATATTGCACTCGTTTATGACTTGTGCAATATTCGAGAGCTGAGTGCAATATATCTGATATACCAATCAAGGGCACCCATATATTATATAATTATTAATACAGTCAACTATATATGATCAGGTTTTAACTCTATATTGTGTGCAGGAAAGAGACTTTTCTTCTTGGGTGAAAAAATGTTAATCAAACAAAAAAATTGCAGTTTAATTACAGCCCAAAACTCTAAATAGGGGGCCTACACCCACAATAATGGGTTGGCTCCCATTACCTGCTTGCTAGATCCGTCTCCCGACAGGATGTTTTTTTTCGTTAAGGGTTCTCGAGATATTGAGGGCCGCATATCATTTTGTACTCGTTACTCTCAATAAATCAGAACTTATTACCCTATATCGGATTATCCTAAACATTCATTAAACAAAAATCTTGCCTTTACACATTATTGCAATTCAATATCCAAGAAGAATTTGAACTTCGCTATCACAAAGTGTTTGTTTCGACATGAGGAGCGTCGTTGCTGATTGCTTGGTTTCGTTTAGGTCATATGTACATAATGCCTGCACACGCTAAGTGTTTACACATGCTAAGTTAATAGGTTTTCATTATCTCGATGGGGCTTGTACTTTCAACCTTTGAATCAAAAGAGACGCGGCATGTGCGGTTTTGTTATTACTCATGTGGGAGGGGAGGGCGAGGAAAGGTGGGGGGGGGGGGTGGTGTAATTAGATATGGAAGCCGATGTTTGATCCTGGGTATCTCAAAAACTACTTTTTCTAAATCCCGTATGCTGGTTTAGATTTGTTAGCTTTAAAACATCAACATAATTATAATAACATACAAATATTCACAAAACAGTCAGTGCCAGATGTTTAGCTCTGCTTTTATGACATACTTCCGGTGGTTTGTGTTGCATTATTGTCCCAAATGATGTCTTCTGCTAAACCGAGCTCGACAGTCGCTGTTAACATTACCAGATCATATTGAGTCAGGCACTATACCAATGGGGATGAATATATCTCTATTTGATGTTAAAGTGCCCGTTCCACAAAAAAAAATTCACAAATGTGTCAAATAACGTATCACTAGAAACTGGTAAGCTTACAGATTGCCATCGTACAAGTTTTAGGTCAATTACATATCGGTTGATTTATAAATATACAAATAAAACCACCTCCATAGGATCTGGGATATACGAGAGATTCGCCACAAAAATAACGATGTTTAATTACCTCACATTATGAACCAATCCTGCCCAAGCAGACGACATCCCATAAAGAATGAACATAATTACAATCCTATTATTTCTCAAAATTATAATGAGTTTACTGTACATAAATGTGATGGCATTTTACATCATTCAAAAAGGGATATGCAACCGATTCTGAGAACTAAATTCTTTTGTTTGTAAATACACAGGATAGGGGTTAGTGAACAATCAAAGAAACAACACTTTCAAATTGAACCCCCCCCCCGGAATAATAGCATGGACGGCATTTGTTTCCTCTTAAAATGCCGAACAAACCGCAGTGTATGCAGCTGAAAATACAATGGCGTCTTATTTTGTTTACAAGCGACGGATTCCTGTTTTTTTATCGCTGCATTTTTCATCAAAATAATACCATGCGCGTGGTTTAGAGTGAGGTAATAGATTAAACATTTAGCCTGACGGTATTAAAGTAAGGTAAATAACTGAAGAGAAGATGACAAAACAGGCACTGAAAATGTGTGAGATGTCATGGGACATCGTCTGCTTGTGCAAATCATGTTCAACATGTGACGTCACAAATCTCAGCAGCGTTCGGGGAGCTTTTCAGGTGCTATTGCCGGGGCTGTATTTAAGCGTTTTGTAATTGATAGTAATCATAACTTCGAATGATTCTTAGCACTGAATTTTTATAACCTTGTCCAATCAAAGTCACACCTTTGCAATAATGACAATAAAGTTAGTTTAAAAAAATCAATGAATCTTCTCTTTAAAATACAGCCCCGGCATAGCACCTGAAAAGCTCTCCGAACGCTGCTGAGATTTGTGACGTCACATGTTGAACATGATTTGCACAAGCAGACGATGTCCCATAACATCTCACACATTTTCAGTGCCTGTTTTGTCATCTTCTCATCAGTTATTTTCTCTTACTTTACTACCCTCAGGCTAAATGTTTAATCTATTGCCTCACTGTAAACCCCGCGTATTGTATTATTTTGATGAAAAATGCAAAGATAACAAAATAAAAGAATCCGTCGCTTGTAAAGAAAATAAGACGCCATTGTATTTTCAGCTGCATACACCGCAGTATGTTCAGCGTTTCAAGAGGGAACAAATGCCGTCCATGCTATCATTCCGCGGGTTTTTTAATTTGAAAGTGTGGTTTCTTTGATTGCTCATTAACCCCTTTCCTGTGTATTTACAAAGAAAAGAATTTGGTTGACCTAAAACTTGTACGATGGCCATCTGTTAGCTTACCGGTTGTTAGTGATAGGTTATTTGCCATATCTGTGATTTTCTTTGAACAGACACTTTAAACGTTTTGTAATTGATAATAATCATTACTTCGAATGTTTCCAAGCATTGAATTTTGATAACCTTGTCCAATCAAAGTTTCACCTTTGCAATATGACGATAAAGTTAGTTTTTAAAATCAATGAAACTTCTCTTTAACGTTATAACATTTTAAATAATAACTGTAATAATGATGATGAAGATTATGATTATATGATAATAATAATAATGATAATAATAATAATAATAATAATAGTAATGACAGTAACAATAATCATAATTCTGACAACTAAACTAAGTTATGACCATCGATTTGTAAGAATTTTAATGAGGCAATCAGTTGCCGATCGGTTGCAGGGCAGTCGGCAATTGTTTACTAAATGTCGATTGGTTGCCAAATATCTTACGAAAATTGTTCGATCATCAGAGATTTTTTGTAAACTAATTTGTGACCGCCCGTGGAAACATCGGCGAATGATCGGCGATAATACATAAGTGATCGAAAATTAATGGCTGATGTTCTTAGGACGATGGACATGCTTTAAAATCATTCCGACCGACTAGATCTTATTGTTTTAATAAATGAAACAATCAATCCTTATGGGGTTTTAGGCACAAGCGAAGGAATTAATAAGACCTTAAATATATGTTACTTTATTATATACTATGAATGAAACCAAGCGTAGCGAGTGACTTTGGGGGAACTTCGACAAAAACTGCCCTCAGTCACTTTAAATAAGGGGCAGATGTTAAGGAGACAATGGGAAATCTATTTTTTCTTACCAGAGTTGAAAAGGGGCACTAATGAGAAAGGAGAAAGGTATTTATAATAAAAAAGGGGCACTTTTCTGAAGTTAAAAAAGACACATTGTTCATGTAAACAGCTGTACTTTTGCGGTACTTAAACAAGTGGGAGGGGGTATTGATATCGTGTGTAAATAAATTTGATTTATTCATTTATAGATATATGTATAGATGCTACTTTGTCAAGCATTGCCAGCAATAGAAATAAAAACCTGTTTTCTTCTTAGCAGTCGCTTCCTAAGACTAGCTATAGCTGAGATTTCTATTCAAATTGTACTTATTCAGAATCAAAAGAAATTTGTTCTTTGTTCTTGAATACAAAATAATGCTCACTAAATAATTCAATCATCTTTCATTCTTTCATTTAATTCCTTTTATTGGTCCAACGTACATTAAATCGTGGCAAATTGTTTGTGCTCGAAGAGAAAAGCTCAAATAGTTAACAATGTACATGTATTTGCATTACAGAAACAAACCCATCGATGATATCGGTAAAATTTCGAAAATTTGTTAACACCAAGGGAATGAGGAACCAAAAAGTACTTAGACAACATTTTCTTTGGAATAAGGTTTCAAATAATACAAATAATTGAAAAGATCGGCAAATTTTGCTGTCTCTTGCGTCTGTTTCTAAAACTTTAAACTTATTATCTAGAAATGTTCATATCGAGAGAAGATGTTATCAAAATTGTAAATAATTTGCCTTTCAAATAATGCAATTATCTTATATTCGATAGATCGTTTACAAAAATGTAATAAGTAAAAATGAAATGTTATATGACATTTCCTGATATTTTTTTTTAATTTTTCGCGAACTTCGGTCACCTCATAATACCTACTACCGAATAGTTAACGCTATTTCTTTGGCTGGTGTGTGACCTAAATACGTGTGTGACCTTAATTCGCGGACAATTCGTTATCTCAAAGATCTGATACCACAATGGAAAGAGAAACCTAAATTATTACAAAACAACGTTTTTCTCTTGGAATTTTGTTTGAAACAATGAAAATATTGACAAAGGATCGGCCAATTTTGCTGTCTCTTGCGTCCGATTCGAAAATTTTGAACTGGGAATCTTCATATCGAGAGATGATATACTATTATACTATTTTTCCTAGTTCGGAAGTTTACATATTCGTCGAAAATGTTGTTATATTTCTCTGGTATAATGGGGTGATCAAAGTATGCGGATATTTAACAAAATATTAGGAATGTGATATTCGATCCCTGATTTCTCACAGTTGATACTGAATACATAAATGTATTTAGTTCATCTTTTTACAAAAGTGACGGCAACATATTGGTGAAACTAGAAAAAGTTATCGTTAAGGAATTCTGGAGATATCTTGATCTCAAAATCGATTCCAGATCGGAATGCACTGCAACTGACGAAAACGTCATGAAAACAACAAGACCTTAATTGGTGGACTGGAGGTAACAGCTGATTTATCCACAAGAATCAAGCGATCCATCAAAAAATAGATAATCGTATAACTTGGAAGGCAAAATATCACCCAATCGGTTGTTATCACCTTTTCTTCACAATTTTCATGACATCTCTCGATATGAAGATTCCTAGACCCTTGTCGGTAAGTTCAACATTTTTTAAATGAACACAAATGACATCAAAATTTGCCGATCTTTTGTCAATATTTTCATACTGTCAAACCCATTTCCAAAGTAACTTTTGATTCTCAGTAACTTTAGATTCTTATTTTCCATTCGTAGTATCATATTTTCGAAATCTTACCATTTTTTATTTTTTATATTTATAGATATGGAATTGTCCGCGAATTAAGGTCACGCGCGAACTATTGTCACATCGCCATAGAAGGAAATACGTAACAGGAGTTTTTGTGCACGTATATCTTACAGGTCAACTCGACAAAATATGCTGACTTTTCGATGCATAACATTTAAATTCCAACTATATACGGCCATTTACGGGTTGTCCGGTATAATGAGGAGTCCTGTAGTAGGGTATTAAAGAGACCACATACTACTACTACTACGAAAATCATCATAATATCAAACAACTACTACACAATGTCATATAGTCATAATAAAATGGACAATGGAGGATATCTCTCACTGACTGAGCTTCCATCACACAGTTATTTAGAGAACGTGAAACCATCGAACTATGCACGACAGAAACTACAAAAGCACTAATTGTTATAATAAGTAGGAAAGTACTATTCAAAAATATTCAAAGACTATATGACAATAATTATACAAACAGACATGGCGTCGTTGATGAAGTAACAACTGATATAATGAGTAGAAATATGAAGAAATACTGAAAACAAAAATGAAATATCATTAATCAGACATAAATGTCAGTTAAGAAATTATTTTTTAGTTGCTAAGATACACGTTGTTATTAAAATAAGTATGGCGCATTGCCATTGCGCATGTGTTGCCATGAGTGATATAATGATCAATCATGATCAACTTGAACTTAATAAAGGTCATATGTGATAACACTGTATACGAAACAAAATGATTGGTTTGAATACGCTTATAG
Organism: Mesocentrotus franciscanus; assembly: GCA_037976565.1. NCBI lineage: Eukaryota > Metazoa > Echinodermata > Echinoidea > Camarodonta > Strongylocentrotidae > Mesocentrotus > Mesocentrotus franciscanus. The sequence goes on along the minus strand of CP137667.1, from coordinate 6,459,327 downwards.
AGAATAACAAAGGTATCTACAAAACAATATATAACAAAATTACACGTTCTGTTCAAAGTGTATTTTCAAATTATATGTGATAAACAATGAATACGAAGCAAAATGATTGGTTTGAATACGCTTTTAGAGAATAACAAAGTTACCTACAATAGAATATATAACAAAATTACACGTTCTGTTCAAAGTGTATTTTAAAAATATTTTGCAATCATGTAATGTATATACATTTATTATATAGGTAATTTCTGAAATGAAATGAAAAAAAGATAACCATCCAGTGATCCAGGTATAAGTATAGTACTTGAAATAACGGCGGTCATTAATGTGGTTGGAGGAATATCACATGCCCACACGGAAGAAATTCCCTCACCAGTCGATCCATCTTTAGCTATAAACAATCATTTAAACGAAATTAAATTCCACCTTTCTCTAAGAGTGCTCTATTACTTAATCCATTTATACTATGTTTTACTTCTTTTAAGCAGTTAAGCAAATGAATGTATTGTAACATACCCAGGCGCGCCTCGGGGTCATGGGAGGATGCAATATCAACGTAGAGCCAACAGTCAGGCCTCTCAAAGCATTCGATATCTCTATACTATATCCCGTGCAGGTACCATAATACTATACGATATTTTACAATACATTCCTTCACATCAACTGAATATTAAAGCAGTCGATATGTCTTTTATATGCCGAATTGAAACCAAAATCTACCAAGAATTCTTACCTTATCCTTTTATTGAGTAAAGATTGGTTAAAACATCACGGAAAATCTGAGGCACCGTCTGTTCATATTCGATGAAAAAATGATCGAAAGTTTCAAACATTTGGGAATCGCAGACAAAACGCACTGTATTTCGGCCGCGCTCGCACAAAGGCAATTTCAACACGTAAACCAATGGGGATCGCAGCATGAGGCCATTTTTTAAAAGACTGTTGACTGGTAGGCGGGCATGGCTAAAATCACGACTCCAAGTTCGATCAATCAGATGGCTAGATTTCTAAAGTGAGGTATATAGTATAGTTATATCGACTGCTACGAGAGGACTAGCTGTTTCTATACGCTCAAGGGATTCAACTATCCCGCGAGCCAGTATAGAAACAGCTAGTCCTCGAGTATTAAAGCAGTCGATATGACTTTTATATGCCGAATTAAAATAAAAATCTACCAAGAATTCTTACCTTAGCCTTTTATTGAGTAAAAATTGTTAAAACATCACAGAAAATCTGAAAGACTGTCTGTTAATATTCGCTGGAAAAATGACTGAAAGTTTCAATCATTTGGGAATCGCAGACAAAAAGCACTGTACGGCGTCCTCGCCCGCACAAAGACATTTTTAACACGTAAACCAATGGGGATCGCAGGATAATGAGGATGAGGGTAGAAACTTTTAACTAGGCCCTGTGGGCTATTGCTATGCCCTGTGAGTGGGGCATGGCTTGAAATCACGACTCTAATTTCGACCAATCAGATGGCTAGATTTCTAAAGTGAGGTATATAATTATTTTATTACATATTATGTAATAATATAAACTATATCCCGTGCAGGTTCATATGCACTTTCATATGCAAGTGGCAAACATAAATACCGGTAGATAAAGCAAATATGATCAGAAAACCAGCTACCTCTATTCCTATTCTACCCATTCTATCCATGATCTTAGTCGGAAGATTTGTGATTGAAAAAAATAGTTGGGATACAATTGTACATGTAGTAATGACAATTGGAAATTGAGCTATTTCAAGACTGACATATAAGGTCAGTTGCGCCCAGCTTAGGAAATGTTTGTTACAATGTACCTTATCCTGTAAAATCAATAGGAAAAGAATCAGTACATTTAGTACAATTTTTACGGTAAAAATGTTGAATTTATATTCCAAATTTTGGGGCCCCTTAAAAGAGTTTTGAAATGGCTATTTATGAGGGTTGTAAGCCGAAAACCCCCAAGTGTGAATACTCATCATGAAAACCTACTGAGAACATTTCCATAGTTTGTTTAGTAACTGCAGTTGGAGTGATCTTAGTGATAGAATGAAGACAGAAATATTGTATATGAAATATTGTACATGAATTCGTAGTCTTCCACTGTTTCATATTGCATTAGATTATTTCACAATGGTAGAGATACTGTTTGGAAAAGCACTTACACATGAAAACGTCTTGAATTATACTTTTTTTCAACTTCCCAATATATTTGGTTTATACGAATAGATAACATCTAGGTCTAAAAATTCTTTCTTAAGACAGGGTTGGTTTGCCTTCTTCAACTAGATGATAGATCCCCGTATCCTCGAAGATCAGGAAGAGTGAATGCCTCAAGATGATATTCGATTTCCAGTATCGGGCACATCTGAGAAGAAAGGAACAAATGAATATAAAGTAAAATATATATATTTTTCAAAATAGAAGTTGTCTTAAAGAAGAAAAAAAGTTTCAAACTGAGCGCTTTGAAAGTATCAAAAAATATTTGAAAGACAAATCGCGCGATAATGATATCGACATCTGATTGGTTGCCTCACGTAACGGGACATTATATTAGGTTATCAGCTGGTTTATAATGCGACAGTGGCATAGAATAGTCCAATCATTAATCCCTGGCCATTGGTTCCCTTTAACCCCAAAATAACTCTCTAGCTGGATTTAGCCAGCAAAGGAAAAGTATTGTTTCCCTGATGAAAGAAAATGCTCTCTGCGCTCTTGTTCCACTGCTGCATAAGCTAAATACAAATGTGTTTCTGCTATATACAGATATATGTGAAAGAACACATCTCGCTAAAAACTTGTAAACTGCAGCAGCAGCTGGGTTAGTCTAAAACTCGATTATTCTATATAATATGACCACCCAATTTTTTCTTCTTCTTGAATAACTAATATTATTAAGCTAATCTATGTAGACAATATTCAATCAAATCATCAATCATTAATCTGCTGATTCGAAATCAATATATGCTCTAACCATGTAAAGTAGTAAAACACATTTTCTATGTGGGTATGTGCCTAATAAGACAACGATTCCTCGTTTGACCCATGCGATACAAGATCTGCATACTTGACCACAGACTTTTATCTGTAGTTTGTCAGTGCGAGGTCACACAGTCTTTCTCGGAAAACAAAAGTCGTATCGAAAATAATATCGCTAGTGATATTCTTTTGTCTCGCAATGTGGTCAATAAGGAATCTAAAAGATCTCGACGTTTCGTGCGCCGCTGCAACACTTCGTCAGGTGATAAAAACTAATGTAAGCAAGGATGCTTTATACTCTACGGGAGGACCGGCGCGACGGTCAATAATTAGATTGATAATTGGAAACAATAACGCACAAGGCCTATTGGCCGACGCACACGGTGCTCGACCAATCAGCAAGCCGCTGGTTCGGCTAATTATGCAGCGGCGCACGAAACGTCGAGATCTTTTAGATTCCTTATTGACCACATTGCGAGACAAACGAATATCACTAGCGATATTATTTTCGATACTACATCCGCAATGAGTAATATATTTAGCATTAACAAAAGTCGTCTTCACATTATATAAACAACACTTTGCCAGAGTAAGTCTATGCTAGTGGCTAAAGGCTCGTTCATATCTATATAATGTGAAATGGGTATTCACATAAAACTACCATTTCAAATCATTCATAAATGACTATCCATGACGGAAATATAAAAACAAAGTCAATGGCATATAGCACGTACATGTAGGAACCATAAGGCAGAATTACCAGTCTTCACCTTAAATCGGAATTTGACCACGAGTAGGGATAGACGAAATATACTAGTATTCAAAACACTACGGCAAATAATACCTATTCGAATCAAATTCAATTGTTTTGACGGCACTATGTTGACGTTAACGCATTCTAATAGCAAACGTGATACATGAAATCGTATCACCAGGTCATACCCTATCAGAACATGAACAAGAAATTGGGGTAACCAGCTATTTTAAAGAGTTATAGCGGAATCAAAAGAAGTACTATTTTGACAATTTTTCACATTATTGCAACAGCACGCGTGCATCAACTTGAGGTTAAAATGAACGTCTTTGATCTAAATTTAGGTCAATAATGGATAACAGTGATTGCAAATTGTTAAGAATAGTATAAGCAACAAAAACAAGTGAAACAAAATCGAAATAATACATTCAGTAAGAAGCTTGCACGCGCAAAATTTTGATATGTTTTAAAAGGTCTGAAACGTGCATTAAATTGGTCCAATAAGCATTTTGACATATCTTAAATTGTGACGCACGCGTACGCGTCCACCATGACGCGCTCACCCGCACAGACATGGGTGTGATCCGGTGTGATCCAAAGGTGTGACCAAAAGTGTACCCAAGACGTCAAGTTTATTCATTTACAAATAATACAAAGGTGTGATTGCGTTATGGTGATGCAACGCATGAGGTTATATACAATGGTGCAATACAATTCGCGAGGCACAGACGAGTGTATTTTGTGCAATTGTGATAACCGAATAGCGCGCATCGCCATAACGTCACGAAACGAAAACCTGTGTATTATTTGTTTTATAAACTGGGTCTACTATCTAATCTTAGCGAGGCCATAGCATGTCTTTTCGCAACCTTCATACACGGTTGTTATATCACCATAATGAAATCCCCGTGCATATGGTAAACATTATATACCTCACTTTAGAAATCTAGCCATCTGATTGGTCGAAATTGGAGTCATGATTTCAAGCCATGCCCAACTCACAGGGCATAGCAATAGCCCACAGGGCATAGTTAAAAGTTTGTACCCTCATCCTCATCCTCCTGCGATCCCCATTGGTTTACTTAGTTTGTGCGGAGCGCGCGCGGCATTCCATACATTTGTTGTGCGATTAATTTGGTTTCTACAAACACAGCGCAGATGACCGCCGATCTCGATTGTAGCTAGGCCTAGATCTACATGTAATGACGAGATGACGCTCCTTTGGAAATATAGAGATAAACCTGCTCTTTCATATGACACCTCATTTTTTTAGTATCACCTTCAGGATCACAAGCAATAAAGGTTTAAATCTCGATTTGGAAATGATTAAATTGACCAATTTGGCATGATCGCGCAATGCACGTAAACTGCATAGGGTTATATGCGTGCAATCTCAATGGCGAACTGAGCTAGATCTACCTGCAACAGTGCAAGTTTATTAACACAGATTTGATTACCATGATTGACCTTGTATTCTATGACCCTGTTTTCAGTATATAAAAGTTATAATGACTGCTTTAATATTCGAGGCATAGTTGTTTTTTTGGTAACCCGACACATGCTCCGCCGACAATTGCTCTGCCGACATTTACTCCGCAAAACGCGACAATTGCTCCGCGACATTTGCTCCGCGACATTTGCTCCGACGTCAAATGCTCCGCCGACATTTGCTCCGCCGACATTTGCTCCGCCGACAATTGCTCCGACGACAATTTTCCGCGACAGTTGCTCCGCCGACAATTGCTCCGCATGAAGTAATAAATGCTCCGGTGACAATTGCTCCTCGAACGACAGTTGCTCCGTCGACAATTGCTCCGACGACAATTTTTCCGCGACAGTTGCTCCGCCGACAATTGCTCCGCCGACAATTGCTCCGCGACATTTGCTCCGCCGACAATTGCTCCCCCGACAATTGCTCCTCCGACATTTGCTCCGCCGACAATTGCTCCGCCGACATTTGCTCCGCATGAAGCGACACTTGCTCCGGTGACATTTGCTCCTACGACATTTGCTCCGCCCCAAAAGTGCCCCGTAAAAATACAAATGCTACTAGTACTACGACAAATGCTTCGCCGACAATATTTTTCTTCATGTGTTACTTTCTTTCTGTTTTGTTTTAGTTTGTTTCGTTTTCTGAATGCATTTCATGAAATAATGTAGATGAAATGAAATGAATGAATGTTGATGATGTGGGAGAAACAGGAGTTACCTAAAAGTCATGTCGAATATGCTGAAATAACTTTTCATCTATCATTGTACGTCCCAAATAATGTACACTAAGCAATCATTACATGTCATGGGAAGTTTAAAAAAAAGGAAGAAAGAAAGTAGAGCAGCTAGCCACATTCCCCAATACGCGCATACCTCCTCGTTAATTTCAAACAGCTCATCAATATGTAAGACCTGAAATGACCTCAATGCAAGCAAGCACAGTACATGCAGCGTAGGTATACCATCTGCAAGTAAAGCATTCATCATGGAAGTTTTAGAAAATAACAGGGGAGGGATAAAAATCAGCTTTGAAGGACATTTGTACGTTAAAAAACAGAACCCATTCAGACGGGAGAATAAGATGGCAGTGTGAGCGACAACGCTCCGAAGCATGCAGTGGGGCATTAACCACTAACGGCCCCCCTCAATATGGTGGAGTAATGGCGGCGACGCCCCATAACCATGAACCAGATGGGATAGAACGCGGGTAGTAGCAGCGAGGACAGGCCTCAAGAGAACAGCGAGGGATGTAAACAGCGGCCCAACAACGGAAATTGTCGCTAACGCCCTCATGGAAGCTCATCCTGAGATTCGAGGGCAGTTGGGGCAGCTGTCAGCCCTTAGGAGGGACGTTTAAAGACACAGGTATGAATAAAATAATTGTATCTGCTGCATCTAAACTCGCCATCCCTACCATTTCGGGCGATGGGTAACCACACACCGTCCTAAAAAAAACTCTTTAAAAGCTCTCTTCAACGAAAAGTTTTTAAAAATATTATTAAAGCGATCACAAATTTTGACACTTTATGGAGAATTATCATTATTTACATTACAAAATCACATTATAGGCAGAATCAATGTGTTAGTTTTATATCTCAATTTACTTTGACGAAGTCATGCTGGGAGGGATACCCCGCCCATCCCTTTCAGGTCCCTTTAGCTGGCCTATTTAGCAGGGAGCCTACGTATAATGTAGTTTCGTGTGTCGTTCATTTTCTGTTTCGACAACCATCATGAGTGTCAGGGGCGGCGCTACAGAGGTGTTTAGAAACTTAATATACTAGGATATGATATTTGAATTGAACTTTTGTATTTTTATTTAAGGTAATCAGTTTTAAAACAATGTTAATCTCCCCAGGCGCGGATCCAGGGGGGGGCCGAGCGGGCCTTGGCCCCCCCCCCGCAAAAAAAAGAGAGAGAGAGAGAGAAAGAAGGGAAAGGGAAAGAGGAGAGAAAGGCCTGGGACAGAAAGAAGAGGAAGAAGAAAAGAAGAGGGGGAAAAGAAGGAGATCAGGGCCAAGGGGCCTTGCCCCCAGCAACCCTAAAAGAGAGAGAAGGAAGGGAAGGGAAAGGGAAGAAGAGAGAAAGGGAAAGAAAAGAAAAAAAGAGAAGGAAGAAAGGTAGGGGAGATCAGTTGCGATTTTTCTCTCCACCAAGGTGTATATTTGATATTTATTTATTTCGTCCACGATGTGGAAATATGCTTCCCACCTGGCGTACTGATGGGGGCAGTTGACCCCCAATAAAATTCAAACGTGGTTTATTTCTAATTCGATACCAGTGATTTACATATGTTGCTGAAATGGCATGATTTTTCCTGAGCTTCGGGGGGCTCCGCCCCCTGAACCACACCAAGGGCCCTAAGGCGGGCCCCTAGATGCTCATCCGATCGTAATTTAATGCCTAAAACCCCTGAGCTTCTGGGGACTCCGCCCCCTGGACCCCACTCCATTTATTAATGACCTGCCAGTGTCACAAATAAGGTATCAAAATATGCTCATCTGACCGTAATTAAATATGCCTAAAAGCCCTGAGCTTCGCCCTAAGGCGGTCCCCTGAATGCTCATATGACCGTAATTAAATGCCGAAAACCCCTGAGCTCTACTTGCTTCGCTCTACCTGATCGTATATTATTTAGCCCCCCCCCCCTCCCCCACTTTGAAAAACGTTTCGCGGGCCCTGCATGTGACATGTAAGAGTGGTGGTGATGCCGATTTTTTTATCTGCCCCCAAAAAAAAATTGTTTTGCTCATTACGCCACTGCTGGTCACCATTACGTACCAATATTTGGCTCGCATAATTTCAAATTTGGGCCCCCCCCCTAAGAAATCCTGGATCCGCACCTGAATCTCCCCTTCTCTCATTTTGATTTACAGCTAGAATTAGAAACACCCAGCGAAATGACTGAAAGTGTAATTGTTGATCTGTTTATCCTTTACTTTTTTTCCAGACGAGCTGCATACCCAGCAGAACCCGAATCAAAAGAAACTTTGGAGATTCCTGACGAATGGACACTGACCGGTGATGTAGAAGGACAGCGTTTTCTCCTCTACGATTCCGGGCCAGGGCAAGACAGGCTGATATTGTTTGCCACTGATTCCCAACTACGACGTCTCGCCATTGCTAGCACGTGGTACATGGATGGCACTTTTTCCAGGGCACCCGCTATTTTCACACAGGTATGTATGGATGTAGTAAAGAAGCAAAGACATGACTCTTTCTATAGTCGCCCCCTCAAAAAAGTTGTCGGTGCCCGATCCTCTCTAACCCCTCCCTCGAACGCTCCTATCGAGTCCCCTGTTTTATTTTAGCGTATACACTCTTAAATCCTCTCTGCACTAGTTTGTTATGGAGGGATTACACCTCCCTGCAAGGTCACTGGCAGCTGGTTATCTCATCAGATCAGCTCTCAATTAACATAAGAAAAAGGGCATCATGGGGAAAACGGGTACCGCTTAGGCATTGTTGGCTGTATAGAGGGCGCAAGTAGCTATAAGTAGTGCAGTGGGGCTTTAAAACAAACTCGTTGAATTTGACTAGACCGAAAGGGTCTACCTCAGCTGGGTGCAACTATTATTCTACTATTTTTTACTGATTCTAGTCGTATTTTTACTAGAACCCAGTCATTTCTGATTAGAATTACGACTAGTCACATTAGTTGTACCCAGCTGACCGAGATTTATCGAAGTTGAATCATACTTTAATCACAATTATGATTAATAAATGACACATATTTGCAAAGCTTGGATCCTCTTGGATCCTCTTCTTTATTTTGATGTCACTCATGTGATACATACTTCACACGAGAGTGAATAAAGACCACATGAAGCGGGGCTCAAAGACAAAAGGGGAGACATGATGGGAACAGAAGAGAATGGGGAAAATGAAGAAAGAAAGAAAAACTCTTCCAATTTTGTTCTTCATTCCTTGCTATTATCATACCCCTCGTACGTGTTAGTATTGTAATTTGTTATGTGGAGTGTTAATAGGCTACTTTGCCTAGTGAAGTTACTTTCCTTTTGTGTATTTACTTAAAGAAAATTCTAGACCTTGCACTTATGACATATAAAGAAGGGAAGAAATGTGCTTGTTCGGAGGGAGGGGGGATAGGTCTGTATGCTGGTAGTAATCATTTGAGGTGGTCCCCAGGAATGTTCGCCCCCCCCCCCTCTCCCTCCAGCTAGGACCCTGTTCGCTCGCCTGTACATAGGAACACCAATATTTATTGTCAAAAGTAAATTCTTAAAATCTGTGTCATGCTCACTAGTTTTCTCATAAGAATTCGTCAACTTTATTTTCATGTATTGTTTATAATTGAAGTCCATTTTCATTGAAATTGCAGGTATACTGCATCAGAGCAGAAGTTGACGAAGGTGCAGTATCTTGTGTTTATGCACTGATGTCAGGAAAGACTCGGGCTCTTTATATCACCCTCTTCAACGCTCTGATGGAAGCCCTCATTGATAGAGGGTATGATGCACACGCACGTAGGACCATTGTGACAGATTTTGAAGAGGCCGCTAGGAGTGCAGTCCTGTTTTGTCTGGGGAATGCTGTACAACTCCACGGATGTTTTTTCCACCTAACCCAGAGAACATGGTCGAGGGTAACCGACAATGGCCTCAGAGGCTTATATGTACAAGGTAAACATTCACGTTCACAGCAGACACGTTCACAAAGTTGTGATTGATTCAGTGCCATGTCTAAAAGATCGTAGCAAGGATTTCGTGGGGGAGGGGGTAGTGATGAGCACGCAAAGTCAAAGTCACATTATCATCAAGCGCGATAAGCGTGCGATATTGTAATAGGGGAGGTTTTTTGGAGGTGAAGCTCCGACGTTTCTTGTCATGTTTCGGTTTGTCAACGTTCCTCAACTGCTCCTTCTCTTCCCATGTGCTCTCACCTTTTTTGGGGGGTAGGGGGGGGGGGCATTTTTTTTACCGCCACCAGCTATGCGCCTGCAGATCAAAACTATAACAAAAAGTTCCCTCTTAGAAATTATGTGGAAAAGGTAGGCCCAATACTACTTTTTTTATTTTGTTTCAAAATAAAGATCTGTTAATTACAATGTGTTATCAATGATGTAGTTTTAGTTCTGACTCTTGGAAAAGGTTATATGTTTAGTGTACATGTATAACAACTGGGATCTGGCATACTTTACATATCACAATTAAGAAACAAAATAAAAAAAACATTGTATATTATCATAGTTTTTACGTCTGAACATTTCAAGTATTCCAAACTTTCTTGTAATTTGTCAAATTCCTTACAACCTTTACCATTCCCTCCGCTTTTTCAGCTTGAAGACAAATCAACTCGATGAGTACAAAATATTGGATTATCTTCTAAATGCAAGTCACAAAGCAGTTGCTTATAAATGAGAAATGTTCGTTCATATCTTGTCAACAGATGAGGAAGTCCGCACCTACCTAGGCATGATGGACGGCTTGGCTTTTCTCCCTCCTCAAGACGTGCTTCGAGGAATGGCATTCATAAGGCGCATAATGCCCACCCCTGCTCTTCAGCCAGTGGTTGATTCTTTCGACCGTACCTATGTGAACGGAACCGTGCGAGCAGATGGACATGTTACACCTCCACGCTTCCCTCCAGAAGACTGGAACGTCCATCAAATTACTCTTCACGATGGGGATCGAACGAACAATGTATGTGAAGGTTGGAATAATGCCTTCGGTAATCTAATTGGTATGTAACGTTTATTTCCCTAAATTAAAATTCTATGCAATGCACATTACAACATGTCAAATAGATAAATATCCATGCACAAGGTATATCTCAAAACCTAGAAATTATTTCAAAAACCAAATAGCACCAATGGATAGAGGAACGCAAAATTACCTCATGACGCAATTTTCTTCGACAATGGGAAAGACATTATGAACATGTTGACAAAAGATCGGCATATTTTGCTAGTACGTTCGAAAAAGGGGATCTAGAAAGCTTATTTTTGAGAGAAGATGTCATCAAACTTGTAATTAAAATAGAAATATCAAATATTTCTATGGTATTTTGCCTTGATATTCATGCAGTTGCCTTACCTTTATTGGATCTCTATATTTTGATAAATTATTTGTAATTATAAGCTGACGTGCGCGAAGTTTGGACTCGTTCTAGTATACATTTGTTTTAGTTGTAGCGCGATACGACATCGAACTTTATTATTTAGAAATAATGGATTAAACATTGCTTTCTTTAGAAACTTAAAATGTGAGCAAAATATGGTCACTATATCATACAGGTATTGATCGGGATCACCTCAATAAGCATTCATAATATTATTTAATCACACATTGAGATTAGATTACACCAAGTGCATGAAGAGTGTAAAAGGTCGAGAGTGATTTCAGTCCCCTATTATATTGCCAATGGAAATCATGTCCAGATGAAGTTATATCATATTATTTGAAGTTTGCACATTTCAAAATGCTGATTTAAACAAAGTCTTTACGATCGTTTAATCAACTTTTATTTTTGTTGGAGGTGTTTATGTTTTGCTTTGTTTATTCAGACGGTATAATGCTTGGTATTTATTTTCTTTTTAAGGGCGTGTTCATCCTCCCTTTTGGTCCTTCCTCTCGGCCCTGAGAAAGGATTGGGCATTGACAGATACTCAACTACAACAATCTGCACTGGGAATTCCAGTAAAAGAAGGAAAAGGAGAAGCTATGTGGCACACCAGCGCAGGCTGAAGGTTCTTTGCCAGCGATACGATGCGGATGGAGATATGGAAGCGTTCCTCAGAGCTATTGGGCCATCCATTAGGATAAATAAAGCCTGGCATCGTGATGAGCAGGCACCATAGTTTGTACCCAACCGATAAATGTGACCTGCAGAAATCACTATTCATCTATACTGGAATTTCTTGTGGATGAAAGTGGAGTGTATGCTCATGTCACTTTTCTATTGTTGTTGTTGTTTTTATATGCTCTGCTGTGGCTTCAGCGCTACTTGATTACAAAATTAATGTTTATTTTGCATTGCAAACTTCACAATTTGGCAGTAAACAGTTGGGGAAGGGATCGGTAAACAGTGGGGGAAGGGCTCGGTAAACAAGGATTCTGATTTTAGCATCTTACGTGCATGTTCACTGGATATTCCTACTCGGAACATGCCTATACTCTCTTTGAATTAATTTTGTAAGAGAATATATGAAATATTGTTTGCCGACGTGTGCCGGATATTATTTAAGCTTTCTTAAGGTGCCTGAAAATGTCTGTTCTGGAGATGCCGTTCAGTAATGTTCTCCGGCTTACCAGTTCTACCTCCATATAGCCATTTGCAATATCAATATAATTGTACTTAGTAGTGTGATGCTGTATAATCCCTTGATGTAGGTATGTTATACCCCGAGAATATGAAGAGTTTTCTTGCAAAAGGACCTAAATCCACTTTACTATTTTGGAGTAAATCAAGTTTTTTCTTTTATACATTTTCCTTTGTTCTTTCACCATAAGTCCTTCAAATATCTTGAAGAGTTACCATAAGAGGTAATAAAATGACCGTTTGAAAGATCTTGCTGAAATCTTGTATTTTATATAATTTCCTTTTAAATATATATTTTTTTATGTCGGGACTTTTGCAAGAAAACAGGGATATTGGGCCTTTGCAAGAAAACATTTGAATGCTTAATAGACTCGTACATGTTACTAGTTGTTCATAATAAAAGTATCTAACATGATAAGCACCCATCTCTCCATCCTTGTACCATCCTATTGCAAGGCTACTCAATCATTTACTTTGCCCCACATAGCAATAGCATCTATTTAATTCAATTTAGAGCAACAGTTATTGTAGCCCTTGTTGCCGTGATTCATTTGAATAATCAGAACACCATGACTACCTGGGGTCTCATCGTTATTCATAAGGATTATTTCTAAGGACCGCTATTCATAATATGAGGGGAGGGTCGCTATTCATAATACAAAATCGGGGTCGTTAATCATAACGATCACTAATCATAATGCAAGAAAAGAGTGTTGGTTTTCATAATATTATACCTAATTTATTGTCCTATTATGGGAAGCGTTCCTTATGAGTAATGTCCCTCAATTTGAATTATGAATAGCGACCCTCACCCAGGGGCGGATCCAGCCGGCGGCAAGGGAGGGGGCCTAAAAAGGGGTCCACTTCGTGCCGGTCGATTTTTCGCTCAGTGGGGAGTAGTGAGCAAAAAAAAAAAATTTAGGCACCCGAAAAAAATTTTTCCCTTTGGGAAGGGTAATTTTTTTCCACCACCACCCCTTGGGCGCCAGGGGTAGTGAGGACAATTTTTACCCGAAAATTTTCCCTACGGAAGGGTTATTTTTTTCCACCGCCACCCTTGGGCGCCAGGAGGGCTTCTTTTTTTTTTTAAAGGGTGTTCTCACCTGTTTTTTCTAGGGCCCCCCCTGGATCCGCCACTGCCCTCACCTCATATTATGAATAGCGGCCCTTGCGAATGATGGTCCTTATGAATTATGGTCGCTATGAATAGTGAGGTTACTCTGAATACCTAATCCTTATCCCCATCCACCTGTCACCTTCTGCCCCTCTTTCCGGGATAGTACACCCTGCCCCGTGGACTGTACCCCTCCCGTGGAGTTTTGTGCTCCTTGCCCGCTTTAGTGTAATCCACCATCTACCCCCCCCCATCTTTGGTTAATTATATCCCTGCCCACCTTGCCCTTGAGCCCTTCGCCTCTGCATTCTTACTTTGTAAACAAATTACCCAAAACATCTTTTCAATTAGTTTTCTCATCCACCCCGTTTAACGGTGCCTATTTATTTTAAAAGCTGATTTTGCAATCTTTCTATTTTAGAGCAGTTTGACACATGTATCATACGTTTCCTGTTTGAGCTGTAATTGATTTCTAGATTGTTATTGTTATTCAGGATATTTACCATCCAACAATTGATATGTAGGATTGTTTTATGTTATAATGCTCCCTGTTGCATCACCATTTGAGAGTGTTTTGGCTATTATTCGGCTAGCAGGAGTAAGAGAATGGTTTCCAATCCTTTTTATACATATTTTGCAATATCAGCATAGATTCTTTGATATGTTAATAATTGCATGGTGCTCAATCCTCTTGTTTTTGAGTTTGGTTTTTAAAAGATTCTTTGATCAATATCTCGGATGTCTGTTTTGTGTGTGTGTTGCCTAGTTTTTGAAACAATTCGGAATGACGCATGAATAGGCCTACTTTGTACTTGCATAGTTATGCATATCCAAAATCTGGTTAAAGACAACCGTAAGTTCTGGGAAAAGTATTTTTATTGTGTGTTTTCCCATTGCCCCCAGTTAGGAAGAATGTTATAACTTTTTAAAAGGTTCCCTGAAAGGAGTTGCTCGTTAAATGCCTTAGTTTATAATTGGTATTAGTAATGACAAGAAGTAGCTGAAGTGTTCGGGCTGAACATTCATGCCAGAATAAATTGAGTTTGGTCCCATAACTCGTTTCTGCATGCAGCGCACGTGCCTGAGGGACTTTCGCCGGTGTGCAAATTTATAGATTCGATAATCCCTAAATCTTGTTTATGTACACCTAATCTAATTTCACAATGCTTTGAAACTGTTTATTTCGAAATGTAATTTGATGACCAGAACTCCAATAAAAATTTGATTGGAATTGAGATAAGAAGAAGATAAACCGAGTAGAAAATGATGTTAGGATCATGGAAATTAGGCCTATACAGTTTTTAAAATAATTAGGTTGAAACAATATGAAGATAATTGTGATAACAGTCTGTTCTTTCAGAAAAGGATGGTAACATTTGATAATATATAACATATCTGCATCATGGAAATTGTTTGGTTGAATATGTGATGTAATTTTTTGTAATTGTTATTTGAAAAGGTAAGAATAAAGAAAATGAATAATAACACTGTTATTTTATTATCTTTATGGTTTACTTCTTAACCTTTCTGCTTATTCCCATTTTCACAAATCATTTTGTTGCAGTTTGATGTTAGTTCTTATGATCAGCCAATTGCTCTTCTTCCGATGGCTCCGTGTGTCACTTAAAGTCAGTGAAAACAAAGTACTCGAATGAGACGGGGTGCTTTTAATACACACTAATATATATATAGTAAAGCTACATACACTTAACTGAAGGAAAGAAACTTATAGAAAACGGACTGGATATTATTTAAAATACTATTCTAAACAACAATGTACTACATGTACTACATTATGTTACATTTCATGAGAGAAATAGAACTCGAGAGGGGGAGAAGAGTTTGTTTTGAGCTTTGGATCAGCTAATGTGCAATACATGAAACAGATTTTGAGCGGAGTAATTATCTTTCGGTGGAGAACTTGCATAAGGAGCTATAACTTGATTTTTTTTTTTAAATCAAACATTATGGGGTAGAGCAATAAACGGCTGAGCATTTGTCTTCTGTAAGGCACTTTTTAGGCAGAACAAAAATTAATGTCGGCAGAGCAATATTTATTGCACTAATTGCCAGAGAGCATTCATGTCTTTCACGAGGCACTTTTGGATCAGAGAGCAATTTTATTGTCGGCGGAACATTTGTCTTTTACGGGGCACTCCTGATAAGTCGGCGGAGCATTTGTATTTTACGGGGCACTTTTTGGGCGGAGCAAATGTCGTCGGAGCAAATGTCACCGGAGCAAGTGTCGCTTCATGCGGAGCAATTGTCGGCGGAGCAAATGTCGGAGGAGCAATTGTCGGCGGAGCAAATGTCGGAGGAGCAATTGTCGGGGGAACAATTGTCGGGGGAGCAAATGTCGGCGGAGCATTTATCACTTCATGCGGAGCAAATGTCGGCGGAGCAATTGTCGGCGGAGCAAATGTCGGCGGAGCAATTGTCGGCGTAGCAAAAGTCGCGGAGCAAATGTCGCGGAGCAATTGTCGCGTTTTGCGGAGTAAATGTCGGCGGAGCAATCGTCGGCGGAGCATGTGTCATGGATTCGTTTTTTTGGCTCTCGGGGAGGTTACATCGTGCTATCACCCCTCGGCACGCCTCGGGGTGATAGCACGATGTAACCTCCCCTTGAGCAATAAAAACAACAATGCCTCTCATAGCAGTCATTATTACTATATTAATGCACGCACACGTGATCCATTTCGACGCTTCTCGTTGGCTACATTCTTGAACCCATCTATGATATCAAATATCATTGAGAAATGATAATGTATGACCGAAATATGATCAATAATAGAAATTAAAAAAAATTGCGCCTAGATGACGTGACACATCAGTAATGCCTAGGTCGCATTTGCTCTACGGCTAGGATACGGCGGCCGTACGCCCCCGAAATCGAGAGATACTTGAGGCGGCCGCAGAGAATCTGCGGTGGCCTCAGGTTCACCCTAGGGCGTACCCCTAACTTTACAGGCCGTACGGGTCGCCGTGGGATTATAACGTGGAGTTTTCATTTCTAAGTTCGCCGTAGCGATTAGACACGCCGTAGCCATGCCGTAGAGCGGTTCCACGCCGACCATAGGTCGTGCGCACGATGGCCTTGCGTTTGCCGTGCGGCTGCTCTTGGGTCTTATGAATTATAGTTGACTTTTGCGGACCCCAAATAAATTGCGGTGGCCGCAAGAATTCCACTGGCGTCCTAGGTCAATCTTAAGGCGGCCCTACGGTGTGGGCGCCTTGGTATTTGTCAAAAACCTACAGCCGCCGCAGGGACGCTCTAGGGCGGCCGTGCGTCATCACTTTAAAGGCCGTACGGCAGCCGGAGGTTTTCTCTCTCAACAAATTCAAAATACGCCGTGCGGCTACCCTAACATATGTGACCGCTACCGTATGTGACCGTGGGAATGCTGCGGCGGCCCTATAGTTGCTATTGGCCGTAGATATTTTAGACTGCACGGCCGCCGCGGCAAATGTGACCTAGGCATAATGAAACAAAAATCTCTTCGTTATGCATAGGTCACATTTACCGCCTCACCCCTGGAGTATATAAAACGCAAAGTGACCGTACGCCTGACGTAGGGTCGCCGTGGAACCGCTCTACGGGATGGCAACGGTGTGTATAATCGCTACGGCGAACCTAGAAATGAAAACAGTTATAACTCCGCGTTATAATTCCACGGCGACCCGTACGGCCTGTAAAGATAGGTATACGCCCTAGGGTAACCTTGAAGCCACCGCAGATTCTACGCGGACGCCGCAAGTATCTCTCGATTTAGGGGGCGCACGGCCGCCGTATCCTAGCTGTAGAGCAAATGTGACCTAGGCATTAGGATCAATAATTAGGCTTACGACATGTTTCATGATAATTTCTTTGTCATTACAATTCATGAGATATGAAGCAAACAAAATTTATACAGAAAGAAAGGACACAATAAAATCGACCGGCGACCGACGGGAGATCGACAATAGCAAGGGGCTATACATGCACTATGTGGAGTGTATGTCGCATGAATTAAATTATGGGCACAACTCAGAGCGGCGACCGACCGATTTGTAGCCTGCTCGGTCGCCGCTGGAATTTAGGCATCGCCCAACAATTCTGGAGTAGTCGAGCAGGCTGTAGAGCCCAAGCAATGCCTTTGCGGTGCCCTGTCGATTTCCATTTCGTCGCCGGTAGATTGTAGGTCAAAACTGGGCAAAATAGGGGAGATTCTCCGTGCGGCGTCCCGGCAGTGACCGACTGATGACCCACCGATGCCCGGGCGGTCTACAATGGCTACCAGCTGACTTTAAAGAAATTGGAGAAGTCGAACAGGCTGTAGAGCCCCAGCGATGGCTGGACAATGCCCTGTCGATTTCCTGTCGGTCGCTGGTCGATTTTAGGTCAAAACTGGGCGAAATCGGGGAGCTTCTTTGACCTAGCGGCTTTATTTTTTAACCTAAATCGCTCGACAGTGAACGCTCGATTTGGTCGGTGCCAGAGCGGCGACCGCCCGGGCAAAGAGCGTATTTTGGGCGGCGAGTGAAAAGTGAGCAGTCGCGGCCCGAATTTTAACTCCGCGCTAAACTTCAGCGGCGACCGAGCGGTGCCCTAAAAACAAACGGTGCCCGGGCGGCCGCCACTCAGTGACCTGGCGAAATTGGCTAAAAAATCGCCGCCCGGCCGCCGAGCAGGCCACTTTTTGGGGTTGTGACCATAGCTTTAGCTGCAGGGGAGAACGAATTCAGCACCATTTTTTTGTATATCGGCGTTTCATTCTTTTTGAGAATATGTACGCCGGCAGCTAGGAGCTTTATGCTGAGTGCATGTGTGAGGAGCTAAGGTAGGATGCGCAGCTACAGACGATTGCCATGTCGGATGTCCGTGGAAATTCTGTCGCGAGTCAACTTGCGATTGCTTTAAAAGTCGAGACACCAGCACATAGAAACAGACTACATGAGACTTCCAAAGGACTGTATTCATCGCAGATGTTGAGTATCGTTTATATCTAGAACAGTTTATTGGGCAGACATTACAAATGCGAAAGCATGCATTAAAATTTGTAATTTTTTTCTCGTGAATGATTAAGGGGCATATTGATTATTGGTGAGCTCACGTCTCAATACTTAAAGTACTGCACCAAAACGGGTAAATAATTTTCCATAGAAACTTTGTTAAATTGTGTGAATATTTTGCATTTGGATAATAGACTCATAATACAATTTCATTGTTTGAACTTTCATAGAAGGTTCTGTACACGACTTGGAAAACGCATGATGATTGATGAAGCACGTTTTTTGTTTGCATTATGGCTCAAGGCATGGCCGTACAGAGGATTCGTTTATGTTGGGGACCGGGGTAAAATGCAATGAATTATTGATAATTCATTGTATTTTCTTTGTTTTCAAAGATCAAATCCTCAGTACTGTCACTTATGACTTATAGGCGTTGGTCCCCTAGTTGATAAGCATAGGAGCATACACATGCTTTAGCAGTCACGCAAAACAAACACTCGCAAATTATTATTCAATACAATCTGAGCATGTATACTATTATTTAGATCTATTAGGATTAAATCATTGTCAAAATAATTTCATAAATTGGGTTAAAAAAAAAATAAATTCCAACGTTATGAGCAACAGACACAGTGTATTACACAAATGATGCGTACGAATGAGTTCACTATACGATCTATCGTACGAAGCCGTCAGGAAAAGTACGATCCCATATTTTTGTTGTTTAAAACAAATCTCTTTCTCTCTCTCTCTCTATATATATATAAATATATGTTTGTGTGTGTGTTAGGGGAGGTGTGAGAAGTATGGACAGGTGGATTAGTCAAGACACGCTGCCGCCACTGTTTCCGGTTACATAACTTACCGAATTTACAATCATTTTTTTCCTTTTCTCGCAACAACGTCTGCGACGAGTCCAATAGTTCCCATGGGGCTTACAGACGAGTTAGATATTTTTTTGAGTTTGCTTGCATCCAAACCAAGAAGAGTAGCAAAGGGCTTGATGTCTTTCATGAGAAGAACAAACGCTGCTTCCGCATTCCCCTTACTTGCTAGTTGCTTTATCTCACGTAAATTGATTTCTAAAAAAGATTAAACAGTCGGGAAGTTAGGAGGGTATTGTGAGAAAGAGAAAGAAAAATGAGCGGGGGTGAGGGTCCAAAAAAGATGTTGAGGACCTAGATAATCAGCAAAATTGTTAAATATCCTCATTTACATTTGCGAGGTAAAAAGGTACATTTTGTATTCATTAACAACATGCTAAATACATCTAAACGTATCCGGGCTCTTTTTATTCATGGATCAGCTTCATTTTAATGTCTTAATTGAAAACAACAAGTTTCGTGTGTTAATTAATTTGCATTATCCGGAAAATTGAATTACTATATATCATGTGTTAGACCTTTTGGGTAAAATACCAAAGTCGAATCACTTTCCTTTTCTTTCTTACTATATTCCTATTTCTTTCTACTCCTTCTTCACAAGCCTTACCATTAGATGTAGAAGCTACTTTGGCCTTTTCCACTTTTTGTTTAAGTGTAATTCTCTTCTCGTAGTTACTGCATTCCTGTTTGTCAAGCCATTCCTTTATCATCTGATAGGTATTAAAGAGACCCGCTTCATTCTCATCGATGATCGTGTCAACCTCTTGAACACGTTTAGGTTTACCCTTCGAGGAAATGATGCTAATTATTTTCTTGCAGTGGGCTTTAGAAACATTACGAACATTGGTCTTAATGTCGGCGGCTTCTAGTGGTTGCTTATCTTTTTCAGACACTGTAGATTTTGATAAATAAAGCATAGAAAATCATGATAGTTGTAGATCTGTAGTACTCCACATCGTGCAATTATTCAATCATAAATTCATTTTTTTAAATACAGATAAGACCCTTTATAAAAATTGCATTTGTTGTCCCGTGTCCATTAGTCTGGAAGCCATCCATTATTTTGTACTCCTCTATCCATTCTTGTCCATAATCCCCCATTTCTCGATCGTTCTCATCTCTATGTGTGTATGCTTAATAATTCAGTGATACTTGATACATGAACTTATGAGGATTTGAGCGTAGTAGGACACATGTATCCTAACTTACAATAGTAACTGATATAAATGAAAGTCCGGTAGAGAACAACGCAGGCGATTGCTCATTAACATAGGGTTCAGGACTCATTATTAAAAATGTTAGAGGTAAAAATGTCAGATGAAAAAATGTCAGAGGTCAAAATGTCAAAGGTAAAAATGTCAGATGTAAAAATGTCAGAGGTCAAAATGTCAGATGAAAAAATGTCAGAGGTCAAAATGTCAGAGGTAAGAATGTCAGAGGTAAAAATATATCAAAAAGTATGTTACTGGTTGAATACTGGTAATGGTTGTATATTAGGCTTATCGAAAAGATATAACGAAGGATTCTCTGCAGTCATTAATATCAGCGCTGCTTTATTTTCTTTCTTTCACTTTTATTTACCTTTCTTCCCCTAAATTGTGACTTTTTGTCCGATTATTGCCGAGGGGAGACGATGGGGGTGTATTCTTCATTTGGGGGCATAGTGACCCGGCTGCCTCCCCTCATATGCCTTTGTCTAAGCAAGTGATACTGGTACACTGAGCAAACTTCTGGAAAAAAAAGAATGTCTAAAATCAAGTAGTTTGGCCATGATTTATAGGCCGAGTTGTGGCTCGATGGTGTAATCATTAATGAAAAAGAAAAGTCATCACAGCCCCCCAAAGAGGATAAGATATAACGCTGTGAGGGGCTGTGAGTCCTCCGCCCTCCCCCTCACTTCACCCTCCCTCCTGAAGATTGATGGACATTTTAACAGCGTGGCAATGACTACTATAAAATGTAATTTCCTATTCCTACAAATGCATATTTCCAACAATTTCACTTTCTTGTGGGCTTGATACTTTGATACTTTGATCCAAAGCAGAAAGCCGCCCATGTTACATATAATGCTAACCGCACCATCACATTCCAGAGAAGCGCGCGCTTTGCAAAGAGTTGATCGTCCAAGTTCAAGTTCAAGTTTCAAGTTTATTTATTTGTCTTTCTTCCAACATGAATGCAATACAATTTAACATATTTATAACATGGAGAGTATATAAAAGGAACACTTGTAAGGATCAAGTTCATGTAATGCATTTAAGTGAGTAAAAAACGGAAGAAAAAAGACGAGGAGACCTAATTAAAGCTACGCTTGTAGAGGTCAGGTCCCTCAAAACAATAACATTAGACACCATCAACAACAAAAAACAGCCTGTTATATAATAGATTAATACAAGAAATGTTCGTCAAAGGCGCTAAAGTACTAAAACAAATAACTATAAACTATAGCCATATGATTATAAATATGGTTTAACGGAGTAATAAAAAAGGGTGGGGAGAAGGGACTATGTACAAAAGTAGGCGATAAGAGTGATTATAACGTGGGATATAGATATGGAGAGAGAGGGGGCGGGAGAGAGAGAGAGGGAGAGGGGGGGGGGGAAATTGACATACTTTCACTGTAAGCTGAAAGCTAGCTACAGGCGAGAAAAGGAAAGAAAAGGGAAAAGGTAAGTCGGCAGTTGCTATACAGTAGTAAATTAAGGAATGGATTAAGTTTACATACATGTATACATGTAAATCACGACAGCATAGATTAAAAATCAACTAAGTAATCATTCAATAAGTACAACTTCAGTTTACGTTTGAAGACAGATATACTGACAGAGTGGCTAATGCTTGAGTCAAGAGTGTTCCAAAACCTTGGTCCAGTGCAAACTAAAGTGTTGAGAGTAAACTTTGTCCTTGCATGGGGTAAGTGGAATGCAGAAGCACCTCTTGTGGCATAATTGTGAATTTGATTGTTTTTCTTGAAGATCTTGGCTAATGTCAGTGGCAGTACACCTGAGTTGAGATCATACATTAAGGAACCCAATTGCATATAATAAATATCTTCTACCTTTAAAATCCTATGATGATAAAAAAGAGGATTTGTATGAGCACGAAAGTCAGCATTACAGATTGTTCTTATTACCCTCTTTTGAGCCAAGAATAGTTTATCTATTTACTCGATCACTATTGCGGTATAAATAGTCTGGGAAAACATCAATAAGCATCTTTGATACTCTGATACAAAGCAAAAAGCCGCCAATGTTACATCAAATGCTATAAACCATCACATTCCAGATAAGCGCGCGCTTTGCAGAGGTTCTGTTTAAGCTACATCGTTCTATAATTATTTACTGTGAGTGATCAAACTCTGAAATTGACATATATTTATTCATGAGTAACATATCAGAAACATAGTTTTACTGTACATTTATAGCATCATGATACCGCTTGTATACATGATAATATTATTTGAAGGATATTTGGTGCAGGATTTATAAAAGGTGTGATGGCATACACTGTATACGACAGTTTCCAGCAGGTACATATTCGTACAAGTCTATACATTAAACAAAAAATGCATCATGAATTTGGCAGAAAAAAAAAACAGTTGAAATTGAGGGACTTAAACGGTATTTCTCCCACGTTTCTTAATCACAAACATGATTTTTTTTAAATATATAAAGTTACACAGTGTTATGGTCGAAAGCACATGCGAAAATACCTGGGTTGATATGTCTCAACGTTTACCACTTGTAGGCCTACTATCTGACATTCTTCAAGCGAAGCTTTGATATTGCTTGTAAAACTTTTGTAATAAAGTATTGATGAGGGGGACAAAGCATCTGTGTCTTTTTATTAATGTTTTCTTGTCTTAACAGTCTTTGCTGGGATGGACATGAAGATGGGTCTACTACTGAATTTGTGGAATTTCTGTGCGGCCTTTATAACTGATTCCCTGTTTTATCTCATTCAATCTTAATATTCTATGTACTTAGGCCTACTTCCTCAAAACCAAATAAACATTAAAACATCAACCAATTTAAAATATCGAAAAATGATAGAAATTTATATATGCAAACCTGATCACAAAGTATAAGTTTCAAATGTATTTTCCACATTGTATTATCCTCGGGACATGTACAAACTACAATACACAGTCATTTATAAAATATAATAGACTAGCCCAGTAGCTTACGTCTCGACATTTTGTGTGATAAAGTGTTGAGATATTATGACGGCACCAATGTTTACCCCTACCTTTCTTTTGGTACCTGACATTTTTTTTGTATCTCTGACATTTTTACCTCCGACATTTTTACCTCTGACATTTTTACCTCTGACATTTTTATATCTGACATTTTTACCTCTGACATTTTTACCTCTGACATTTTTTTCCTCTGACATTTTTTCATCTGACATTTTTACCTGGCACCAGCAACACTACGTGTTATAACGGATTGGGCTATAGGCACTTTCTACATAGGCTATACCGTCCAATACCGAATGGGCCTTTACCAACCTCGTCCAAATACAAGAGTCTTTTCACGAACAATGCCTTGTGACCAATAACAAACGCAATGCTCGAGTAAAACAATATACACTTTTTAAACTCACACTCGACAATATCCCCACCATCAATGTACTTTACGATTATTTAAAGAGAGCACTGGCTGATGAAAAAAAGAAGAAAATCGCCAACATTGGTTTACACAAATATGTTTCAGCTTTTGATTGGATCAAAATACCAATCAGCCAGTTATTACTTGTGTTCTGTTAAAGTGAACCGTTAACATTGCTGAAGGTTGATAACACAACTGCGTAATTTTTGTATGAAATGTTACTTATTATATTCCTTCTATTGCATTTACCCTCTCACATGCACAAAATCCCGAAAAATTATCAAATAAAAAAGATAATTATTTTACTCAAACTTTCAGATTATCTGTAAATTTATATTTAGTTTCGAAGTCACTATACCTTAGCAACATTTTCTCACATCTGAACAATGTCAACAAGTCCAAGTATCAATAATTGATTTGGATAATCATTTGAACTTTATCTATACAACTAGCTATTCATTACTCCCAGTGGCATATCCAGAATTCAACAAAGAAGAAAGACGGCATCCCCTTTTGACACGGGTTCAGTAAATGTATCCCCACAGCCCCTTCCTTGTTCTACAACGGAACATGAAATCATCCCAAAATTACACTGTTCAGACTAACCTTATCATATCCCCTACCAATTCCTTTACTTTTTATATGTGCATTGATTCACAACTTATAAACTAACGTCAAACTAAAGGTATAAGGCTACTTTGTTTTCCTCTGCAAACAAATTGATACGTGTCGATTTACTTTGGCAACGTTTTAGTTTCAAGGATTGTCGTACTATACAAATCACACAAACTTACATAAATGATAAATTCTTAAGATTCAGACAATATTAGGCATATAAATGTCCATGTCGGCGCATGCGCACTACACCCTTTCACGGTTACAAGAGTGCGCATGCGCCGAAGTGGGCGCCATTTAAACTTGCGAGTAAATACTGGGAGTAACTTTTATTTTATGCAGCATGCAAAGCGCACATGTACTGTCGATATGATGTGACCGCGTAGCACAGGCAGTGACGCAACAGTACATGTGCGTCTGAAAACGTTGATGACGCCACGTTTACTCTCAAATTAAAATGGCGGCCTTAACCGTCAAAAAGGGGTACTGCAGATATAACTTTATAGACGAGCGATGCATACGCGTGCACGTAAGCGCACGCGATGTGTGTCTCTCCCAAAGATGTGTACATATATGCATGCTGGAGTCAGCTTGTCGGACAATATAAATCGCCTCGGGTAAAACTATAGCAATGCAAAAAATCCTCGTCATCGTGTACGTGGAAGGCATTTTTTCTTTGAACAAGAGGTCTCTTGGGTCTTATCATTGACAGTATTATATCGGTCGTATCGGTTTCTTCTTCTCTCGATATCTATATCCTGCTTGGCGTCCTCCGACATGTCCGCGAGAGGTTCAAAATCATTAGATTTCCAGGAAACTTGGCCATGGCAATTTGTTTTCAAATTTCTTCAATATAAACATGTTATTGTTTTTATAGACATTTACTTTTTATAAGAACACTATAGCAATTAAAAATAAGTACATGTATAATTGCTGCCAATTTGAAGAAGAGCATATGATCAGTTTTGCCCTGAAAAAATATACCTGTCTTGAAAGGGTGTACATAATGGCGCACACATTAAAGGTGGATTAAAACCCTGCTTTAGACAACATTAATGACATGATCTTGGTTGTTGTGTTTATTATTGTATGAATTATACAATTCACATACTTTGGTAATGATGTGTGTATATGGAGATTTTGTAGTTACTATTTCACTGGAGATGTTACAGCCTGAATATCCATCGTCAAGTATTTTACA
Source organism: Mesocentrotus franciscanus (assembly GCA_037976565.1). Taxonomy (NCBI): domain Eukaryota; kingdom Metazoa; phylum Echinodermata; class Echinoidea; order Camarodonta; family Strongylocentrotidae; genus Mesocentrotus; species Mesocentrotus franciscanus. Next base: position 6,433,422 of record CP137667.1, on the reverse strand, counting down.
TAAATACTCAAATATATATAAGACATTTAAACAGTTGTACACATTATATTTCTGAGGTCTGAAAAAGTGAACTGCATAGCGAAGCTACTTAGTACTTTGAAGGTTTAGAGAGAGTGAGCAGGAGTTGATGAAGAATATGCAGAAATTGAGAATGTACAGCAAACCGAACTAAGCTGCCGCCAAAAAAAAAGACCACGGGGCAATACCAGCACGGCGGATCCGTTGCGGTGGGTGGGGGTGGACGTAGCTGTTGCATACTGTGTAAAAGACGGCGATTAAATAGCCGGACACGACGGCTTCTCCAGCACCAAAGAATAATTGAAGAATCTCAGATTGCAGGAGATATATATATATATATACCCCATGGGCCAAATTTCTGAGTTGACAGGAGAAGCTTGGCCGGGGCACGTGGAAAAGCCCGACAGCAGGCCCACACCAAGACGGAGCGGGCACGAAGCACGCCCGACTTCGTAAAAGTTGCGGGCGGGATTCGGGAGGGAGACGTTCGAGTATCGTTGGGAGCCCATTCAGCGGCGGGCTGACCGAGGGCTACAATGATTAAGTTCCCTCTTTACCTTCCAGGCACAAAATACACCAAATAATATATACACCTTTACTATTACTACCACCACGTTCATCATAGAAGGTGATGTACATGTATATAATGGATGTATAATGGATGTGAAAGATGGCAACATGCCGTACACTGCATGTTTTCCACATACTCCAGATAGTAACGCATTTTGAAAATTAGATGGAAGAGATGTGACAAACAAAGAAAAAAAAATACTTTAAATTAGATTACATCTTTTTTTTTGGAAATCAAACAATTTGTGTAGATCTTCTGTATTGTATTACATTCTGTCAAAATGCTGAAGACAAAAATGGAAAATGAGTGGAGGGTTGAGCTCGCGATTGTGCGTGTGTGTGTGAGCGTTTGTGCGTGTGTGTATGAATACCATGCATTTCACGCTTTCATTTATTTGTACTTAAAAGGGTAATCCAACCTTTCTAATAATTTCATTTGAATGAAAGCAGAAAAATCAGAGAAACAGAATGGTGAAAGTTTGAAATGAATCGGACCACTATTAAGAAAGTTATGAGTGTTTGAAACTTGAGATTACTATAGCTATGCGAATCTTAAATCGGCAACTTTGCCAGTGGATTGTGTCGTAGTGACGGATTACTCTCCCATTTGTCGTGTAGAAAAATATCACTTATTTCTGTTTTTCTCCCAAGTGCCTAAACCCTCGGGGCACTACTCAAAATATATCATGGAGAGTACATTATTACAGGTCCCCTGAAAAGAAAAGGACCATCCCGAGTCATACATTTATGAAAAATTGAAATTTTAGTCCTTTTGTGTATTAGAGTAAATGGGAAAGTTGTCCGCCACAACATCACATAGATATTATCAAGTCAGCCAATTTGAAGGGCCCATACCTATAGTGATGGCAACTTTCACAAATTCGTAAATTTCTAATTTTCTTTCCGATTTGATTCAAACTTTCATCAGTATGCATTTTTGATTTTTCTGCTTTATTCCAGAGAACTTTGCTATCAAGGTTGGATTTCCCTTAAACGTGAATAAAGACTGGTAAATACTCTACCTGTTAAAAAGAACATGTCTTCGTCGCACAAATCATCCGATTCTAGACTTAACATCACGGCTGGGTTGATAGCATGGTTTCCCTTTGTCCATTTCTGTAACTCAGGAAGTGCACGGCGAACGTTTTCAGGTACGCTTGATCCCTGATCGAAGGGAGACACCGTCAATCTATTGAGAAGCGTAGTGATATTCTCAGATGACTTCTTGCCAATCTGCCACAAAATATGTTCTAAATCATATTCGGAAACCCCCTTAGACACATTGCTACGGAAACCTGGAGAGGAGGATTAAACAATGTTGTAGTTTGTATTTTGTATACAATAAATTTCTTAGTAAATTACATTTTTAAAGGTGGAACTCGTCTAAGATTGCAAATATAAATTACCTTGCTTGTGTAGAAAGAAAGGGAAAGCTTACTTACGTCAGATATGAGTTTACAAAATTAATGACATTATTCTAATGAAGTTAGGGTTTGGCAGTTTCTCGCTGAGATTATGTTATCTACCAAATAGATCAATCGCATCATATGATATGTGGAAAGAAAAATTAATCTTGTTATTTAATAAAATTTTACATACATTTTAGAAATAAGAATACCTTTAAGTTTCTCTACGGTTTCCCCCATTTTGGCCTGCGAGCAAGCTTCATAGAGTTTATCCATTTGTTCTGTACCGTCACATGTCTTTTTCCAGCTGCAGAGACGTTGGAAATCTGTTAGTTTACGATCGTAATCTGTGCTATATGTGCCGTGTCCTGTGGTGGGAATGTTAGTATTGAAAACAAAACAATGCCAAAATATACAACACTTATTTGGTTCCGAATAAAATATTATAGGAAAATGTTTGATTGGGGTTGCCAGAAAATTCATCCAACTGAACCTTGTAAGTAATTACCAAATGTATTACAATGACATGAAGATTATTGTATGTCTTAACAAAAAATAACAAGTTCCTCACTTAGAGATCAATAGTGATTGTTTATTCAATTCAATTCGTTTTGTATCGAACACTAATATTAATTAATCTCAAATTCAGGAATCAGTGGTATTCAGATTAAAACAATATATATATAGCACTCTAGACATTAGAAATGTTCTGTATATGCAAAGATATTTTATATATAATATGATAATAGAAAGTGCCCCTTACCCCGGTGCAAGACTGGATGTAAGCATATCATGTTTACGGCATTTTTATTTAGTCAGGGTCTAACGTTGCTCAAGCTATAAGCTCCTCAGTAGACCCTTTTTTTTCAGTACTTTTTTATTCCATGAAAATATTAGTTATAATCTTGAACAATTTGTGGAATATGAATAATAGAAATTAGAGTACCTTATGGTAATAAATCTGTTTAATACACCTATAAAGTTTTTCCCCTGAATATAAGGAATTGTAAAGCAAGGTTTGAATTGATTACATAACTTTCCTTACTTAAATAACTCATATGGTAAAAATGCGTGTACCTATATGTTAGACAATATCTGAACAAACTTTGTTAGCCTTCAATGTGATATGAAAATAATTTTAAATTTGCGCTTTACCATGTTTAACCCGAGTCAATTGCAATATAGCATCTGAAAGTTTATCATTCTCATTGCTCCGCGCGGAACATTCCACCAGTTCCCATAATTCCACATTTGATATGCGACCTAAGGAATTAGATATATAGGAAATGATAACGAAAGAGGTGATTGGTAATAAGAAATCAAGGAATAGCAACGAATACATCATACTAAGGTGTTTCGTATTGCACTTATCGCACTAAATCCTCAGAACTAAAAGAAGAAACAAAATCGCAAGAATAAACAAGAAGCCGAATTCAGACATCGGAAGCGGAAACTATGAACACAGCGCGCGAAAAAAATAACGGTCTGTGATTGGGTACCGGTAAGTAGACTTAATGCCAGCCGTTTGATGACGGCAGCCGATCACAGCCCGTTATTTTTTGTGTTCGTTTATCCATCGCTTCTGTCCTATCTGTAGTCTGAAATCGGCTTTCTGTTTATTCTTGCGATTTGCTCAATTGACTGCAAGCCGAAAAGTCTTAGGATGTCTATATTCGTTGCTATTCTCTAATGTTAACTTTTATTTCAAGAATACTTTAGTTCATAATTGAAAAGAAAATGGGTCTAATTGATTGTAAGCAGAAATCACAATTTTTACATGATGATTCGTTATTAATTTCTATTCGATTCTATAACATTTCTGCTACTGGCATCATTATTATAATTATTTGTTATTATTATTATTATCATTATTATTTGTTTTTAATTAAGTACACAATTGTTCCTCCTAAAACATCGTAAACCTATAATGATAACACTGTAAATAGTGTAAATTGCCCGTTTCATCAACCTATTAATCTTATCGTTTACATTTTAGACACATATCTGATATCAGAGAAGGGCTCTGTGCTCTGTATGTAAAACACATGAAATAATGAAAAGATCGAAATCTGTTCTCAGTACATATAATATTCTGTACTTATTTCTCATTTTGATTTCTTTAGATCAATTAAACCGTTTCATCTTTACCTGTTGTCAAATCACCTTCTATAGGTCTGCTGAGTGTGTGACTTGGAGTGTGATCTTAAGGTTAAAAACGAAAGATAATTGGTTTTGAAATATATAGTGACGTGACAAGATACAATTGTCATAATTATTTTGTTATTCCCTTTTCCACGCCAAAGCCCTCCTCCTCTTCCTGTCCGTCAACGAAAATCATGTCGATTTTAGAAGGGCCAACCATCCGCAAAGATGATGAAACTGAATGGCGACTAGGTAGATCTAGGTATCTAAATATAACGCCACAATCATGAACATGGCAGACGGCGCTCAACACGGTTTGATGCAGCTAGTGGGAGAGATAGTTACGCCCCCAGAAGTATTTCCTAATTCGTCAGTCAATTCATAGAGCTCAAAACAGTTGCCTCCTACAGAACTTGTACAAGGTAGGAAACTGTTCACGGGCTCCATTATTTAAAAGTCCGGTGTATTGTATTCCCTTTTGTTTTATTTATTTAACTCACACTCAGTCAAAACAAACCGCTTTCAGCGAACTATCTACAAACAAATATTAGAGAAAAAATGAAAATCTCAACAATACAAAATCAAATTAAACTCATAAAATTGTCGAAAATATTATCAGACTTACAATCTGTACCCAACTCCCAGAAAATTGTGTGACCATTAAAAAAAAAGTACATCTTTCAAAGACAATGTCATAACCAAGACTATGAACGTTTTATTTTTTCCAAAATCTTAAAAGGTGCTTAATTCATGATAGACTGCTTGTGAAATGTATAAATATATGGAGTGGTATAGTCAGAAACAGATGCATTAGTATTTATAGAAAAGGGGTATGCAATACTTTATAAATCAGTTAGTCCAGGGGTTATGCTTATAATGATAGCTGGCCTGTCGTAGTTCGTAGCATTATATACTGCATATGTGGAATTTTTACCATTCGGATCGATGAAGAAATATTTTCTCGAATCTCTTAAAGTTCTTCACTGAACCTTTATTATGATGCAAGAAACAAAAGAAGAAGATTACCTGTCTAATACATTTACGTATACCACTAATCTTGTAATTTGCTCTCATTATCTCCCTTCCAATCCTACTGAAAGCAATCTATTTTCATCCTTCTGTTTTTCTCTTTTCATTTGTGATTAAGCTATATTTGGATAATCACAGTGGTACACGGTAGTATTCATGACAGCGGCATCTCCAAATCATCAACAGCAGCTACAACTTGTCTAGCCTAAGATTGACGTTCATATCATCATTTCCCCTATTCGCATATGAGGTGTTATCTTTGACAAGAATATAAATATGTCAGATAATGTTTCAAATGTATCCAAATATGTTAATTTCCACTAACGTAACCACAGTAGAATAAGGAATTTTATAAGGATTCTTGTCACCCAGCAGTGAGATCTTTTGTTGCGTCTTGTCTAGATTATTGTAGATCACACTCTAGGGTATATCACTGAAAAATCTGATCTTCTTTTAACTACTCCTAAATAAAGCAGCACAGTTCAATCATTGTAATCAAGAATTTGTCCGTGTTTCCTCTCTCATTAACGATCTTCACTGGCTTCGTGATAATAATCATATCATACGTAATATCTTAACCATCACTTACTCTAACCTTACTATCCTATTTTGTATGCTAATACCCCAGGAGCCTGCTTTGATCAGAATGAATGGGTAGGAAGGGTTTAATAGTTTATCCTGGGTGTAATCTTGCGAAGGGGGTCAGGGTTAATTGTTCCAAGCGTTCTTATCAGTTTTAATAACCTGTTCTTTGTTTAAATAAAAAAGGACATGATGTTAGAAAAGTGGTTAATTGACCCCAACCAAGCTTAGCTGTTTTATTTTGGTCGTAGTTTGCCAAAAAAGGATTATAATGAATTTTGTCCAAATCAGGGCGAAATTTCAGAATCAATTGATGGGTAGGTTTGACATCCGATTTAAATATAAGAATGTGCGGTGATATCACAACAATTTCATTGTATGAATTTGCATGGTTCGGACCTCTTTGGTCATTCAGGCCACTTTTACCAAAATTGACCACATTCACGATTTCTGTAACTACCTGGAAAATGACGTGAGCAGGGAGTAATTTATTTTTGCTTTAAAGCGAACAGAATGTATGATGGGGAAGATTTAATAGTGGTCAAAACATTGCAAATTAATTTATTGAGAGCAACTGATTAGGAATCAGCACATGTTTTTACAAAGAATATGGGTGTCAAAATCCGTAAATCGATTTATTCTGAATAAAAAAATGGAACTGATGTTGGACCCCCAAATATGACACCAGGTATTTTTGGCCAAAAAATAACCAATACGGCCACAACGTCGTGAATGCGGTGAAATTTTAGGGTAGGATCCCTCTTTTAAATCTTCTTTGCCGATGATAACGATTGGGATAATAATTCCTGATCAAAAGTGACCATAATGTACAGTTTTGGGTGAAAAGTGGCCAAATTGTGTTAAATGTCGTGAGTAGGGTCCTTTTCTTTTAATTTAGAGAATTTCTTTTTATCCCGGATTAGCTATTCAATCTTCCCCAACCAAAAAAATGATTAAAGTCCCTTATTCATATATGCTAGGGTAAGATCTTACTCCTACTTTCTGCAATCAAGCAAGTCGAGGTGATTAACTCAATGCACACACGCCCACGTACAACACACATTCGGCCACTAGTAATGCACTTACCGTCTCGCGAACCAGTACACAAATAGGTGATAGGGCCTTTCCTGTTATTGCCCCATAAGCCTGGAACTTTTTTCCCTTTTTATTAAAACATTGCCATATACTCTCCAAGTTTTCAAGAGGTGTCTAAAAAAAAAACGTTTTTCTCTTAATATTCCTCTTCGTTTGTAGTTAATGTGTACTTAATATGATATTGATTTTGTGATTTTGATCTGAGTAAATCATAAGCGAAGATGTAATTTTTCATATTCATTGTAAATGTTAAAAAACAAAATAAAATAAAAAGTTTCCATTATGTTTTATTCAATACGTTTCTCAATTATTTCTTCATTACAATAATGTCCAATATAATGTCTATATAAAGATTGGAAATAGATATCCCTATTGCATTTTAGAATGTTAACAAATTACTAAAGATCGAAATCAAAATTTACTCAAAATGCCTGAAAATATTTTAAAATCCATTAAAACAATTGGAAACAACTTCCTTAGCTTTAGTTATGAAAATCCTCTCTCTAAAAACCCTTACAAAATATCAAAAATGTGTCCAACTGACAACGGACTTTATTAAACCTGTGTTATATGTATGTACACGTGTATAAATGATTCATTGCTACTTCAATTTGTTTTCCATCGTCTGTTAATGATTAATAGTCGTGATAGCAGAGATACCGTCTGGTTTGCTAAAAATACAATTTTCATCTCGGGACAAGCCTATCTGAGAGCTATTGTTTAATTTTATACAGGGATGGTAGGGTTCTGGGAAAAGTGATGAAGAATTTGCGGATTTGTCATTAGTTTAAGGTTAAGTTGAATGAATATAATAGGACAAAGAAAATGTTGGCTCTTCGAATGCCTTAATATTTGAAGTATGATAAGAGAGGGTGTTTTAGGTGTGTGTAGTACATGAGTATGACGTTCAGACAGACTGACTCCATTCGTTATCAATTTGACAGTATACACTAATTACGATCTGCTACAGAATCAACCTTTTCTAAATCCTTCAAGACATACTCTTTCGTAATGCATTCGCATGACCAGAACCTAACCTGCCTCCTAAGTTTGTCTACCTTAGTCTCGGAAACGAGGTTTTAAAACATAGTTACAAGGCTGACAAACAGGAAAGAACTTGAATCTGCCTGGAGAAAAAAAGTTAGACATGCTATCGCCAAACAGATTTTAAAAACAGTGTGTTTCACAACTGTTTCAACATATTTTTTCTTATATGACAAATGCTCCAGCACCAATTGCCTCGCGATCAATTTTCTTTCGAGTTCTTAACCTCAAATTTAGACTCAACACCATACATAAACCTTACGCCAAACGCAAGCGTCACGTTATAACCTTACACGAAGACATATCATTAACTTACCACATGATTCTATTTCCTGGCATCTTCTACAACAGAGGTTTCCTCTACAGTAGATCACAACTACCAGTATTACGATGATAGCTAATGCAGCAGCTATATGAAACGAAACATAGAATAAGTGATAATCCGATGATTATGGGTTTGAGTTGAAGGTATGCACGAATATATGCCTGTGTTTATATCTGTCTTTCAGTTTTAGTGTGGAATTAACATTTATTCATTTTATTTCCTCAGTCATCTAGTGTAACAGGCCAAGCTCATAGATGATGTAAACCAAAAAAGACTAATTTCTATGCTTTTGATTGATAGGCCTATTGTACTTTTTTAAGCCATACCCGATGCCAACCCTCATTTTCGAATTTTATACACTACCGGTCTACTTGATAACCCTTTTTGAGCCTGGGTATTACATTGAAGCCAATTGCTTCTGAGTTAAAACTTGGGGAAATGCAAAGAAAATGCAAGATGAAGTCAAGAAATTTATCTTAGGAGAAAAGCATAAATTAATGAAATATTTGTACACGACAACAGCATATTTCAGGCTAGTTAACCCAACAGTTGTGCAGATAGATCCCTTGAACACGTGGATACCAAACAAACTATTACAACGGCCCAAAACCCGTTTTGATCCCTGAGTATTTGTTTAACATTATGCAGATTTTATACCCAGCACTTGGCACCCAGTACATCTAAATAGAATATAAATCCAAATAATTAGTAATTCAACCAATCTATTTTTCTGTCTACACATTACCTGCAGATTGGAGTAAATTATGAATTGATATGAGATAGAACTGAGTACTTACCTGCGACTGCGACATAAAGAAGAATCAGTATAAGCTTACAGTTACAGTTTTCAATACCAGGATTCACGGTAGTGTTGTCGAGATTTCCTGGAAATTCATGAAATAACAACAAAGCGTTTAAATCAAGTGCGTGCTCATGATACAGAACATATTTGCTTTACATAATGTCTTTCTAAACGAATCTGATTAACATATCTTCAAACTAGCAAGGAGGTAAATGGAAGGGATTTTATGGGTGTTTTAGTAACTTAAATTTACTCAGGTGGGATGCAAGCCCCCCCCCCCACCCATTTCAGTGTTAGATAGTCAGACCGACGCAGAAATTTGCTTGACACGTACATGCATATTGAGAGAGCCACACTGCATGATTAACTTTTATTTTAAACTAAAATATTCATCATTATTATTTTTTTTACAATTTATGCGTGTTAGATGCATTTTTATACACATTCACTAATATTTCATTAAAAAATGAAGTATGATGGTCATTCTCTTAACAAAACATCGTTTAATTAGAATATATAATTCAAGTATTGCATCTAAATACGTGAACAAATTCAGATAAATTATCTAGTATTCTATTATCTTGTTATGCATGCCTTATGTGTCTAATGTTTCATTATTATTATTTTTTTGGAAAAAATACATGTGTATATCATGAAATTTCAAGACATTAAAAATAAAGCAAAATGCCCCAAAATCAAATGACAATGTTTTCTGCTAAGTAAGGACAATAAGTGGTTTAATTTGTACGTAAATTGGACATTATTGGTTTTCCTTTACTGTTTGGTCTGCCCATTCAGTTTTCCCTAGGTAACACGTCAGCACAAAACTATAAAAACAAAATAACAAAACCATTGACCACAATTTCGTTAGTAAGAACAGCTGCAACATCAACTGATCAAACACTTGAGGTGTGACGTCTTAGGGTTTGATTCTTTTCTTCAAATTGAGTCGTTTTATTTGATGTTTTTCAAGATATTATTGTGTGTTCATAAGGGTGCTCCAAATGTCATGGTCTACGGAGAACTGGGGGCTTATACATTAGAATATAGTATTACTAATCGAATGTTGATGCTCTGGTATTGACTGGAATACGGATAAGAAGGAAAATTAACCCATTTCTTGTATTCCTATGATTTTTTGATTTTTTTTAAATAATAAAATCCATGTCTTGGATTGAAAATTGAAAGGGCTTTTTGATAATTTCGGTTTAATTAATATTTGGACAATCAAGCAGAGAATATTAAAATATTCAATTTCAAGAAAATCATAACACAGAGGTTGATGGATGTTATCAAGATTTGCACAATGTGTTGAATTGTAACTTACATTGCTTAGTTTATCGGATATTTAATAGTAAGCTCAACTTTGAGCAGTTCTTGTTTAATGTAAATCCTACTGATAGGAGATTCTTTTTGTCGGTTTAAGTGCTTGAATTACAAATAACCTATAGTCACAGAGCTGTATTCTCACTATTTTTTTTAATTAAGCTCACGTTAGGGGACGAGTTCCATTACTCGTTCCAACGTCGGCTCTTTGAGGATGTTTGTAAACAGGTAATTAAAACGTATTTTTTGGAGATAGCCAACTGTGTTAAAAATGGATTCACTCTCTAATTTTACTACTCCAGAGGCTTTTTAAGGTTGGCAACATTTTGCAAGGTCATTGTTCAATATTTCGATAAATAGCACAAATTATTCTTGTCATTTATACTTAACAGAAACAACATTCATAAGTATTCATCTTTGTATATGTTACTTCAACTTGATATATATGTTACTCCAAATTATTGTATTGATATATATATGTATTAATGTCAATAGTTCATAAACTCAATGCAGGTGGTGCATGTAACCTACATGTACGTTTATATTTTACCTATATAGGTACATGACATATTTTCACGTTTGACTGTAGTTTAAAAAACACTGTTATGTTTTACCTTTGTTATTCATCAAGTTAATCTTCCAATTGCTATATTGTTCATATGATGAGCATATTTCATATCGTTTTTATTATTTAATCACATATCCCAATGGGGTGATTGAGTTCATATACTAGATTAAACTATCGGTAGGAGCAATTTGAGTAGAACCAACACAGAGAATTAGGCGTGGAAGTATATGTATTTTGAGCAATATACAGAAACATTGATCCGATTGATACAAATCTACACATCATATTCACTTATGATGATGTCATCCTCAAGAAAGTACCTTTGGTACTTTCCAATTATCTTACTTACCATCGACTGCTGAGCAGCTAATGAAAAGTACACATAAAAGTGTAAGAATTCTTCCCTGTCGCAATTCAATCATCGCGTTGCTTCCTTAACACTGGATTTGCCAAGTTTGCTTTAATAATTTGTGTTCAACAGGCTCAGCGAGAACTCGAAAATGATCGGTCCCGTGATTCTTACGCTTCAAATGAGAACCTCTATTTTGAATAATCGGCACAAATGTTCCACCATTGGTAAGTGTCGTATATAGAATGTAATATAGTAAACGGAGATTTCGAAGTCAATGCCAAATATTAACGTGTCTGGTCTTATTCAAACATTGTATGACTCATCAGATTTATCATTGATAAGCGCTGGCATAATTTATGTATACACACTGAATCAACCACACGGCGTGGCACATATCAAGCAAATACACAACTCCACTAAACCGGATCTTTTTTAAGAGTACATTTTTATATTTGGCAATAAATCCAATTCCTTATTTATCCTGCATAACCTCGGGCTTTAGAAGTGAAACCTAATTTAGAAAAATTACAAAGAGAAAAGCATGTAAATACAAAAAAAGGAGAAAATTATCTATAATAAGAAGGAGGAACTACAAGTTATAATAGATAATTTGATTAATATTTTGAAGCATCTCTCTCCCTTTCTTCAAAGATAATTTAAGTACGTTTTTGCACCTGTACCCTGGATATGGAAATTTACATGATGTTTTTACACATCCCTTCCTTCTTACACCATGATGAAGATTTAGAAAGATGCTTGAAATTGTTTGTTGTTATCATATTTATAATTTTTAATTTTGTTATTATATTTTGTTTTTGTATTATTAGTGGTAGTAGTACTTCTATTATCGTTATTATCATGACATATATTATTATCATTTTTATCATTCATTTAAATTTAATATTATTAATAGTATTATTAGTTATATTATTTTTGTCATCGTTATTGCTATTATCACTATTATCATTATTATTAATAATATCATCATGAGGTAAGTTAAGGCGAGCGTCTTTATTCAACCTGTTTTAAGAACCCTTGTTTTGATTCATGTAGTGTTATCATGGAATTCTAATATAATGAGGGAAGGAGTTTTTGCGTGTGAACTGGTATCATGAAATCAATGATCCCCCCTCTCTCTCACCCCTTTATTTCTCTCTCTCTCTCTCTCTCTTGGCAAAATTGAATTCCTGTGAAATGAGATTCACTTCAATCTGTATAAAACATAAAGATTGTGTTTATCTCAGCTAATCAAATAGATGAGAATATTTACATAATATTGGATGGCTTTGAGTGTGATGCAAGAATATATTGCTCGAGCAATGACAATATAATATTGAACGAGTCGGAGACGATTTCACTATTGCCATAGCGAGAGCAATACATTCCTGTAAAACACGCACAAAAGCCATATAATATTATTATTGTTATCTTTACAGGCTGACTTGCGAAATAACAAAGTTTGACTTACCTCGGTAAATATGGCTTTTTTGAGGGTGTGATATCGATAGTTGAAGTTCCCGGATGACTGAGCAATACAAAAACAATATTGGTCGGTCATACGGGTACTGCGCTAAAGATATTGAATACACTGATCTATTGAAGCACTTGGAAACTTTATAAAGATAATAATCTGTATTATTAAACATACGAGCCTCTTTTCCGAGAGAATACAATTATGTATTTGATTCCCATTCTTTTATCTAGTTTAATATTGTTAGCATATTGCATTCCTTCCGTATAATACGCCACTCCTCCGATGGTTCATGAGTAACAGCTGTATGCGCATGCATGTTTTAATCGCTGCAATGGGACAGTAAACTACCACCAATACTTAATTTGAACAAAAAACCTGTATATAATGTAAAAAGTGTTGATGGTATTGCGTTTAGCCACAAATTTATATTCCAATATTGGATCATCTTTCATTTTGACTTGCCAAATTTTGCTTTAAGACTAGTCGAGACACTGCGGGATTGGAAAATTGCCATGACACTTCTTGTTGTATGTAGTGCATCTCTACTGGAATTTTCTAAGTAAACTGATGTTTTCAATCACTTTAGTTCTATCTGTTATGTATAATTATGAAAATATTGGCTTTCTTTCGTGGTAAATCAGATGTATTGCATTTACCTAGCATGGATATTTCACTCGTCTTTGACTTGTGCAATATTCGAGAGCTGAATGTGATATATCTGATGTACCACTTAAGGGCAGCCAATAGTATATAATTATTAATATAGTCAAGTATATATAAACAGATTTTGATTCTATATTGATTGTATCAAAGAAACTGTTCTTCTTCGGTGAAAAAAGTTAATCAAGCTAAACAGAACAGTTTAATAACAACAAAAACAACAATTAAATGCCCCTCAATAACGGTTTGTATCCCCCCCCCCCCTCTCAACCGCTCCCTAGAACCGTTCCTGGACAGGATGTAAAGTAAAAAGGTTCTTGAGATGTTGAAGGTCGTTTATCTTGCTAATTATGTAATTATCACCCTCAAACAAAATCAGAACTTATTACCTTTTAAAGGTACTATGTCCCATTTGCAAGCCCCCAAAATGAAAAGATTAAATTCCAATGGCATTTGAATGATAATACTAAATTAGAACTTCCTTCAAATCAAAAGGACTTGAAAATGTTTTTTTTTGTGGGAAAATAACGACCTTTAGTTGCCGAATCGCCTTTAGTGATTGCAATCCCTTTAGTAAATAGTCTGATTTTCAGACCCTTGTACGACCCTTGTACCGAATTTTGTGCTTGGCAAAGATTTAATCAGCTTAATTTTGGCTAAAACAAGAAGTGGGTTATTGAAGTAGACAAATGCTCATGTACCTTTACAGCTTATTTTATGTATGTTATTACCGAAGACAAAAAAGAGTCAGTCAGTCACTCGATAGTGTCAGAGAGTGAAGTATAGAAAGTAAATGAATTTCCTTGCAAAATGTGCATACTAAGACACTGCTAATGTCTAAATTCTGCCTTTACACAATCATTTGATTCAATCTCCCAGAAGAAGTTGAACTTTGCTATCACAAAGTGTTTGTTACGACATGAGGAGCGTCATGCTTTTTTTTTCGTTTAGGCCATGTGTACATAATGATTGCCACTGCACATTGTTTACACATCATCAGGTAATAAGTTTGTCATAATCTCGATGGAGCTTGTACTTTCAACCTTTGAATATAAATATTTCTTGAGAAACGTGGCATGTGCGTGTTCATTTTTTTGTTTTTGGGCGGGGAGGGGAGGGGTAATTAGATAAGGAATCCGATGCTCGATCCTCGGTATCTCAAGAACCATCTCGTATGCTGGACAGGTTTAGTGTTTCTAGCTATAAAACATAAAAAATATCATAATATAAAAATATTAACAAAACAATGACCGCTAAATATGGGCATAGGGCAGTTGCCCCCCCCCCACAAATACCATCAATATTATTCGACTCCTCTCTCCGTCTGATTGTCTGTTATAAATCTTGCAATGGCAAAGACAAATATTTGAACATAATGAAACAAATATAACTTCATAAAGAGTCCTGCTTCTTATCTAACTCGGATTATTCAGACAGCCCAAAAGACCATCAATGTAGGTCTATTGAACCCTCAGAAAAATTGTCAGAATGGCACAAGACTGACATGCCAGACTTTTAAATTCCCAAGTAATGTTTCAAAGGACATTCAGAATGCTACAGCGTTCTTTTAATGTTAATACTTTTTATTAGGATATGAAATCTTAGCCAAAAATGTGTTTCCTTTTCCATTATTGAAGAATAAATCAATGTTCTAAACAAAATCCCATTACTTCTATTGACCTTGTATAGTCTCACATGTATGAATTTAAATAACAATTTATTTGCAGCCATTGAATTGCATTTCGTTTTGAAATCTCAGCATGCATCTCAAACACAACCATTGTCTTACTGGCTATTTGGCAGTCCAGTTGGGGGCCTGGCATGGGGCACTCGTTTTTAAAAAGGTTCATTTTTCTGATGGAAAATATTCATGAACACCCAAACTTCTTATACCGGTGCGTTTATTACTATTAATATAAAAGAAGGTTCATAACTCCGAATGTTAGCGTATTGCTCAGAAGGGGTGTGCGATGGGAATGCATTTCCCATTATCTGTTCTGATTTTTTTTCCGCACAAGAATCACTCTGGCCCTCTTGGGGTTCTGAAAAGGAAGGGTTGGCAGACAACTATTTCACCCCTAGATATTTTTTCCTTCGTGTTCTTAGTTTCTTAGTTTCCTTCTCTCAGAGGACAGTGTCCGTTTCGTTCACCTTGGATTCTGCTAAGCGGAAAGTGGTGTCATTATGTAAATGCTTTAACTCGCCTTTCTTTCTTAATTTGGACGACTTCCGATCACACTAACACAAGTTGGCAATCAAAATTATCTATTATTTCTTTGGATGCAATTCTAATGGGGTACCAAAAAACGATTGCTATCCACTAAGTAAAAAAAACACTCTGTCGAAAGATCAGATAATTAGATAACAACAGGAATACAGCATCAAGACAGGCCTTTTTTCTTTATACATCATGCATTTGACACAAAACCCATTTGATGTTTTTTTTATGGTTTTTGAAGTTTGATGCGACCAGCCTATTCAATACAAAAGATGGATATATATATATATATGTGTAATTTGTGTAATTATGTATATATCAAGGCCCCCATGTAAAAAGTACTAACACGTGTGTCGCTAGAGAGAGAGAGAGACAGAGAGAAGAGGGGTGGTCGAGGGGTTTACACCACGTCGAAATAACAGTTTAATAACCATTTTATCCTAGCATTTGACGAAAAATCTTAAAATCAAAAGTACGAATTTTTTCCTTTTCTCTTACTAAATATTCTTTTATCAGGTCAGAATATTAAGGGATTTGTTGAATGAATAACTATGCACTTTTCTCAATTATTCATAGCATACCTATCTAAAAAGAAAATCAGCATTGTCTTCATATCTTTTGCTTTAATTTATATAAAAACTCAACTAGTTTGCATTCTTAATACATATTGGGAGTTTTTAATCTCGGTTTTTATTTCTTCAAAACGGGGGTCTTTCATAAACCCATCCAGGACGTGCTTTTGTTAAGTTCTTTCAAATTATATTGATATTCTTGCCATTTAACCACTCTGGGCACTTAATTTCTCGAAGATTTATTCCACAGTTACCCACAAAATACATATGATGCATTTTTTCCGGGGAGGTCTTTCATAAACCCATCCAGGACGTGCTTTTGTTCAGTTCTTTCAAATTATTTTGATATATTTTTGCCATTTAACCACTCTGAGCACTTAATTTCTCGAAGATTTATTCCACAGTTACCCACAAAATTTATATGCTGCATTTTTTCCGTAATTTTCTCCAAAATTCAAAACTTCTTTCGATGTTAATCACCTTTTGGTGGTTCAAATACAAGACTATGATGTAAGAAATGACCTTTTACCCAATCTTCATGTAGTTCTGATCAGCGCTCAAAATACACGGGGGCGATGGACGATTCGCCCCCGTGAGCTACATAATCGCCTCCGTCAGAGTGATCACGGGGGCGATTGCAAAATAAAAAATCGCCCCCGTGGAAATATAGAATAAAGATGATCTTTTCTGTCATAACTTTCACACAATATTGAGTTTCAACTTAATATGTATTTCAAACCTTAAACCAATGAAATGGAACTATGGAAGTTAAATTAGCGTGCCGGATTTCTCGCTCATATTTTTCGGTGTCTATAGAGGCCGCCATATTGTAAACAAAAGTGCGCTTATTCGCCGCAAGAGGGCGCTATATTTCCCATCTCCACATCAGATTCTCTATGACTGTATTACCGATACAAGCAACGGAAGCTTGCAGTGCAGTGCGACCATCAGCAGCGGCTATACCGCGCCGCGGTAGTACCGACCGGTGTGCACGCTGCCGCCACATATCTGCTGGAGCTAGAGGCGATCGCGCAAGGACCGAAACATGGAGAAGTTTGTCGTTGTGAAAAGCGTGAATCCTCTAGCCTGAAATCTGGTGATTCCAAAAGACCAGCAAATAATTAACCTCGACCAGTAAATCAATATTGAGAAGGAGAGGAAGACCAAAGATGTTGTGGAAGGATATAGTAAAGACTAAAGAAAAAAAAGTAATAAGGTTGCTTTGAATGATAAGGCCCAATAAGGGGGAATGTGCAGAACGGGAAGAAACGGAGAGAATGTCATCTCGGGCACCATGAAAGTCGACAGTAACCCCTATGTAACTTCAGTCCGTGGGCCAGTGGGGGCTACCGTGCACCCCCCCCCCCTATGATCCTACTTCTTGGGTGTCATTTTGTTCATTGGGATCCATTTCATCAGAAAAAAGATGTTCCCAAGAAAAAAAACTCATTTAGACATTGTTTTTTTGCCCCTTAATTGAAAATATGCAAATATATAAGTTTTTCGTGTTTTGCACACTTTTTTAGGGTCTGCGAATTATGTGCTTACATTTTACTCTGTTTCTCAGCAGATATAAATCTAATCTCCACCAAATTAATAAACAATCTTGGTAAATCATACAGCAATAGGTAGACAAAATTATTTTAATATATTTTATTGTTTTCAATTATTAATGACGTCATAAATTTGCATATAATTTGATATGCAAATTTCTGTCTCAAAACCTGTCAAAATCGCCTGAAAGTTGTATTTTGTCTGCTATTATCATGAAATAAGTTTTCTGGCCCCCTAAATTGGTTTAAAATTATTTATTGATATGTTATCTGATGTTTCGCGCACAAATTTTAGTATCAGTCAACTCATACCCCCGGCATAGACTTATAGGCCTACATGTACCTGTCTACAGTGTTTTCATGTGTTATGCTTCTCTTAGGGTGTACGAGCTAAGGACTTTGTAATTGTCTCTCTCAATGTATGGATTTACTTGAAATGTATAGTTCATTGCATTCTCCTACATGACAACTGTCAGAAAAACATTAATTTATTTTTGATTTGTCACATACTGTAAAATATAACAACGTAAAAGGCGGAAGTAATGATTAAAGTGAATGTACACATAAAATGAACGTACGAACATGGAGGGCAAAGATAAAGTTCTACATTTCGGATATTTTACAGTCATATGTATATAATATTACGATTAGTACATTATATATTATATATAATGTACATTCAATCATTGTTCCTGTTTACAAAAACAATAGCTCAACAAGCGGTATTTTAATTACTGTTGGGGGTACAGCCTGTTTAAATCAAACTAAATCAAATCAAATCAATTCAAGTTCTCCTGAAAATACACATAACATATTCACACTATTTGAAATGCAATGTACTTTCTTTCCCCTTTATGATATAATTAAGGGAAGTACTCTGTACAACTTTCTTTTGTTATTTTGAGAAGTAAAGTGATATATAGAATGACAGTGATCTTCTTCCATTGTCCGTAGGATGGATTCTACTCCTATTATGTTTATAAATTCGATACAGTTTATTACCCCATACAATATTGTTTTTCTTCAGCTATAAACATGTATCAGCCCGAAGAGGGGGGCTCAGACCAAACCAACTTATTCAACAATCGGTCATCAATCGCATCATATGCTGTATACTATAACATAGGTTCGTTATTTAAACAAACTAATTAATGAACAAACATGGACGGGGTATAATTTCATGAATTTCAACTGACATGACACAATGAGCAAAACCAATCAGTGAATGAATCTAATTATAATAATGGTAAAATAACAAAGACTGATATTCAAATGGTTTAACAAAACCTTAAATGCACTACGTTTTTATATTGATGTTCCTATTTTTTCAGAAAGATAGATACATTTTTTCACTAGCACATCTAATTATGTAACTGCAACAGTGACAGAATGTTTCCCTCAAGTCCTTCATTCAAGGATAAACTAAGAAATGGCTTATAATACGCAAATTTTAAGGACGACATGA
Organism: Mesocentrotus franciscanus; assembly: GCA_037976565.1. Classification (NCBI taxonomy): domain Eukaryota; kingdom Metazoa; phylum Echinodermata; class Echinoidea; order Camarodonta; family Strongylocentrotidae; genus Mesocentrotus; species Mesocentrotus franciscanus. The sequence goes on along the minus strand of CP137667.1, from coordinate 6,414,221 downwards.
TGAGTATCATCGAAACTTTGCATTCTCTGAAAAGGAGAATTCTAACAATGAGACAGTTGAATCTTCAAATAGCACATTACCACCAGTAGCACGTACCAAAGAACGTTCCTTGGCTTTTCAACATGAATTCAGGTCCTCTCCCATCTTGCTATGTCCATCAAGCGTTGGAGAAATGATCAGTCAACTGGGATGGCCTTCTCTGCAGACCGGTAGAGAGCACTCCAGACTAGCCCTCTTCTACAAAATCCACAATGAGATTTTGACCCAACAAACCACATCACTCCTGTGACAAGACCATCAAGGACAGTTCACGCTGATGGGCATCAGCTCCCCAGGTCCAGAACTGAACAACACAGACAGTCATTCTTCCCGAGGTCCTTGCGTGCACAGAACTTTCTACCAATAGACGTAGTAAATGCTCCATCGGTAGAAGCATTTCGTCAACTACTGACGAAATGCAGTGGCTAAACCCAGAACCAGACTAGAAGATTTTTACTTGCACCTTATGTAAATAAGATACTCAGCACTTCACGTCCTTTGTTACACACACTTTCATCTGCAAGAATCTTCAGGAGTGAAGGAGGCAGATTATGACGAAGAAGAGAAGAAGATGTCAACCGGAAAGCAAATCCAGATTTTCGTGTGCAGCATTGGAAACATGACGCTGGATATGAGGCATTCAAGCAATGTGCCAGAAATGATGTTGGTGGATGCTTGTCCGAAAAGTAGTGGAGAGACAGCTCAAGAGCTTCCAGGTTGGGCTGGATTTGTCTCAGAAACAGGGAGGTGTCTTCAAATGTGACGACCATAGATTACTATCCTGTAATCAACTATCCCATAACAGAATTTGATACAATCCAAGAGTGCCTGAGAGCTGCAGAAGAAGCAAGCTGCGTGGTTGGCCAAGACTATGTCATAACAACATTTGACTTGGGCGTCTGCGTGAAGGCATATCCTCTCATTTGGAGTCATCCAGAAAAGTACAAGAAACACATTGTGTTGATTGGCACTTTCCATATGATTTGTGCATACTCCAAGATGCTTGGAAAGAAAATGGAAGGATTCGGACTTGAAGATATCCTCTTGGAAGCTGGTCTCATGTCTTCTGGGTCTATGAAAGGAGTCATGACAGGAAAGAACTATGACAGGAGTCTACATTGTCACTAGACAATGGTGGAGTGCTTAGAAAGGCTCCTTTTTTGATGAGTTCCTATCGATCAATGACTTTAAATGATGATGCACTTACTGGTATACCTGGTATACCTGAGGAATCAAAGAATATGTTCCAAGAGCTAATTCGATCACCAACAAAGGAGAAGCTTGGTGAGTTTGGGGCTATAATGCAGATCTGAAGGTCTTGATAGAGTCATATGAGAGCTTCAAAGCTGATGTGCGAAGAGATTCTCTTGAGAAGACGGCACAATTTTGGATGTCGTATGTTGATTGCGTTTGGATTGCTCTTTCATTGATCAGGTCTGTGAACGACAACAACTTTCCATTGTACTTGCACTGCCTGTTCCTTATGCCTGACCCGTTCTTCACATTTGGTGGTCACAATTACTCCCGATATCTGACCTACCTTGCTGTATTCTTGGCAAACATTGAAGATTCACATCCTGGTGCCATGACATTGCTCGAAAGAGGTGCAATAAGTGTTGCCAGGTCACTCATACCAGGGAACGGATGTGCTTTCAACAAGACAATTGAGCAACTAGACAATCATGAAGCATGGCAAATCTCGCGGTGGGGTGGTAGTGGTGTTGCTGTCTCTGGCATAATGTAGAACTACAGTGCATATCAGAGGTGGGCTCGAACATCATAACAGAAAGAGCACACTTAAATTACTTACGGCAACTCTCAGCCTTGCAGATATGACGTTTGATGCTCACCGTGGAAATAAACACAGAGATCAACAACCAACTCAGATAAGGAAAAGTGAGAGATGTGAAGGAAGCCATAGATGCTGTAAAGAGCTTCCTCAATCCTTTTGATGTTGATGCCAAGAATGGGTTGTATGTTCTCTCTTCCGGTGCCCGCGTTCCAGCTAAGGTTGAGAAAGATGTCATGCGTGCAATTACCACAGGGAAAGACCAGCAAGAGATGTTCATCAAAGAGTGATTAGAGAAAAGACATCGTTCTCTGACCCCATCAAGACCATGAAGCTCAAAACCGTGGCAGAGGGACATTGCTTTCCAGCTGATGGTAAAGGCACAACGTTCTGTCAGCCAACTTGATCTACGGGAAATCATGAAATATTCTTTGACCCCTGTTCACTACTCAATGGGAACATCAGACAACTTCTTTGCTAAGACAGATAAATCTTAGGGCCTACACTATCTCCTGAAGGATGTAGAGAACTCGCAACCTCCACCCACTGGCAAGACCTTGCTAGTGGAAGATGGTAATGCTGTTAATGCTGTTTTCTACAACCTAAACGAGATACCTGCAAACTTCCAAGATATTTGCATCAACATTCACAATGTAGTGTCGTTTAAATGCGATGTCATCTTCAGCACAAACATGTATAAGCCAGACTTTGTGAAGTCAAGTGAACGGACACGGCGTGGGTGTGCAGAGAAGAGGATGATAAAATGAGGCAAGACCAAAAGACCATCTGAATGAAAGCAGTTCCTAATGAATGATGAGAATAAGAAACAACTTATTCATTTTCTTCTGGATGTCTGGAGTGAGCACGACATGGCTTAGAGGCTTTCTGGGAAAAAGATGGTATTCATCAAAGAAGGAGAAGCCCAACTGCTCACTTCTCACAATGGGAGAGAGGCACTGCGCTCTGAGATTCCATCTCTCAACCCAACCCAAGAAGAAACAGATTCACACGTGATCCTTTACTGCCTGTAAATTAGAGCAAGGTTATGATCAGATCAGAGCAGATCAAATGCCCAGAAAGCGATATATTTTTCATATTGCTTCATTACGCGCATTTAACTCCCGACATCACATTACTCTTCCACACAGGGGGAGGCAACAAGCAGTGGTTCATAAAGATGTCACTCATTTAGCCAAGCAGTCCTCCCCTCAATATTGCACATCACTCCTTGGGCTACGTGCTTTCTCAGGCTGTGACTCTACAAGCGCCATTAAAGGAATTGGTAAAGTCAAGCCAATCAAACTGTGTCAGCAACGCAACAAATTTGTCAAACCTCTGGCAGGGCTTGGTGATTCATGAACTGTAACAGAGGAGTTGATGTCCAAACAAGAGGAGTTTACATGTGCCCTGTATGGAAAACCAAGATTTACCGATGTAGATGAGGCTATAGATTTGCTGTGATGAATGAAAAGTGTAAAGGTGATGGAGATAAAATCAGCAAGTCGGTCCACATAGACTTGTCTTCCTTTCCTCCATGCAAGGACAGTCCTCAACAACAAATCCAGAGGGTGAACTACTAGGTGGCGATATGGAAGAGGGCTCATAAGCCTAAACCCATCGTTCCATTACCAACATATGGTCATGGTTGGAGAAAGAATGTAGACACATTGAAACCACTATGGTCTTTCCCTTGATTATTCCTTGATGTGTATTTTCAGGAGAACTTGAATTGATTTGATTTGATTCAGTTTGATTTTAACAGGCTACCCTCGACAGTAATTAAATACCGCTTGTTGAGCTTTTGTTTTTTGAAACACAAGCTTTGATTGAATGCATTTAAATTATGTCTAATCGTAATATTATATATATATAACTGTATAATATCCGAAATGTAGAACTTTACATTTGCCCTCCATTTTCGTACGTTCATTTTGTGTGTACATTCACTTTGAGCATTACTTCCGCCTTGTATTGTTCTAATTTTCTCAGACATGCATAGCCTAGTCATTATTGTCTTACGTGCTTTTACGTTGTTATATTTTACAGTATGCGAAAATCAAAAATAAATTAATGTTTTTCTGATAATAATGCAGCAGAACGCAATGTAGTATACATTTCAAGTAAATCCATACATTGAGAGAGAGAATTACAAAGTCCTTTAGCTCGTACACCCCAAGAGAGGCGTAACACAGAGGTGTCGTGGTCGAGTGGATATGTCACCGGACTGTGGATCACAAGGTCCATGGCCGCAGTACTAATGTCCTAATGGCACTAATGACATTGATCTACATTTGCCACTCTCCACCCAGGTGTTAAATGTGTACCCGGTAGGATGCGAAAGTTAATGTGGTTAGATGAGCAAGTGTGCGCTTGTAAAAATGATGTCTGGCTGGAATGCTCCCCAGGGAGTGGAGAATGTGCATACATTGTGTGCGGGTCAGCCTGAATCCGATGACCGGGTTAATAATATATGTATCTGTAAAGCGCTTTGATAGGGCTTGCGGTCCTGAAATGCGCTATATAAGAACGAACTATTATTATTATTAACACATGAGAACACTGTAGGCAGGTACGCAGGAAGTCTATGCCGGGGATATGAGTTGACTGATACTGAAATTTGTGCGAGAAACATCAGATAACATATCACTGAATAATTTTACACCAATTTAGGGGGTTAGAAAACTTATTTCATGATAATAGCAGACAAAATACAACTTTCAGGCGATTTTGACAGGTTTTGAGACAGAAATTTGCATATCAAATTATATGCAAATTTATGACGTCATTAATAATTGAAAACAATAAAATATATTAAAATAATTTTGTCTACCTATTGCTGTATGATTTACCGAGATTAGATATATATCTACTGAGAAACAGGGTGAAATGTAAGAACATAATTCGCAGACCTTAAAAAAGTGTGCGAAACACGAAAAACTGATATATTTGCATATTTTCTAATATGTCTAATTTGAGTTTTTTTCTTGGGAACATCTTTTTTCTGATGAAATGGATCCCAATGAACAAAATGACACCCAAGAAGTAGGATCATAGGGGGGTGCACGGTAGCCCCCACTGGCCCACGGACTACTTGTAAAGTTGTGAGGGAAATGCCGACTTAAATAAATGATAATACGTGGCGGATCTAAGGGGGTTTAACCCCCTGGGTTGCCATAAGTGAAAATGTGATGTGCATGGAAAAACGCTATCATGTGTTCAGACCCACACAGTATCCGCATCGTCATTGGATCACCCCCACCCCCCTCCCTTAAAAAACTGTTATTTGATTTAAAAAGACATTATCATGCATTGCTCTTTATGATCTCCATTGTGTTAGTAGATGCCAGGAAAACATCACTTACGGGGGTTCAAAATAGCAACAGCAAAAAAATCGCCTCGCCGCTACGCGGCTCGTGGACGTTGCTCCGCAGCGTTATTGGGTCAACCCCCCCCCCTTAGCAAAAAGCTAGATCCGCCCCTGATAATGATGAAATAGCAAAGAGTATCATAGGTACCAATTAAATGGAAATTTGTATTAAAAAAGAGCCCCCGTCAGTACTAAAATAGCCCCCGTAAGAAGGCTCACGGGGGCTCTTTTTTTGGGGAAGAGCCCCCGTGGACAAAAAAATAATTTGAGCCCTGGTTTTGATGTATCACACAATTTTCTTTCAGAAGGGAAAATATTGTGCATCATAACTCATCTGAAAGAAATTCCATCACATCCCTTCCATTAAATGTGATAGGCCTGTATTCAGGGTCTTCTCTCCATTTTCTCAAAAGTTTTTATTTTTATTATCAAGGTCATTGTCTGATTGTTAATGCGCTTTTAGATTTTCCGAACAAAAGAAAACATTGTACTTAGGCTGAGAGCTTATAGTATTATATATATATCGGCAGCCCAGCATAGCCGGGTAATGTTAGAGCGCCTTGATGACCTTGCAAGGTCGATACGTGCGCTATATAAGAAACCAATATTATTATTATTATTATTATTATTACATAGATATATATACTTAGTACAAAGGACAGATTTAAACATGCTTTGAGGTGTACAATATAGCAAATGATAATTTTTTTCAAGATTAGGAAAGTCCCTTGATGCAAAATTTAAAACATGTTTTATGAATAATAAAATTAGTTCATATACAATGTTAGAGATTTAAGCTGAATTTATAGCATTATATTCTGGCCTTAATTGAAATATTACTCTGTCTATGAGTTCATATTGAAAGATTATACTTGCTTACGTATTGAGAGATATTATTTAAAATACATTCCTGCTTAACGAACAGAGTTGTACAAGAATTTGCAAACTATGCACCTATATATGTTCAACTTGTAAATTGATTGTTTTATATATTTAATAAATTGCAGGTTGAACCACTTGCTATTAGACATATGCATGGTCTCAAGTTAATGAACAGTCACCCTTGTGGATATTTGGTCGTAGAGGTCGGATTCTTTAATATAAATGCCACATTCAACGACACTAAACCTGCCTCGTGATTAAGAGAGATAAGCGCCATGGAAGGTAAACTATATATAATCTACATTTGTAAACCTTTAACCTCCATAACGTTTATTTCTTTACCAGGTAAACGACACAAAATGAAACTTTGCCTGTCCCAAATTCGGGTATCATGTTTACTCAGTTAAATATAGATGACTATATCATACCAATGCATTGTGGAAATTAAACACTTGCGGATAAGATAAGGTAATTATGAGAGCTGAGTCACCGAACTATATAGGCACTCGACGACGTGCAACTCGCCCGTCGAAGTGATAGTATAGTTCAGACGATAAAAAAGGTAAACACGTAGGCCAAACACCAGCAGACATCTTAAACTTTGCAGGCATACTAATTATATCAAACTTACATTGCAACCATCATCTTTTAAAAAAGAAATCCTCTTTTTATTATTTTCTCGATATAAACAAGATAAACTCTTACAATTTGTATTTCATAAAAATGATGAGACTTCAAGGCAGTGTCTAGATAATTCTAAGCAAGATATTTCATTTCCTTGTACGTGTTTGCCAGTGAATATACTCCTTCCCCATCGTAAGAACATCGGCCTTTGAACCCCGAACAGTTGGCGATCAACTGCCAACCATTCGCCAATATTTCAAGAGCGGCAGCAAATAAGTTTACGAAAGTCATTGATCACGAGTAATTTTGGTACGACCTTCGGCAACAGATCGCCCACTATAATTTTGTTACAGATCGGTTGTCGTGGTTCTCCTGTTGTTAACTGGTCAGAAGATGACAACCGGTTGTACGCCTAGTTTGACTAAGGTTTTAATCAAAATATTATACTTGTTTATATATGAAAATTGTATGAAGACAGAAAGAGAAAAAAATAGACCCGCGAAAAATTTGATGAATTGAAAACAATTACTTTTTGAATTAATAATCGCTTGAGTGATTATACAGAAGTAAGACCATATTGCGCATCTAGACGATCATGTTAATAAGCCCAAAGATTTGAAGAAGGTTGATGATCAGAAAGGGGTCCTAAGGCGATGGACAAATATTAGGTAGAAACATAATAAAAAGAAGACGAAAGAATACGGAAGGAGTAAAGAGTAAAAGGGAAAACGTGTTATCATGGTATAAATAAGCAACAACAACAGCAGCCGTAGCAGCAGCAATAACAACAACAACAACAATAAAGGCAAAGCACTAAGGCATTGGCGTAGTTAATTTCACGAAGTTAACACTATGTTTATTTTTAGACTAGTATATCAAAATTCTTTTTTGTTTTGCACACTTCAATATACCCCACAAAGGCTAACCTTTTTCTAAAAAAAAAACATGTAAGTCTTAGGCTGTTATTCTTTTTTGGTCATACTGAATTAATTTTGATTAAAATATATTTTCTTCAAAAGTCGTCCATTTTATTGGCGCAAGTAATTTAGAGAAAAAACACCACAACTAGTCTATCTGTCTTTAGATATTTAGCAGTATTTATAATTGTGTTGTATACCTTCCTCAAGGGTATAAGGTTTCCAGAAAAAAGTCAATCATTTGAGACTTAGATTTGCTCACGAAGAGCGCCATCACTCTTAACATAATGAGTGAATAAAAGCAAATTTACATATATACCTAAAACTAATTTGCTTTAGTTACACGGGAGAGTGTGAGATATTCATAACGATTCATTATAACAATGTTTTAATTACCCTTCTCAGAGATTGGCAAATAAGGGGAAGGGGGTGTTGGAAGAGCAAAACAATATTGAGTTGTAGGCATTACGAAGTAAAGGAGAGCTTAAGATACAGAGAAATGGCAAATAAAACAATGACATTTATTTGGGAAAATATGACACAGGTATTGTGCAACCGGGATGGGGAGCTTAGGCTGCATTCCAACCTTTATTTTAAATACAATATTCTTAAAAACTCAGTCACGCCCTCTTTTCAAAAACGTTCCACGCCTCCTGTGACAATGATGAATATAATTGTTAAATTAAATATCTCTCTCTAAAAAAGAAATCCTCTCAATTCACTCAGTTGATATTTATGCACTGTTAGCATAGCCCAAATATTACTCTCAGTCTGGCTCGTGATTAAGAGAGATAGGCGGTATGGAAGATATTAAAACTAGCTGTAATCTAGAAATTTGAACCTTTATCCTCAATAGCGACTCTTTTATTATCGAGTATACGACACAAAATGAAACTTTGCCCGTACCGCTTTGGGGTATCATATTTACTACGGGAAATAATGATTACTATATCATAATAATATTAATTAAATATTTGTGGATAAGATGAGGTAATCATGAGAGCTGAGTCACCTTATTATATAGGCACTATATAGACGACGTGCAACTCGCCCCGCGAAGTGATAGTATAGTTTAGATAATATTAAAGGTAAACATGTAGGCCAAGCACCACCATGAATCATCAGCTCTGCAGGCAGACTAATTATATCAAACTTACATCACAGCCATCATCTATTTAAAAGTCCTCTTTTCACAATTTTTTTCGAGATGCAAGATAAACTTCATACAGTTTTATTTTACAAAAACGATGAAATTTTAAGGCAGTGTCCTAACTAAATGGTAAGCGGGGCAGGCCATTGTTTTAGGGATGTAGCATTTTCTGGAAATGAAATGAAATGGATGCGCATGTTTTAGAACCGATTACACGTTTTTGTTAGGCCAGACCTTTTTTTTTCTTCTCTTATAGGAAGATCAGCTTTTTGGATACGTCAATATGTGTACAGGTGCACTCACTCAAAATTAATACCTTCATGCAAAACAATAATTTGATAACAAGTGGGTGTATCATGTTTTGGAACTGAACTCGTCAAATCCATAATCTGGTCATAGGGGGGTAAGAGACAGGAAACTGAGTGGCAAGCCCTATGAGGACTTCAGCATTATCAACATTAGGACAACAATTGCCATATCACAGTCGAGTAGTGAAATAAATTTCTTATACTATCTTTTATATTAACATGGAATTTGTGGAAATTTAAATGCCATAATATAAAATCGAGAAGATTTACTTTTTACAGTCACCTATTAAGAAAAGGTGATTCATGAAGCCCTGTGATGTACAACAAATATAAACACAAAAGAAAATACAAATAATGAACACGTCAAACTAACTACATTAACTACGACAGCATTATTACAAAAATACATCAGAATAGCTGGGCGTATGTACACTATCATTTAAACAAGTAGGAGAAGAACGTAGAGTGTTGTAATTGTGAAAGAAACTAACTTAAACTTGGAACTGAGGCAGAAGAAAGAAGAAAGACAAGAAAAGATTGACAACATTTATATTTGGGCAAGAAGACTTAGTGCCCTCTGTGAATAGTGTGCCTGTAAGTTTATGTTATGCCTTTGTCAACTGAAGTTCATCAATACATTTAAAAAAAAGTAAATACATCACAGATCAGCTGGGGGTTGTTTCACGAAACCAACTCCATTGAAGTAATATTTTTGTCCGAGATGTATGGAGATGTCAGGAAGCCGACAAGGCAATGACAAAGCGACAACCTTGTAATATTGATACTATCAGTTAATACACATATCCTTCATCATGATCAATCAGATATACACTAAATTACCCAAAGAGATTATGAGACTCAATTTCATTTAACCTGTTCGCAATAGAAAAAAGTGAGGAGGGTGGTAGCATAAATGATAGAAAAAATACCATTTACATGGACAATGTGTTACTCATTAAAACTCATATCTAATGGACAGAAGACCCTGATTTTTAATATTTTTTGGAAAGTGATGACAAAAAGATATTTTTATTATCCACGGTTTTAATATCTGTTTACTTAAAACAAAAGTTTGCTCAAAAATTTGAAAATTTTCGACAAATATCTACACGAAAATACATATATAATGGTCAAACTTAAAGACCATAATACTTTGTTCTTTTTTATGGACAAATGATATCAATCTCATTTACTCTTCACGGTTTAGATATTGCAACGGAACATTAGGCTTGTTTAACAAAATAAATATATTATCAACATTAAGAACTGTTCAATACAGTGAGAGTTTGAAGATTAACAGTTTTCATTTGTTTGCTGCCCAAAGTGTGAGGGTGGCCTTAAAATATGTGACAGGTTTGGAGTCAAGAAAAGACTCTTGTCGGGGAAGTGGTCGCTCGTCTTGGCAAAGACGGTTTTGTGGAACACTTAGCGGACAAGTCGAGCGATAGCGTCGAGATGTTGTTGATCCTGTACTTATGACGGTTTCGTGAAAACGTCCCCGCGATGGGCGATTCCATGCAATGTGTCCCGCACGACATACACGTATGAATTTTATTTGTTTATTGTTCAGCTTGCCAGATTCACAAATAATGAAGCTGCAGTGTGTTCAGAATGTCTGTGCAAGACTTACGTCCAATTCTTTACAAGCTTCCATATATCACCTGTTTTACTGAAGGTACATTGGTTGTCAATAAGGCATATAATCGGATTCAAAATACTTAAGCTTGTATACAAAGCTTTGATGTTTTTTCTGAATTATTTCCTCTTAAATTGCATCCATAGCTTGCGAAATAGACAGAATAAGCTGCTTTCAAATCTACCTCACACTTATGCCTAGGTCACATTTGCTCTACGGCTAGGATACGGCGGCCGTATGCCCCCGAAATTGAGAGATTCTTGCGGCGGCCGCAGATAATCTGCGGTGGCCTCAGGGTCACCCTAGGGCGTATCCCTATCTTAACAGGCCGTACGGCTCGCCGTGGAAATATAAAGCGGAGTTATAACTGTTTTCATTTCTAAGTTTGCCGTAGCGATTAGACACGCCGTAGCCATGCCGTAGAGCGGTTCCACGGCGACCATACGTCGGGCGTACGGTGGCCTATCGTTTGCCGTGCGGCTGCTCTAGGGTTTTATGAATTATAACTGACTTGCGCGGACCCCAAACAAATTGCGGTGGCCGCAGGAATTCCAAGGGCGTCCTAGGTCAGCCTTAGCGGCCCTACCGCGCCCGTATACGGTGGCCTTGCGGGCGCCTTGGTATTTGTCAAAAACCTACGGCCGCCGCAGGGACGCCCTAGGGCGGCCGTGCGTCATCACTTCAAGGCCGTACGGCAGCCGCAGGTTTTCTCTCTTCACAAATTCAAAATACGCCGTGCAGCTATCCTAACATATGTGACCGCTACCGTATGTGACCGTGGGAATGCTGCGGCGGCCCTATAATTGCTATTGGCCGTAGATATTTTAGACCGCACGGACGCCGCGGCAAATGTGACCTAGGCATAAACAACCAAACGCTTTCAGTTGGGCCGGTTCAAAACTTTGGAATAACGTTCGAAACATTAAAAATGCTGCATCTCTTTCCATCTGAAAAGCTTTGTTAAAGACACACTATAAAGCCTTTAAAAAGATTGTGGTTGCTTGTCCTTAGATTTTTATAGAGGCTGCGCAATGTAAATCGATCGTAAAATAATATATGCAGGTATATTTGTCTTAAAAAGCAAAATAGAAACCAACAGAGATTGAATGAAAAACAAAACGAAAACGGAACAAGATTATTTAAACAATTATGGCCTGCAAAAGCGGAAATAAACAAGACTAAAATCCAGATATTTCGCATACAGAATCATCAATGTATATGTAAAGATGAGGTAAATATAGTGAAGAATGAATCAGAGAATTGAATTTATTTTCATTCTTCAAACAGTAGGGTGGGTGTAATGCAAGTTTTGCCATTTGTGTAACCAGTTCTTTTGATTTGTATCCTGACCAATCAATATCGATTAGAGCAATACATATTTATTAAAGATTCAAACAGTAAAGAGCGGTTAGAGGGAACTCATCCATATCAATACACTTGGTAAAGATAGTTTCAAATCTATGTGAAATTTCATGACAATAGAGAGATATATACATAGCAGAAGTACTGTATCATCTTTGGCCCTTTCATTGCTGGTCGATTATCAAAAGTTCACGCGCCAAGTCTAGGAAACCATGATCTACAAGTTTGTCAAATTGACAAACTAGGTTTGTTGAGCTTGTCCGATCTCTTCTCGTTATCCACTGCCTACTCACTCCGCGTGCATGCTTCAGGGCCATCAGTCTTTCGCAGATTATCTCGTTAATAGCATCAACTGATCTTTGATCTCCTAGAACTTCCTTCTGTAGATTCAACGCGTCAGCGAGACTTTCTTGTCGATTATCAGTTATCACCTTCTTGACCATGTGCTTAATGAAGGAAAGGCTCTTTTCATCGGATTTGTATTTACCTAAAAAGAACAGAGAGGCAATTAGTGACAAATTTGTGTAAGCACTTGGAAAACACAACAAATCTTATATATACTTTGATTCAGAGTAGACTTATTTCTCGCGAAAAAGCAATAAAAATTAACTATTCTTAAACTTATTCATCAACTGAGAAGAGAACCGTTAAAGAGCCCAAACCTACTCTAACTCTTCATAATGTTATATTTTTGGAACCAGTGTTATACATTTCAAGGAATATCTACCATTCTAAAGAGATAAATAAAAGGTATATAGTAAGAAGTTGGATAGTAACTTTAAAAAGATAAGGAGCTATACTAGTATGCAAAATCAGTGTTGCCGTAGTCAACCAGAAACATCACTATTTTATAATCCTCACTAAAGGATGTGCCGGGGGATTACCTTCGATAACTGATCGTGCTATATCAGTTTTCCCAAAGTCATGCAGGCATTATCAAAGCTGCTCTGTAATTGAAAGCAGAAAGACGGAGTTTCTCTTTCCAGATCTTGAATAATGTGAACTCGTCCAGAGGGTCATTCGCCAAGGAGCCTGCAGCTACTTCTTCATCTGTCAACTTTAGCATCTATTTGATTATGTTGAAACGTTGGCCAGACTCTGTAGCTTCCACTACTTCCGGTTCCAAAGGAACTATCGTTGTATCAGTGCAGGCCAATTTATCTGTACCTAACAGGGGATCTCCTATATTTGGTTGACTCCCTTCCTGTGCTGTATTGGTGTTTTCTTCTGATTTGTTTCCAGATCTCATGACTGCATCGGAAATAGCCGACAGTTCCCCATATGAAATTTCGTAGGCTTTGAATTAAGAATAAAGGCCAAAGATCATGGTTAAATTTGTATAATTAATGTGTGTAAAAAGTGTGTTCATTTATTTTAATTGCACCTAACTTGTTGTGATTTCCTAATAATGGAACGTGCATTACATCAAAATAAGGGGCAAGGTCATAAAAGAAAAGTTACAAAATGCATTGCTCTTCTTCGTCTGTGCACTCGTCTATCTTCAAAGAGTGTTCGACTGCTGTGAAGTGCACTAAATAACAACAACTCCCGTGCTTACCAGTGCATTTTGCAACTTTCACTATTGACCCTGCCCCTTATTATTAATCTGATGTAAGAAGAATAAACATACTATCTAATGACACTAAGCGAACGAATTCCTATCCCATGAGAGGGGCAGGGAAGATATAATCTATCAAATTTTAGTTTCGAACTTTTTTCGAGAGTTTTTGTTATGGTACCTGAAACTAATTAAGAACATACCCATCATTTTACTTTGAACAGTGGATGGAAATCCCCCTTCTCTGAGCTTCCGCCACAAGTCTCCTCTTCGGTTATTTTGTTCCAATAAGGAAACTAAGGTTGACACAAGTTTAATGGTTCCCTTGATGAGGTGAGAGGGTTCGAACACTGGCCTGTACGATAACAGTTTAGCCTCACAAACGCCAAGATGTCTGGCCAAAGAGATAATATCAGTCATGAGTAGATTGAATGCTATGTCTACGTACTCAGCCCCGTGTAAATCATCATTCCTCCTCAGAGGTGGCAGGATACCTAGATAGAAATGTGTAAATCTGTTCACCGTATCATTTCTTCGAAAAGGTGCATAACGTACAATGTTCAATAATGCCATTGCTCATGAAATTCTAGCTGGGAAACTAAACATGATTTTGTCAAAATTTAATTCAATTTGAATTTTTCTTTCGCAATCGAATCTTCCTCACATGAGAGAGAGCACAGTGACGTTACTGACAGGGATGCTTAACAATTATGTAGATCTCCCGTTTATTTTGCAAGTTGATGAAAGTGTATGCTACAGTCTTTGAGTTATTCCGTTACAAGAACGTTTCGAGGACAAGCCTGGGTAAGCCTTGCAAGTAAAAAGAAAAATGCTAAAGAATGGTAAAACATTTTTTTAAATAATAAATTAAGCAATGCTAATCAATTAGAAACGTATTTACCAGAGATGTTTGTGTCCTTTAAAGCTGATAATAACTCGCCATGCAGTTTTGTCCATTCCCCTTTATTTGATTGTCTCCAATCACACAAAGCCTCAAACCGTTTCTGCTCGTCGGCACTCTCAGGTAAACCAGACATTCCGAGACGTTCACTAAAACGTGTTGCAGATTTCTGGTCTAGGTTATTGGCAATCAGCTTCAGTTCCTCGTCAGACGGCCACTGCTCACCTGCTGGATTGGTAAAATAGGAATTATTCAAAATGTCAATGTTATCAGATTTCGAACCTACATTCTATTTCTCAACTTTCAGATGATTATAATTATATTTTTAATTCACTCAGTGACAGTTAGAGGTACGATTAAGATTCAGAATTACCCTGGGGAGGGGGCAGAACACTCGCATGAAAGTTTGTCTACTACGCTGCTCTCGAGATTTTCACTTTCTGTATACTATATGAAGTCACTAGAGTCGTGCATTTGTATTTTTTTCACTATTTCATTAAGAATCTGTAGTGCATGATGATACACGTAATATTACTTCTAACGGCGTATCTAGGGGATGAAGAAGGGCCGCACTGGGAGGGGTGCAAAAACGAAAAAAAGAAGAACTAGAAGGGAAGGAAAGGAAGAGAGATTCAAATTCCTTAAGAATCATATGCGCCTCTAATCTACGTGCATATTGAAGGAATAGTATTTTCAAAGGGTGTAAAATGCATACATTTTCTTAAGCTCAGTCGCTTAGCTCCCTCCCACATCATTCTTTAGGGTCCGGTAATTTTGCATAAAAGAAATACAGCGCATAACAAGCGTCTTTGAAACATTAAGACTCTCGTTTCTTCAGTGTTTATAAGTTTCATCAGGATGTTGACTTTTCTGCCCCAGGGTAATAAATTTGCATTTCCAAAGCTTAAACACTCGGAAAACATCCTTAATTGTAATGGTCCAATCTATATTTAAATCCTCGAATGTACTTCGTTAAATTTGTGCTCTGTGGATGAAAGAAGTCAAATAGTATTTTGTTAAATTTTTCATTATTTGAAAGAGATTAACGATCGTTTGCTGATATAATTTGGAAAAGTTTGTATGGTATAATGCAGACAATATTGCAATTCTTAAGTTGAATAGACGACACAACATTAATTGTCAAGCTTGGTACTTCCTTCCGACTTTACAGTTATTATTTTAATTTACTATGAGTATACTTTGATTACTAATGGCGGATATTGTACATTTTATGTTATAAATTATCACATTGGGAAAAAGCGGGTAAACATGGTATATATCTTTTTTAGCCGAGAAGTTTAGGCGGGGAGGGGGTCAATTTTTTTTGGCTCCGGGGGCCAGCGTCACTAAATCCGCCATTAAATACAACATCAACGGGTGGACATCGCATAATTGGTGAATTAATTGCAATTAAAGTCACGGGTAGAAAATTTGAAGATGATTCAACAGGTTCGTTGGAGTTAGTGCTGATGTTAATTTCAAATGAAACCCATGCACGTGGACACATACACTTTCCAGGATATAACTAAAATTTAGAATTGTTAAGTCATAATATACGGTGCATAATATAATTATGTTTACTGTCATTTAATCATTTCACAAGCATTGCTAAAGCATTGCTAAAGTAATGCAGGATGCATGATAGTTTTACAAGCATTGCTGTTATACTTAATGTATTATTCAATTTAATCAATTCTAAGCTGTTTTATGCTAAACCGTACATTATGTTATATTCAATGCAATACATGTAGATGCATTTTTTTCAAATTTACCACCATATATAAACACATGTGCTATTCAGCCATTGGATGCAAGACATGTTTGAATAATACGTCATTGAATTGAATTGAATTTTTGAAAAAGGGCATGATGCATGAAAGTTTCACAATTACACGCTGGGTTTGAATATCACCTGTAGGCCTGCTATCTTCCGGAGGTTTATGCTGCACAACACTTAGTGTAGCATCCAGTGTACATCTCCTATTGTAATTACTGCACTTCTGCTCTTCCCACCAGTCACGCAACATTCTCTTGATGTTGAAGAGACTCTCTGAGTTTTCCTCTAGGGTTTTGCTGACCATAATATCAACGTCGTTACTAGATTTAATAATCGCGGCTAGCATAGCGACGTGATTTCTTGAGAATTTTCGGGCATATTCTTTGTACTCGTTGTCTTCCAAACCTTGTTTTTTGTCATCAGGTACTGCAAAAAAAAAGGATTGTAGGTCAAACGACTCAGTTGATCAATAAGCGGTGATGGAAACATTTTCTAAAATATGCGCGATATGCTTTATCGTTTTGAACTACAATTTACACAACATTGACATTTACCTATTTAATATACTGTTTGTTCATCTTTTTTTTCAGCAGACCTGTGTTCATTGAAAAAGTTGGGCTATTTTTCGGGCTTTCACCTAATCAGTTAATTTAAGCCACATTGGGGGTCACACGGAATATCAGTGGGTGAAAATCATCTTTACAAATTCTTTGTCTGATGCAAATTTGAAGAGATTCTGGTTTGGCAGGCTACATTTTGATCAAATACTTAGTAGTCCAATCTATCTCTTGATAAAAAAAAATATATGTCCTTTTGTACAAAAAAAAGCTAGAATTACTTACTGTTTTATTGTAAGTAGTAGAGTAATTCCTATAGTTCAAATCTCTATACTCTACCTCCGCACTGTTACCGCACTGCTTAGAATCTCACCAGGCTAGGCACTTTCTAACGAAACATATGTGTGTGCATTAAAAGAGAAAGTTTGATTTAAAAAACAGAGCTTGACGTAAATGACCTACTAAGAAAGAAGTTGTTCGCAGATGAATGATTCAACTTCTCCAACGTAGAACTCAAGATTATGACTGGGTTGATGTCTCTGTATCTTTTCGTCCATGTGATCAGTTTACCCAGTGCTTGCTGATGAAATATCGTCAAAGATATTTCTGCCCCTCCTGGTCTTTCAGGTGGATCTATTTCGAGGCTTACAAGGAATTTCTTAATTTTGTCTTGCTCACCAATCTCCCATAATATATGTTCCAAGTCAAATTGACATATTTCTGTCGAAACGGTTCCTCGAAAATCTGTTGAAAAAATGTATATGTCATAAACCCGCTTTTTGAAGCTATCACAAGTACTTAATACAAATTTGTAAGAAATAAGCGTTTAAAGAAACGTAACTTTAAAATTGATCGAATTCAAGTGAGTTATTGATGGCGTCAGGACATATATATATTTATACTTAAAGGACAATCTAACACAATTCTTGTTGATTTACATCTTATAGTATTTGATTAATTGCTGCATTTATGATTATTTTGGTCTGCTGCTCTAAAATCTATCGATTTGCTAACAATATTTATCTCATTTAGTTTGATTTAATAATTAATATTGTACAAGGCTAGGCGACGAATAGGTTCTTATTATGATTGTGACCTGCTTCATATGTTGCATTAAGTGTTACTGACATGCATATTAAGGTCTCAATATAATGATTCAACTGATCGATATATAGCTCTTGTTTACGTTTTCTGTAGCATACCTTTCAAATTAACTAACGATTTATCCAAGCCATTTTCATAGAGCATTTCATACAATGTTGTCCTCTGCATATTACATGTGTCCTTCCATCTACAGAGCTTGCTATAGTAATATTCCTCATTCGTGTTCGTCCTTGAACTTTTATTTCCATCGTTACACAGGTCTGCTAGAGCATCGCCAAGGATGTCAATTTGCTGATGTTTGAAGGCATATTCGACCAGCTTCCACAGCTCCACATAAGTCACAGGATCTTGAAGACAAATCGAAATGCAAATGACAGCGTTTGGTACACTCTGGTTGTCGAATACGGTGTTAGGATAATGCAGAAACGACAAATTGTTAACATATCCAGCGAGAGGGCTGACAAGAAGGGAACTGATCATGGCCTTTTGGAGTATATACCCATTATTGCAATACCCGATGTCATGCCTGTTAAATTAAGGGTGAATTATCATTTTGCAGGTTCCTGCAATTAATAAAGCATGACGTTGTGTTACTTTTTAGGGTCAAGTTATATTTTAGGGCTATTCTTTAAATCGATAAAACTAAGGTCTTTACTCTTCATAAAGCCGATAAGTTCTACCCCCCCCCCCCTTTGTATTTTGTTAATGCATACGATTTACGCCCACTATGGGCACCACCTGACCTTACTTCGAATAATCGGATCATCGCGTCGGGTCGTTTGGTTACGTTACCCAACCTTTTATTCACGAAATTTCGGGGGTTATGTTTGTGATATAAACCGCTCTCATCTACAAATGGTCTTGTCTAATTCACCCGAAAGTTTGTGAAAACCCTACGGAAAAATCTACGAAAGGCCGCGTGATTTTCCGTTTTCGTTACACGAAAGATTGTGAACGCGACCACCTGACCAGACGCGAAGACCCGACGATTTGAAGTAAGCTGGACAGATAGCCCCCATGACAAAAATAAATATTAGAAAAGACAATATGGGAAATACAATTACCAACGGACATAAAACATGAAAGAGATGGAAAAAAACAAGGGGAAAAGAGAAGAAAACATGGAACGATAAAAGAAAGGCAAAATATGGGGAAATGGCATATTATGAAAATTGATCAGAAGGCACATAACACCAAAATAGTTTTGTTATCGTGGGCTGCTGTATCCGTTGGTGGTCAGTCTAGAGCACACACATCCAATACCATAAACAACGCAAGAGCTTGGTTAAATTAAATTACACTTCCATAAAAAAACAAAGGATCGTGATGAGTCAATTAAGACCAGGTTATGGAGACAGTGTGGATGGTTATCCTATACACACCTCTGTAGGCAATCTCTTTTTGATTTGCGCAATGTCTGATCCATTAAATCTTCCTTGGCCTACATTCTAAAATAAATGGGCTGACCTTCCCGATCGTGAAAAAAAAATACCAAGTGGAATATGGGAAATATTGCATTTTTTGTTTTAATCCATGAAAAACCCGACCGAACGACTCGTTGGGAGGGGGCAATTTATCTTACCTTCTCGGTTTGTAGACCGACCTGCCTTCGAAATACAACGGTCCATACCTGCAATTTTAGGAAGAGGTGATTTCTTATAGGAATAATATTCAATTTATAATTACAATTTAATCATATTGAATGTAGCAGTAATAGTGACTTTAATCATTCTGAGAATAAGAATGATAAGAACAATTAAACACAATAACATCAACAACGATACTAATCATCGCAGGAAGACAACATAAAGATACAAAATAAATATAAAGAACATATCAAAATTAGGATTGACAGATTAATGATGATAATTTTTAGATAAACAATGTCGAGGACAGACTCTACTTAAATGTATTGCAAAAACCTGTACAAAACAATTCCAGACGACATCTCTCACTATTTATGGAGATATCGTCTTTTTCGGAAATTAATCTGTCTGAAAGATTAAAATTCCGAACAAGTCCTAAGGATAAAATCACGTGTATAATCAATGTTCAAAGTGTTCTTTTCGGACAATTGAAACTAAGTTGTATTTCAAACAAGTTTGGCTACTGTCACGGCAACATTGAAACAGAACTCTCCAAAACTTACCGCGCCTACGCAAGAACATCCATGTGAGTAGTCCTATTGCAATCACTACCGATAAATGATATAATAAAGATTCAGTGTAATCCATTGGCGGATCCAATATTTGTAGGGATGGGGGACACAACAGAGAAAACAATCCAATGCATTGTCAGTCCCGTACATCCGTCAGGGATGTATTCAAAGCGTCATTAACCAACGTAAGTTATTTTTCAGCAAGTTATTACCCGAAAGGCATTGATGAGTGGGAATAAATACATACGAATAAACAGTGGCGTATCTAGATGGATATAAGGTCAGAGATTTAGTACTTTGGAATTGTCAGATGAGTACGTAGACAGGATAGAACAGGATGATAAGATGTGCGGAATAACATAAAAGCGATATAAAGTCAAGCTGACATAATTTACAGATTGGGAGTTAATTGGGGAATAATATTTAAAAAAAGACCCGAATCGACCTCTTCTCTCAGAGATGCCCAGACAGTTGTTGTTATTTTGGTTTCCTGTTGTTGAGGCTGATTATAAAAATGCTGATAATGATAACTAAATTTGTCTTTTTGCCATGTAACTCAAAAATAATCCGATGCCCTTGTTAATTGTGGTCGTAAACCGAAATGGCCGATCATGTTACATGTCGGTGAGCAGTGTTTTTAAATCTAAACCTAATGTCGTATATGCGTACTTACCGAAGAAAGGGACAATAAGTGCAATTATATTTGGTGATCCATTCCGTCGGATCAATCGTACTGACGTTGATCTGTTACCGTCTACACCTGGAATCTCAAATGCTAGGCATCTATAAAGTTCAGAACTTATATGTCCGACTATTGTCACACTTTTGTTCTTAGTCCCATCTGTGTTATTCCAGGTTTGAAGGTGGAGAGTTGTTACCTCCTTTGACCCATGCTTAAAGTAGAGGCTAATGTCTGGATAGTATTCATTTGCGTGACATGTTAGTGTTACAGACGAATCTACAGTAAAAATGCAGTTGCTGTGATCTTCAGTCGTGGAGCACCCTTCGATAGCAGGAAATGGTTTGATCGGTCGTGCTGTTTTGAGAAAGACAAAAAAGAGAGGGTATGACACGAATGTGCGAGGGACAGTCATTTAACTCTTTATATGCCACACAAATAATCTTCCTGTGCCACATTATATTGATCATGGAACAGATACAGACTATTTAACTGTTATATTCCATTTGAAGATTAATCGATACCAGTGTTAAAAGGGTTTTCATGGAGCTAATCAAGACCAGAAATGGGTTATTTGAGGAAGTTAACGCTGTGACATATTTTACGAGGTCCTCTCCATATGCTGTAGTCGGACAGATTATTTCGTAAATTTTCATTTTCTTTAATGAAGGAATAGATTGTTTCACACAAGAGTCGTGTAAAAACTTAATCACAATTATTTTATATTTAGGATGCATGCAGGACTGAAATTTTCTTTAGAGAAAATCCAGATTCATCACTTTATTTTTCATTTTTTACAGAGCAAAATTGGAGAGGACCTTTGCAAGATACGTCACATAGTTGCGAATTTGTGTCTAATCGACTGCAACTTAAGAAGTATATTCGTACCTTGTATTGAATTGGATTTTGCTCAAACTATCACTGATCTTATTCTCTAAAATTTCTGCTAATATCAAAAGAAACCTAATATCAGGGCGGGCTTCCACTTTAAGGGTTATAATTGAATTTCATCGATTGGAAATTTATTTATCAGACTTTGGCTGCATATCCAGTGGTGTGAATATTGGAAATACTATTCACGCATTGCTGCGAAGCTGAAGTGAATCTCGTTTGCATGTTTTAGCTGAAAAGTTTGGGAGGGAGAGCATAATTTCACAATTTCCCTGGTTGCCATAAGACTCCGCTAACAACCTAACCATGAGCTTTTTCTTAGCGTACACTTACCAAACACACTGACGGTGGTAAACTCATGATAGCTAGTGTCAGTATCGACTTCGAGCAGCTCGCAAAAATACTGTCCTTCATCCTCAATATTCACATTAAAGATAACAAGGGAGTACTCTGTGTTAATATTAAACAGTCCTTCTTCATATCCAGGTCCGCTAATCTTACCAACATTGTGGTACTTGTCAATTGCTACTATGATCTTTCCCGAAGAGTACGACGGTCCTTTCTTCCAGGTCACCACCTTTGGCCTAACATTCAACTTGCAGGGCAAAATACCAGCAAGCCCTTTCTCAAGAGATATTTCTGGCTCTGTTTCCAGCCCATCATCTGATAGAGAAAACAAGATATCATGAGTTAGTGGCTGAAATATACAACTTGTACACATTGAGCTGTAAATTTGTTCTTTGAATCTATTGTGTCTTCTTCATTGGCATTTCTACTCTTTGCTTTTCGTCAAGCTCATTCTAATTTCTGTAAAAGTCGTTTAGGTTTGCCTATATTTGTATAATGCCACTTGTTGACCGACCTTACAGTGCCATTTTTTTCAGTGGAACTAGTCGGTCTAGCAAATCCTTCAATGATGAATCTTATTCTGAAACTAGGTTATCCAGGTTTGCTGGTACCGGAAACACTTAAATCACTAAAAAAGTCACCAAAAATCATTGATTTGAAGGTATAAAATATTATATCTTGTTTTCTTGGATCTCATCTATCAGGCTTGAGTTGACAGTTTACAGAAAAGTGATCACTGAATAATGATTAAACTTCCAAAGACTTGATATTGTCATGTGATTGATGGGCTAGATCAAGTATGTTGCCACTATTAAACATTGTTTGGGCCTGAGACCCACTGAGCAAGTTTGCAAGTTTCTAACATGTCTAGTAGTTGTCTTGCGTAAAAATTAAAATTTCCAACAATGAGAAGTTTACAATTGGATACTACTAAGTTTGCAAGATTTTCAGCAAAGTCATATAGGAATATTTCAGTTGAGAATCGGTTCTTTGCAGTATAAGGAGGCCTATAAACAACTACAAGGTTGGAGAACAGTTGTTTTATTTAAAAGAGAAATCGAAACACAAACTATCAAAAGATGGCCCATAATGGGCGGAGATTGACAAAAGATGGCCCATAATGGGCGGAGGATGAGATCTTCCGGATACTATCTCTGAAAATCACAGCAAGTCTACCACCATGTTTAGCTTAACGGGGAGCATGAATAGCCAGGAAGAGTCAGGTCACCAATTATCCTCGTATGCACATGTCCATGAGACAGCCATGTTTCACTGATGGTGATGATGTCAACAATTTGTTCAGTAAAGTGATTTTTCAAAGGAGCCGTCTTATTACAAACAGATTGAGTATTTATGTTGTAAATCTTAAATCTATTAGAATAATACTTTTCTTACTCTTTTCTACTTTTGTAAAGGAATATAAGTATCTGAAGACTTATGGTCAGATACGCCTGCAACAATTGTTGATGCTTGAACAACATGTATACATGAACATCTATAAATAGAAGATATGTTTAATATTACATCTTCCTGCTCGAACACCTCGATGTGCGTGAGTCTTGGCATGTATACCTAGGTCTTAAGGGATGTTATAAGTCTCTTGACAGACGAACAGTTTAGGACACTTGGCTCGGAATTCAAAAGGTTTAGTACGATAATATTTATGGGAACATGATGCTTTTCTTCATCTTGAGGACACGGCCCTGGATTTTCAGCAAAATCTCGAGATAAAAGTGATTGCAGTTGAAAAGTGGAATAAGAATTTGATTCCAAAGCTATCATTGGCCCAAGATATTCATGGTGATACAATCGTTTCCCTAAGGAAAAACGTGGATGCAGCTTGCCATAGGCATAGTGTATATGACGGACGTGAGACAAGAAGCACAGTGTTTGAAGGCTATCTGCAACAAAACTACGTATGATTTATTGCGCTGGCGCAGATGGGAGGTCAAATGCATACCAACTATTATGTGGAGCAAGGCCGTTACCTTCAAAACCCTTATTCAGCACATGAAAACCCCCATAAAGTTGAAATATGGGTATTTGATGTATTGTTTGCTTTGGGTTTAGATACGGAAATACTCTTTTTTGCCCCAAAATGTCCGTTTCTACGAAGTCGTTGCCATAGCAGCGCCCATGCTCTGGGGTAAATATAACTTGAATTACAAGGATTTTTACTAGTCAAACCTTCAGCGGGAAAAGGATATACTTAGACACTTTTTTTTATGTCTTTACGTTGTCTTTAGCTTGAAAAAAAAAACACTAGGTATTTTTAGTATTGGCTGTTATTGATGCTCTAGGTGGAAAACTTAGTCTACGTATATGTTATCAATAATGTTGCTATGCCCGAAATATCCCGACATTTATTATGCCTGATATTTAACCTTATAAAATGCATGAAGTAAACACTTAGGCCTACTACATTCATCTTATCATAATAAACCTTTATTGCCCATGCCCTCAAATTATGTCATTTTTTCAACACTGTTGCTTTTTCCCTTATATGAATGTATTATTACTGAGTTATTTATTCATTTTATCTATTATGGTTGTAAAAGAATCTGCAATTCGGCAATCTGGCCGTGAATTGTTTCTTACCAATAAGCCATTTTGAATGAATAATGAAAACATAAATATATAAATAAATATCCTCATGTGTAAGCCTCCTCATATTTCCCGTTACACCATATTAAATAACTCACCGCTTACAGTTACATCGGTATAGTTGTCTATGAGAATGCCGTGCTGGTTAGAAACGAAACAGATGTAGCGCCCTGTATCTGTATAATTTACAGTTTTGACGACCAGAGAGTAGTTCTCAGTCATGTCACAGCTACCGTCTTTATATCTAGGACCAGTCTTTGCTTCGGGAGTCCACGTCATGAGAATTGGTGAGTTCCAGGGATCATGTCCTTTCTTCCAATATACAGCGTAAGGCGGTCCAGTGAAACGACAGGTCAGGATACCCGAGCTGCCGTGGATGACTGTTTTCTTGAGTTCCGTGTAGACTTTGTCATCGGGAATCGCCTGCGATGCTTCAGGACCTTTAGAACAAAGAATATAATAATAGGGATATGTGACTGCCATTTAAATACATTCACGCCGCTAAATTATGATATGATCACCCGGAAAATTGCTTCAACGATAATGTATTTTTTTCATTTTTTTCCAATTTTGATTTATGTTACCAAAAATGTGTAGGCCTAATCTACTTGTCCAAGCTAAAACCCGGTCACATCGAAAACACCGACGGCATAACATGGGTAACGGAGCGAACAGGATATTACATTACACCGATCGAATAGCCAAGAAACGGCCGTTTTGCAATCGGTTTGCAACATCAGTTTGGTGGATGAGGTTTTATAGCACAGTGATTCCTTGGCAATAATCATGATAATTATACAAAATTGTCGAATTAGAGAGATGCATATTACTGCAATGGTTCCTCCAATGGTTCGGTCTTACTCAATTACTTTTTAACGTGGTATATAGTAATTTACATATGTACGGCAAACCACACTGATATAGTAATCAAAAGAGTTAAAACACTTTTCGATATACGTAAAGGTAAATGTATTAAAGCACTAGGAAAACTCTCTTCCGAACTTACCAAATTGGGGCAATGCAAAAACTAATATTAATAATCCCGTAATTAATATCGCTACGTTTGCGGCCATAGTATCTGTTTTCCTTTGTGTGGAGTATGCGACGGTTGCACGTAGACGTACTAGTTTGCATGAACCATAGGCATATCGGAAGAGGATTGATTAAAATTTGATAAGATTATGTCAATATTAACATTGCAGTCACCCCAAATGAATCATAATAAAGAACACACAGGAAAGGGGCAGATTTTTTGTAACGATCCCCTCCAAATTAAAGTTTTGCCTCTTTACCGATAGACAAAGAGGGAAATAATACTATATCAGGTGTTATTTAATTAACCCTTTCTTGATTAACTATTAAGGAAGGTGCATATGTTTTTTTAATAATTATCAGAAATAACCTTTGTTATCGCCGTCAACAGACTGTTTGTCCATTCATATCGCAATAAACACACTTTTACACTAGATCTTCTGATGGCATATGCCGTTTGATGACAACAAAGATCCCTATTAAGATAAGCAGGCAGCAGCAGATCTAGGATTTACCGTCGCTCTCCCCCTCCCCTCTTTTTTATTTTACTTTTTTAGGCGGCCTGGTCTGGATCCTACACTGAGCAAGTATCCTATGACCAAACTACATACAGACGTAGTATAGCTATTAGAGAAAAGGTAGTTCTGGCATCAGAAGGGACACCGAAAGAGCTCGCTCCAATATTCTTGATTAAATCACGTTATTTCTTACGGTATATACAATTCGGCAACAAGTGTTATATATATATATATATAACACTTGTTGCCGAATATATATATATATATATGTGTTTTGTGTAGACTTGTTCTCATGATGCATCATGTGAAGTCAATTGAACAATGGTGTCGCTAGATGGCGCTGTGGATCGTGCATTCCCCAGTATTGACCTTTAAACGCGTACGCATGCGTGTGTCACCACTATCTCTCTCTAACAGCTACGTCGTAGAAGGGCTCAAAAACTTGCAAGTCCTAATGATCGAAGGGACTATATTATAGCATCTAGTTTGAAAGACCACGAGACCAGATGTCCCGTCTAGTGGAAATCAGTTGACTGTACTGCGCTCAATTGGCCACATCCTTACCACAAGAAGCACTATTTTGGAAAATCCTCCATGTGTATACTCGCGAACGCACGCGCAAACGCACAAACACGCACATACATACGCACATACACATTCGTATCATACACGTACCCCACACTGGCCCAAACATACAACACTTATTTCTTGTTGTACACTATTCTCTTTATCGACAAGGGATACCAGGATGAATTCTTACTACTACCATACAAATGAGGTGGATACATCTTACCCACTTTTCTACAATATTTTATTACCTTGTCGTTCGTTTTTCTATAATGTAATACAGCAGACTGATATTTGTTCAGTCATATTGTTTGCATTTCGCTACTTGGCAAAGTCAGTATTGGCACTGGAATAAATTTGATAAGCGTGTTGCCAAATATGAAGTAAAGACCGTTGAAATTATATCCTAGACATAAAAGCAGTTACAGGACATAATACACGTTGAACCTGTTATATAAATCTTATATGATTACACAAGGAGATAAGTGTTTTGTTTGGACTTTGGACTTATGGAAAGACCGCTTCTAATTACATATCGTTATGACATTGTAAACATAATAACCAATGACTCAACGGACATATATGAGTTGCTAACCTGGATGGAAATATGCGGTTTGCCTCTCCAGTGTTGATATGTATTAAACATTTGCTCACATTTAAGAAAAATTCCCATGGTGCAATATATTTTATAAATCAAACCTTTGTTATATGGTTCAACGGTTCAAATTTATTTTCACTATCTCATATTACATAAATAATAAAACAAAAAATAGCAGTGCTTGAACAAAATCGGTACAACAATAATGTTGCAATTATTAAATGGTGTACATACTTCTTTAGTGAACATATTATACTTGCATCATTATCAAAGAATTGTAAAAAGTACCATCATTCTAAATTACATCTTAATTTGAGAAAAAGTGGAGGGACCTAAAACAAGAAGCAGAGCTTGCGTACCTATATGTTCCCTTTTAGGATAAAATAAAACTTGTTTTCAAAAATGAAAAAAAAAAAAATTACGAGTTTAGTATATAAACGTATATAAAGTGATATTCATGAAATCAAAATAACTATGTCTCTCTGCAACTACTACTTTAGTAACTGCGCTGTTACAATACTATTAGCAGTCTTTCTCATATGTGAAATAAGAACATATAGGATCCAGCTATAACCAAACATGAATATATATTTGCTCATATGCAACAGAGTCCATATACCTATCTGTAACATAATATTTAAAAAATACAGGTACTGATTGACAGATACACTGATACAAATGTGATTTATTTTTTTTATTTTTTATTACTTCAATAATCTATCTTTTTCAATTTAATAAAATTATCATCATATACCATTAGCTATGAGAACAAAGCATTGTTGATATTGGTACGCATAAATATTATTTAATCAAGTGGGCGAAAAGTAGCATTTCAAGACAATTAAACAGAAATATCCCCGGTAAAGTAGCCATAATTCAGAGTATTAATGTGTATAATGATATGACTCCTACATAGAATAACACAATATAAATTAATTCCAATCAATCATTTTAAAAGATTTTAATTGAAATCAAGATTTCATCACACACCAAGTACTATATGCGCATCCTGCCTTTGCAAATTAATTGATACATTTCTGTATACAGGAATTGCTATTTAGAGAAGATAAAAACTTCCTCCTAAAATCAAACCGTCTGCGACAGTATAAGAGTTTGAATCATAATTTGAAATTTGTCATGATGCATAAGCCTTGAAATGTAATAATCACTCTTGTATTGCTTGTTTGTCATTCGTCTTTACTACTTATATTTGTCTTTCTCTTCTTCTGTTAGCTTGCATATTGTCTAGGACCATTCATAAGTATTTGTAATTTCTTTAAGATCCAACCACTTCTCAATTACATTTAGTGAGTTTTCCCATTTCTTTATTTGTAAGAAATCTATTCTTGAATTCTTTGATTTAATATGTCTTTTTAGTGGTAAAAATATCAATTCAATCCGTACATCACACATGAATCTCGCCTTACACAACAGTACATTTGTCAGATATTCATTTGACTCTAAGGAGGTATTCATAGTTCGTTCGTAAAGAAAGGGTTCAAAGTTTAATAACACGTATACACACTATTTCTTTGAATAACAAAGGTCAAAACAATTGCGGTATTTCATCTTTTACAAAAACGTATCTGTCAGTGAAGGCGGTATTTACACGAAATATATGCATGTTTTATCATAATTAAACCCTAGCAATAGTGAATATTCTAATTCAATTATCTAGTAAATCGTAGTTTTCCTTCACAAAGATCTAGGCCATATACCAATACGTTACAAACATATGCCATTTTGATGTCATCAAAGATGTTTATTTAGATATGCAGATATTCTATATTTATGACTGAATCACATACAGACGTAATATAGCTACTATTGAAGAAATAGTTTTGTCACCACCACAAGACGCACTCGTCTTGCATGGAGCACTGCAAGAGTTCGCTCCCATACGGATTTCATGGGTCGACATCTTTCCAGTGCAACGCAGCAAAACACCAGCCTTCAATCGAAGTGACCACAGTTGTCCGAACTGCGTACATTCAATGGGATTGATTGTTCTGATATCAGCACATAGTTTTATATGGATTTCGGGTGTCAAAACCCACTCATCAATTGATTCGGTCTAAAATGTTGGTCACGTTTTAGACGAAATCGACACATATTGTCATTTTGGGGCCAAAACGTGTCAGTATTATTGTTGATGGGGGTCAATATGACCACTTTTTCTAGAAACAGGTCACAGTTTTATATAGAATGGGCACATCAAATTCCCTTTGCTGATAATAACGATTGAAATTTACCCCTAACCAAAAGTAACCATAATAATCAGATTTGGCAAAAAGAATGGGCCAAAATGACCAAAGAGCAGGATCAACAAGAACAAGTTAGTTTTTGAATCAGCGCAGAATTTTTTCCTCGGAAAAGTGACTTAAACCTTCCTCCAACAAACTTTTGATTAAATCATTTTATCTCTTAGGGTTTAAACGATGCTGCAGCTGATATTTGTGTAACCTTGTTCCTATGATGCATTTCGTAAAATCAAGTACACAGTGATGTATTGACCTCCAAAGGCGCGCGCATGCGTGGGTCACTACTTTCTCACTCTACCAGCTTTTAAAAAAGGCTTAAAAGAATGCAAGTCCTAATGATCGAACAATTTATATTATAGCATCTAGTTTGAAAGACAGCGACATCAGATGTCCTCTGTCTCATGGAAATCAGTTAACTATACTCTGCTCAATCGCTAACATCGTGATTACCACAAGATTACCACAAGAAGCACAATTCTCCATGTGTATACTCGGGAGCGCGCACACACACACACACACTCACACGAACATACCCATACCCCACACTGGCCCACACATACAAAAATTATTTCTTTTTGGACACTATTCTCTTTATCGACCAGGCATACCAGGATGAATTTTTACTATCATTATGAGGTGGATACATAAAATCCGCTTTTCTACAATATTTTATTATAGCGCGTAGAGACTTCCGTGGTAAGTGCTCTATAAGCACCGTTTTTGTAATTATTATAATTATGTTGATATCTTGTTGTTCGTTTTCAATAATGTAATACAGCAGGCTGATATTCATTCAGTCATATTATTTGCAATACGCTACTTGGCAAAACTCACTATTGACACTGGAATACATTTGATAAGCATGAATATTGCCTAATATAAATAAAGACCTTTGGAATCAGATCATATTTATCAAATCAGTCACTGACAAATAAACACGTTGAACCTCTTATAAGTATTGTATATTACACAGGATGATAGATGTTTCGTTATCATGGTTTATGGAAAGATCACTGCTAAATATATATCGTTATGACATTAAAAACATTATAACCAAATATGATCTGATAACGTGAGGTGGGAAACTTGCGGTTTCCATAATAATAATAATAATAATAATAATAATAATAATAATAATAATAACAACGTTGCTTTATAAGCAACGTTGTTATTATTATTATTATCATATTATTATATCTGTCCCCGGATATTTAGCAACATGCAGAATTGTGTTACATACCTTCTTCAAGGAGCGTGTGAGATATTCATTACTATTCATTATACTCATGTATCAATGAACCCTTTCAGAGATTGGGAAATACCGGAAGGGGAGACATGTTGGAAGAGTAAAGAAGAGAGAGTTGTCGGCATAACGAACTGAAGGAGGGGCTATATAATACAGAGGACATGGCAAATAAACAATTGGAAAATGTGACACAGGTATCGTGCAACCGGGGTGGAGTGCTCGAGCTGCAGTCCAGTCATTTTCTTAAATACACTTTTCATAAATGCTCAGTAACGTCTCTTTTTCAAAACGTTCAATGCCTCCTGTGACAATGGTATATATGACTATCTCTCCCCAAACAAACTTCCTCTCAATCGACTCAGTTAATATCTAGACACTATAAGCTTAACCCAAATATGACACAAAGCCTGCCCCGTGATTAAGAGAGATAACTGAGCGTTATGGAAGATAAACTAATTATAATCTAGATATTTATTACTTTACCCTCAATAACGTTTGCTTCTTTACCGATTAAACGACACAAAATTAAACTTTGCTCGTCCCAAATAAGGGTATCATATTTACTCCGGAGAATAAAGATTACTATTTTATACTAATACATTATGGCAATTAAACACTTGTGGATAAGATAAGGTTATCGTGAGAGCTGAGTCACCCAACTATATATAGGTACTTGACGACGTTCAACTCGCCCGTCGAAGTGATAGTAAAGTTCTGGCAATATCAAATGTAGACACGTAGGCCAACCGGCACCATAAATGTTAGGCGCTGCAGGCATACTAATTGTATCAAACTTACATCTCAACCGTCATCTTAAAAAATCTACAACAACAACAATCCATTTCCTTTTTTTTTCGCGAGATAAACAAGATAAACTCGAACAAATTGTCTTTTATAAAAATGATGAGACCTCAAGACAGTGTCTAGATAATAAGTTGGCGGAGTTGGCCTTTACTTTAGGGATGAAGCATGTCTCGGAACTGCCGAACCCATGTTTTTGAGGCCAGAATTTTTTTTCTTCTAGGAAGATCATTTTTTTGATGCATCAATGCATGTACTTACTAAAAAGTTGGTGTAGTATGTTTTGGAATTAAACTCGTCAAATTGAGTGGCAAGTTTTTTGAGGACTTTAGAATTCCCCAAATAAGGGAAACTGGCACATCACACTCGAGCAGTGTAATGGGATTAATTTGAATTTTATCTTTCACATATGCATGGAAAGTGTAGAAATTTAAATGTCAAAATATAAAACCCGAAAGATTTACTTATTACGTTCGCAAGAAATGAGACCACAAATATAAACAAAACAGAACATGCAAACAAGGAACACTTTAAACTACCTACATTTAATAACTACGACAACAGTACTACAATGTAAAATCAGAACAACTGAACGTTTGTAAAATATTATTTAAACAAGTGGGAGAAGAAAGAAGAAAGACAAGAAAAGATTGACAATATTTATATTTTGGCTAGAAAACTGAGTGTCTTCTGCTGTGCCCGTACGTCTATGTCACGTCTTTGCCAACTGAAATTCATCCATACGATTAAAAAAGGCGTAAATTCCTCACAGATTGGCTGGTGGTCGTTTCACTAAACCAACTCCTTTGAAGTAATATTTATGTCCGAGATGTACGGAGATGTCAGGAAGCCAATAACCCGTTTCACAAGGCAGGGACAAAGCGAAAACCTCATGATACCAATACTATCAGCTAGAACAAATAGCCTTTATCACGATCAATCAAATATACCCCTGAATTACCCCAAAAGATTATGAGACTCAATTCCACTCAAACTGTTCGCAATACTAAATAGTGAGGAGGGTGGTAGCATAAATGATAGAAATATCCTATTTACATGGAAAATGTGTTACTAATGACATGTAATCATTATTCAGATTAAAGAAGGTTGCATTTACGACTAGCGAATCCAAATTTGTACTTAAAATGATACCAAAACTCATATATTATAATGGACAGAAAACAACGGAAACCAACGATAATTAAGAATTAAATATTTTATGATCCACGGTTTTAATATCTGTTTACCTCAAAAAGATATGCGATATGATATGTACCAAAAGTTTGCTTAAAAATTTGAAAAAAAATATTTACAAGAAAATATTTCATAATGGTCAAAGTTACAGACCAGAATAAATTGTTCTCTTTTTATGGATATAAAAACAACGCTATAAATTGTATTTTAATTGGCTACTAAGTGGACAAACCAGAAACCACTTTTTGAAGAAAAAAAAAAAGCTTATGCTAGCCGTTTAATTGTATTCATGATATTTACAAATATATCATACGAACAAACTTGAAATAAAATGAGTCCCTGAAAAATTGTTTCATTTTACTAAATGTTTTGAGTGTTTGCTTGTAATACAGTTGGAAAACAAATAATATTTGCTATATATATATCATTTTATTTGTAATCCGTATTATTATTATTTTGTGTTGCTTGAATATTTGTATGACAAAGCAATGAATGATCAATGTAACTATATTTTATAATGTAAATCGATTGTATTACTGTTGTTAAAGGTATAGACCAGTTTTGGAAACGCCCCCCTCTCAAAAAATGAAATGGAATCTCTTATTACCAATCATGTGAAAGAATATGTTTTGACTAATACGTGATGATACAAATTTATTTGGTAAATTATAGATAGATATCGCGTAGTCCCATATCCTTTTTTTTTTTGTCTACAGTGCTTGTAACTTTACCAAGACTGGGCCAAACTTCTTATCATTTTGATGATTCCAGAACCTTGCAGTACAAACCAATACTTACATGCTAGATGATCAACCTTCTCTGATCGATTTTACAACGTTTCTTTTACAATGCAATCGCATGACCAGAACTGGTCTATACCTTTAAACATGATATATACAGGTAAATACTTTGTATGAAAAAGCAGTAACCATCAATATTGGAATGAAAAACGAAAACGTATAGCAAGATTATTTAAATGATTATGGCCTGTAAAAGCAGAAATAAACAAGTGTAAAATTTAGATTTTTCGCGTACACAAACCTCAACGTAAGTATAAATGAAGTAAGTAAAGTGCAGAATAAAACACAGAATCGAAATTATTTTCATTTTTCAAACAGTAGGCTGGGTGAATTGCTAGTTTGCTTTTTGCGGAAACAGTTATTTTGATTTGTTATCCCGACCAATCAATATTAATTAGGGCAATAAATAGTTATTAAAGATTCAAACAGTTAAGAAGGGTTGGAGGGAACTTATCTATATCAATGAGCCTGGTATAGACAGTTTCTAATCAATGGTGAAATTACATAGCAATAGAGAGTATATCCATAGCTGAGGTTCTGTATTAGCTTTGGCCATTTCATTGCTGGTCGATGATCAAAAGTTCACGCGCCAAGTCTAGAAAACCATGATCTACAAGTTTGTCAAATTGACAAACTTGGTTTGTTGAACTTTTCCAATCTCTTCCCGTTATCCGCTGATTACACACCCCGGGTGCATGCTTCAGAGCCATCAGCCTTTCGCAGATTGTCTCGCTAATAGCATCAACTGATCTTTGAGCTTCTGGAAGGTCCATCTGTAGATTCAATGCTTTAGCAAGACTTTTTAGTCGATTATCAGTTATCAGCTTCTTGACCGTGTGCTTAATGAAGGAAAGGCTCTTTTCATTGGCTTTGTATTTACCTTCAAAGAAAAGAGAGGTAATAGGCGAGAAATTAATGTAAGTATTTGTAAAAGATAATTAATCTTATTCAGACTTTGAATCAGATTAGATTTATTTCTTGCGAAAAAGCAATTTAAATTAACCTTTCGTCAACTTATTCATCAACTGAATGAGCGGAGAACCGTTAAAGAACCCATATAGTTACTTCAACTCTTCGTATTATGAAATTTTGGATCCAGTGTCATAGATTTCAAGAATTTTCTACTTTTCTAAAGAGAGAACAAACAGGTATATGGTCAGAACTTGGATAGTGACTCTAAAAAATAAGGAGCTATATAAATATTTGAATCTGTTTTGCCATTGTCAATCAGAAACATCACTATTATATACATGAAACATCACTATTATATACATAATCCACACTAAAAGATGTGTCGGGGGATTACCTTCGATAAGTGATCTTGCTATATCAGGTTTTCCAAATTCATGCAGGCCTTTTATCAAAGCTGCTCTGTAATTGAACGCAGAAAGACGAGGTTTCTCTTTCCAGATCTTGAATAATGTGAACTCGTCCAGAGGGTCAGTCGCAAAGGAGCCTGCAGCTACCTCTTCATCTGTCAAGTTTAGCATCTTCTTGATTTGGGTGAAACGTTGACTGGACTCTTTAGCTTTCCCAACCTCCGGTTCCATAGGAACTGTTGTTGTATCCTGGGGGAGCATTTCTTTTGTACCTAGCAAGGGTTCTCCTTCATTTGGTTGACTTCCTGCTGTATTGGTGTTCTCTTCTGATCTAGTTCCAGATCTCATGACTGCATTGGAAATGGCAGACAGTTCCCCATAGGACATGTCGTAGGCTTTGAAATGAGAATAAAAGCCACCGATCATGCATTAAAGATAAAGACCAGTTTTGGAAACGCCCCTCTCTCAAAAAAATGAAATGGAAGCTCTCATTACCAATCATGTGAAAGAATATGTTTTGACTAATACGTGATGATACGAATTTTGCCGGGAAACCGCCTACTAATTGATATATTTGGTAAATTATTATATCTATTGGGACCAAATAGATATCGCGCACGTGGTCACGTAGTCCCATATACATCTTTCTGTGTACAGTGCTTGTAACTTTACCAAGACTGGGACAAATTTGTTATCATTTTGATTTCAGAACCTTGCACACTAATACTTATATGCTAGATGATCAACCTTTTCTGATCGATTCCACAACGTTTCTTTCACAATGCAATCGCATGACCAGAACTGGCCTTTATCTTTAATTTGTGCAATTAATTACAATATTATAACCAAATGAAATGGGTTCAATTCGTTAGACTATGAATAATAAATAAATGAAGATGGGATATAAATTCATTTGGCAATAAGTGAACAGATCTATACCTATTTAATTCATGTAAAACAATTCACACTTCTTTATGAACCCAACTTAAACCCTCGAAAAAGGTTTAGAAATTCAAGTTCGATTGATTATATCTCTCTTGTTATGTCACAATCATCGCTATGTTTAGTATTATGAGAAAGTGTGTTTATATTTGTTTAACGATTTTCTAACCATGGAATGTACGTTACATCAAAAGAAGGGGCAAGGTTGGAAGTAAAAACTTGCAACATGCACTGCTCTTCTTCCGCTGTGTACTCTTCTTTTTTTATTATGTAGTAGCGCACTGCAAAAAAGCTTACCAGTACATTTTGAAACCTTTGACTATTGATCCTGCCCCTTTTTTGACGTTCATTCAATGGCTCCATTTTAAAGAGGAATAAACATAAATATCTTATGATACTAAAAAAGGAATACTTATCCCATGATAGGGAGGATATAATTGATCTAACTTGAGTTTCGAACTTTTTTCGAGAGTTTTACTACTGTACTTGAAACTAGTTGGAATATACCAATCAGTTTGCTTTGAATGTTGGATGGAAATCCCTCTTCTCTGAGCTTTCTCCACAAGTCTTCTCTTGGGGAATTTTTGTCCAATGAGGAAACTAAGGTTGCAACAAGTCCAATGGTCCCCTTGGTGAGATGAGAGGGTTCGAACACTGGCCTGTATGATAATAGTTGAGCCTTGCACACGCCAAGACGTCCAGCCACAGGGAGGATATCATTCATGAGTAGATTGAATGCTATATCTACGACCTCAACCTTGTGGACATAATCATTCCTCAGAGGTTGCAGGAGACCTAGATAGATATGTGTAAATCTGTTAAGCGTATACTTTGTTGGAAAATGTGCATAACTTATAATGACTGTTTATTTGAGAAACTAGACATGACTTTGTCGAAAATTAAGTCAATTCTATTTTCTATTCTGCAACCAAAATCTTCATCAAATGAGACAGAAAACAGTGAAGAAGATCTTCTGTCTTTTTTGCAAGTTGGTGAAAGTGTGTGCTACAGTCTCAAAGTTATTCCGTTGCACGAACGTTTGGGACAACCCACAGGCCAATAAAATGCTAGTTGATGGCAAAACACTCATTTCTTTAAGTTTAGCAATGCTGATCAATAACGAAAATGTATTTACCAGATATGTTTGTGTCCTTTAAAGCAGATAGCAACTGGCTATGCAGTTCTGTCCATTCCCCTTCATTTGATTGTCTCCAAGCACACAAAGTCTCATACCGTTTCTGCTCGTCGGCACTCTCAGATAAATCAGTCATTCCAAGACGTTCACTAACATGTTTTGTAGATTTCTGGTCGAGGTAATTGGCAATCAGCTTCAGTTCATCGTCGGACGGCCACTGCTCATCTGCTGGATTAAAAAAAAAAGGAATTATTGGCATGTATTAGTAGTGATGATAGACGTAAAATTACTGTTAATTGCGTATAA
Organism: Mesocentrotus franciscanus; assembly: GCA_037976565.1. Classification (NCBI taxonomy): domain Eukaryota; kingdom Metazoa; phylum Echinodermata; class Echinoidea; order Camarodonta; family Strongylocentrotidae; genus Mesocentrotus; species Mesocentrotus franciscanus. Next base: position 6,376,851 of record CP137667.1, on the reverse strand, counting down.
AGGGGTTGCAGCAGGGGCTTATGCCTAGGTCACATTCGCTCTACGGCTAGGATACGGCGGCCGTACGCAACCCCGAAATCGAGAGATACTTTCGGCGGCCGCAGAGAGTCTGCAGTTGCCTCAGGGTCACCCTAGGGCGTATCCCTATCTTTACAGGCCGTACGGGTCGCCGTGGGATTATAACGCGGAGTTATAACTGTTTTTATTTCTAGGTTCGCCGTAGCGATTACACACGCCGTAGCCGTGCCGTAGAGTGGTTCCACGGCGACCATACGTCGGGCGTACGGTGGCCTTGTGTTTGCCTTGCGTCTGCTCTAGGGTCTTATGAATTATAGTTGACTTTTGTGGACCCCGAACAAATTGCGGTGTCCGCAGGAATTCCACGGGCGCCCTAGGTCAGCCTTAAGGCGGCCCTACGGCGGCCGTACGGTGGCCTTGCGGGTGCCCTGGTATTTGTCAAAAACCGTGGGAATGCTGCGGCGGCCCTATAATTGCTCTATAGGCCGTATATATGTTACACCGCACGGCCGTCGTGGCAAATGTGACCTACGCATTACTAGAAAAGAAAAAAAAAAGAAGGAAAGAAAGAGATATTAACATCCTAAAAATCATATGGGCCTGCAATCCATTGATTAAAGAACTAGTGAGTTCAAAGGATGTACAAAGTATACATTTTCTAAAGCTCGGTCGTTTTGCTCCTCCCACATAACTCTTTAGGGTCCCGTAATTTTACACTGAAACTAATGTTCATGGAAACAATATTTAAATGCATTGAAACATAATATTCGGTGCATGATACAATTATGTTTACTGTCATTCAATCATTTCAAAATCATTACTAGTGCATCTTGGATCAAATTGCATGATGCATTAGTATTACAAGCACTGCTAAAGTAGTGCATACTGCATGATACATAACGCAATAACACCATGGGTTGAATATGTCACCTGTATGTTTATTGTCTTCCGGAGGTTTTTGTTGCCCTTCAGGTAGAGGACCCAATGTACATCTCTTTTTGTAATTACTGCACTCCAGGTCTTCCCACCAGTCACGAAGCATTTTCTCGATGTTGATGAGAGTCTCCAAGTTTTCCAATATGAATTTGATGACCGTAACACGAGTGTTGGTACTAGATTCAATAATCGCGGCTAGCATAGTGACGTGATATCTTGCGAAGTATCCGGCATATCCTTTGTACTCGCTGTCTGACAAACCTTGTTTTTGCTCATCAGGTACTGGAAAAATAAAGGATTGTAGATTAAACAAATCGGTTAGTCAATTAGCGGCGATGGAACATGTCCTAAAATAGGCCTGATATGCTAACCATTTTGACGTACAATTAAGAGAACATTGAAATTTACCTATTTAATATGCTGTTTGTTCGTCATTTCTTTTCAGTAATCCTGTGTTTTCTTTGAAAAAGTTTAGCTATTTTCGGGTTGTTCCCTTAGTTATTTGATTTAAGCCACATTTGGGGTCACACGGACTATTGGTGGGTGGAAATCATCTTTACACATGCCCTTGTCTGTTGCAAATGTGAAGGGATTCTGGCTTGGCAGGCTACATTTTGATATAATACTCAGTAGTCCAATCTATTTCTGGAAGAAGAAAAAAAATGTTGCTTTGTAAATAATATAGCTAGAATTAGTTACTTTTCTTAGTGTAAGTAATAGAGTACTTCATACGTTCAAATCTCTATACCCTACACTGATACCTGCACTGCTTGGAATCTCACCAAGCTAGGCACCTTTCAACTACACATAATATGTTTACATTAAGAAAAAAGTACAAAAAGTATTTTTTTTTTAAAGCTGACGTAAATGACCTACTGACAAAGAAATTGTTCGCAGATTCATGTTTCAACTTCTCCAGTGTAGAACTCAAGATTATGACTGGGTTGATGTCTCTTTGTCCTCTTGTCCATGTGATCAGTTTACCCAGTGCTTGCTTATGAAATGCCGTCAAAGATGTTTTTGCCTCTCCTGGTCTTTCACGTGGATCTATTTTGAGGCTCACAAGGAATTTCGTAATTTTGTCTTTCTCACCAATCTCCCGTAATATATGTTCTAAATCAAGTTGACATATTTCTGTCGAAACGGTTCCTCGAAAATCTGTTGAAACAAAATTTATATGCAATATATTTAAATGTTACGATTACTTTATTAACATATTGTGTGACAAAATGATTGGATCTCCCTTGCCATAGACTTGCTGATAGTTGGTGCAAGTATTTACAACCCCCTTGCATCGAAGAATTTTCATTTTTCTGGCTCAAGCTGGTGTTCATTCATTTACAGATTTGTAATGTTCCGAAACATCATGTAGTTTTATAGAAATGAATCAATTTTATAAAGATTCTTAGAAGTCGCGACATTTCCAAAGCCATTGTTTCACGCTATCATATCATAAGAAAGTGAGCGTCAGGAAGTATATAATGGCGGCAGGGCGTATATATATAGACTTGAAGGGCAATGCAACACAATTCTTGTTTATTTAAGTCTTTAATTGTCCGATTAGATGTTGCATGTTTCATTCTTTCATTCTGCTGCCCTAAAATTTATAGATTCGTAAATAATATTAATCGTATTTTGTTTGATTTATCAATTAATCTTGAAGGCCAGGCGACTAAAAGGTTTTTAATTTGTTTGTGACCTGCTTCATCTGTTTGATTCTGACATGCATATTAAAGTCTCATTTTGATGATTGAACTGATTGGTATTAGTAGGTTAGTATGTTTACGTTCTCTGTAGCATACCTTTCAAATTAGCTAACGATTTCCTCAAGCCATTTTGATAGAGCGTATTATACAATGTTGTCCTCTGCTTACGCTTTGTACATGTGCCCTTCCATCTACAGAGCCCATTGTAGTAAAAGATGTTTTTCTCGTTCGTGGTCGCCCTTGAGCTTTTATTTTCGTCGTTACATAAGATTGCTATGACGTCACCAAGAAAGTGCAATTCTTTATGTTTGGAGGCATATTCGACCAGCTTCCACAGCTCCACATAAGCCACAGGATCTTGAAAACAAATTGAAATGTAAATGGCAGTGTTTTGTACACTATGGTTATCGAATACGGTGTTAGAATAATTAAAGCACAAACAACAATTTCCAGCGAGATGGGTGACAAGAAATGAAATGATCATGGCATTTTGGAGTAAAAACCCATCTTTGCAATACCCCTTGTCATGCCCGTAAAGAGTAAATCATCATATTACAAGGTTCTAGAATTTTGGGTCAACTTACATTTTTAGGATTATTCTGGACATGTAAAACCTAAGGTACAAACATTTTGATAAAGGCAGGAATTTATGTCGGCCAATAAACCTTACGTTCCATTTTGCGTGTTTGGAAAGAATTCTAGTTTATGCATATGACTTACGTCTACTAGGGGCCCCCTTGCCACATAAGATAGATAGGCTTACTTCGATTCATCGGGTCATCGCGTCGGGTCGGAGGGTTGCGTTTTAAAAAAATCCTTTGTACACGAAATGTCGGGGTAATTTGTTTTGAAATAAACCCCTCTCATCTTCAAATGTTTTGGTCTAAAACAAAAATACCCGATATTTTTTGAAAACCCTACGACAAATTTACGAAAGACCACGTAATCTTTCACGAAAGATCGTGTAACGCATCAACCTGACTGGAAAGTATTAGGAAAGAAAAAATGAGAAAGGCAATTACCAACGGACATGAAATAATAAAAAAGGGGAAGATCGAAACAGGGAAAGAAAGAGTAGAGAATATGGAACTATAAAAGAGAAGGCAAACTTTTGTTTTTATCGTGGGTTACTCTATCCGTTGGTGGTCGGTCTGGTTCTAGGACACCTACCCCCAGGACATCCACCCCCGATAACCTCCCCCTGTCAACTACCCCCTAGGACAAATACCTCCTAGGGCAACCAACCTCTAGGACAACCATCCCCGGACAACTGCACCCCAGACAACAACTCCCTAGGACAGCTACCCCCGGACAACTACCCCCGGACAGCTGTCCCCTACACAACTACCCCCTACAAAAACCATACTCTAGGACACCTACCCCCGGACCACTATCCTAGGGGGTAGTTGTCCGGGAGGTAGTTCTCCAGGACGTTATTGTCCGGGGATAGTTGTCCTAGGGGTAGTTGTCTGGGGGTATTTGTCGGGGGTAGTTGTCCTAGGGGGTAGTTGACCTAGGGGGTAGTTGTCTGGGGGTAGTTGTCCGGGGGTAACGTATTTGTCCCGGGGGAGGGGGTAGACGTCCTAGAGGGTGGTTGTCCTAGGGGGTAGTTGTCCTAGGGGGTAGTTGACTGGGGGAGGTTATCCGGGGGTGGTTGTCCAGGGGGAAGGTCTCCGGATACGGGTCGGTCTATATCATAGAAACAATGCAACAGCTTGATTAATTTAAATTACACTCGTTTTCGGCAATTTTTTTCACCTTCTTGGTATTTAGACCGATCTCCCTTCGACATACCACGGACTATACCTGCAATTTTAGAAAAAAAGGGTGATTTTGTATAAGAAATATATTCCATTTACAATTTTAATTTAGTCATATTGAATATTGTAGTAATAATGACCTCACTGCATTTGCTAATAACAATGATTAGAACAATTAAACGCAATAACATCAATAATAATGATCATCACAGCATGACAACATAACGATACAAAATATTTTATGTATAAACAATGTCGAGGGCAGGCTCTACTTAAATATATTGCAAAACTTATACAGAACATTGCCAGTTGGCATTTCTCACTATTTGTTGAGCTTAAACCTTTTTTCGGAAATTATTCTGTCTGAAAGATTAAATTCCAAACAAGTCTTAAAGGATGAAATTGCGTATATAGTCAATGAATACAAAGTGTATTTTTCGGACAAATGAAACAAAGTTGTATTTAAAACAAGTTTGGCTACTGGCAAGATTTTGTAATATTAAACGGCGACATTAGACAGAGAACACTTTGAAAAAGAGCTGTTCAAAACTTACCACGCCTACGCAAGAAAATCCATGTGAGTAGTCCTATTGCAATCACTACCGATAAAAGATATAACAAAAATACAGTGTAATCCATTGGTAAGGATAGGGGACTTATAACAGAGAAGAAAAAAAAATCAAATGCAAAGTGATATTTAGCAACTTAAGTTATTTTTCGGCAAGTTATTACCCGAAAGGAATTGAGCAGGGTGATACGAATAAACAGTGGTGGAGCTAGATAGGTAGAAGGTCAGATATTAAGAACATTTGAGTTATGAGATGAGTAAGTAGACAGGATAGAACGGGATGTTAAGATGTGCGGAATGACATAAAAGCGAAATAAGGTTAAGCTGACATGATTGGGAGATTGAGAGTTACCTTGGGAAATAATATAAGGGTTCATAATTTATATAAGAACCCAAATCGGAGATGCCCGTGCAAATGTTATTATTTGTTTTACTGTTGTTGATACTGATTATAATGATGCTGATTATGAAAACTCAATTTGTCTTAGTGCCATGTAATTCAAAAACAATCCAATGCCCTAGCTTATTGTGGTTGTAAAACCAACGGCCTATCATGTATTGTGTCGGTGAGCAGTGTTTTTTTTAAATCAAATCTAATGTTGTCGTAATTGCGTACTTACAGACAAAAGGGACAATAAGTGCAACGAGATTCGGTGATCCATTCCGTCGAATCAATCGTACTGATGTTGATATGTTACCATCTACACCTGGAATCTCAAATGCTATGCATCTATAAAGTTCATGACTCATATCTCCGACTATTGTCACACTTTTGTTCTTAGTCCCATCGGTGTTATTCCAGGTTTGAGTGTGGAGGGCTGCGATCTCTCTGGACCCGTGCTTAAAGTAGAGGCCAATGTCTGGATAGTATTTATTTGCGTGACATGTTAGTGTTACTGACGAGTCAACAGTAAAAATGCAGTTGCTGTGATCTTCGTTCGTGGAACATCCTTCAATAGCAGGAAATGGTTTGATTGGTAGTGCTGTTTTCAGAAAGACGAGAAAGAGAGGAGATGACACGAATGTGCAAGGGACAGTAATTTAACTCTTTATATGCCACACAATTATTATATTCATCGAAGGACAGATATGCCGAAGGCTTCAAGACTATTCAACTGCATATTCCATTTGAAGATTGCCGTATACCAGTGTAAACAGGATGTTAATGGAGCTAACCAAGGCCAGGAATGGATAATTTTGGAAAGCCAACGCTGTGTCATATCTTACGAGGTACTCTCTCATAATGTTATAGCTTTACATAAATCTTTAAATAAATTGTTTCCCACATGAGTTTTGTAGAAAAAGCTTATTTACAATTATTTATATATTGAGGATGCAAGTAAGACTGAAATTTTCTTTAAAGAAAATCCAGAGTTATCACCACTTTCTTTTCTTTTACAGAGCACAATGGGAGAGAACCTCTTAAGATACGTGACATAGTTGCCTATTTGTGTCTGATCGACTGCAACTTAAACAAAGAATACGTTCCCTGTATTTAATTGGATTTTACTCAAACTTTCACTGATCTTATTCTCTAAAAGTTCTGCTTATATAAAAACAAACGTAATATCAAGGTGAGATTCCCCTTTAAAGGTTAAAATGGAATTTCATCGCTTGGAAATGTATTCATCAAACTTTGGCTGGAAATCCAGTGTTGCGTACATTGGAAACTTTTCACATAGTGCTGCGAAGCTAATAGGAATCCTCTTTGCATGTTTTAGATGGACAGTTTGGGAGGGAAAGCGAAATTTCATCTTTTCCCCGGGTGCAATAAAACATTACTTACAATGTAACCAAGAGCTTCAAAGGAGGTTTAGAAAAACCTCGTCATTAGCTCTGGCAACTTTTAGTTGCGCACACTTACCAAACACACTGACGTTGGTAAAATCATGATAGGTAGTGTCAGTATCGACTTCTAGCAACTCGCAATAAAATTGTCCTTCGTCTTCAATATTCACATTAACCATAGCAAGGGAGTAGTCGGCGGTAATATTAAACAGTCCTTCTTCATATCCAGGTCCGCTTCTCTTACCAACATTGTGGTACTTGTCAATTGCTACTATGATTTTTGCCGAAGGGTATGTCAGTCCTTTCTTCCATGTCACCACCTTTGGCCTAACATTCAACTTGCAGGGTAAAATACCAGCAAGTCCTTTCTCAAGAGAGATTTCTGGCTCTGTTTCCAGCCCAACATCTGATGGAGAAAATGAGTAACAGTATATTATGAGTTAGTGGCTGAATTATACAACCTGCAGACGTTGACCTGAAAATTTGTTTTTTTCATCTATAATATCTTCTACATTGACATTTATACTCTATGCTTTTCGTCATGCCCGTTCTTATTTCTGTAAAAGTCGTTTAGCTTTGCCTATATTTGAAGAATACCACTAGTTGACCGGCCTTACAGTGGCAGTTTTTGTTTGCAGTGGAGCATGTCAGTGTAGCAAATCCTTCAATGATGAATCTTATTCTGAAACTAGGTTATCCAGGTTTGCTGGACCAGGTAAATTATTCACGAGACCTGAAACACTTAAATCACTAGAAAAGTCACTCAATTAATTCATTGATTTGAAAGTACAAACAAATAATGTCTTGTTTTCTTGAATCACATCTGTCAGGCTTGAAATGACAGTTTGTAGAAAAGTGATCAATGAATAATGATGAAACTTCCAAACACTTAATATTGTCATCTGATGAGTTGGCTAGATCAAGTTTGTGGCCACTTACATGGGTTGGGCCTGAGACCACTGAGCAAGATTGAAAGTCTCAAGCATGTTTATTATTTGTCTCGTGTCAGATTTGTCATTCTTACCCCAGTGGAAATTAAAATATCCAACAATGAGAAGCTTACAAGGGGATACTACTAAGTTTGCAAGATATTCAGCAAAATCATATAGGAATATTTCAGTTGAGAATCGGTTCTTTGCAATATAAGGAGGCCTATATACAACAAGGTTGGAGAACAGCTGTTTTATTTAAAAGAAAACTCACAACACAAACTCTCAAAATGTGCATTTCTAGCCAGGAACAGTCAGGTCACCACTTTCACTGATGGTGATGATGTCAACAATTTGTATTGTAAAGTGATTTGTCAAAGGAGCCGTCTTATTACAAACAGACTGAGTATTTATGTTGTAAATCTTAAATCTATTAGAATAATACTTTTCTTTCCTATTTTCTCCATTTGTTAATGTATCTGAAGTCTTATGGTCAGACACACCTGCAACAATTACTGTTGCTTGAACATACACATGTACATCATCATCTATAGAAGAGATGTTTAATTTGACATCTTCGTGCTTGAACACCTCGATGTGTGTGACTCTTGGAATTTATACCTAGGTCTTTAAGAATGTTATAAGTATTTTGAGAGACGAACAGTTTAGAACACTTAGCTCGGAATTCAATAAGTTAAGTACAAGAATACTAATGGGAGCATGTTGCTTCCTTTTATCTTGAGGACAAGGCCCTAGATTTTCAGCAAAATCCCGAGATAAAAGTAACTAAAGTTGAAAAGTGGAATATGAATTTGATTCTAAAGCTATCATCCTCCCAAGAGGAAAACATGGATGCAATTTGCCATATGCATAGTGTATATAATTACCGACGTGATGCAAGCAAGCGCAGTGTTTGAAGGCCATTTGCGACAAAACTACGTACGATCTCGTGCGCTGGCGCAGATGGGAGGTCAAATACATTCCAACTAGTATGTGGAGCAAGACCGTTACCTTAAAGGTAAAGGCCAGTTTTGGAAAAGCCCCTCTCTCAAAAAATGAAATGGAAGCTCTCATTGCCAATCATGTGAAAGAATATGTTTTGACTAATACGTTGTGATACAAATTTTTCCGGGAAACCGCCTACTAATTGATATATTTGGTAAATCATTATATCTATTGGGATCAAATAGATATTGCGCACGTGGTCGCGTAGTCCCATATACATCTTTCTGAGTGTGTACAGTGCTTATAACTTTACCAAGACTGGGCCAAATTTCTTATCATTTTGATGATTCCAGAACTTTGCAGTACACACCAATACTTATATGCTAGATGATCAACATTTTCTGATCGATTCCACAACGTTTCTTTCACAATGCAATCGCATGACCAGAACTGGTCTTTATCTTTAAAACCCTCCTTCAGCATATAAACCACCGTAGAGTTTGAATATAGGTATTTAGGCATTTGATTAGGGTTTTTTCGGGGTTTAGATACCGAAATACTCTATTTTGCCAAATAATGTCAGTTTCTACGAAGTCGTTGCCAAAGCAGCGCCCATGGTTTGGGGTTAATATAACTTGAATTACAAGGATTTTTACTAGTCAAACCTTCAGCGGGAAAAGAATATACTTAGACACTTTTGTTATGTCTTTACATTGTCTTTAGCTTGAAATAAAACACTAAATATTTGTAGTACCTTTATCATGGCTCTTATTGATGCTCTAGGAGGAAAACTTAGTCTACGTATATGTTATCAATAAAGCGGCTTTTCCATCTTCATGTACTAAGAACATTGCAGTTTAACTGGATAGTACTGTTATGACAATCAATGCAATCAGTGTGTAAGCCCACTCTCTATTTCCTCTATCTATTTTTGTCTCTCTCTCTCATCCTAATATCCCCCGTCTCTCTCTCTCTCTCTGTCATCCTAATCTCCCCCGCCTCTCTCTCTCTCTCTCTTCCCCCTCTCACCCCCCTGTCCTCTTCCTTTCTGTATTCCTCTTTCTCCCCCCTTCGCCTCCCTTCATTTCTTCTTTCTCGCAGTGGTGTGAATTCATCCTTCATGCATCGTAAACAAATCTTAATTGTGTGGTATCCATAAATTCGTCACATCATATCGTTTGTACTAAATAATATAATATTGATATGTTATTGGCTTCATTGATGCTGTGGAATACGAAGTCTATGACTGCCAACAATGCGGTTTGTGTCGCTTCATATATTAAGAACATTGCAGTTTCAGAGAATAGTGATATCATGATAATCAGTACAACCAATGTACTACCCCCTTCTTGATCTCTAATCCTCTCTCTCTTTCGCCTTGGCCTCCTCATTTCCTTATTTCTCTTTCTTTTCTTCTCTCTCTCCCTTCACCCCTCTTCAGATCTCCTTTTTCACAGTGCGGTGACTTCATAAAGGATTTTTTTCTCGTAATGTTGTTAGACTTACAAATCTCTTATTAGCTGTAATTTGTTACAACCTGTTACTATGCCCGAAATATCATGATATTTAGTATGCCTGATATTTAGCCTGATAAAAATGCATGAAATAGACAATTCGGCCTACTACATGCATCTTTATAATGATAAACATCTATAGATATGCCCTCACATTATGCCATTTGTCAACACTGTTGCCTTTTCCCTTATATGAATGCATTATTACTAAATTATGTAATCATGTTATCTATTATGATTGTAAAAGAATCTGCAATTCGGCAATCTGACCGCGAATGATTTCTTACTAATAAACCGTTTTTGAATGAAAACATGACAAAATAAATAGATAAATAAATATCGTCATGTGTGAGCCCCCTGATATTTCTCATTATACTATATGAAATAACTCACCAGTTACAGTTACATCGGTATAGTTGTCTATGGGAATGCCGTGCTGGTTTGAAACGAAACAGATGTAGCGCCCTGTATCTGTATAATTTACAGTTTTGATGACCAGAGAGTAGTTCTCATTCATGTCACAGCTACCGTCTTCATATCTAGGACCAGTCTTTGCTTCGGGAGTGAACGTTACGAGAGTCGGTGAGGTCCAACTCACAAGAGTTCCACCCATCTAGTCCTTTCTTCCAGTATACAGCGAAAGGCGGTCCGGTGAAACGACATGTCATGATGCCCGAGCTGCTGTTGACGAATGTTTTCTTCAGCTCCGTGTAGACTTTGTCATCGGGAATCTCCTGCGATGCTCCAGTCCCTTCAGAAAAAGAATATAATTAAAGGGATATGTGACTGCCATTTAAATACCTTCACTCCGCTAAACTTTAAAATGATCATCAGAACAAAAATGTCAACGATAATGTATTTGTTGTATTTTCCAATTTTGATTAAAGTTTCAAAAAATGTGTAAGCCTAATCTACTTGTCCAAGCTGAAACCCGGTCACATCGAAAACACAGACGAGACAACACGGGTAACAGAGCGATTAGGATATTACATTACACCGAACGAATATTTAAGAAACGGTCAGTTTGCAATCGGTTTGAAATATCAGTTTGGTGGTGTGAATGACTGTTTATAGCACCGTGATTCCTAATAAATGATCATGATAATTATACAAAATTGTCGAATAACAGAGGTGCACATTACTGCAATGGTTGCTCCAATGGTTCCGTCTTTCTCAATTACTTTCTTTTAACGTGGCATATTGTAATCTACACATGTACCGCAAGAAACACTGATACAATAATCTACAGAGAATTAAAGCACTTTTCGATATACGTAAAGGTAAATGTATTAAAGCATTATGAAAACTCTCTTCCAAACTTACCAAATTGGAGCAATGCAAGAACGAATAATCCTACAATTAATATCGCTACTTTTGCGGCCATAGTTTTCTTTTTTCCTTTGTATGGAGGACGCGACGGTTTGCACGTAGACCTACTGGTTTGCATGAACCATATCGGAAGAGGATTGATCAAAAGATGATAATCCCGCGATTAATATCGCTACTTTTGCGGGCATATTTTCTGCTTTCCTTTGTGTGAAATTTGCAACGATTTGTACGTAGACCTACTGGTTTGCATGAAACATATCGGGAGATGATTGATTGAAATATTATGTCAATATTTACATTGCACTCACCCCAAATGAGTCATAATAAAGAACAAACAGGAAAGGGGCAGGGACCAATTTTGTATTTATCGATCCCCTCCAAATTAAAGTATTGCCTCTTTACCGATAGACAAAGAGGGAAATAATACTATATCAGGTGTTATTTAATTAACCCTTTCCTGATTAACTATTAAAAACTATTAAGGAAGGTGCATATGTTTTTATAATAATCATCAGAAATAACCTTAATTGTTATCGCTGTCAACAGACTGTTTTCCATTCATATCGCAATGAACACAATAATATTTTACACCAGATCTTCTGATGACATATGCCGTTGGATGACAACAAAGATCCCTTTTAATATAAGCAGGCAGCAGCAGATCCAGGATTTACCGTCGCTCTCTCTCTCTTCCCCTTCCCCTTTTTTAATTTAATTTTTTTAGGCGGCTTGGCCTGGACCCTCCACTGAGCAGGTATCCTATGACCAAACTACATACAGACATAATATGGCTATTAGAGAAAAGATAGTTTTGGCATCAGAAGGGGCACCGAAAGAGCTCGCTCCAATATTCTTGATTAAATCCCCCTATCCCGTACGTGCGCTCGCGAGTATACCCATGGAGGATTTTCCAAAAGAGTGCTTCTTGTGGTAAGGATGTGGCCAATTGAGCGCAGTACAGTCAACTGATTTCCACTAGACGGGACATCTGGTCTCGTGGTCTTTCAAACTAGATGCTATAATATAGTCCCTTCGATCATCCGGACATGCAAGATTTTGAGCCCTTTTACGACGTAGCTGTTAGAGAGAGAGAGATAGTGGTGACACACGCATGCGTACGCGTTTAAAGGTCAATACGGGGGAATTCACGATCCACAGCTGCGCCATCTAGCGACACGGTTGTTCAATTGACTTCACATAATGCATAATTAGAACAAGTCTACAAAGATATGATACTTATTGCAAAATTGTTTATAAGCGCTATGGAAGATAAACTAGCTGTAATCTAGATATTGGATCCTTTATCCTCAATAGCGACTCTTTTATTATCGAATGAACGACACAACATGAAACTTTGCCCGTCCCGAATTGGGGTATCATATTTACTCCGGAAAATAAAGATTACTATATCATAATAATGCATTATAGCAATTAAATATTTGCTGAAAAAATTAGATAATTATGAGCGCTGAGTCACTACTATATAGACACTTGACGACGTGCAACTCGCCCGTGGAAGTGATAGTATAGTTCTGACAATATCAAAGGTAAATACGTAGGCCAACCACCATCATAAATCATTAGCTCTGCAGGCATACTATTATATCAAACTTACATCACAACCATCACCTATTTAAAACATCCTCTTTTCACAATTTTTCTCCAGATACAAGATAAACCTCATACATTTTGATTTTACCAAAAATTATGAAATTTTAAGGCAGTGTCTAAATAAATAGTAAGCGGTGCCAGGCCACTGTTTTAGGGATGTAGCATTTTCCGGAACTGAAATGAAATGGATGTCGCATGTTTTAGAACCAATTTCACGTTTTATAGGCTAGACCTTGTTGTTTTCTCTTAGATAGATCAACTTTTTGGATACGTCAATGTGTGTACAGGTGCACTCACTAAAAATTAATACCTTCATGCAAAAAAAATAATTTGATAACAAGTAAGTGTATCATGTTTTGGAACTGAACTCGTCAAATCCCTAATCTGGTCACAGGGGCACAAGAGCACATTTTTTTTTTTTTTTTTTTTTTTTGGGGGGGGAGAGGTGATGTAGAGGAAAACCACTATTTTTTTATATTTTTTTCGGGGGCCAAAATATAGCGCTTTTGTTTTTTGTTTTAAAAAGGTTAAATTTATGTTGTTATCCTATGTTTTACCGTTGGGGCTAGGGAGGGGGCCGGGCCGGAAAAATCGCCACGTGGATCCGCCCCTGACTGTGATGTACAACAAGTATAAACAAAGAAGAAAATACAAACAGGGAACACTTCAATTGAACTACATTAACTACGACAACTAACTATATACAAAATACATCAGAACAACCGAACGTATGTACAAAATCATTTTAAACAAGTAGGAGAAGAATAGAACGTAGAGCGTTGTAATTGTGAAACTGATGCAGAGGAAAGAAGAAAGACAAGAAAAGATTGATGATATCTATATTTCGGCAAGAAGACTTAGTGCCCTCTGCAAGTCATGTCTTTGTCAACTGAATTCATCCTTACATTAAAAAAAACGTAAATACATCACAGATCAGCTGGAGTCGTTTCACGTAACCAACTCGTTTAAAGTAATATTTTTGTCCGAGATGTACGGAGATGTCAGGAAGCCGACAACCCGTTTCACAAAGCAATGACATCGATAACCTAATGATATCAATACTATTAGCTAAAACACACTGGCCCGTATTCTGAAGTCGTGTCTAATTTAGTCATGACTAAAGTTAAACAACTGTTTAGTTAGACACGACTTAAACGCGAGGTCGCGTCTAAGTCCTGTCTAACTAAATTTCGTATTCTGAAGTCGTGTCTAAGTCGCGTCTAACTAAACAACTGTTTAAGTCCTGTCTAAGTCGTGTTCAACTACGAAGTCGTGTTTAACTTTATAGTCACGACTTCTGCGAATGCCTAGTAGGCGTTAATGTTGACATCCCCGCAGACGATAGACCGAATGCACATGCGTGCGCGCGCTGGATAAACACAATTAACCCGCACAGTGACGTGACTGGCGCACAGTACAAACACACAAATATCAGTGCGTCAATTATTCGCCGCGGGGGACAAAGATCCAGAAAAGAAACCTCTCCAAAAGAATGGATAGAGTAGTACAGATTATGAAATTTCCAACATGTCACCATTAGATAAGAATAGTTAATATTATCGAGAAAAAAATATATGGCTACGCGAGAAAAATTCCTGCAAAACGTATTTGAAATTTTAAATGGAGCACGTACCATCATAATCCCCCGTAAGTTCGGGGTCAGCAAGTACAGTGTACTGTATACGTTGAAAAGCAGCAGAACCGCGCTTTTAAACAGGACTTAGACAGGTAGTAACCCTAAATTAGTCATATATCGAGCCAATCTGTGAAAACATTTAAAAGAAGCTAATTTCAACTGATTTGGGTAGGTATGGGTATGGACAACTACCCCAAAAAACGGGAGGAGGTATGGGGGTTGGGGAGATTTTTTTTATTAGAGGTCAAAGGTCATTGACCCCTGCCTAAATCACTAAAAATTATATGTCAGCAACAAAATATGGTATATAGATGATCTAGGTGTCAAAATGCACAGAATTACAAAAGAAGATGACATAAAATAATTATTGACCCTTACGACCAAATCCTGACCTCCGAAAATGAGGTCAAAGGTAAAAAATAGACGTTTTATCACTAACACGTGCTCATTTTTATATAATATGATAATTTTCTTGTTACTTATATGACATTTTAGTCATAAAACGTCTATTTTTGACCTTTGACCTCATTTTTGGAGGTCAGGATTTTATTCTAAGGGTCAGTAATGATTCTATGTCATCTTCTTTTGTAATCCTGTGCATTTTGACACCAAGATCATCTACATACCATATTTTGTTGCTGAGATACAATTTATAGTGTTTTAGTGCAGGTCAATGACCTTTGACCCTCAGAAAGGAAATTTCCCCCTCCCTCTCTGCTCTTGGAATAAACAATAACCCCATACCCGCCACCTAAGTTGGAATTAGCCTCTTTGATTTGTTTGTGCTCATTTTTATATAATGTGGTAATTTGCCTGTTACTAATGTGACATTTTTAATAGTGATAACACGTCTATATTTGACCTTTGACCTCGTTTTCAGAGGTCAAGATTTTATTCTAAGGGTCAGTATTTATTCTATGTCATCTTCTTTCGTAATCCTGTGTATTTTGACACCAAGATCATCTATATACCATATTTTGTTGCTGAAATAATTTGTATGTGATTTAGGCAAGGGTCAATGACCTTTGACCTCTAATAAAAAAATCTCCCCAACCCCCATACCTCCTCCCTTTTTTTTGGTAGTTGTCCATACCCATTCTTACCCGAATCAGATAAAATTAGCTTATTTTAATTTTTTTCACAGATGAACCTGAAGTTGGGGATACTAAGGACTTCGCGTTTAACTTGACTTAATCATGACTTCAGAATACGAAAAAGTTAGTTACGACTTCGTGACTAAAGTTAGACGAGACTTAGACAGGACGTTAGACGACTGTTTAGTTAAACAGGAGTTAGACACGACTTCAGAATACGGGCCATAGCCTTCATCACGAACAATCAGATATACGCTAAATTACCAAAACAGATTATGAGACTCAATTTCATTCAAACCGGGGTTACCTTCGATAACTGATCTTGCTATATCAGGTTTCCCCCATTCATACAGGCATTTTATCACAGCTGCTCTGTAATTGAATGCAGAAAGACGGGGTTTCTCTGTCAAGATCTTGAATAATGTGAACTCGTCCAGAGGGTCAGTAACCATTGGGCCTGCAGCTACTTCTTCATCTGTCAAGTTTAGCATCTTCTTCTGCTCTTCATAAAAACATAAGCGAACGAAATTGGTTTAATTCGTAAGACTATAAATAATATATGATTGAAAATGGAATATAAATGGGAATAAGTGATAATTTTGTTTACACCTCTGTAATTTAATTAAAACAATTTACACTTCTCTATCAAAACAAACTGAACCCCCCAATAAAGGTTTTGGAAAGTCAAGTTTGATTGATTATATCTCTCTGTTCATGGCACAACCAATGGGTCTGAAATCATATCAAATTATGATATCAACTTAAAGAGGAATAAACATACTGTCCAATGATACTAAAACAGGAATACGTATCTCATGACAGGGGAGATAATCGATCAAACTTCACTTAACATTTTTTTATGAGGGTTTTATTATAGTACTTGAAACTAGTTTGGAACATACCAATCATTTTCCTTTGAATGGTGGATGGAAATCCCCCTTCTCTGAGCTTCCTCCACAAGTCTTCTCTTTGGTTATTTGTGTCCAATGAGGAAACTAAGGTTGACACAAGTCCAATGGTCCCCTTGGTGAGATGAGATGGTTCGAACACTGGCCTGTATGATAATATTAAAGCCTCACACACGCCAAGACGTCTGGCCACACGGAGGATATTAGTCATGAGTAGATTGAATGCTATATCTACGTACTCAGCCTTGTGGACGTCATCATTCCTCGGAGGTGAAAGGAGACCTAAATAGATATGTGTAAATTTCTTAGAAAAGGTGCATAACATACAATTTCTATGAATGCCATTGCTCATGAAATTCGACCTGGGGAACTAGACATGCCTTTGTCAACAATTCATTCAATTTGAATTTATTTTTGCAACCGAAATCTTCATCACATGAGACAGAACTCAGTGGCGTTATTGATACGCTACGCTATAAATTCTGAATAACTTCTGTTTGTTTTGCTAGCTGATAAAATTGTATGCTAATGTCTTTCAGTTATTCCGTTAAACAAAAGTTGAAAGGACGAGCTTGGGTCAGGCTTTTAGGCAAATAAAATGCTAATGAATGGCAAAACATTTTTTGTTTAACTTAGCATTCCTAATCAATATCGAAAACGTATTTACCAGAGACACTCGCCATGCAGTTTTGTCCATTCCCCTTTATTTGATTGTCTCCAAGCACACAAAGCCTCAAACCGTTTCTCCTCGTCAGCACTGTCAGATAAATCAGCCATTCCAAGACGTTCGATAACAGAAATTGTAGATTTTTGGTTGAGGTAATGTGCAATCAGTTTCAGTTCGTCGTCGGTCGGCCACTCCTCATTTGCTGGATAGGTAGAATAGGAATCATTTTTTAAAACATCGTATTTATCAGATTTCGAACTTATATTATATATCCCAATGTTCAGATGATTATATGTATTTTTCAAATTCACTCAGTGACCGTTGGAGGTGCGAATAAGATTCATAATTAACCGGGGAATGAACACTCGCATGGATGATTGTCTACTGCGCTGCTCTCGAGATTTCCTCCTTCTGTATACAATATGAAGTCACAATAGTCATGCATTAATACATTTTCACTATTTTACTAATCATCTGTCTTAATTAGTAGTGATGGAAGCCGTAATATTACTGTTAATGGCGTATCTAGGGGATGCAGAATGGCAGCACTCGGAGGGGGCGCAAAAAATGAAGTAAGGAAGAACTAAAATAGGGAAAGGAAAAGAGATTCAAATTCCTAAAGAATGATATGCGCCTCCAATCCAGGGTAAAGTGCATATTGAATAATTAGTGTTTTCAAAGGGTGTCCAAAGCTCGGTCGCTTTGCTCTCTCCCATATAATTTTTTAGGGTCTGGTAATTTTGCATAAAAGAAATTAAATGCATAACAAGCGTCTTTGACGCATTTAGATTGTAAGTCTCTCGTTTCTTCAGTGTACATAATTTTCATCAGAATGTTGAATGTTGCGCCCCAAGGTCATAGAGACCTCGGTGGAAAGCGCTTCATAGTCACCGTTTTATTATTGTTATTATTATTATAAATTTGCATTTCCAAGTGTTACACATTCGGAAAACATTCTAAGTTTGTAATGGTCCAGCTAATTTATACTTGAATACCTCGAATGTACTTAGTTAAATTTGTGTTCTAAGTATGAAAGAAGTCGAAAAGTGTTTTGTTAAATATCACTTTCATAATTTGAAAGAGATTAACGATGATTAGCTGAGATAATTTGGAAACGTTGGTGTGGTAAAATGCACACAGTCTAGCTCCCTTAAGGTGAATTGCAGACAGAACTGTCCAGCTTTGTAGATTTGCTCTCAGTTATCATTCTACAGCTATGATTACTTAACTTTACTTTGATTACACTTTGATTACTAATGACGGACATAGTACATTTCATATAATTATCACAATGGGAAAAAAGCGAGGAAATATGTTTTATTTTTTTCAGACGAGAAGTTTTAGGTGGGGGGGGGGTGGGGTGTGGAGATGTGCAAATAATTTTGTTCGCTCCGGGTGCCAGAATCCCTACATACGCTACTGATTACTGCAGCTACTGTTAGCATAATAGAATGGTTGAAGCATAATATACGGTGCATGATATAGTTAGGTTAACTGTCATTCAGTGATTTTACAAACATTGCTAAAGTGCAAGATGCATGGTAGTTTCTCAATAACATCCTGGGTTTGAATCTCACCTGTAGGTTTAGTATCTTCGGGAGGTTTATGTTGCTCAACACCGAGTGTTGCTTCCAGTTTACATTTCCTTTTTTAATTACTGCACTCCTGCTCTTCCCACCAGTCACGCAACATTTACTTGATGTTGAAGAGAGTCTCCCAGTTTTCCTCTAGAGTTCCGCTGACAATAACATCAGTGTTGGTACTAGATTTAATAATCGCGGCTAGCATAACACCTTGATTTCTTGAGAAGTTTCTGGAATATCGTTTGTATTCGCTGTCTTTTAAACCTTGTTTTTCCTCATCAGGTACTGCAAAAATAAAGGATTGTAGATCAAACGACTTCGTCAATCAATTAGCGGCGGTGGAAACATCTTCTAAAATAGGCGTGATTTGCTTTACCCTATTGACGTACTATTAACAGAACATTGAAATTTACCCATTTAATATGCTGTTTGTTCATAATTTCTTTTCAGAAGATCTGTATTTTCATTAAAAAAACGTTGGGCGATTTGTTTTTCTTCTCACCTAATCATTTAATTTAAGCCACATTCGGGGTCGCACAGACTATCAGTGGGTGAAAATCCACATTACACATACCCTTGTCTGTGGCAAATTTGAAGGGTTTCGGGTTGGGCAGGCTACATTTTTGATATAATACTTAGTAGTCCAATCTACTTCTGGTTAAAAATTGATGTTGTTTTGTAAATAACATAGCTAGAATTAGTTACCTTTCTTATTGTAAGTAGTGCAGTTCTTCATATAGTTCAAATCTCTGTATTCTACACTGTTCCCGCACTGCTTAGAATCTCATTAAGCTCGGCACTATTCAACAATACATGTGTTTGCATTTTTTTTTAAAGTTTAATAAAAAGAAGAAGAAAAAAACAGAGTTTGACGTAAATGACCTACCGCGAAAGAAATCGTTCGCAGATTCATGATTCAACTTCTCCAATGTAGAACTCAATATTATGACTGGGTTGATGTCCCTGTTTTCTTTCGTCCACGTGATCAGTTTAAGAAGTGCTTGCTGGTGAAATATCGCCAAAGATGTTTCTGCCTCTCCTGGTCTTTCAGGTGAATCTATTTTGAGGCTTACAAGGAATTTCTTAATTTTTTTCTTGCTCACCAATCTCCCATAATATATGTTGTAAGTCAAATTTACATATTTCTGCCGAAACGGTTCCGCGAAAATCTGTTGAAACAAAATTGATATGCCATATTTAATGTTATGACTACTTTAGTAGCATTGGGCAAAAAAATGATTGTATCTCTTGTCGTATATTTGCTGTTAGTTGGTGCAAGTATTTACAAACCCCGTTGCATCAAAGAATGCTCTTTTTCTGGCTCAAGTTGGTGTTCATTTATTTACAGATTTCTAATGTTCCAAAACATTATGCATTTTTATAAAATTCAATCTATTTTCTATAGATTCTTAAAAGTCTCGGCATTTCCAAACCCATTAATTTAAGCTTTCAATATTACTTAATAAAACGTTGTAAGAACAAAGCCTAACAAAACGTAACTTTGAAATTGATTAAATTCAAGTGAGCTATTAATGGCAACATGACGTATGTATAGACTGAAAAGGTAATTCAACACAATTCTTGTTGAATTACATCCTTTATTGTTTGATTAGTTGCTGCATGTATGATTATTTTGGTCTGCTGCACCCAGATCGATTTAGCAATGATATTTATCTCATTTTGTTTGATTTATCAATTAATCTTGAAGTAAGGCCAGGAGAAGAAAAGGTTCTCAACCTGTTTGTGACCTATTTTATCTGTTCCATTAAGTATTTCTGACATGCATTATAAATTATCACTATAATGATTTAACTGATCGATATAATCATAGCTCTTGTTTACGATTTCTTTAGCATACCTTTCAAATTAGCTAACGATTCCTCCAAGCCATTTTCATAGAGAGTATTATACAATGTTGTCCTCTGCATCATCTTCTTACATGTCTCCTTCCATCTACAAAGCCCATTATAGTAATACATGTATTGCTCTTCCATGGTCGCCCTTGGGCTTTCATTTCCATCGCTACATAGGGCTGCTATAACATCGCCAAGATCATAACATTCTTCATGCTTGAAGGCATATTCGACTAGCTTCCACAGCTCTACATAAGCCACAGGATCTTAAAGACAAATATAATGTAAATGGCAGCGTTTGGTACAAACTTGTTATCAAATAACGGTGTTAGAATAGTGCAGAAACGACAATTTGCAAATATATCTAGCGAGAGGTATAACAAGATAGGAGCTGATCGCGGCCATTTGGAGTATAAAACCCATTATTGCAATACCCCATGTCATGCCTGTTATGGGTGAATTATCATTTTATAGGGCCCTACAATAAAGCATGACTTTGTGTTAAAATGTTAGGGTCAAGTTATATTTTAGGGTTATTCTATAAAACAAAAATCTAAGTTCTTTACTCTTCATAATGCCTATTCATAAGCTCTACGTTCCCTTGTCTGTTTTTTGAGAAAATTCTAGTACATGCATACGATTTAAGCCCACTAAGGGTATCACCTGACCTCATAGATAGGATAGAGGATAGATAGACTTACTTCGAATCATCGGGTCGTGTGGTCACATTACCTGTCGGGGTAATGTTTGTGAAATAAACCCCTCTCATTTACAAATGGTCTTGTCAAATCTACCCGAAACATTGTGAAAAGCCTAGGGCAAATCTATGAAAGGCCGCGTGATCTTCCGTTTTCGTTTCACGAAAGATCGTGAACGCGACCACCTGACCGCACGCAATGGCACGATGATTTGAAGTAAGTCGGACAGATACCCCCTTGACAAAAACAAAGGTTAGAAAAGAAAAACAAATGATAACGGAAATTACCAACGGACATAAAGTGTGGAAAAAATGGGAGAAGAAACAGGGGAAAAAGAAAAGGAAACGTGGAACGATAAAAGAAAAGGCAAAACATGGGGAAAATGACATTACTGAAAATTGATCAATGGGCACCCAAAACCAAAATAATGTTTGTTAACGTGGGTTGCTGTGTCCGCTGGCGGTCGGTCTAGAAACAATGCAACAGCTTGATTTACTGAAATTACAGTTCTATACAAACTAAGGACCGTCATGAGTCAATTGAGACAAGTTTATTAAAAACAGCTTGGATGAATATCCTATACACTATTCTGTGAGCAATCTATTTTTTTTGGCACAATGTCTGATCCATAAAATTGTCTTTGGCATACGTTCTTAAATCAAATGGGCTGACCTCCCTGATCTTGAAATAAAAGTAACTATTGGAAAATGGGAAATCATTTTTTTTTAAATCTATGAAACATCCGACCAAACCACTCGTTTTTGGCAATTTATTTTACCTTCTCGGTATGCAGGCCGACCTCCTTTCGAAATACCTGCAGTATTAGAAAAAGGGTGATTGTGTATTGAAAAAATATGCCATTCACAATAACAATTTAATTATATTGAATGCAGGAGGAATAACGACTTTAATAAATCTGATAATTACAATGATAAGAACAATTAAACGCAATAACATCAACGACAATAATATTCATCACAGAATTACAACATAAAGATACAAAATATATAAAAAAACCTGCTAAATACAGGATATTAGATTGACAAATAAATTATGATAATTTATAAATGTACAATGTTGAGGGCAGACTCTACTTATATCTTTTGCAAAGCCTATACAGGAACAATTCCAGTTGATATCTCTCACTATTAATTGAGGTATCGTCTTTTTCGGAAATTAATCTGTCTGAAACATCAGATTCCCATCAAGTCCTAAGAATGAAGTCACGTGTATAATCAATGTTCAACGCGTTTTATGAAACTAAGATATATTTCTTAACAAGTTTAGATACTGTCATGATTGTGCAGCATTAAACGACCACATCAAACAGAGGACATTTTGAAAAAAAGAACCTTTCAAAACTTACCACGCTTACGCAAGAAAATCCATGTGAGTAGTCCTACTGCAATCACTACCGATAAAAGATATAATACAAAGGCAGTGTAATCAATTGGCGGATCCAATATTTTCAAGGGAGATGGGGGACTTAAAAGAGATAAATAAATCAAATGCATTGTCAGCCAAAATTGTGTCACGGGCAATCGTCAGGAATGCATACAAAGTGATATTTACCAACTCAAGTTTTTTTCGGCAAGTTATTACCCAAAAGAGAGTTGCATACGTACGAATAAAAAGTGGCGTATGATAATATATAGAAGGTTAGGAATTAGACAGGATAGAATGGAATGTTAAGATGTGCGGAATGCATAAAAGCGAAATAAAGGGTTAGTCAAGCTGACAATAATTGACAGATTGAGAGTTACAAGGGGAATAATATAAAAAAGACCCAAATCGATCCCCTCTCCCTCGGAGATGCCCGGGTAGTTATTGTTATTTTGGTTTATTGTTGTTGATGCTGATTATAATGATGATGATGATGACTATGATAACTGAATTTTGCCGTGTAACTCAAAAAGCATCCGATACCCTAGATTATTGTAGTCGTTAAACCAACGGCCGATCATGTATTGTGTCTTCCGTAAAATTGCCATTGTCATTAGAGTCAATTATCATGTATTTTATATTTTTCTTTTTTAGTAGTGTTTCCCAAGGGTTTCGAGTAGACTTAATCTACTTGTCCAAGCTCGAACCCGGCCAAGTCGACAACGCCGACTACACAGCACGGGTAACAGAGCGAACAGGATATTACATTACATCGATCGAATAGCCAAGAAACGGTCGGTTTGCAGTCGGTTTGAAATTTCGGTTGGGTGATGTGAATGAGGTTTTATAGGACGGTGATTCCTAGACAATGATTATGCCAATAATTATACAAAAATGTCAAAATACAGAGGTGTACATTACTACAACGGTTCCTCCAATGTTTCGGTCTTACTCACTTTCTTTCTAAGGTAGTATATAATAAGTTTCATTTGTACCGCAATAAACACTGATACAGTAACCTAAAGAGAATTAAAACACTTTTCGATATACGTAAAGGTAAATGTATTAAAGCACTAGCAAAAATTCTCTTCCAAACTTACCAAATTGGAGCAATACAAGAACGAATGATCCCGCAATTAATAGCGCTACTTTTGCGGCCATATTTTCTGCTTTCCTCTGTGTGAAATACGCAACGATTTGCACCTAGACCTACTGGTTTGCATGAAACATATTGGAAGAGGATTTATTTAAAGTTGATAAGATTATGTCAATATTTACTTGGCAGTCACCCCAAGACGAGTCATGATGTAGAACAAACAGGAGAAGGGATAGGGGCAGATTTACCTATCGATCCCTCCAAATTGAAGAAGTGTCTCCTTTACCGATAGACAAATAATGTAAAATATAAGTGAATAATACTATATCAGGTGTTATTTATAGTTGAAGTGTTGATGTCTTTAAGTGGGAAAATAACGACTATCAGTTGTCGAATCGACTAAGGAGCTATAGAGCCAGTAAGTAATAGTCTGATTTTTCAGACCATTGTACCGAATGGTCGTACGTTTTATGCTGCGCAAAGATTTAATCAGTTTAATTTTCGCCATTACAAGAAGTGGGTTATTTATGTAGACAAATGCCCATGTACCCTTTACAGCTAATTGTATGTATGTTATTACCAAAGATGAAACAAAAATCCAGTCAGTCACTTAATAGTGTCTGACAGTGAAGTATAGCAAGTAAACGAGTTTCCTTGCATATACTTTGAATATTAGGACAGTGCTAATGATTAAATTTCACAGATATGACATACATGACATATTCATGATTCCTGCAAAGTTCTACAGCATTTGATGATGGCTGCAAAAGGGACATAGTATCTTTAATCCGCCACTGAGCAGGAGTATCCTTCAATTATGATTAAAAAATATGCAGACATAATACAGCTATTGGAGTATAGAATAGTTTTGTCATCAGAAGACGCGCTCGTTTATAGATCAATGCATGGAACAATGCCAGATTTCGCTCCAATGCAGATTGCAAGTCGGAGGGAACAATTTGCAGCTACATTTATAGGGTGGATTTACAATTAAAGCCGCGGCAAGTCAATTTTGTTCAGCTCGCGGGTCGACATCTTTCAACCAGTGCAGCGCAGCAAAACGCTCGACGCCAATCGAAATGGCAAAAGTTGTTCGAACTGTGTACCTTAATTCGATGGGATTGATTGTTCTAATATCAGCACACAGTTTCATAATAAATCCGGATATGAAAACCCACCCATCATCTCCCCTCTGTTTTTTTTCTGTACTCATATCTGTTACTTCTTTTGAATCTTTCATCTTCTTACCTGCTTCTCCTCTTCCTCCCATTTCCGATACTTATTCTCCTCCATTTTACCTTCTTTCTTCTTTTTCTTCTACAATCTCTCCTTCTTCTACGTATGACCCTGGTCACTACCTTCTTAATCTTCTTCCACTTCTTCTTTCCACGCTCCATTCCAGACGATCGAGATCGTTATAGTGAACGAGGGTAACCTGTATGTCAATATACACCCCTTTCGTCTCCACGGGTTCTCATTCCGCGTTCTCGCTCAGGAGTTCGGCGGAGCCCGCCGGTCTTGACGTCACCGAAGGAATGGCAATGGATCAAAATGCGTATATAGTAGGGGGTGATTCAATATCAGGCTAGGTTTACACGATAGTGCATGCATGTTAAGTTAATCGTGTGGTTGAATTGAACACTGCGACGGGGTCCCGTGCGAACGGGGGTGATTTTAGATCCTTGAATGTCCATTAAAACGGGAAGCCTTGGAAGTATCGCGATCCATACATTTTCAGTAATGGCTTTAGAATATTCTTGGTGATTTTTTATTTTATTTTTTATTCTATTTCATTTTATTTATTTATTTATTTTATTTATTTATTATTATTATTATCATCATTATATTATATATATATATATATATATATATTATTCATTTTATTTTATTTTTTTATTTTTTTTATTTTTATTTTTATTTTTTTTGGGGAATTAACCATGGGGTTTACAGTATAAATTTTCCCATGATATACATGCAGTGTATAAATACCCGATAAGGGTTGCCAACATATTAGGCCAACATTTCTTCAGCTATTCATTTGAAAGCAGTTTGGGTATATCGTTTTTCGAAAAGGAGAATAATAATTCAGAAAAAGATTTACAAGGGAAGGGGATGCATTGAGATTCGCTACAAGGGATGTTGAAAACCAAATCTATTCCACAGAACTCGCGTATAAATATCTTTCAGTATTATTGCGTATTTTCCATCCCTAGATGGAACCACCAAGAGGAACTTTAACAATCCACCAGAGAAAGATACGGTGATCACAATGAATGCTGGTTACACCGTCATCCAATTCGTTGCCGATAACCCTGGCTGGTGATTCTTCTTTTGTCACAACGAGTTCCACCTTCATGTAAGCCCGTCAAGAAAAGTAGAAACAGTATGAATTAAACTGATTTCAATATATTATAGGTCTTTGCGGCCAATTTCACACTTTTTTCATTCAAGTTCATATTCCGAGCATTCGAATTCGCGCAAATTGTACTCGCAGCGTAGAATCAGCTTTCAAATTCAAAATCCGTCATTCAAATTCACTATCCGTGCAATCAATTGTTAAAGCCCAAGTCCACTCCGATTTTCAAAAATTATAACATGTTGTAAATAAATCAAAGGTTAAAACTGCCAAATATCATGGGCGTACTTCAATCAGGTGATTTTTAAGAGCGATTTTTGTTTCGGGTATTTCGAGCAAAACATTTATATTGCTGTAGGGATGTGACGTATGCTCCTCACAACGAAAGTGCCAGCGGTATACATTCTGACAATAGGCTATTTTCGTAATGTAACCAATTTAATGCATACGTCTTTGTGAAGTGCCTCTATACAAACTATTTCATTCACCTGATAAGAATAATAGTGTTTCATTATTCTTATCAGGTGAATGAAATAGTTTGTATCGAGGCACTTCACAAAGACGTATGCATTAAATTTGGTTACATTACGAATCTGTGTTGTGAGGACCCTACGTCACAACCGACTCGCTCATTAACTTGTTTTTTGCTCATTAAAAAAAAATTATTAAAAATAAATCTGAGCACCATTTTCCAAAACCAAGTTATATTTGGGCTTTTTAGATTTTTGTCTATCTAATCAGCTCAACTTTTCAGTGGAGTGGACTTGTACTTTAAATCGGGTCATTCAAATGTTAACTAAGAGCGTACATTTCGTGCAAAGAGCATTCAAATTCATCTATTGCCGGTTACGGTACCTCGGTGGTCATTCAAATTCGTAAATGAGCATGCATGTTTGAAATAAGTGCATTCAATTTCAAAAAAAATATATTGCGTTTAGTTTCTTTGGGGTCTTTGAGAAGCCTTTTTTGCTCAGTTTGTGAATAATGTAGGCTTCATTATCATGACATTTGCATTATCTTTGTTCATTATCATCTGTAAACTATCTCGGCTAACAAAAAGTTAAACACATGAATATATAACTTGCCATGTTACTCATGGCACACACACATACAAAAAAAAAGCTGCATACAGTGTATATGAAAACTGCAGAAACTGCCAAAGAACTGTGGTCGAATTTTTTGTGAAGGGTCATATAACAGGATCCAAAATGACACTCGGTAACTTTTTCCCTTTCAATAATAATAATAATAGTACAGTTCTTATAAAGCGCATAATACATTTGTTAACATCTCTACGCGCTGTAGGAAAATGAAAAAGAGAAAGTAAATACTAGTAAGGAAACAGAAAATATACTGCATGGTAATATTCTACACAGCATGATCAAATTTCTACACAGAAGGACCTGTGTGTAGGAATTATTCACCTCTTATTAAAGAGATACGTTTTTAAGGATGTCTTGAACTTATCCATGGTATCTGTATGTTTAATAGCATAAGGGATGCTGTTCCAAAATTCAGGGGCAGCATGCCCAAAACTACGTTTACCGTAAAATTTAGTTGAAATGTGAGGTACTACATACAAGTCCTTCTGTGCTGACCTCAGACTTCTCACTGGCTGGTATTTTGCAAGGAGGTCTGATAGGTATGTTGGAGCTATTTCATAAAAACACTGATACACAAGTAACAAGATCTTAAACTCAATTCGTGATCGGATAGGCAACCAATGCAAGACCCGTAATATTGGTGAAATTGACTCATATCTTTTGGTCCTTGTCACGAGTCTTGCCGCCGAGTTTTGAATAACCTGAAGTTTCCGGATCTGAGTGTCTGGTAAACCATACAGGAGACTATTACAGTAATCGAAATGACACATAACAAATGCATGTACTAATCTTTTAGTAGTCGCTTTGTCAATATAAGGTCGGATTTTGTTAATCTTATACAATGCAAACGAAGCTAGTCTACATCTAGAGCTAACATAATCTTTCAATGTGAAGTGATTATCGAAAATAACCCCTAAATTTCTTGCCTTTTGTACGGGGTGAACTTGTGCGCCATCAATTACAATGGGTGGGAAAGTATTCTGTGAACGAAATCGAGATGAAATATGAAGAACTTCTGTTTTTGCACTATTCAACTTGAGACCATTCAACTGAGACCATTCTTTCACCTCCCTGATACAACTAACTACTTTAGGAACTAATGTTGAAGTGTCTGATGCAGTAAAAGAAATATATATTTGCGTGTCATCTGCATAGAACATTTTTGAAAAACCATGAGCTTCAATAACCCTTTCCAAAGGAGCTGTGTACATAGTAAATATTAAGGGTCCAACAACAGATCCTTGTGGGACTCCATGGGTAGGCGTGTGAGCTGATGACTGAATCCCATCGATGACAACAGTCTGTGTGCGAGACGTTAGATAAGTCCGAAACCAGTCAAGTGCACATCCTTGAATCCCAAACCACTGTGATAGCCTCTGTAGGATGGTGTCATGGCTAATGGTGTCAAACGCAGACGAGTAGTCTAGGAGAATTACTATCACCTCCTGGCCCTTGTCTAGAGACATCAGGATGTCGTTCGAAACACGCAGGAGTGCAGTCTCACAGCTGTGGAAAGGACGATAAGCAGACTGTGTTCTAGCTTGAAGATGATGCTCAGACACATACTTCTGGATCTGTGCAACTGCAGCTCTCTCCATCGTCTTTGCTAGAAACTTAAGATTTGCGATTGGACGATAATTTTTAAGATCATCACAATCAATTTGGGACTCTTCATGAGAGGACAAATATTGGAATGTTTTAAACCTTCCGGGAAATAGCCTCTCAGAAGAGAATCATTAATGATATAGGTCAGTATGGGAACAAGTTCTTCAAGACATTGCTTCAGCACGCACGTGGGAATGATATCAAGGCTACAAGACGTTGAAGAAGATTTCTTTATTATCCTTGTGACTTCATGTTCAGTGACTGGCCTGAAAGTACTAAAACAGCAATCAAGTTGTCTTTGTTCCGGAAAACCAATCTTCCCTGAGTCGGTATCATCAAGCTCCGACAGCAGTGAATCAGTTATAATCTTGACTTTATTAACAAAAAACTGCTGGAAACGCTCAGGGACAGAAATTTCTGATACACTCATCAGATATTGTACAAATATCACACTTTTCGTGTCATATTTAAAATATATATTAAACTTAATGAAAGACGAATCTGAGTACTGTGTATGCCATTAGATTGCGAAAGGGAGGCACGATGGCTCAGTGGTTGAGCAGCGGTCTCGTAACCGGGAGGTCCCGGGTTCGAAACCAAGTCGATAAGGTCTAGTGCCCCTTGGTAAGGCATTAATCCTCATTACCAAGTCCCTAGGTGAGGACTTAAAGCCGTCTGTCCTTGTCAATTCAATTCGATTCAATCAAGGTTTATTAAAGACATGAATGGCAGTCATAGACTGAATTGTACATGCTTTCACAGTGCAGGTAAAATACAATGCAAGTATAAAATAACAACATGAGATTAGTAAAAATGGAATTAAATATAATGTGTACAAACATAATTAAAAATTGTATAGGTAGTAAAATATATACGGAATTAAAAATGACTGATTTATATTGCCCCACTGTTAAAAATAACATAATATTGCACAGTTCTTAACGATACTATGTCCCTTTTGCAGCCAACATCAAATTCTGTAGAACTTTGCAGGAATTATGAATATGTCATGTATGTCCTTTCTGTGAAATTTAAGCGTTAGCAGTGTCCTAATATTCAAATTATGCGAGGAAACTCGTTTACTTGCTAGACTTCACCGTCAGACACTATTGAGTGACTGGCTTTTTTCATCTTTGGTAATAACATACATAAAATAAGCTGTAAAGGGTACATGAGCATTTGTCTACATCAATAACCCACTTCTAGTAATGGCCAAAATTAAACTGATTGAATCTTTGCGCAGCATAAAACGTAGGACCATTCGGTACAATGGTCTGAAAAATCAGACTATTACTTCCTGGCTCTATAGCTCCTAAGTCGATTCGACAACTAATAGTCGTTATTTTCCCACTTAAAGACATTTTCAAGCTTTTTGGGGGGGAAGTTCTCAATTAGTATTGTCTTTCAAATGCCGTTAGAATTTAACCTTTTCATTTTTTGGGCCTGCAAATGGGACATAGTACCTTTAAGGCAATTATAAGCTTGGATTTGCATAGTAACAGTTTAACATACGTGTGAGATGGGAAGAGCACTGTTCTGGAATCGCTTAGTTTTATAGGAAAATCCTTGATACTTGATGTTGGTTTTCTGTGGCGGAAACCATGATTTGCACAATAAATTTGTTTCTAGTGCAATAGGCAATATCTTTGGTGAGTTTTTCTCTTCGAGTTACAAGGGTTGGCAATTTTAGTCTTTCAAGAGCATTGTCATATGAAGTATAATTTGATCCTAATATTATCTTACAGGCTCTTTTTGTATACTTTCTATAACATCAATCTGTTTACGAGTCAAACTAGCAGGAAAATAGAGGTACAAAGTACTCCGTAATTGGTCTTACATACCCTATAAACACTGTAAACAAATCACACTCGGGTAGGTTATAAGCTTTCAATCTGCGTAGCATAAATACTTTTCTATTACTTTTCTTCATCAATTCAGTAACATGAGCATTCCATTTGAGATCGTTTTTAATTATAACACCAAGGATTTTCACAGTATTTACACAAGGTAGTGGTGTAAATACATAACACAGGTGGTTGTAGGGGCGGTTTGGAAAATGAGACGGACATCGTAGAACATTTTGATGCATTCAACTTTATATCATTGCTAGAAGTCCACAGTTCAAGTAGTTCAATATGGTGTTTTAATTGATAAATTTGGGTATTATTCATTCTGCATTCTACTATTGTTAAATCATCTACATATTTAAAATATGAGAACGAAGTATCTCTGCAGGCATCATTAATCATTATCAAATATAAAATTGGGCCAAGTTTGGTACCTTGAAGCACGCCTACACCATGGTATTTTGATTCTGATAACTGACCTCTATACTTGACTGTTTGTTGACGATTACTCAGAAAATCTATTTCCAATCAAAATTACACAAGGACGAACATACATTTCACATCATTTAGCAATGATGATATTATGCCTAATCCGATCGAATGCTTTAGAAAAATCAGTCAGAATGAGTGTTGACAGTTACTTTAAGGTTTGTCAGCATTACTATACAAGGCATGCAACAGCCCAATCGGATAGTGACATGTAGACATGTTCTTTCTATTTCCAAATTGAACATGATTTGGATCAATTTTGGCTGAAATATCTTCCCACAGCCATTTTGCAATAAATGACTCTGCAATCTTCGCAAAATATGAAGTGCAATTGGTCTTAACTCCTTGATTGTAGGCGGATAACCCTTTGGAACAGGTATGATCTCTGCATATTTCTACAATTGAGGAAAAATACCGAAGTCAAAAGATGAATTCAGTATATTAGTTAAAGGAGTACTCAATTCAACTGCAAACTCACGAATTATGCGAACTGGTAAATAATTGAAGGTACTTGTTTTTTGTAACTTTAGTTTACACAACAATTTGTAAATTTCATATGGTTGAACAATTGGACACTTGGTGGGTAATGGAAAATAAGGAGGTAGCTTGCCCTTTTCAAGCTTAGGTAAGTCTGATGCTATCTGCAAAAAAAATGATCATTTATGCGATTAGCAGCCTCTTTAAAGTTGTTTGGATCATCTGTAGAGAGGAAAGGAATGTTAAACGGTGCTTGGTCTTGAGGGCCATTTGTCAGTAGCTTAATCTGACGATACCAGCTCGCAGGATTCTGAGTTTTCAATTTTCGAACTCTGTTATAGAATTCTTTCTTTGCGGCTCTTATAGCAAAGATTACCTTATTTCTTAAGTGACGCCAAAGGACTTGGTTATGTACATGCCAAGCTTGTTGTCTTTGTCCAATCAGAGATTTAACATTACAGTTGATCCATGGATTATCATTTACATGCATGGAAATCGATTTTACTGGTAAGTATTGATCAACACTTTTTTTGAAGAGTCCTAACAAATATATCACATTTTGTAGAAGGGTCGTCGGTGCTATTTGTGAGAAGAAATACAACATAGAGACAGCAATTGCCATATTCTCAACATTTATTCCACTGGGGTTAATTTCCCCATGTTAACCGTTTGGCTTTCAATATTTTCAACAATATAGCACAATCAATGTACAAGCATTATGGTACAGGGAAAAGGGGCAAAGGCTGACTAAAAAACAAATACCAAGTAGGGGGAACTCGGGTCACGTGACCAACCGGGAGGAAGAAACCCAACCGAGTCCCAGTTTCCTGGGATTACGGATTCCCTTAAACAACCTCTAGCAATCATAGCCCCTCCTTGCCATCCGGCAAACCGCTTTCCCCGACTATCAAGAACAATATCAATAACAAGAAACATGAAAACTTCAACCCCAATCAACCAACCAATCTGTCGTACAACGTCACATCTTATTTGTACACTTCAATCATGTCATCCTTCTTGACTCCCAATACAAACAAATAACACAATAACACACTTCAATTATTGTGGGATAGCCTGACAACGGCTACCGGGAGCCGGCCGTCTAATGAATGTTTACAAACATTCTCTCTCGTTTCCATCAGGAAACCAGACGGCACATGGCCCAGGCCTAAAAACCAGAGGTAAAACTCAACGAGAATAAAACTCTGGAAAACCTTATGACCCATGTCGAAACATTACATAACACATAGCACTTTCATTGTAATGAAATGTTTTCTTGTAAAGCACAGGCTAGAACGATTCAATTACACACTAATTAATGCCTTGCCTTAATCTCCGTGGCGGAAGCTCGCACACCTGTACGATCTGCCTATGCGAATTACATTCCACCGGGGCAACCGCCCCTGACCCAAGTATGCATTCAATAACGATGTAAAGTTGTAAACAATATTTTCCTGCTATCAATCGTACTGCAGACAAATATTTCTAGCCCAACCAACCAACCAAGTCTACCCAACCTACCATCCACTTCTAGCCCAACCAACCAGCCATGTCTAGCCCGACCAACCATCCACTTCTAGCCCAACCAACCATCCATTTCAAGCCCAATCAACCATTAATAAATTTCGGTCCAACTTGCGAATTTCACATTTAAACTTTTTATACCAGCAAATCGGAACATTTCTAGCCCAACCAACCAACCATAAGTACATTTCGGTCCAACTTGCGAAGTTTATAGTCAAACATTTATACCAGCAAATCGGAACATTTCTAGCCCAACCATCCATCCATTTCAAGCCCAGCCAACCAACCACTAGTACATTCTAGTCTAACTTGCGAAGTTTATACTCAAACATTTATTACAACTAATTGAAACAATTCTAGCCCAACCAACCATGCATTTCAAGGCCAACCAACGAACCATTAGTACATTCCAGTCCAACTTGCGAAGTGTATATTCAAACATCTATACCAAGAAATTGGAACATTTCTAGCCCAACCAACCATTCGTACATCTCGCTCAACCTGCGAAATATATATCCAAACATTAATAACAAATTGGGGCCTTTCTAGCCCAACCAACCAACCATAAGTACATTTCGGCCCTACCTGCGAATATATTATAACCTTTATTACATCAAGTTGAAACAATTCTAGCCCAACCAACCATGCATTTCAAGGCCAACCAACGAACCATTGGTACATTCCAGTCCAACTTGCAAAGTTTATATTCAAACATTTATACCAAGAAATTGGAACATTTCTAGCCCAACCAACCATTCGTACATCTCGCTCAACCTGCGAAATATATATCCAAACATTAATAACAAATTGGGGCCTTTCTAGCCCAACCAACCAACCATAAGTACATTTCGGCCCTACCTGCGAATATATTCTAACCTTTATTACATCAAATTGAAACATTTCTAGCCCAACCAACCATCCATATCTAGCCCAACCAACCAACCATAAGTACATTTCGGTCCAACTTGCGAAGTTTATATTCAGACATTTATACCAGCAAATCGGAACATTTCTAGCCCAACCATCCATTTCAAGCCCAGCCAGCCAACCACTAGTACATTCTAGTCTAACTTGCGAAGTTTATATTCAAACATTTATAACAACAAATCGAGGTATTTCTAGCCCAACCAACCATCCATTTCAAGCCCAACCACAATACATTTCGGCCCAACGTACAAACCACTAGTATATTATCAGTTATTTATTCCAGCAAATTAATCAATTTCAAGCCTCAACCAACCATCCAATCGATACTACCAGTCATTCACACAAAAATTACGTCCATGTTCATTGGTAATCAATATCACGTCAATCCCTCTTCTTCTGACAGGATGTCAACCCTGCAGCCATTTCAACACAAAGTAACTGAACAATGAAACCCCACACTTATAATCTAGTTTATCCTCAAACAAGAGGAATTGAGGGGTGGGAAGGTGGGAAAAGAAACACGTTTTACCCCAGTGGAAGTTGTTGAGCGTGTGAATTAAAATCCAATAACAGTGCGCATGTACTGTACACGGCTAGGAATGCGCGCATCCTGCCGCTATATCGCGCGTATAAACTTGGATGCGCAGCAATTCCGCCGTTTGACCTTTTGCACTGTTTAAAGTACTGTCAACTCGATTAAACTTTGGTTTGTATTTTGGTCGCATTCTCTCACAAATTGCTGATCCGATAAATCGAATAATCTTATTGTGAGAAGAAATACAACATAGAGACAGCAATTGCCATATTCTCAACATTTATTCCACTGGGGTTAATTTCCCCATGTTAACCGTTTGGCTTTCAATATTTTCAACAATATAGCACAATCAATGTACAAGCATTATGGTACAGGAAAAGGGGGCAAAGGCTGACTAAAAACCAAATACCAAGTAGGGGGAACCCGGGTCACGTGACCAACCGGGAGGAAGAAACCCAACCGAGTCCCAGTTTCCTGGGATTACGGATTCCCTAAACAACCTCTAGCAATCATAGCCCCTGCTTGCCATCCGGCAAACCGCTTCCCCTGTTATCAAGAACAATATCAATATTAATAACAAGAAACATGAAAACTTCAACCCCAACCAACCAACCAACAATATATACATTTTTTTTTTGCCTTATATAGACGCTACGTCACTTGTTGCCAATTTCATTCAGTTCGACTACCTGTCCAAAGGTAAAATAACATATCAATTATACTCTAAAGTCTTTTGTACCCGACCGACACGATTCGGACTTGAATCGTTAGACACCATCAAGCTACAGCAAGGCCTGATGTAATCCACAACACTCGTTGCTTCATCAGGTAATGATAAAATTGTACTCTTAGATCAAAATTCCGAACTGGATGGACCTTCGATTCAATTCAATCAATATACTCCGTTCTACACTGACACATGTTTCTTCACTTTTTTGCCATCAGACATAACAAGAACAACTCGATGAACGAAAATTCGATGAATAGCCTACATGGCCCTCTATCGTGTAATATTTTATTTCCCATTTCAGCTTAAATGTTATTTTGCTTGTTTGTTGGCATTTCCTGTAATATCTTCTATCCGTCTAATGGCATTGAAATGTCTTCCTTGTGATGTGTAAAGCCACCTCGTCCAAACTATCCGACCTCGCTGATAATTCATGTATTTGGTTCCAGCCTATGGATTTGTGTGGCGGTCTTCCACTGGCGCTAGCTTATCTCATGAACTGCTGCTACCAGTCGCCCATTGATGAGGGCCCAGAAACACCTGTGCCAAAATATAAAAGAAATCTCCCGCCGAGTACGATATTCAAGGAAGAGCACATATGCTGTGCTATATTGGGCCAAAGTGGGTTGCAATTGTGACTAAAATTCAGTCCTCCCAACTCCAGGGACTTTGCCTAGTTTAACTTTAGGTAAGCGATCTATATTGCTCTGAAATTTGCAAGAATCATCCCAAGCAAGGCAGAATCACTAGCATACGCAAGACTATACAAATGTAAATAACAAGAAATTGCCTGGTTAATAATGATTTTGTCCTGTATCTGAATTGTTCGCAAGTTCACAGTAATCACGTGAAGGAACTGTTCATTTTGTACTATAGTAGGACTTGCTTTCAGACCCCCTTGAGTCCGTGAACCTCTATTGTTTCAATTTACTAACACTTTACTTTAATACCATGAATATTTATGCTGGCTATACCGTCAAGATTGTTACATAAATATAAATCCATGGGTCTCTGGATCTACTCTGATCCAGCATAAGTGCTCCATTTTAAATCTCCATAATAGTGTGCCATGCCACTCGGTGGTCTAATGACCGTCAGCTAGAGTAGATCCAACCGAATAGTCAGAGTCTACATTCATGAATTGAAAGCAAATCCTCTGCAACTATAGTATTGGCAATACTCTAAGTCCAACAGTCTAAGCGAAGACCAAATTCAGTCTATTAAAGCGTTTGCTACTCTGAAAAAGTCTACCCCCATTCTGAACGCTCTCACTGTAGTGTAAGAAATAAGATGATGCCCAAGGGTATGACCAAAATGAAAATTAAAATAATACTTGAAACTACCCCGTTCCAGATGGATATTTCTGTCTTCAGACATTGCTTAGCCTGTATACTACTAGTACTGCAGACTCTAGCCTACAGCCTATAGGGACTGTTGAGGAAGACCCTACTGCCAGACTGTAATGTTTGTCTAACTTAGCTCAACAGTACAGTAGATATCTCGTCCTTTGCGCATTGCTCAAAATCTAGTATTATTATTTAAGGCTCTGTACTGTCTGTAGTCTGCAGAGTCTACTGTCTACTACATAACAATATTGATTCTAGATCTTCCTTCATATCTAGATCTCTATTCCTAATGTCATGCAAGCTATACCGGTGTCTATGTGTTAACTCACCCGGTTGCGGCTGATTATGTATTCTGCACTGGACTTGCTGGAGCCGCCTCCATCAACATCACTGCAGCTGTCTGGGCTTGCTTCTTGTCCTATGTCTTTGCAGGCTCAGGCACCTTGTCATTTGTCTGTTGTGCTGACGGAGTTGACTCTGTCGTTTAGTCTGCGTTTGTTCGATTGTAATTGTGTGTACCGAAGTCGTAAAGCCTAGCCTAGCCAAGTCTAGAGTCTAAACACAACATCACAAGGTGATTTTTCGGAGGTCCCGTCTCTTGTCTTGAAGTTGAAGCCGCCGTTCTCTATGCTGATGTAGTTAGTATCTTGACGAGAGGCAAGACTAGAGCTAGTCCACTATAGTTCTCTGTATTCTAATCTTGCTTGATCTTCTGCCGACTGTGTTTAGCTTATAATATAAACGTTACACTTGGTCGGCCTATTTCCAATCAATACTTCCAGTGCAGACGCTACTGCCGGTACCGGTATTACGAGCTGATAATAGAACTGGATCAGGGCAATTACACATTGCTATGTACAAATGATTTTCGAATAAATCAGATGTATATTCCCCGTAGATCTAATATCTCCGGACCGACAAAAAGAAACACGTTTTACCCCAGTGGAAGTTGTTGAGCGTGTGAATTAAAATCCAATAACAGTGCGCATGTACTGTACACGGCTAGGAATGCGCGCATCCTGCCGCTATATCGCGCGTATAAACTTGGATGCGCAGCAATTCCGCCGTTTGACCTTTTGCACTGTTTAAAGTACTGTCAACTCGATTAAACTTTGGTTTGTATTTTGGTCGCATTCTCTCACAAATTGCTGATCCGATAAATCGAATAATCTAAATACATCATCCCAGGAATTGTCTATTAACCAAGTTCCAAATTCTCCAATTCCACTATCACGTAGAGGGCGCACGAATCTTTTCCTAATAGTATTTTGCAATGCACAACTTTGTAAGGAAGGGTGCCACAAGACGCAGTTATGACCACTCATACCTATCAATGCAAGAATTTGTACATCACGATAAACATTATGATAATTAGTAAAAATGTTGTCTAAAATATTGTTTCCTCTAGTTGGTTCTGTTGAAGTCAAATGTTCGATGTACTCATCAGCCATAGGATGTCTAGGAGGGAAGTATAACACACACAAGACATGACATGTATCTTTGTAATCTTGGTGGTCGCATGATTATCCATTGGGCTTCAATATCGGAAGGTACCACTATTGATAAAGTACGGGGTTGATATTTGTGTTTGATGAAAGCTGCTACGCCACCTCCACTTTTCATAACCGGGATTTTGAAAACGTTGCATATCCCGGAATCGAGAATAATTCGACTGGGGTATTTTTATCCCACCAAGTCTCTGTGATTGCCAGAACGTCGACATTGTACTGATTTGCAAGAATTGATATTTCATCAAACTTATTAGTAGTAGAGCGAACATTTGATAAAAGACAAATTGGTATATCATAATGCTGCTTTTGAGCTAATGTAATTAGCTTCACTTGTTTCAAATTTGTAAAGGTGCATTTTCTCACAGGCTTTCTTATGCTCTTTCGTGGCGTTAGTAGAACCTGTATTTGATCATCATTCTTCCAAGACAGGTTCTTTATTTTCCTTGACCCAGCACGTTTACCACGAAGGCTAATAGGGCGAGAAGAAATGTTGAATTTCTTTATGATATTCCATGTTTCAGAAGATAATTTGTGTAGATTGGTTCTGGATCTTAATCCATACATTTTAGAAATTGTATATTTACATAACCTGTGTTTCGGTTCACTTTCAGGTCCAGGATTCGGGTGTATGTCTCCACATGACAATAATTCCAAATTGAAGGTTGATGTAGAGTTTGCATAATATGCAACAGGAACTTTTAAGTATTTGTGGTGATAAAGCGTACGACAACAAATTGGGTGACAGTTTAGACATGGTGGAATAGTTTGCTGTTGTACACTATAGTCCTGTAGGAATATATGTGGCCGACAAAACAAAATGAATATTCTTACCGTTACTTTAATCTTCTGAGCTGATATTGCGAGTGGAGGACGAAGCGGGAAAGGAAGGACGAAACAGGAATGGAAGCAGGCAGAGGAGGAATAGTGCGAGTAGCGAGGTGATGAAATATACACGTGGAGCGCGACTAGCTAGCTAGCGAACGCGAAGGAAGAAGGCACACAAGCCTTACAGTTCAATATTGCACTTTCCCGAAATAAACTAGAAGACATAAATCTGAATTGCGATAGAGTCCTCAAAAGAACGATGTTGATGAAAATTCTCTATTAAAAGTGAAACCGACGAAATAACGCTTGTTGTAAAGTCAAGACTCTTCCTATAAAAGTACGTCCGAATGTCCGAAACTGAAACTGGAGGAGTGAGTAAAATTTGTGTGTGGAGACTTTTCCATGTACGCTAAAGGTGTGGTGATTGGCTTATTAAAACAATAAGGTGCGGTCCGATTGGAGTAACTAAAATAACACTCTTGTTGCTGGGTGGTTCCACGGATGAAATTAACTAAGAGAATGTTTAGAATGTGCAGCTGTAGATTGTTATTGTTATTGAAGCTGGCTGAACGGAAAGTACTAACGAAAGGTATGCTTAAAATGCTGAGTATTTACAATGTTGATAAACATTTGTGACCTTAGAAAAGTTCAAGTCACTACAGTCCCAAACAGTGCACATAAAATGATAGCTACGGACAAGAACGTGATTCACCATTCAATCACAAACTGCTTTGTCCATAGAGAAAAGGTTTTCGAAGTTCGGTGACTTTCAACAAAAGCAGGGGTGCGTTGGACAAAGGCAGGGGTACGCTACACAAAAGGAGGGACATAGGCCTACCCTACACGATAAGGAACGTGTTCAACTTCCCCTTAATGGAGTCTGCACAGTGTACATAAGATCGAGATACCACATCACTTTCACAAATTCAAGAAAAAACACAACTCCTGAGCAACATAAATCTCTCAAACTTGTCCAGCAAGGTCCATGTAGTGTCACAAATCACATGGCAACTCATATTTGAAGAGATTACACCACAAAAACCAAGTCAAAGTCTGGTTGCTTACTAACAAGCATACATAAGGTTTGGCAAATCATGATAATGGTATAATTTCGTAGTCTTAGAACTACAGGACTACAGGACTACAGAACTTAGGACTACAATCATGACAACTGCATATTGATATTGATATTGGTTGAAACAAATCACAATGACATAATCAGTATTTGAGCAATCGAGTGCATTCTAAAGAGTACCAACGTGCTAATGTCATATTTGCTGGTTCCAAACAACAGAGCCTAGGCATGAGGTTCACCGCGACATAGTTCAAGCAAGGGGCTGGAGCAGGGCAAATTCAATGCGAGGCGTTGATGTGATCACCACGATGTTTGGAACCAACAACTTTGACGACTTGGCTCGTATGACGTCACACTTCGGTACCCTATAGAAAATGTAAAACGTTCCTATGATAATCTCTATTCAATATTCATTGTTTAAATCGTTTGTCATTTTTTGGTAAAAACCGCGGACCGGTTTGGCTATCGTTGTCCGTGTCGGATCACAGTCCGATCTCCCACTGCTACCCGACGACTCCCCGACGTGTCGTACCTTCCAACCTTCCAACTCGACATCGCCATCATCATCGCCATCACCAAGACCAACACGACCACCACCATCATCAACACCACCACCAGACATGGTACAGTTCCCACTTTCTACTGATATTGCTTTAGCCATAGTCGTCGGCGTTCTTGGTCTCCTCGTCATCATCCTTTTCATCGTGGTTGTTTGTCGACGTCAGGGCACCCCTTCCCCGGCATCATCGACAACGAATGAAGAGATGAAGGGCCATGATGCACCATGGGGTGATAAGACAGATTCGCCATATCAAACCTGATTGATCTGATCCTGAAGGCTTGTTCAGATATGGCGCTAAACCGGAGAACCCCAACAACAAAAATGGATGTGAAAAAAAAGAAAAAAAATCATTGCACATTATCTTTTTGTCGTTGTTATAATATGCAGACTTGTTTACGTATTTGATGTTATATCATTATATAGTTACATTTCTTACTATGAGGGTATATAAAAGGTATTCGGATGATCATGTTGTAGTCCTACTTTTACATTATTGATGTTCCACAAGGGTCATTATAGGAAATTCATTTTGTTGTGACATTTATCTTATTTTCATGTAATTGCATAATAGACCTAGTGTAATAATTTGACCAGTTTTTCAGACATTTGTAAAGGAATAATTAATTTAACCCCTGTTAAGCCTCATGCATACTCCTGAACCGTCGCATCCATCCATGTTATATCTCCAATACAATTATTCCTCACCTAAGGGAATACTGTTTTCCTTTGACTCCATTTTCAACCCCAATTACACATTACGTAATCTACAAAGTCCTATGCAGATCATCAAGAACTGTGGAAAAGCGCTTGAGTTAATGTCAATTGCACTTCATCATTATCAATAATGTATTATTATCAAATTAATAATTTCATTTGAAATATATTTGATTTTGTGAATTAGAAACAGCGATCTTCGCAAGAAGGCAAGCCCTCTTTACATTAATAGCCTAGTCGATAATCTTGTTAGTTATCTGAAAATGTTCTCATTAAAAATTATTTCATGAACTAGACGGTTACCATTTTTAAATGGGTAATGGAATTACCGGGTACTTTGTAGTTTAATTTATGTGTTGAATCCTTACTGGTTAACTTGACACTTGACAGGTCGGATGATACAATTTCTAAGCTTGTACATAATGTATGTTTTAAACAAATTGTTTAAGAAGGCGTTAACTATTCAAGCAGACTGCAGGAGTTTCATGATATCATCTGGCCTTCTTTTTATTCTTAGGCCCTACAAGTGTTTTGAAAAATATAATACCGAGTAGGAGTGGGCAGTGAGAAAGTATTATCATAACTTCTAATTGCAAATGTAACACAGCATTAACAACCATTTATCATGAAACTCTTTCATAGCGGTAATTACATTGGATAAGAATTATGAGGAGAAAAAAAA
This sequence comes from Mesocentrotus franciscanus, assembly GCA_037976565.1. NCBI lineage: Eukaryota > Metazoa > Echinodermata > Echinoidea > Camarodonta > Strongylocentrotidae > Mesocentrotus > Mesocentrotus franciscanus. The sequence continues at coordinate 6,334,524 of CP137667.1, read as the reverse complement.
AATCGGCTTACTTATAACAGTAGGGTGTCTTCAAAATTACGTTTCCTCCTTTCTATGTGCTTCGATATAGGTGTTAATATATCGCATACTTTGCAGTGGTGGATCGGGGGGGGGGCAAACCAATGGGAAAAGGGGAATATAGAGAGCGATAGAAGAAAAAGGAGAAAAGACAGAGAAAAGAGTGTAAAAGAGAAGAAAAGAGAGATGGAGAGAGGAAAAGGACAGCGAGAGACAAAGAGACAGAGAGAGGGAGGGAAAGAAAAGAAGAAGAAGATAAGTGGAAAAGAACTTGTCATATTTTGTTAAATTGTTGCCTAAAGTAGTAATTGGTGCACAGAAATCCATGCATATGTCCAGGTTTCATAAACAGTCGACCTTTTGGAAATAATTCTAAAAATAAAGAGTGAAATTATTTTCTACATGAGGGCAATACTGATGCGGGAAGATGCATCTCCCATCTAATTGACTTTGTGTAAATATTGTGGGTTTTGGGGGTGCGTTTTCATTTCAAACAATTTACAATTTTGTATTCTCTTCTAGTTTCAGATTTAATAAATCAAATAAATCCTCACAACATATGGAGATTGGCTTTTTGAATTCCGTTATGATAACAATATACATTTGTGTGGTGTATTAACAAAATTATATTCGTAAATCGTAGAACAAAATAATACTTATAGAAAGTATATCTTCTGTCTAAAGTTCAATCCCATAAAAGACGTTTGCACTGTGTTGATTAAACTATCATTAATGATTTTTTGTATATCATTGTTATTGATTGATAAACTACGAATGTCATTATTGATCAATTGTTAGATTGATTGCACTAAATATTACACTGCCCTACACAAGTTTGGGTACACCAGTAATCGTAACCATTTGTTGGTATCAAACTGAAAAGTAGATACCAGCATTCAAGTTGACACCCGTTAATCATTTGCGAAGCGTTTTAGGAGGCAGTAATTCGTTACAAAAGTTAACATACCCCTGGCGAACCATTCTCAGTATAATGAGGTCAATTGGTCAATTCTGCCAGCATCCTTGCTCTTTCGGCATTTTACCAAATCTTCACCTTGCTTCTACTGATGAATACTCAAAATGTGTCAAATAATAACAATAATCATTCCTTAACTCAAGACATACAGAATACTAGTATTTTCATGAAAGATACACATCAACATTTTTTGGACCCCGCAGTGCTTTATTTATTTCTTGTCTTTCCATGGGATGTAATAGTTTGTTGATAATTCTTTACATTAGTGTTATTCTTAAAAGGAAAAAAAATGACTAAATGATTAGGTATGTCACGAGATGCAGATTTCTATTATTTTCAAAGTTTTTTAAAATAATTATGCTTCGAATCAGAGAGACTTCAACAATGGGTCTGTGGGAGCGACCACAGCAAGGTACATCCTGGGCATCAACCTGGCCAAGTTGTGAAGGTAGTCACTGGAAATGTATTTTCGTACCTTCCGAAGTATCTCTCATAGATGAGGCTCACTTGCTGGGCATTTTCCTCAGACCAGCCTGTCCAGCTCATCTAATAGCAGCTCTAATAGATCGTTTTCATTTGTTGGAGTTGTTTCAGTCCAGGGAAGGTTGGGAGAATGCATAAAGTGATGGATATAATCGGCCGGCATGGCTATCACTCCAGCCTACATCGGAACGCCATCCCATCAGGAAAACGCCTGGTTTGGGACAAGTTTGTCTTCCAGCAGGGCAGCGACCCAAACAATTCCACAAGGCAGTAAGGAAAACTGCCTGTAGGAAAAAGAGAAAGGGATCCTGAAGATCATGAAATGGCCATTCTAGTCCCTGGACCTGAATCATTACGGACTGATACGGGAACATCTGTACAGGAGGGCCTGAGGAATATGCCGCGACAACTACTGGGAGGGAGTTTGTTGTCAGCGATCGAAAAGAGGTTTTGGGCAGTCTTTAAACAAACTTGTCAATGGTCGACGGCTGGTCTTCGGAGCATTTTGATTGACGGGAATATAAGTTAAAGCCTAAAGTCTAAGTCACACTAGGCGTACGAACGGTTGTCGACTTTTGTCAACGAAAATATGCGGAGACCGTTATCAACAAATTTGCAAGAATGTTAAAATTGAGTGATGGGTTGTAGGGCAGGAAATGAAAATAATCATCAAGATTTTTCATTTCCATGTGCGTGTTTGAGCCAGTGATTATACACCTTTCCCGTTATAGAAACGTTTGATCCTTTTAACTCTGACTAATTGTATCTTATCACCGATCAGTAGGCGGTTAACTGCCAACCATTAATAATAATAATAATAATAATATCCAATATTTAGGAGCGCTAAAAACAAAAAGTACCATAGCGCTTACAAATACAAATATATGAAAAGAGGACAAAAATGTACAGTACAGGAAGTATATCACATAGATCATTGGGGAAAAAGGTGAGTTTTGAGGGATCTTTTGAAGGAGGCAAGACAGGTAATTTCCCTTATGGAAAGAGGGATGCTGTTCCATTGGTCAGAAGTTGGCAACCGGTTGTACACCTAGCGTGACTGAGCGTCACTGGACGGTGTGTGCGCTCTATAAGTTTACACTATCATTATTATTATTATTATTATTATTATTTTAACCAAACATTTATACTTGTTCATATACGAAGATCGTATGAAGACAGAAAGAGAAAATTGACGAACCTGCATAGAATTTATTGTGATACAAACAAATTATGTTTTGATTAATAACCGCTTAAGTGGTTTTACAGAAGTAAGACCCTAATACGCATCTAGACACTAGAACTAGACTTGCATGTTAATAAGCCCAAAGATTTGAAGAAGATTGATGATCAGGAAGGGGCCCAAAGGCGATGGATAAATATTATGTAGACAAAACAATAAGAAGAAGACGTAAGAAATGGAAGAAGAAAAGACTAAAAAGAAACTAGGTGTTATCGCGGTAATAATCAACAACAACAGCAGCTGCAGCAGCAGCAGCCACAAAAAAAAAAAAACAATAAAGGCAAAGCACAACAGCATTGGTGTTGCTAATTTCAAGAAGTTAACACTATGTTCATTTTTAGAATATTATATCATTTTTTTTTTTTTTTTTGCAAACTTCAAAATAGCCCACAAAGGCTAACCTATTTCTACAACACATGTTAGTCTCAGGCTTTTTGTTCCTCTTCGGTCTTACAGTCTTCTTTCTGTATAAAAGATTATTTCTCCATAAAATCATATATTTCATTGGCGCAGTAATTTGAAGAAAAAAAAATAACATACTAGTCCATCTGTCCCCAGATATTTAGCAGTATGTATAAGTGTGTTTTAAAGCGATTAGGTATCTTTGTCTCAGATTCTAAACAAAATCCTGGATTTAGCTCATGCTGCAATCATTATTATAAACCTTTAGGTCAGTCAGGAATCCCATGACGTTTATAAGGCGATTGCCCGTCTGATTATCAAGATATTTATGATTGGAATTCGAAATTTCTAAAACCGTTTTCCCAACGGTTTTTATAACACTACAGTCTATTGCGGAAAATGGGTATGGTAGAACCGGTCACTCAACGATTTTTACCATTTTGAGGCACTTCATGATCATTTTGAAGCGCAATGTGTTTAGGGCTTCAATATTACACCATATCACAGACGCTGATAACAAGTAGGGCCATGCATCTCAGATTTGGCATTGTTAAACAATGCCTTTAAGGTCAATCATTTGAGACTTACTTTTGTTGAAGAGCGCCATCACTTTTTTGACATAATGAGTGAACAAAAGCAAATTTACATTTAGGGCCTTTACCTAAATTTAATTTGCTTTATACCCCCTTAACGGATAAAACGGATTTTTCTTACGAGTCCTAACGGATCGCTAACTCGCAGTCAATCGCAAGCATCCGTAAATAACTCGCTGGTATCCGTAAAAAACTCACTGGTATCCGTAAACAACTCGTCACAACTCGCAACAACTCGCAGACACTCTTAAGGATCCATGAAAGGAGAGGCAAATTTTTGGACATGTCAAAAATCTTCTTTCGATTGTCCACAGATTGATTTCTCCGTAAATAACTCGTAAATAGCACATAACAATCTGTAAGTATCGTAAACCGCTCGCAACAACACGTAAACCATCCGCAAACTGCTTGCAAGAATCCGTAAATGACTGGTAACAATTTTTATATATGATTTCTTATGGTTGGTTCACGATTTGTTTACGGATTATTTACGGATTATTACGAATGCTTAGGTTGTTTACGATTTCATTTGGGTTGTTTACGATGGCTTTACAGATAGTTACGAGTTATTACGCGCACTTTACGTGAAGTTACGAGTACTTTATGAATAGATACGCATACTTTACGTATTCTTACGTTTTGTTTACAATTTGGGGAAGGGTATAAGAGCTGCAAATTCGAACACTTCATTGTCAGTTGTGGGGGTAGTGCATGAGCACAATTTATTTTTTTTGCCCCCCAAAATTTGAAAATCGTGCTGGTCGATTTTTTTTTTTTGCTCAACGGGGGGGAAAGTGCTATTTTTTCAACCATCCCTCCCCCCTTGAGTGCCAGGGGAAGGGGTCCATCTTCTTTTTTTATAAAAAAAGGCTGTTTTTACCCTTTTTTCTAGGGGAGTGTGCCCGGCCCCCCCCCCCCGGTCCCCCTGGATCCGCCACTGTGAAAGGGGTATTAGATAGACCAGAGCGTGTGAAATATTTATTACGGTTCATTATGATTATGTTTCGATTTCACTTCTCTGAGATTGGGAAAGGGGGGAGGGGATGTTGGAAGAGCAAAGTTATTCAACACTCTTCATACAAAAATGTACATGGAATGGAATGATACAAAAAGAACGACAAAGTGATACAATTTATGAGAGCATTTGGGATAGGCAGAAATAAAGGATTCCTTATATGAAAGCCTACCCCTAAACATACTATCATGTACAATCAGAGTAAAAACAATAACAAGAGAGTGTAAACAAAATACTTTACAAAAAGTGTCAAAGTTGCCCATGCTATTCTACTGATTATTAAACTTATTTAACATAAATTGTTTATACTTTATTTTGAAAATGTTGAGAGATTTACATTTTCTAATTTCCAGGGGTATACTATTTCATATTACTGGTTCATCTGTAAAAATAAGTGAATTTATCATACATAACAATTAAATTTATTGGAGAAATATGACACAGGTATTAAGCAACCGGGGTTGGGTGATCGGGCTGCATTCCAGTCATTCTTTTTAAATACACTATTCATAAATGCTCAGTAACGCCCTCTTTTCTAAAACGTTCCGCGTCTCCTGTGACAATCGAATCAGTTGATATTTCGACACTGTTAGCTTAACCCAAATTTAAAACTCAACCTGCTTCGTGATTAAGAGAGATATGTGCTATGGTAGATAAACTAGCTGCAATCTAGATATTTGAACCTTTAGCCTCAATGGCATTTCTTTCATAATCGAGTAAACGACACAAAATGAAACTTTGCCCGTCCATAAACGGGGTATCATATTTACTCCGGGGAATAAAGATTACTATAACACACTAACGCATTATGACAATTAAATATTTTCGGATAAGATAAGGTAATTATGACAGCTGAGTCACATACCTATATAGGCACCTGACTACGTGCATCTCGCCCGTCGAAGAGATAGTATAGTTCAAACAATATCAAAGGTGAACATGTACGCCAAACACCACCATAAATCTGCAGCTCTGCAGGCATAGGAATTGATAAAACGTACATCACAGCCAAAATCCATTTAACCCTAATAAGGCCGGGCTATTTGAGTTCTTAATACGGCCGGGGGGCATTATGCCCCTAAGATCTCGGCCGTGAAACGGCCGATCGCCGCGAAAATTTGCATGCATGTCAAGTGAAGTTAATAATTTTGTTTTACGTGATCTAAATGAGGAAAATATTGGAAAATTTATGCATGAAATATATAACTCTGATTGGACTTTATGTTCTAACGATCCAAATTATAGTTATGAATGTTTTTTAAGACAGTATATTTGTATTTTTAATAAATGTTTTCCTTTGAAACAATGTGTAAAGAGTAAAAGTATAATAACCGATGGTTTACTAAAGAGTTACGCAAAATGTGCAAAAAAGTGTGAATTATATAAGAAGTACCTGAAAGATCCGATTGAATATAAAAAGATAAATACAACAAGTATAGAAATATGGTAAATGGTAAAATTAAGAAAGTTAAAATAGAATATTTTAGGGCCAAATTTAGAAATGCATCAGGAACATACGGAAAATATGGAGATTGATCAATGAAAGTCTCGGTAAAAGTACGAGAAAGCATAATATGCCCGACCTGGTTATGTGCAATGATCAAGCTATATATGATAAGAAAGAAATATGCTCTGTTTTTAATAATTTTTTTATCAATATAGGACCTAGCTTAACTGATAATTTAGACAACAACACAGATAATGATTTTAGTAATGATGACATTTATAGTAATATTAATTTTAATCCATGTACAGCTTTTTTTAAATCCTATCACCCCCACAGAAATAATCAATATTGTAAGTAAATTAAAAAATAATAAGAGTTGTGGTCATGATGATGTAAATGTTAAATTATTGAAAAAAGTTGTTCATATTATATCATGTCCTTTAAGTGCAATATTTAATATTTCGTTATCTACAGGAATAGTTCCAGATCAATTAAAACTTGCAAAGGTTATTCCTGTTTTTAAGAATGGTACTAAAGAAAATGTTTTTAATTATCGACCCATATCTATACTCCCTGTTTTCTCAAAGATTTTAGAAAGAGCTGTTTATAATCGACTATTTATGTTTTTAAATAAGTGTAATATTATCACTGAATGCCAATATGGTTTCAGACCTGGGCACTCTACATCTAATGCAATTATGCATTTTATTTATAATGTTTTGAAAACTTTTGAAAATAATCATTTCTTAATGGGCCTTTTTTTAGATTTAAGTAAAGCATTTGACACATTAGACCACACTATTTTATTGAAAAAATTATATTATTATGGTATACGTGGAGTAACTTTAAAATGGTTTGAAAGTTATTTAGAAAATAGAACCCAATTTGTACAAATAAATAAAGATAAGTCTAATACCGAAAAGCTTAGATGTGGAGTGCCTCAAGGATTCATCCTTGGACCTCTTTATTCATTATTTATGTTAATGACATGTGCAATATTTCTGATAAATTGAAGTTTATTTTATTTGCTGATGACACAAGTGTTTTTATGTCTCATTCTGATGTCCAGGTTTTACAAAATGTTTTTAAGCAAGAAATTTTGAAACTTTCTAATTGTTTTTTATATAATAAATTGGTTTTGAATTATGATAAAACTAAGTATATGGTTTTTATAAATAAAAATATTGATGTTAACAATATTCATTTACGAGTAAATGATCATAAATTTGAACGTGTAGATAATCTGAAGTTTTTAGGTATTGTAACTAATCATAAATTGAAGTGGCATGAGCATATAAATGTGGTGTGTAATAAAATAGCAAAAAATATTGGTATTTTATATAAAGTTCATTTTTATCCCTTAAATATTCTGAAAATGTTGTATCATACTTAATAACACCTTTTTTTAATTACTGTATAGTTGCATGGGCAAATTTTTATAAAAATGATATGTTAAGGTTACTTAAGCTTCAAAAGAAAGCAATACGCATTATAACTCATTCCCAATATTATGCTCACTGTAATCCTTTATTTTGTAAACTTGGAATTTTGAATGTAATCGATATGCACAATTTTTATATTGCAGTTTTCATGTTTTTATGTTTTAATGGTAATTTGCCTACTTTTTATCAACATGTTTTATATTGAATTGTGATGTGCATAATTTTAATACTAGAAATGCCCTAAATTATCACCTTCCCAAGATAAGAACGACATGTATGAAAAATTCACTATTTTTTAAAGGACCATTAACATGGAATAGTATACCTCACGAAATAAAAAAATGCAAAACTCTCAATCTTTTTAAAATTAAATATAAACAATGTATGTTAAATAAGTATAATAATCAGTATTAATAGCATAGGCAAGTTTGACACTTTTTTATACTCTGATTGTACATGACAGTATGTTTTAGTATGTTTTTTTTTTTTTTTTGTTCTGTTCTTTTGATCTTGTTTCTTTTTTTCCTGTATATGTGTGTTTTAGGGGTAGGCTTTCATATAAGGAATTCCTCCTTTCTGCCTATCCCAAATACTCTCATAAATTGCCATTTGTTATTTGTTTTCACTATTTTGTTTTTTTATCATTCCATTCTGTATTTGTATGTTTTAAATGTTTTTATGAAGAGTGTTGAATAAACTTTGAATTGAATTGAATTGAATTGAATTGAATTGAAGTGTATAGAATACTATAGCAATTTCAATTTTTTGAAAAAAATACTCATTTGCATATTTATGGTAAATTATGCAAATAAGGTCAACAAATTCATATTTTTACCCATAAATCATATATTCTTCATATTCAAGCTTTCTTTTCCACTACATATATTTGTTAGACCATTTGGAATAATAATACGAAAAATCTTTTTGGAGAGCTAGGTTATTCTTTTTGTAATCGTTTGTTTTGATAATTTCTTATGTATTTCATTGTTTTGTTAAGTTATGTATTTTATTGTTTTTGTTGTTTTATTTCATTTCTAACTATAATTTAACTATTTTGACCCCCAAAACAAACACCTAAACTTTAAACAAGACCAAATAACCAATGTTTTATCTCTTTTAGGAAAAATGATATTTCCATATGTTTTGTACACAAATCACGAAAATGAGCGATTTTCGGGCCGACATGTAAAGACAAAAGGTCACGTGACTTTGTAACGGCAGGTCCGATTTTCAAAAAAATTGTTTTAAAAGATGCGCAAGACTCGAAAAAATAAAGTCATGAAGCGGCGGGGCGTCATCCGTATGCGTTCCCGAACAATCAGAAAAATCGCGGAGGGGGCATAATGCCCCCCGGCCTTATTAGGGTTAACAAATCCTCTTTTCACATTTTTCTTGAAATACTACCTCATAAAATTTAGATTTTACAAAAATGATGAGACTTCAATGCAATGTCTAAATAAATAGTAAGTGGATATATAGTACGGGATGTAGCATGTTTTGGAACCAAAATCATGTTTTCTAAGGCTAGATCTTTTTGTTTCTCTTAGGAAGATCAACCTTTTGGATGCTTCAATGTATTTACTTCCTAAAAACTAGTACATTCATGCAAAAATTTGATTTGATTTGATTTATTGGTTTATGCACCTTTTTTTCATCATACAATTTCATCAACATAATATGGTTTGATACAATATTTCATATGTATATATATATATACAGAAATTATACGAAATTAAACAAATATATTGAATGCATAATTAACATTGGATTGATACAATATTTCATATGTATATAATTTTATACAGAAAATATACGAAATTAAACAAAATAAGCAAAGTAGCTTGACGTGCCCGCAGCCCTCAACTTAGATACAAGAATATAAATAAAAAAGCAGAAGAGTGACTTGCAGAGAAGAAAAGGAAAGGGGAGAGAAGGAGCGTCGGTTTTCTTTTAATACAATAAAACTAATATATCTTCTGATTGAATGCAGGTTCATTCATGGATGGATAAACGATGCTAGGTCATGGACGATTACACATTATTGGTATACACAAACATGAATATAATAGAATGACACACCACAGGATCAATACTTACACAACAACATAGTTCTAACCGCCTTCTTAACGGAATTTAATGTCCTAAGGTTTCTTATTACAATTGGGCAGAGAGTTCCAGATGTCTGGGCCGGTGTGTCTAATGGAGTTGAGAGCCAATGCGGTTTTGGGATTTCTTAAATGGAAATTTTCAGTTTGACTTGTAGGATAAGAGTGGATGGTTTTATTCAAATTAAACAATGGGGGAAAGTATGAAGGTAGTGGACCATTTTGTAAGCGAAATATGAAAAGTGCTATTTGTAGAATATTTATATCATCAGCTTTTAGAGTTTTTAGTTTTGAAAACAAGGGATTGGTGTGGTCGCGATAGGAAGAATCAGGACATATACGCATTGCTTTCTTTTGTAACAGTAAAATGACGTCAACATTGCTTTTTTAATTTGCCCATATAATGTTACAATATGAAATATAAGGCAGTATTAATGAATTATATAACCTAAACGAGATATTTGAAGGGACGTAATGTTTCAATTTACAGAGAATACCATTATTACGTAAAATAGTATTGGAAATATATTGCACATTATTATTCCACCTCAGATTTAATTTTGATAAAAAGTGGGTGTTTTGGAACTGAACTCGTCAAATACATAATCTGCTCACATTGGTGTAAGAGGCAGGAAACTGAGTGGCAAGCCCTCTGAGGACTTAAAAATTACAAACATTAGTGACATGAGTCTATTTGGTATTTCGTATACTACCTTTTGCATTTGCATGGTATGTGTGAACATTGTAATGTCAAAATATAAAACCTGGAAGATTTACTTATTACATTCGCAAAAAAGGTGTTTATTCCTTTTACAATTTGGTCTTTGATGAAGCCTTGTGATGTACAAAAATTAAAAAATTAAAAATAAATAAAATGCAAACAAGGAACATTTCAAACTACCTCAACATTATTACAAAATACATCAGAAAAACTGAACGTATGTACGTCGATAATATTCAAACAAGTCGGAAAAGAATGAAGAGTGTTGTAATTGTAAAAAAACTAACTTAAAATAGGAAGTGAGGCAGAAGAAAGAAGAAACATAAGAACAGATTGACAATATTTATAGTTTGGCAAGAAGACTTAGTGCCCTCTGCAAATATTGAGCCCTTACCTCTATGTCATGTCATTGTCAACTGGAATTCATCCGTACATTATAAAACGTAAATACATCACAGATCAGCTGGGGTCATTTCACGAAACCACCTCAATTAAAGTAATATTCTTGTCCGAGATGTACAGAGATGTCAGAAAGCCGACAACCCTTTTCGTAAAGCAATGAAAACGCAAAAACCTCATGATATCGATACTACCACCTAAAAAATAGAGTCCTCATCATGATCAATCGAAAATATCCTAAATTAACCAAAGTGATTATGAGACTCAATTTCATGCATCCTGTTCACAATAGTAAACAAATGAAGAGGCTGGTATAGCATACATTATAGAAATACCCTATTTTAATGTTCAATGTGTCATTAATGACATGTGAACATTAATAAGATTGAGGTAACTCGAGGTTGCATTTACGACGAGCGAATCAAAAATTGTACTTAAAGGGAGTGTAGCATGGCAAATACTGGTTGACGCCATCTACGTCTTCTTTTGGACAACTACACGTAAACGAATGGACTTGATTAACGGTAGTCAGCAACTTAATCTCTACTTGGTCAGCGCGCGCTAGCTTTCGCGAAGTACCCCCTCACGCTTCGGTTTCGCGTATGTTGCACGCACGTGAATGCTGCGGTCGCGTCATCCGTATACCCGATTGGCCCCGAGAAGGGTCACGGGAAAGACACACGGTCTCGTCATGCTACACTCCCTTTAAGAGGATAGCATAACTCATACCTGATGGACAGAAGACCCTGAACATATATATTTTTTTGAAAATAAGATATCTTATGCTCCACGGTTTTAATATCTGTTTACTTAAACAAAATATGTAATATGGTTTGTACCAAAAGTTTGCTCTAAAATAAAAAAAAATTAGATCCACAGTATCTGCAAGTATCCACACGAAAATACATATATAATGGTCAAACTTACAGACCAGAAAAACTTGCTTTGTTTTTTATAAGGACAAATAATATCAATCTCATTTACTCGTTAAGACATTGCAACAGTATATCAACATTAAGCTTGTATAACAAAATAATTCATTATGAATGTATAGTTTTCATTTTTTCGCTGCCCATGACCTAACCAGAACTTCACCGGTGATGGTCATCTTGTCGGTTTAGCGGACAAGTCGAGTGACAACGTCGAGATGTTGTTGATCCTGTACTCATGACGGTTTCGTGAAAACGTCCCCGCGCTGGGCGATTCCATGCAACGTGTCCCGCACGACATACACGTCATTTGCTTATTGTTTAGCTTGCCAGATTCACAAATAATGAAGTTGCTGTGTTTTATAATGCCTGTGCAAGACTTTTGTCTAATTCCTTACAAAATCCACATTTCACCTGTTTAAATGAAACTACATTATTTGTCAATAAGGCATATAATTAGATTCAAGATACTTTTGCTTATTTACAAAGCTTTGCATTTTTCCTGAATGAATTCCTCTTACATTGCATCCATTATTACAAAAACTTATGAAATAGACAGAACATGCTCTTCGTGATCTACCGCACACTAAAAAAACAAACGCTTTCAGTTGCGCCGCTCCAAAACTTTGGAATAACCTTTCACTTGACATTGAAATGCTCCATCTCTTGCTATCTTCAACGCTTTGTTAAAGACTCACTTTAAAGCCTTAAACAAATTGTGGTTGTTTGTTCTTAATGTAGCGAGATATACCCCCTTTTTCTGTACCACAGCCTTGTAGAGTTATGTAAAGGCTGCGCAAAGCATATCGATCGTATTAATGTAGGTATCTTAAACATGATAAACACAGGTATATTTTTCTGTTTTACATGGAAAAGTATTAAAGTAGACATTCTAGGACAATAAATGTCCATTAATTTGGTACGTACGGCAAGCATATGTTATTTATAAGTTGTTCATTTACATAGCATATCACAAAAATCTTCTGGCTACTGGATATCCTCAATTGAATTGTCGAGAAATAGGCTCCTCTCTTTGCCTAGAAAATCAGTCACGGAGCTGGTCCACTATTTGTGGCGTAACAAGCGGGAAAGAGTGTATTCACGTACCCGGATGTGCCAAAGAAAAGCATGTGCAGAGAGATACGAATTTCTGCTATTTTGTTTCAAAGGCTGAAAAGTCCAATGATTCATAAGTCTATGTACAATTCTTCACCTCCCCCTAATATCTAATAGTATTAATATCAATTCCCTTTTTCAGAATTATGACATAAACATGCCAACTATGCACTATAAGTCGATATTTTCACCATGTAATTTTGTGTGTGTGTGTGCTGAATTTGGTGAGATTGTTTGTGTGCTCGGTAAAGTGGATACGGTCGTTTGGCTTCGTTTTTGCGTTCGGTCTAGCTAGCTTTATACATAACTATACACGTAGGGTACATATTATATAATTATATCAATTGATAATGGCTGGAGAGTTTGACCAGAACGATCTTTTAATGAATTTTGAAGAGTTTATATGGAGGAAGATGATGACAGTAATGAAGCAGAAAGGTACGAGAGTGCGGACGAGGACAATGGAAGTTGGGAGTACAAGTGGGGGAGACGATGGAGAAGTTTTTCCTTAGCTGGTAATTAATTACGTCGCTCTTACTCTCTTGCAGTTGCCGATATACAGATACCTAGCGCTCGTAAGTTCCACAAGCCGCCGAGAGCAGCGGCCTGATCTTACCTGCCGATTCCGCTCACTTCACGAAAGTTCGTGCAAGAGCCGCATCACTCGCGGATGAATATTGTTCAATCACGTACTAGTCATGTATAGACATCGTCAGCTAAATAGAGGAAGCTTAATCTCGTTCAACTTTGATATATATTAGTAAAACAATATTAAACTGGTACTGTATCCTTTTTTAAGGCAGTCACACACATCCATGATAATTACGGTCACAGTTCTAGGCCTTTTTCGTTTCACAAATCTGCTCCTCTACCTATCTGATAACAAGATAATGTCTACGTACACCCGCCTATTCATATATACGTGCATATGATTTAATCTTGTTTCCCAAGCAGTAAACCCGTCGTAAAGCTCTACCAAAAAGGATAATGTGAGAATATAAAAAGAAATCAGCGACTGGAAAACGTTGCTTAGTTTTTCTTAATTTAAATAAAAGCAGAAAATCTCTCACATAAACTCGTTAAAAAGAAAAATTCTAAGCTCTGACAGGATAGCATTTACGTGGCATAGCATTGCCATTCACTCTCACTAAGCCCATGGTCCCGGTTGTGACGTCAAAAATAGAGGACCCGGTTTCTCCGTGCATTTCCGCGTTTCCGACTTCGAAATTGTGGTGGAGTTAACTCGCATAAATTTACTATTCTGAACTTGTTTTGTCGGTTGAACGCCATTTAGTGTTATTTTGGGGGTTAAAAGCGTTATATTGATTATTGATGTCATTATGTCAATATTTGGGATTGCCTTAGAATGTCAACTTTAACCATCAACATTTGCATGACGAAAAAAAAATGGAGCAAGATGTAAAAGCGGAAATAAACAAGATTACATTTAAGATTGTTCGCGTACAAAATCATCAACGTATGTATAAATAAAGTAAATATAGTGCAGAATAATCAGAGAATCGAAATTGTTTTCATTCCTCTAACAGAAGGATGGGTGAAATGCCAGTTTGCTATTTGCGGAACCAGTTCTTTTGATTGTTATCCTGACCAATTAAATACAATTGGGGCAATAAAGACTTATTAAAGATTCAAACAGTTAAGGGAATTGGGGGAACATAGTGAATATATAGTTTCTAATCTATGGTGAAATTTCATGGCAATAGAGAGTATATCCATAGCAGAAGTACTGTATCAGCTTTGGCCCTTGCATTGCTGGTCGATGATCAGAAGTTCACGAGCCAATTCTAGGAAACCATAATCTACAAGTTTGTCAAATTGACAAACTTGAAGATCATGTTTTCTTGAACTTTTCTTATCTTTTCCTTTTACCCGCTGATTAATCACTCTGGATCCATGCTTCAGGACCATCGGATTTTCGCAGATTGCCTCGCTTATAGCATCAACTGACATGTGAGCTCCTTGAAAGTCCTTCTGATGATCCAACGCTTCAGCAAGACGTTCTAGTCGATTATCAGTTATCTCCTTCTTGACCATGTGCTTAATGAAGGAGAGGCTCTTTACATCGGCTTTGTATTTACCTATAAAGAACAGAGAGGTAATAGGCGAGAAACTGGTGTAAAAATTAGGACAAAATAAAATAACTTAGACAGACTATATGTCAAAGTAGACTAATCTCTCACGAAAAAGAAATTTAAAAATTAAAAACCTTTCCTCAACATAGTCATCAACTGAGAGGAAAACCGTTAAAGAGCCCATACTTACTTTAACTCCTAATATTGCGTTATTTTGGAAACAGTGTTATACTTTTCAATACATTTCTACTTTTTCTAAAAGAGAAAAATAAAAGATATATGGTCAGAAGTTGGATAGTGACTTCAACAAGGTGAGGAGCTACATTAGTTTTTAAAATCTGTTTTGCCATAGTCAACCAGAAACATCACTATTACATAATCCACACTAAAATATGTGCCGGGGGATTACCTTCGATCACTGATCTTGCTAAATCAGATTTCCCGAAGTCTTGCAGGCATTTTATCAAAGCTGCTCTGTAATTGAATGCAGAAAGACGGAGTTTCTTTTTCCAGATCTTGAATAAAGTGAACTCGTCCAGAGGGTCAGTCGTCAAGGAGCCTGCAGCTACTTCTTCATCTGTCAAGTTAAGCATCTTCTTGATGATGTTGACATGTTGACTGGAGTCTTTAGCTTCCACAACTTCCGGTTCCATAGGAAGTTTTGTTGTATCAGGGGAGAGAATTTCTTCTGTACCAAGGAAGGGATCTCCTTCGTTTGGTTGATTCCCTTCCGGTGCAGTATTTGTGTACTCTTCTGATTTGGTTCTAGATCTCATTACTGCTTTGGAAATGGCTGACAGTTCCCCATAGGACATTTCGTAGGCTTTGAAATAAAAATAAAAGCCATCGATCATTCATTAATTTGTGCAATTAATAACATCATTATAACTAAATTAAATTGGTTCAATTCTTATGAAGAATAAATCAATGAAAATAGGATGTAAATGTTATTGGGGATGAGTGATTAAAAAAATTACTTCTCTCTCATTCTTTATTACACCTCTCTAATTCATTGAAAGCATTTTACACTTCTCTATCAACCCAAAGTAAACCTCTCAAAAGAGGTTTGGAAACTAAAGTTTGATTTATTATATTTTTACTGTTATAGCACGATCATCGCTATGTTTAGTTTCACTAGAAAAACAACAACTCCGGTGCTTACTAGTGCATTTTTCAATTTTTCCTATTGCTCCTGCCCCTTATTCTCATTTACTGCTTATTCATAGCTCCAAAATCATATCAGATTATGGTATCACTTTTAAGAGGAACAGACAAACTATTAATGTTACTAAACGAACTAATCGATTAAACTTGAGTTTCAACCTTTTTTTCGAGAGTTTTATTACGGTACTTTATAAATTATGCACAACTTGTGATATCCTAAAATTACGTAAAGCGGAACTTTGGGGAAGTACAAACCAATCGAAAGAGATTAATAAAAAGAATTATTTCATCATTGAAATCTTATTTGAAATACAATACAAAAAAAAAAAATTAATAATGAAGAAGTTAAGAAAGTAATAGAAATGTTATTATTATGTTGATCTTGAATATAATTCATATATTTCGTTTTTCGTCTATATGTATTCTTAAATGGAAAAATAACGTCCCCCTGAAGAGGAAAAGAGAACAAAATTACGGTACTTTGGAACATACCAATAATTTTCCTTTGAATGATGGATGGAAATCCCCCTTTTCTGAGCTTCCTCCACAAGTCTTCTCTTTGGTTATTTTTGTCCAATGAGGAAGCTAAGGTTGACACAAGTTTAATGGTCCCCTTGGTGAGATGAGAAGGTTCGAACACTGGCCTGTATAATGATAGTTTAGCCTCACACACACCAAGACGTCTGGCCACGGGGAGGATATCAGTCATGAGTAGATTGAATGCTATATCTACGACCTCAACCTTGTGGACATCATCATTTCTTAGAGGTGGCAGGAGACCTAGATAGATATGTGTTAATCTGTTAAGCGTATACTTTCTTAGAAAATGTGCATAACTTATTATGACTGTTTATTTGAGAAACTAGACATGACTTTGTCGAAAATTAAGTCAATTCTATTTTCTATTCTGCAACCAAAATCTTCATCAAATAAAACAGTGAAGAAGATCTTCTGTTTATTTTGCAAGTTGGTGAAAGTGTGTGCTACAGTCTCAAAGTTATTCCGTTCCACGAACGTTTGGGACAACCCACAGTCTAATTTCTTTAAGTTTAGCAATGCTGATCAATAACGAAAATGTATTTACCAGATATGTTTGTGTCCTTTAAAGCAGATAGCAACTGGCTATGCAGTTCTGTCCATTCCCCTTTATTTGATTGTCTCCAAGCACACAAAGCCTCAAACCGTTTCTGCTCGTCGGCACTCTCAGATAAATCAGTCATTCCTAGACGTTCACTAACATGTTTTGTAGATTTCTGGTCGAGGTAATTGACAATCAGCTTCAGTTCATCGTCGGACGGCCACTGCTCATCTGCTGCATTAGGAAAAAGGAATTATTGGCATGTATTAGTAGTGATGGTAGACGTAAAGTTACTGTTAATTGCATATAAAGGGGGTGCAGCAGGGGCTTATGCCTAGGTCACATTCGCTCAACGGCTAGGATACGGCGGCCGTACGCAACCCCGAAATCGAAAGATACTTACTGCGGCCGCAGAGAGTCTGCGGTTGCCTCAGGGTCACCCTAGGGCGTATCCCTATCTTTACAGGCCGTACGGGTCGCCGTGGGATTATAACGCGGAGTTATAACTGTTTTCATTTCTAGGTTCGCCGTAGCGATTACGCATGCCGTAGAGCGGTTCCACGGCGACCATACGTCGGGTGTACGGTGGTCTTGCGTTTGCCGTGCGGCTGCTCTAGGGTCTTATGAATTATAATTGACTTTTGCGGACCCCAAACAAATTGCGGTGTCCGCAGGAATTCCACGGGCGCCCTAGGTCAGCCTTAAGGCGATCCTACGGCGCCAGTACGGTGGCCTTGCGGGTGCCTTGGCATTTGTCAAAACCTAAGGCCGCCGCAGGGACGCCCTAAGGCGGCCGTGCGTCATCACTTCAAAGGCCGTACGGCAGCCGCAGGATTTCTCTCTCCACAAATTCAAAATACGCCGTGCGGCTACCCTTACATATGTGACCGCTACCGTATGTGACTGTGGGAATGCTGCGGCGGCCCTTTAATTGCTCTATAGGCCGTAGATATGTTAGACCGCATGGCCGTCGTGGCAAATGTGACCTAGGCATTACTCAGAGAGGGTACAGAAAGACAGAAGAAAAAACAAGAAAAGGAAGGAAAGGAAGAGATATTAACATCCTAAAAATCATATGGGCCTGCAATCCATTGATTAAAGAACTAGTGAGTTCAAAGGATGTACAAAACATACATTTTCTTAAGCTCGGCCGCTTTGCTCCTCCCACATAACTCTTTAGGGTCCTGTAATTTTACACTGAAATTAATGTTAATGGAAACATTCCAGGATATAACTAATATTTAAATGTACTGAAACATAATATACGGTGCATGATACAATTATGTTTACTGTCATTCAATCATTTCAAAATCATTGCTAGTGCATCTTGAATCAAATTGCATGATGCATTAGCATTACAAGCACTGCTAAAGTAGTGCATACTGCATGATACATAACGCAATAACACCATGGGTTGAATGTCACCTGTATGTTTAGTGTCTTCCGGAGGTTTTTGTTGCCCTTCAGGTAGAGGACCCAATGTAAATCTCTTTTTGTAATTACTGCACTCCAGGTCTTCCCACCAGTCACGAAGCATTTTCTCGATGTTGAAGAGAGTCTCCAAGTTTTCCAATATTAATTTCATGACCGTAACATGAGTGTTGGTAATAGATTCAATAATCGCGGCTAGCAAAGTGACGTGATATCTTGCGAAGTATCGGGCATATCCTGTGTACTCGCTGTCTGACAAACCTTGTTTTTGCTCATCAGGTACTGGAAAAATAAAGGATTGTAGATTAAACAAATCGGTTAGTCGATTAGCGGCAAAGGAAACATCTCCTAAAATAGCCTGATATGCTTAACTCTTTTGACGTACAATTAAGAGAACATTCAAATTTACCTATTTAATATGCTGTTTGTTCGTCATTTCTTTTCAGTAGTCCTGTGTTTTCTTTGAACAAGTTTAGCTATTTTTCGGGTTGTTCCCTTAATTATTTAATTTAAGCCACATTCGGGATCACAGGGACTATCGGTAGGTGGAAATCATCTTTACACATGCCCTTGTCTGTTGCAAATGTGAAGGGATTCTGGCTTGGCAGGCTACATTTTGATATAATACTCAGTAGTCCAATCTATTTCTGGAAGAAGAAAAAAAAATCGATGTTGCTTTGTAAATAATATAGCTAGAATTAGTTACTTAAAACAAAATTGACGTAAATGACCTACTGACAAAGAAATTGTTCGCAGATTCATGTTTCAACTTCTCCAGTGTAGAACTCAAGATTATGACTGGGTTGATGTCTCTTTTTGCTATTGTCCATGTTATCAGTTTACCCAGTGCTTGCTGATGAAATGCCGTCAAAGATGTTTTTGCCTCTCCTGGTCTTTCACGTGGATCTATTTTGAGGCTCACAAGGAATTTCGTAATTTTGTCTTTCTCACCAATCTCCCGTAATATATGTTCTAAATCAAGTTGACATATTTCTGTCGAAACGGTTCCTCGAAAATCTGTTGAAACAAAATTTATATGCAATATATTTAAATGTTATGATTATTTTATTTACATATAAATTGTGTGACAAAATGATTGGATCTCCCATGCCATAGACTTGCTGATAGTTGGTGAAAGTATTTACAACCTCCTTGCATCGAAGAATTTTCATTTTACTGGCTCAAGCTGGTGTTCATTCATTTACAGATTTGTAATGTTCCGAAACATCATGTAGTTTTATAGAAATGAATCAATTTTATAAAGATTCTTAGAAGTCGCGACATTTCCAAAGCCATTGTTTCAAGCTATCATATCATAAGAAAGTGAGCGTCAGGAAGTATATAATGGCGGCAGGGCGTATATATATATATATATAGACTTGAAGGGCAATGCAACACAATTCTTGTTGATTTAAATCTTTAATTGTCAGTTTAGATGTTGCATGTTTCATTCTTTCGTTCTGCTGCCCTAAAATTTATAGATTCGTAAATGATATTTATCGTATTTTGTTTGATTTATCAATTAATCTTGAAGGCCAGGCGACTAAAAGGTTCTTAATTTGTTTGTGACCTGCTTCATCTGTTTGATTCTGACATGCATATTAAAGTCTCATTTTGATGATTGAACTGATTGGTATTAGTAGGTTAGTATGTTTACGTTCTCTGTAGCATACCTTTCAAATTAGCTAACGATTTCCTCAAGCCATTTTGATAGAGCGTATTATACAATGTTGTCCTCTGCTTACGCTTTGTACATGTGCCCTTCCATCTACAGAGCCCATTGTAGTAAAAGATGTTTTCCTCGTTCGTGGTCGCCCTTGAGCTTTTATTTTCGTCATTACATAAGATTTCTATGACGTCACCAAGGAAGTGCAATTCTTTATGTTTGGAGGCATATTCGACCAGCTTCCACAGCTCCACATAAGCTACAGGATCTTGAAAACAAATTGAAATTTAAATGGCAGTGTTTGGTACACTATGGTTATCGAATACGGTGTTAGAATAAATAAAGCACAAACAACAATTTCCAGCGAGATGAGTGACAAGAAATGAAATGATCATGGCATTTTGGAGTAAAAACCCATTTTTGCAATACCCCTTGTCATGCCCGTAAAGAGTAAATCATCATAATACAAGGTTCTAGAATTTTGGGTCAACTTACATTTTTAGGATTATTCTGGACATGTAAAACCTAAGGTACACAAATTTTAATAAAGGCAGGATTTTATGTCGGCCAATAAACCTTACGTTCCATTTTGCGTGTTTGGAAAGAATTCTAGTTTATGCATATGACTTACGTCTACTAGGGGCCCCCTTGCCACATAAGATAGAAAGGCTCACTTCGATTCATCGGGTCATCGCGTCGGGTCGGAGGGTCGCGTTACCCTACCTTTTGTTTAAAAAAAATCCTTTGTACACGAAATGTCGGGGTAATTTGTTTTGAAATAAACCCCTCTCATCTTCAAATGTTTTGGTCAAAAAAAAAAATACCCGATATTTTTGGAAAACCCTACGACAAATTTACGAAAGACCACGTAATCTTTAACGAAAGATCGTGTAACGCATCAACCTGACTGGACACGATGACAAGATGATTCAGCCGGAAAGATAGCCCCGGTGACAAAAACAAAGTATTAGGAAAGAAAAATGAGAAAGGCAATTACCAACGGACATGAAATATTAAAAAAAGGGGAAGATCGAAACAGGGAAAGAAAGAGTAGGGAATATGGAACTATAAAAGAGAAGGCAAACTTTTGTTTTTTTATCGTGGGTTACTCTATCCGTTGGTGGTCGGTCTGGTTCTAGGACACCTACCCCCTGGACATCCATCCCCGGATAACCTCCCCCAGTCAACTACCCCCTAGGACAAATACCTCCTAGGGCAACCACCCTCTAGGACAACTACCCCCGGGACAACTATCCCCGGACAACTGCACCCCAGACAACAACTCCCTAGCACAACTAACCCCGGACAACTACCTCCGGACAACTGTCCCCTACACAAATACCCCCTACAACAACCATCCTCTAGGACACCTACCCCCGGACCACTATCCTAGGGGGTAGTTGTCCGGGGGGTAGTTCTCCGGGACGTAATTGTCCGGGGGTAGTTGTCCTAGGGGTAGTTGTCTGGGGGTATTTGTCGGGGGGTAGTTGTCCTAGGGGGTAGTTGACCTAGGGGGTAGTTGTCTGGGAGTAGTTGTCCGGGGGTAACGTAGTTGTCCCGGGGGGAGGGGGTAGACGTCCCAGAGGGTGGTTGTCCTAGGGGGTAGTTGTCCTAGGGGTAGTTGTCCTAGGGGGTAGTTGACTGGGGGTGGTTATCCGGGGGTGGTTGTCCAGGGGGAAAGTGTCCGGATACGGGTCGGTCTATATCATAGAAACAATGCAACAGCTTGATTAAATTAAATTACACTCGTTTTCGGCAATTTATTTCACCTTCTTGGTATGTAGACCGATCTCCCTTCGACATACCACGGACTATACCTGCAATTTTAGAAAAAAAGGGTGATTTTGTATAAGAAATATATTCCATTTACAATTTTAATTTAGTCATATTGAATATTGTATAATGACTTCACTGCATTTGATAATAACAATGATTAGAACAATTAAACGCAATAACATCAATAATAATGATCATCACAGCATGACAACATAACGATACAAAATAGTTTATGAATAAACAATGTCGAGGGCAGGCTCTACTTAAATATATTGCAAAACTTATACAGAACATTGCCAGTTGGCATTTCTCACTATTTGTTGAGCTTACACCTTTTTCGGAAATTATTCTGTCTGAAAGATTAAATTCCAAACAAGTCTTAAAGGATGAAATTGCGTATATAGTCAATGAATACAAAGTGTATTTTTCGGACAAATGAAACTAAGTTGTATTTAAAACAAGTTTGGCTACTGGCAAGATTTTGTAATATTAAACGGCGACATTAGACAGAGAACATTTTGAAAAAGAGCTCTTCAAAACTTACCACGCCTACGCAAGAAAATCCATGTGAGTAGTCCTATTGCAATCACTACCGATAAAAGATATAACAAAAACACAGAGTAATCCATTGGTAAGGATAGGGGACTTAAACAGAGAAGAAGAAAAAAAATCAAATGCAAAGTGATATTTAGCAACGTAAGTTATTTTTCGGCAAGTTATTACCCGAAAGGAATTGAGCGGGGTGATACGAATAAACAGAGGTGGAGCTGGATAGGTAGAAGGTCAGAAATTAAGAACCTTGGAGTTATGAGATGAGTAAGTAGACAGGATAGAACGGGATGTTAATATGTGCGGAATGACATAAAAGCGAAATAAGGTCAAGCTGACATGATTGACAGATTGAGAGTTACCTTGGGAAATAATATAAAAAGAACCCAAATCGGAGATGCCCGTGCAGTTTTAATGTTGTTGACACTGATTATAATGATGCTGATTATGACAAATACATTTTTCTTAGTGCAATGTAACTCAAAAACAATCAAATACCCTGGGTAATGGAGGTCGTAAAGTGAATGGCCGATCTCTTATTCAGCCGGTAAGCAAGGTTTTTATATAAATCTAATGTTGTCATATATGCGTACTTACGGAAGAAAGGGACAATAAGTGCAACGAGATTCGGTGATCCATTCCGTCCAATCAATCGTACTGACGTTGATCTGTTACCATCTACACCTGGAATCTCAAATGCTATGCATCTATAAACTTCATGACTTTTATGCCCGACAATAGCCACACTTTTGTTCTTAGTCCCATCGGTGTTATTCCAGGTTTGAGTGTGGAGAGCTGCTACCTCCTCCGACCCATGCCTAAAGTAGAGGCCAATGTCTGGATAGTATTCATTTGCATGACATGTCAGTGTTACTGGCGAATCTACAGTAAAAATGCAGTTGCTGTGATCTTCGGTCGTGGAGCATCCTTCAATAGCAGGAAATGGTTTGATCGGTCGTGCTGTTCACAGAAAGACAAGAAAGAAAGAGTATTGCCTCGTTGACACTTGCACGCATTTTGGTCCCGCACTGCCCCGCTCTATGGCGTGCCAAATGCGTTCCGATTAGTGGCACGCAGTCGCATGCAGGGTCACGTCTAATTTACGAAAAGTTCACGCAATGCGTAACCACTAGGACACGCATTCGTAGACTATGCGCATGGCATGAGAAAACTGCGCGGGAAGTATGCGCAGCCAATGCGCAAATTGTGAGCAAATTAGTCGTTAACTAGTCGTGAACATGCGTGCCACTATAGTCCAACGGACACGCATCGGCACGCATCGGCGCGCACTGGCACGACTAGGTAGCGCATAGGGTGCGCATAGTTCACGAAGTGTTCACGAAGCGTTCACGAAAGTTGCCAAACAAAATTGTCGTGCCAAAATTTTGAACATTTTGAAAATTCTGTCACGCATTTCACGCACGGCCCGCATCCGCCTGCATCCTCCCGCACGCTACCACGAATACTTCCCGCATTGGCACGCAAGAGTATGTGTCTATGCGCAAACTATGCGCAAACCAAAATGCGGGCAAGTGTCAACGGGGCATATGACACAAGATGCGTGGAAATAAATAAACTTGAATTTGAACTTGAAATTTTCTTTAGAGAAAATCCAAATTTGTCATCACATTTTTTTTTCTTTTAACATAGCAAAGTTGGAGAGTCCCTCGCAAGATACGTCACATAGTTGCTTATTTGTGTCTAACGACAGCAACTTAAACAAAATAAAAGTTCCGTGTATTTAATCGTATTTTGCTCAAACTTCCACTGATCTTATTCTCTAAAAGATATGATTATATAAAAGCAAACTTAATATCAGGGTGGGATTCCCCTTCAAAGGTCAAAATGGAATTTCATCGCACGGAAATTTATTAATCAAACTTTGGTTGCGAAGATGAAATAAAGCTCCTTTGTATGTTTTAAATGTTAATTTTGGCAGGGAAAAAGAAATGTCACTTTTTTCCCTGGGTGCATAAAACATCACTATTAAATAAAGAAACCAAGAGCTTTAAAGGAGGTTTTAGAATACCCCGGCATTCGCTCCGACAACTTTTTGTTTAAATAGCGTACACTTACCAAACACACTGACGTTGGTAAAATCCTGAAACGTAGTGTCAGTATCGTATTCTCGCAATTCGCAAAAATACTGTCCTTCGTCTTCAATATTCACATTATCGATAACAAGGGAGTAGTCGGCGGTAATATTAAACAACCCTTCTTCATATCCAGTTCCACTAATATTACCAACATTGTGGTACTTGTCAATTGCTACTACGATCTTTGCCGAAGAGTATGTCGTTTTTTTCTTCCACGTCACCCCCTTTGGCCTGACATTCAACTTGCAGGGTAAAATACCAGCAAGCCCTTTCTCAAGAGAGATTTCTGGCTTTGTTTCCAGCCCATCATCTGATGGAGAAAATGAGTAACAACATATCATGAATTAAACTGTGGCTGGATTAGAATGTAGTCAACTCTTGACACCGGTTCTTCTAAATACTATTTAATTTTTTAGGTTGTTACCAACATTTTTTGTATAACGATGGCGTGCAGAAACATAGATATTGAAATCACCTACACACTTTTAGATTTTAAAACACTGGGAAATACCCTTGGATGGCCAATTATAAAAAGGGATGATTATTGGATTTTATGGATTCTAAATGATAGCATTTAGCGGGTAGTTCTCAGTTATTTCCTGAATAGGTGGAAGAGTACATTGATAAATTCATGGAGACCAGTAACCTGACAAGAATACCGCAGATCAACCCCCTCCCGTTTGATTGATCACACCATTATCTCCAAGGGTTTTTATATTTTTTCATTCGAGCAATTGATAAGAAAATTGTGATTTTTACATAATTTTGTCAATTTCAACATAATTTCAGTAGCTATTAAAAGGGTTCTTCATTTCAAGTCACTTTTCTTTGCTGAAACTATTGGAAGTGGCCTTAGTGACAAGTACTTCCTCAAATCAGTCACGAAAGAAAAGTTGCTCTAAAGGTGCATTACACCAACTGTTTGATGAAAAAAATTAACATAATAATTGGAAATGGTAATGTAAACATATTCATATACGAAGGTCAAATTTGTGTCATATTGAATTATGGGTTTGAATTGTAATAGGGATGGCACGAAAAAAAGAAAAAGATCACTCACATAACAGAGTAACATCGGTGTAGTTGTTTATCAAAATCCCCCGGTGATTCGAGACTCGGCAGATGTAACGCCCCGTGTCGGTATCCTGGACATCCTTAATTATTAAGGAATACTTGTCGTCCATGTCATATGTACCATCATCGAATTTAGAGCCAGACTTTGTTCCCTCATACCACACCACCTGAATGGGTGCATTTTCTGAGACCTTTCCCTTTACCCAGTAAACTGCAATAGGATCTCCGTAGAAACGGCAAGATAATACGCCACGATTTCCAATGATAAGGTTCTTCTTTACATCCGTATAAACCACTCCATCAGGAACTGTCGAGGATTTGGTATCGACGCCTATAGAAAAAATAGAAACATCGGTTTGGGTTTACAACAGCATATGTAGAACGAACGAACTACTATTATACTACTACTACCGATACTACTACTACTACTATTACTACAACAACTACGTCTACTACTAGTACTAATACTACTATTTATTTTACAACTACTACTAATAATACATAACAGTAGTAGTAGTAGTAGTAGTAGTAGTAATAGTAGTAGTAGTAGTAGTAGTAGTAGTAGTAGTAGTAGTAGTAGTATCAGTCGTAGTATACATGTATCGATGTGGGTGGACTTTTGAATGGAATAGCACAAGCGGCTTTCACTGAAAGGGTACATACTATATATTAAAGCAAAAATAAATTAACAATTTTACTTGTAGAAACCAATAAACTTTTCCATTAGGTTGTATGGCTCCCACGCTAGGGGTATTGCAAATTGACAATAAAACGGTGTCATGTGACCCTGACCGGTGCATGTACATCAAAATATTAGATATTGTGATTCTATAACGTATATCATTATGCTGTTGTAAACCCAAACCGATGTTTCTATTTTTTCATCAATACAGACTATTATTGTATACATATGAACAATCATATTTTCTATTATCTTCCAAATAATTTTAACTGCTTTACAGTGTAGTAACATGTGTAACGTTGTACTAACACAATTACAAACATCACATTTATTTTCATTCAATATTTTCCACTTAACTACATTTTCTTTCGAAGGTAATATTTTATGTTACAGTCTAAAATTAAATTGCTTATTTTTACTAATCGATATTTTTTTCAATCTAAATAATAAAACATCATTCCATAAAAAGTCCTCTGGTAATTCAAAATAGGCTTGCCAATCAATGAGAAATAGTGGCTTCTTTCGTTTCATTTTTATAAGAACAAAATAAAAAAAAGTCTTGCTTTCATAGAATGTATATCTATCGAATTTCCTGCTGATATTTCAAACAAATTATCATTATCATAATTTTGCATTACTATTTGCCGGGAGGGGGGGGGGGCACTCGTTTTTCCGAAGGTTCGTATTTTCAAAGGTTCGTATTAAAAATTCCGAAACACAAATTTCCCATGCATGGGGTTCAAAATGCCGAAATTGTAAAAGGGTTCGTAATTCCAAACATTTGTTGCATTAATGCGAAGGTTCGTTATTCCGAAGGTTCGTTTATCCGACGGTTCGTTTATCCGAAGGTTCATAATTCCGAAAATGAATTAGGGGTCATATTTCCGAAGGTTCATAATTCCGAAAATGAAAAAGGGTTCATAATTCCGGAAATGAAAAAAGGGTTCATAATTCCGAAAATGAAATAGGGTTCATAATTCCGAAAATGAAATAGGGTTTGTATTTCCCGAAAATGAAAAAGGGTTCATAATTCCGAAAATAAAAAGGGTTCATAATTCCGAAAATGAAAAAGGGTTCATAATTCCTAAAATGAAAAAGGGTTCATATTTCCGAAAATGAAATAGGGTTCGTAATTCCGAAAATGAAATAGGGTTCATAATTCCGAAAATGAAAAAGGGTTCGTAATTCCGAACATTTGTTGCATTAATGCGAAGGTTCGTTATTCCGAAGGTTCGTTTATCCGACGGTTTGTTTATCCGAAGGTTCATAATTCCGAAATGAATTAGGGTTAATATTTCCGAAGGTTCATAATTCCGAAAATGAAAAAAGGTTCATAATTCCGAAGGTTCGTCTTTCCGAAAATGAAAAAGGGTTCATAATTCCGAAAATGATAAAAAGGTTCAAAATTCCGAAAAGGAAAAAGGGTTCATAATTCTGAAAATGAAATACGGTTCATAATTCCGAAAATGAAAAAAAATGTTCATAATTCCGAAGGTTTATATTTCCGAAAATGATAAAGGGTTCATAATTCCGAAAATGAAACAGGGTTCGTAATTCCAAAATTAAAAAGGGTTCATAATTCCGAAAATGAAATAGGGTTCGTAATTCCGAAAATGAAATAGGATTCGTAATTCCGAAAATGGGAAAAAGTACCTAAACAACAAATTAACATTAAAAGGAATTCAAGAGGCCTAGACAGCCCCAGGCGCGGTTCCCCCAAAAAAAGAGAGAGATAGAAGGAAAAGAAGGGAAAGGGAAAGAGGAGAGAAAGGGAAAGAAAGAAGAGGAAGGAGAGAAGAAAAGAGAGAAAAGAAGTAGATCAGGGGGGCAAAAGGTCCTTGCCTCCCAGGCTGTTGCCTCACCCCAGCAAAAAAAAAAGAGATAGGAGGAAGGGAAGGGAAAAAGGGAGAGGGGAAAGAAAGGGAAATAAATAAAAAGATGAAGTAGAAAGGTAGGGGACATCAGTTGAGATTTTCCCCGCAAACAAGATGTGGATTAGGGGCGAAAGAGGAAAAAGACAAGAAAAGACGAAACATATATGCTTTTGCGCCCCTCGCCCCCAACGAGACCAAGCACCGGATATAACACTGGTCACCACTGTCATACTAATGGGGTGGGTCCGCGCCTGGACAGCCCATCCCCATCTCTCCATAAGAGATCCAAAAGGACTGGAGAGAGAGAGAGAGATAGAGACAGACAGACAGAGACAGGGAGAAAAGATAGAAGACAACTTGAGACAATAGGACAATATACAGGACAAATGAAAAAGAAAAGGAAAGAAAGGAAGGAAGGAAGAGAGGAAAATTAAAAAGAGGGGACAAGATTGAAATATGTGATAGAGAGTGAAAGATAGAAGGGGGGTTTTCATGATTGATTAATGAGGTGAAAAGTGGAGGTCATCTCACCGATTTCGTTTTATCTTGTGATTTATTTATTTATTTGTTCGTTTGTTCGTTTGTTTGCTTGTTCATTTTTATTTGGTATTTGTTATTGGCTCCCCTCCGCCCTTTTTTTCTTTTATTAATGGAATTGACCGTTCCGTCTTTTCAGGTTCTTTGCAACCAAGTCGGAAACAAGCAACCGCACCTGGAATGACATTCAATTTTACTTTGTGGGCAATCTATTCTCAAGTTTGTGATGTATGTAAATGATATTAATTGCCGTGCTATGGTCCCATACAAAGAGTGACAGACGAGTCATCTGGAGATATGGGAAATGGCCTGAAATCCGTTTTTGAGGGGTGGCCATACGTTAATTCTCGACATTGTTCCATAAAGTTCTCTTTTATGAAGTTGGAAAATTTGAACAAAGTGTCATTTTGGAAATGTCCTTGGAATGTCTGTGTCACTTTAGAAATGTCTGTGTCTGTCTTTTTATTAAAGTAGCTTGGGGGCAGGAGGGGGGAGGAAACACTTCGTATGACCCTCTCTCAAGCGCCTTAAAAAAAATGTTCCTCCGGGATACAGCTACCTTTACTCCGTGCCCACATTCTGGACACCCCGTCTAATAAGCACATTCATCATTGGCGGAACCAGGGGGCGTGTGGGGCGCCAAGAGCTTGGGAGGCAAGGCCCTTTCAGCCCCGATCTCCTTCTTCCCCCTGTTTCTTTTCTTCACCCTCTTCTTTCTTACCCTTTCTCTCCTCTTTCCCTTTCCCTTCTTTTCCTGCTCTCTCTCTTTCTCTCTTTTGGCGGGGAGGGGCAAGGCACGCTCGACCCCCTGGATCCGCGCCTGTATTTCAGGCATTTCTTGAGCGTTTTGAAATAAACCACGTCCGCCTTTTAATGTCAGCTAGTGCTTTGAATCATACATTTTAACCTTTTAAAAATATTATTAGAACTTTAATGGTGAAAATTAATAATTGTTTAAATTTTCTCTTCAATGACATGTGTAGCCTGATAACCCAGGCAACACCTAGAATTAGAAAGAGAAGACGATAGAAGTAAAGCAACATAACATATGGAATTATCTGGCGGCCCCCACATAATCTAGCTATCTTTCCTTATGTTATGCTGTAGATAGAAAGAGGAAATGATAGAAAAATAAAAACTAAGAATAACATAATGAGAGATAGAAAGAGAAGATAGAAGGATAAAAAGAGAAGATAGAAGGATAAAAAGAGAAGAATGATAAAAGGAAAGATAGAAAGAACAGAAGATAGAAGGGAAAACAAAGAATTAAAAAAATGAAGATAGAAAGAGGAATGATAGAAGGATAAAAGCAAAGAGTAGCATACGGGATAATAGAAAAAAAAGAAGATGGAAGGATAATCAAAAAGAATAACAAAGTATAGGTAGAAAGTGAAGAAGATGGAAGGAAAATAACATAATCATGATAATTCTTTCATTCCTGATGTTACGTTGTAGATAGAAAGAGGAAATGAAAGAAGAAATATAAACAAAGATTAGCTTAACATAAGGAAAGGTAGAAGGAGAAGAAGATAGAAAGAGAAACAAAGAATAAGGAAATGAAGATAGAATGAGGAAAAGACAAAAGGAAAGATGGTTCTTATTAAGTAATAGTTTTCTTTTCCCTTTTATCTCTCTCCATTTTTTATTAACCCTTGATATGGAGAGAAAGAGGGGGCTGCTGAGTCGTTTCGGTCCTCCCCTGCCTCCTTTTTAGGTACTTTATTTAATTTTCGGAATTATGAATCCTTTTTTCATTTTTGGATCTACGAACCCTAATTCATTTTCGGAATTCTGAACCCGATTTCATTGTCGGAATTATGAAACCTTTTTCATTTTCGGAATTATGAACCCTATTTCATTTTCGGAATTATGAACCCTTTTTTATTTTCGGAATTATGAAACCTTTTTCATTTTCGGAATTATGAACCCTTTTTCATTTTCGGAATATGAACCATTTTTCATTTTCGGAAATACGAACCTTCGGAATTATGAACCCTTTTTCATTTTCGAAATAACAAACCTTATTTCATTTTCGTAAATGCGAACCTTATTTCATTTTCGGAATTACGAACCCTTTTTCATTTTCGGAAATACGAACCTTCGGAATTATGAACCCTTTTTTTATTTTCGGAATAACGAACTTTATTTCATTTTCGGAATTACGAACCCTTTTTCATTTTCGGAATTACGAACCCCATTTCATTTTCGGAAATACAAACCTTCGGAATTATGAACCCTATTTCATTTTTGGAAATACGAACCGTCGTAATAACGGACCTTCGAAGTAACGAGCCTTCGGAATTACGGACCTTCGGATTTATGAACGTTCGGAAATACGAACCTTCGGAAATGTAAATCTATTTGCCTATTAGGATTATCATGATAGTGTCTTATTTTTTCTAACCAAGCATCTGGAAAAGATTTTTGCAAATTCAAATATTCAAACTTTACGAGTAAATTACTTGACAGTAAATAATTATTAACGTCTGTTAGAGTTTCCCAAACACCATGAGTAAAATATCTGATACTCTGATATGATATGAAATTTAATATTACTATTAAACCACAAAGTCTCTTTACTTACTTTATCATTAAAGGTCTTACAAAGTTTTGGTATGGGGTCATGAATTTGGTTCAAATGAACGTATTTGGCGCATACGCGATTTTACAACATTCAGTGATCGTTGTCGCGGTTGAAATCGAGTCTAAAATGATGAAATTGTAAACAATAAACTTGTTATGTTGTAAAGCGCCCTCTCAAGACTGATATTACTTTAGCTTTAAAACAATGTTTATTGACTACAATCGACCGATTTGCTATTCCCGTTTGGAAATTATATATCAGAACTGCATATTCTGAGATTTTCATGGTCGCACCTATCATGGAATGGCTTTAGGCGCTATTTGAAATATTTGAAATTTACCGGGAGTACCGCTAAATTTTGATTATTAAATTTGCTCAAAAGCAGAAGTGTTTAAGGGGCTAAATTTTTTAGTGCTTATAATACATCCACAGGGGCATCCAAACATATCAAAAATTTAAAGAATTACTATCCATCCAATTTCAAAACTTCCCAAAACTTTGCATTACCTTTAACTCTTTGCGAATCGACGTATCTCAATGCTGCTCATATATACATTTAGTCTGTATACAATGGGGGAAAGTTATTTTATTTGCATAGACTAAGCATATCTTTTTGACAACAATTAACCATATGACACATAGGTGGCGATAACTTTTCGTAGCCAAAAATTAAAAACACTTTTCCAAGGCGACTCTCAACATGAAACAATTTGTTTAACCAAGAAAGTCTTAACGATTTAATTTTTGATGCTAGGTCTACCATATTTAGTCCACCATCTTTTAATTCATTATAAATTACACTTCTCTTTACTTTTTCTGTTTTAGAGTTCCAAAGAAAATTAAATAATATTTTATTCATATCTATAACAAATCTATTGGGAACAGGATATACTGTTGCAACATAAACTATTTGTGAAATCAGTAACGATTTAATTATACATATTTCCCTATTAATACACCAGTTCACAGATAGCATATGTCCCACTTGACCCCTATAGCCATTGAATTCTACACTCATGGGTAGGATATAGAGCCTTTAGCAGTTATGTTCAGAGTGACAGATGGTTGTCATGGGATATCTTTTGTTCCCTTTCATGAGAACAATTTATCAACCTTCGCATCAAGGAATTTCCAATCGATGTGCTCAAAAATAACAAGTAAAAGAACCTTATCCAGTCCTGTCAATTCGACTAATACCAAAGTGGAACACTTGACCTTTGTACTGCAAATGCTCAAAACGTAACTGTGAACTAGTGTATAAGTAACGTTTCTCATCCTCCACACAATAACAATTGTCTTATTTTTTTCCTTTTTTTAAAAACCAATTCAATTGTTCAAATTGTTCATTATTAACATTTATAAACACTTCAAGATATTTTACTGGTTCTTCTGACCATTCTAAATTATCAAAACATTCTTGAAAATTTCAATTTACTAATATAACTTGAATTATATTATAATATAATTTTGGACCTGCGTATATACCAAACACCGATACTTCTTTCATGGCTTCATTTCCAGATTCAATCGAATCAACAAAAATCGTTGTATCATCTGCTAATTGAGATATTGTTATCTTTACTTCATCTCAATTTGCTTCATTACAATAAGATATAATGGCAATGCCTTTTATTTTAATACTACTATTTGTTTTCTTTGCCAAAACTTCAACAACTAGAATGAACAAAAGTGATGATAGCCTTGGCGTACACCATTTTTAATACAAAATGGTTTTGTTAACCAACCATTATTTAATATTCCCCGACACATAGAGTAATCCACATTGTGCACAAGATTATGGTAGATCGTCGATATAACGTCTTCAAGATTGGTCCTCGGCCACGTCATACTTTCAAAGTGTCGATTGCATTAAAAAATTTAAAGAAAGAACTCAATTAAAAAGCGTCACATTTGCACGTAGTCCCTACCACATGAAGTCATGAGTCTGTCAGTTCGCAAGCATTACATTGATGGCATTGGCCTAACACCTATCTAACATTATGTTTGCTGTGCAGAATACTATCCAACCTCAACCTCCGTGGGAACTTGTTTGAGAACACATCCACTACTTTGTCAAGTGGAACCTGGGCAGAAAAATTGATGTGCATGAGAGCCAAAGAAGTAAGCCTCTCTTACCCCATGCTTGCTCGCATCCAGGTGTTCAGCCTGCGTATAGTACTGGCATTTTTTTTCGCATTCGCATGATATTACTGGCAATGTACTGGAACAGAATCCGAAATGTTTTTGTTTACAAACCACCCCCTGCGAGGGTTTTCAAATTTGAAAGTACTTGGTCTCGTACGAACCCACACCCCCCACCCACTTATGCCTAAGTCACACCTTTGCGTATTTGGCTTGCGTATTGCTGCGTATTTATGGCAAGGAGTTTTAAAATCTATTCCTATTTCTTGATATCAAGAAATAGGAATTAATGTTAAAACGGCTTGCCATAAATACGCAGCAATACGCAAGCCAAACTTGGTCTCGGCTTCGAAAATTTTGAAGGTACTTGGTCTCGGCTTGGATTTTTTTATACAAAATAACCGCCCCCTTAAAAATCCTGGGTACGCCACTGCCTACAAGCACACAGCCTAACCGCAGGCGGAGATCGGCCCTGTATTGTAGAGGGGATTTCATTAATAAGGCCTTCTATCGTTCTAAAGTGGAAAGTCTTGTTGTTGTTCAATAGCGGAATATGAACGTCGTGTATTACCGCTGGCCTGAAACACCAAATAGGATTCCTGCCGAAACATGTCAGGGTAGGTTTGAAGAGCAATAATCAATGTATCATTTCGTTCATTTTCTGACCAAATATGATGTGTTTGTGCAAATTATGTTGCTTCAAAGTAGGGTTATTGAAGAATTTTTTTTTTTTTTGCATGCCCTCAAACTTTGCTGGATCCTGACCCATATTAAATATGGATTAAATTAAGTTCATGTGCACTGGAAAGCCGATACTGTGGCGCAAATTTTGATACCAAATTAATTTGGGCTCAAAAATAAAACTATGTGTCAAATTTTGAGTCAAAGTTGGTGCTAAATCCGAAAAATTATTAGAATGAGGTACGATAAAGCTGCATGCTGTGTCAAGTGACTTTCGCACACTCGCGAAATTTGCTTTTCACGGAGACGAATTGTTGTATGTATGATGATAATAATAAAAATAAATAAATACTTATCTGAAACAAAGCTACTAAACAGTATAATTGTAATTGTATGTATATATGTATGTTTGTGTGTGATTGTTTTGTGTTTTAAATGTACTGAATATTTATGTGGCCCTGTTTGTAATACACGCGTTGTTTATGACTAGACATATGATGTAATAAACTTGTGTCAGAAAAAGGGGATTGCTTTTTTTTTTGCTCTGTACGCAACAAAACAAACAAAATGAATTTCCAAATTGTTTACTTTTAACAATTATTTATTTATCAGTTAAATTTGTATCACACTGTCATTTGGAGGCTAGGTAGGTAGAGATGAATGAATTTATTGACCAACACCCCCTTCTGTACGATTTTGGGGGGCTCATTTTACAGTTTCTGAAGCACCTTGACATTAGTGAACCATTTGGCCCTGTATTGACTATATAAATATTGCCACCTAGTAGTAAAACGTTAAAACCCTTGAACATAATATTTGTAAATATCTACAAAATGTATCCATTATCAATGTCATAAATCCTAAGCACACTAGCACATACTGGAAGAAGGCAAAAAGGTAAAACAAATGCCTGTGTGTAAATCACTACTAGTACTCAACATTTCTTCCTACATTTGTAATACAGTACGTGGGACTGCAGCGATCTTATCTTGAATGAATTTCGTTCATAAACAGGTGTATGAGAGTAATTCTCATTTGTTGGATATCCCTACAAATGTAACAGTAATGTTTCATTCATGTGTACCCTAAAACTATAAATAATAATGACTGTATATGAAATAAATAAATTCCATTTTGATAGTTATTTTGCATGCTAGCTAGCAGCCATCCCAGTCCGAAGGGAATGACGTAATTCCTCTCGGCCGCTGCCTGACCAATCACAGAGCAGGATATCGTCTTTTCTGAATAGTCGTGTTTTTATGAGTTTTTGACATTGTAGTTGGGTTAGATTTTGCTGGATCCTGACCCATATTAAAAAAATTACACCCCCATGTTAATATTTTCGGAAAGAGGAATAAATTGCGATTCTATACGTTACACCTTCATTTGGGCTCAAAAATAAACTATGTGTCAAAATTCGAGTTGTTTTCAAAGTTTTTATCGTTGTAAAATAACACATTTTTAACGTGGAAATTGATTATTTACAGGATTCGTATAATGAATATTCTTAATGTTAAGTAATTCAAGATATTTACTATGATATTGCAAAAAACAGAGCGCAAAAAAGTGATAAAATGAAGGAGATATCGTCGTTTGAAAATGTGCCTTCTCGAAGAGCTCTACGGTAGGGGTCAAACCGGTCCGAGTACGCCGTATATGAAATAGACGTTTTTTGCACGCCTGCGGTTAGGGTGTACACCCGCGCTTTATGCACTTTCGGCGCAGAGAACAATGTTATCTTACCGGTACTAGCTCCCACTTGCACTCGCCCCTGTCACCCAGTGTTAATTGATTGTTGGCGAGTGGGGATTGGACCTGGACGACCCCGGATTTAAGCTGTTTTAACATCGGGGTGTGGGTGGGGGTGTGTGTGGTGGGGGGATCCTCTGAAGGGCTTTAAAACCGGATCTTATTCTCTTCTCTTCTCTTCTCTTAATCTCCTCTCCTCTTTTCTCTCCTCTTTTCTCTCATCTTTTCTCTATTTTCTTCCCTTCTTTCTCTCCTCTTTTCTCTCTTTTCTTCCCCCGTTTTTTTAGGGGGTTCGAACACCCGAACCCCCCCCCCCCCATTGTTACGGGCTTGCTACTACTGGTGCTACAACAGATACTATTACTACTACTGCTGCTGCTACTACTAATACTTATACTACTTTGTGGAAAGGTCATTTCTAGCATATAGAAACCATGGTAACGTGTATAATCCTCGCCCTATAATAATTCGTCTTTGTACATGTAAATACACTCTATTGAATGGCTCGGTTGCCAAGTAAAACGCACCTGTATGGTATTACGGCGAATAATGAAATCGTTTTATTAGTCCATTTACCTAAGGGGTAAAACCCCAATTATGTGGGTTTTGAGACATGGGATGTTGTAAGAGGTCGTTTAGAGCACCTCCATGCAGAATTTTTAGGTGGACTACCTTGGCAATATGGTGTGGAAAAATGGAGGAAATTTTTCAAAATAGCCTACATGTATAACTACTGTTGTACAATTCTTGCCACTTTTGAACAGACCCTCATTTTACCATGTGTAAGGTGTCATATGAAAGAAAATCAAATTTTCCACAGGATGATACAACATTTATACGTATCAGGGCAATTACCCCCTGGGAAATCACCCGCCGGAAAATTGCCCCCGGAAAAATACCCTGTTTTTTTCATTTCCTGTAACCAAATCATTTTGCATTACAATGACCAAAACACAATGTCAAAGATATTTCAACGCTCATTTCTGTTATATCATTACGTTTATTATTGTCTGTTATTTTTTATATTATGTGAAAAGAAATGAAAAATAAATTCGCTCTGTATAGAGCTACAACAACAACAACAACTACTACTACTACTACTACTACTACTACTAGTCGAATCATTAGAAAGATTGGTAATAATAATAATGATAATAATGGTAGTCAGTTCTTGTATAGCGCGTAATACGTTATGAAATAACATCTCTATGCGCTTCAAAAGAGCTTTGAAAATTATTACCCTAGTTTTAGCTCCGGCAGCCGTTATCAGCGCACAGTGCATTTCAAGGAATAATCCTACCAGGTACCCATTTACCTCACCTTGGTTGAGTGTGGCAAATGTAGATTAATGTCTTAATTAGTGCTGCAGCGTGACTCCACAGTCCGGTGACGTATCTACTCGACCACGACACCTCTACAGAAGTAGTAGGCCTAGTAGTAGTAGTAGTAGTAGTAGTAGTAGTAGTAGTAGAAGTAGCACCATCAGCAGCAACAGCAGTAGTATAATCCAATATGCCAAATTATACAGTAGTCATTATTGTGCCAAAACTGGCAATGATATTTCTTAGATTCTGCAAATTCACGTATAATGAATTGAAAGTGAACCTTTAATAATTTCGAATTCATTGTACTTACCAACGGCCGCTGAGCAGCTTATGAAAAGTACACCTAAAAGTGTACAAATTCTTCCTTGTCGTAATTCAACCATCGCGTCGTTTCTTCAACACTGGATTCGTCAGGTTTCCTATGGTATAGTATGTTTAACAGGTTCAGCGAGAACTTGAAAATGATCGAGTGATGTTCTTCTGCTTCGGATGAAAACCTATATTTCCACCATTGGTAAGTGTCGTATAGAGAATGTGATATTGTAAACTCAGATGTCAAAGTCAATGCAAAATATTAACGTATCTAGTCTTATTCAAACAATGTCTGACTCACCAGCTTTCTCATTGATATTTGCTGGAACTATATTTATATACGCACTGATTCTACCGCACGGCGAGGCACAAACACACCTCCGCTAAACCGGGTTATATTTTAGAGCACATTCAAATACTCGGCAATAAATCAAACTCCAATTTATCCTGCATAAGCTCGATCTTTAGGCCTAAAGGTTAAACCTGATATAGGATTACACTGACAATTCTTTATATACGAAAAGAAGTTAACCACAAGTTCAAATAAATAAAAACAAACCAATGTGATTGATATTTGTGAGCATCTTTCTCCCTATCTTCAAAGATAATTTAATCATGTTATTTCACCTGTACCCCAGATATAGAAATTGACATAATAATATGTGTACACATCTATATCTCCTTACACCGCGATGAAGATTTTTTAAAGGTGCTTGAAAAGTTGTTTTGTGAGTATCAGTATCATTATTATCATAAATATTAATGTTATTATTAGTAGTAGTACTATCACTATTATCATGATTTGAACTGGTATCAATTGTATCTCCCTTCTCTCTCTCTCTCTCTCACGACCCCCTCTCTCTCTCTCTCTCTCTCACGAACCCCCTCTCTCTCTCTCTCTCTTTTCCTTGGCAACAATTGAATTGCCAGGGAATATGATTCACGTCATTTTGTATAAAAGATAATGATTGAGTTTATGTTTACTAATTAAGTATATAAATATTATATGTGTTATTTTAAATAAGAGCCTCTTTTCTCAAAGAATAAAATCCCGTATTTGATTCACTTTCTTTGATCGAGTTCAATATTGTTAGCATATTGCTTTTACTCCGTATAATACATCACTCCTCCGATGGAGAATAAGCGTGCAATATTGTTACAATTGCCGTGTTTACACAGTGACTCGGCTCGGAGGTTGAATCCTCAAGCAAGGTTGAACCCTACGAAGATCGCAACTGTGATCGTGTTTATACGGAAAAGAGGCGAGTTCAACACGGCCCGCGGATCACAATGACGTCACAATGCGGGGAATTTGCCGCTCAGAAAAATTAATATGTCCGTAGGTCATTACCCTACATCAGCTTCAGCATCAGCAAGGCTCGTATTTAGTTACTAATGAGCAAAAGTAGAATTTCACGACCCCCAAAAGAGTAATTTTACTTGGGAAGACCGATCGTAAGCAGGGGCAAAGGACAAGAAGAGCAGAGTAATGACCTACCTAACTAGCTAGCTGGGTTTGACACGGCTCGCGAAACACAGTCATCCCGTTAACATGACATAAAATTGCCGTGTTGAGCACGGCTCGCGGGTTAAAACCTGCAATTCTGGCGGATCAAAAAATGGCGGGTTCGACGCGGCTCGCGGATCACAGTGATCCCGTTTACATGACATAAAGCTGCCCCGTTGAGCACGGCTCGCGCACGTGTTGAACCCCCGAGCCGAGTCACTGTAGCCGAAGCACAGTATATATTGCACGCTGAGCGAGATATTTAATAACGGGCGCGCGCATGATCAACCCAGGTCGAAAATCCCATAGAGGCCAATAGAGACCATTAGAAAAATTATATTGGTCTCTTATGGTTTGTGTTGAAGTCTATCTGTTTCTGTTGGACCCATATAATTGAATCCCATAGAGACCATTCTAACCATCAGAAACCAATAGAAACCAATAGAAACCAATATGACCAACAGGACCGATAGGACCAATAGAAAATAATAGAAACCAATAGGTCTAATAGAAACCAATACAAACCAACAGATGTATCTCATGCATATTCATGAATACCTTCTTTACACGTTTTCACAGAAAAATACATTCATCATGATTTGTTAAGCAAATTATAACAATGCACATCAATTTTTGTATTAGTATTTTCCTTTGGCAATTATTGACCAATAGATTATTTGTTTGATCATGATACAATTACATTCAAGTTTTAGCAATAGATATATTGATTATATGATTACTAACCAAGAAACAACATGTTTATTTATTATATAAATGTGTACGAGCCTGTAAGTATCAATAGAATGTCAATGTTAAATTCACTTCAAATGATGTGATGGAGTCAATGCAAGAGGTTAAAATATACTTATTTTATTGGTGCCAGAACAGTTGCCAACATTGATTATGAATTATCAGTTTATCACTGGTTCTTCTACCCGGTTCGAGTTACCAAAGAAGACAATGGGCTATTGGTTTCTAATCGTTTGAATATGGGACCGACCATTAGATACCAATAGAAAATATCTAATGAACCAACAGAAACCCACAGACTCGGATTTCTATTGGTCTAATAGAGATCTTAGGCCCGAATTCACAAAGGAGGTTTAAATTTAACCTACGGTTTAAACCTCGCTCGTACTCACAAATCGAGGTTTAATAACCTATGGTCTAAATTTAACCCACTGTTTAAACCATGGGTTAAACCGTCGGATTAATCTAAACCTCCTTCGTGAATTGCAAAATTATAACACATGGTCTAAGCTGGCCGGTATGACGTCATATGACGCGTTAAACCATGGGTTAAAATTTAAACCTCTTGTGTGAATTCGGGCCATTGGGTTTAGGTGGGTCCATTACAAATTTTCTATGGGTTTCTATTCCTTATTGAAACCATTAGAAACCATAAGTCAAATGGTTTCTAGTAGTCCATTAGTCTATATTCGTCCAATAGAAGCTTTCCGGTGGTACAATCAAGTTTTCTGGTGGTCCAACAGAAGTTTTCTGTTGGTCACATCAGCATTTTTCTGTTGTTGGGTGTTGGTCCAATAGATATTTTCTATTGGTTTATGTGGGTCCGATACTTCACTTTCCCTATTGAAACCAATAGACACCAATAGCTCTAATAGTCAGGTGGCTTAGTGAAATTATCGTTACTTCCCGGATAAAAGCACCATTTTTGGTACAGGGCTTCCTTAGGACCTTCTTAACGATATGAGGCTAGGAGCCCCCGGCAAAAATGTCAATTTAAGGGTGTGGGGGCGGGGGCGTCTTTTTGGAGCCCCCAATTGATTTTATAACATTGATTTGTTGTTGTACAAATCCCAATTTTGGTACAGGGCTTCCTTAGGACCTACTGAACGATATTAGGGTAGGAGCCCCCGGCAAGAATATCATATAAGGGTGTGGGGCGGGGCATCGACTCGTAGCCCCAAAATAATTTAGAAGGTAATATAACATTTATTTGTTGTTGTACAAATGCCATTTTTTGTACAGGGCTTCCTTATGACCTACTGAACGATATTAGGGTAGGAACCCCCGGCAAGAATATCATATAAGGGTGTGAGGCAGGGGCGTCGCCTCGTAGCCCCCAAATAATTAAGAAGGTAATATAACATTTATTTGGTGTTGTACAAATGCCATTTTTGGTACAGGGCTTCATTAGGACCTACTGAACGATATTAGGGTAGGAGCCCCCGGCAAGAATATCATATAAGGGTGTGGGACAGGGGCGTCGCCTCGTAGTCCACAACTAATTTGTAAGGTAATGTAACATTGAGTTTTTGTTGTACAAACGCCATGGGGCCCCCAATCACACATATATGAATATTTATGCCGGGGGCTCCTACCCTACCACCATTCAGCAGGTCCTAATAAGGCCCTGTACCAAAAATGGCGTTGTACTGGGTGAAAAAATGTTAATCAAGCAAAAAATGGCAGCTTATTTACAACCAAAAACTCTAAATTGGGGGGCCTACAAACTACACCCTCAATACGGGGTTGGCTCCCGTTACCTGCTTGCTAGACCCATCTCCCGACAGGATGTTTTGTTTTGTTAAGGGTTCTCTAGATATTGAGAATCGCATATCATAATCATTTTGTACTCAGATAAATCAGAACTTATTATCCTATATCGGATTATCCTAAACATTCATTAAAAAAAAATCCTGCTTTTACACAATCATGCAATTCAATCTCCAAGAAGAATTTAAACTTCGCTATCACAGTGTTTGCTTATTTCGACATGAGGAGCATCGTTGCTGATTGCTTGCTTTCGTTTAGGTCATGTGTACATACTGCCTGCAAACGCTAAGTGCTTACACATGCAAAATTAATTCATAATCTCGATGGGGCTTGTACTTTCAACCTTTGAATATAAAGAGACGCGGCATGTGTGGGTTTTTTTTATTACTCATGTGGGAGGGGAGGGTGAGGGAATATGGAGGGGGTAATTAGATAAGGAAGCCGGTGTTTGATCCTGGGTATCTCAAGACCTACCTTTTTCCAAATCCCATATGCTGGTTTAGATTTGTTAGCTTTAAAACATCAACATATAATAACATACAAATATTCACAAAACAGTGAGTGCCAGATGTTTACCTCTGCTTTTGTGACGTACTTCCGGTAGTTTGTGTTGCATTTCTGTCCAAATGATGTCTTCTGCTAAACCGAGCTCGCCAGTTGCTGTTAACACTTCCAGATCTTTTCGAGTCGGACACTATACCAATGGGGTTGAAGATATATCTATTTGATGTTAAATTGCCCGTTCAAAGAAAATCACAAATGTGGCAAATAACGTATCACTAGAAACTGATATTAAAGCTAAAAGATGGCCATCGTACACGTTTTAGGTCAACTACATATCGGCTACATATCAAACAAGGATATGAAACCGATTCTGATAACTTCATTCTTTTGTTTGTAAATGCACAGGAAAGGGGTTAATGAACAATCAAAGAAACCACACTTTCATATTGACCCCGGCCCCTGGAATGATAGCATGGACGGCATCTGTTTCATCTTTAAACACCGAACATACCACGGTGTATGAAGCTGTAAATACAATGGCGTATTTTTATTATTATTATTATTATTATTATTATTATTATTATTATTATTACGTATTCGGCAAAAACAAAGAAAATCATTGAATACAAAACAAGAGTACATTTGGAAAAGAGTCACATGGATGCCAGGAAAAGAAAAAAAACATTTAACTAAATAACTGTAACCCGAAGGTCGTCTTCTCCAATCCATGTGACTTTACAGAAGTGGTAACAATAAAATGGTGAGGTATACAAAATTTTGAATCACTGTGTAATCAACAATAACAATCATTGACAAGATCAAATTAAATTTAAATCAAAAAAAAATTAACCCCCACCCCCCCCCCCACAAAAAAGAGGAAAAATACCGCTTTGTGTACATGTAGCACCAGGAGAACAAAAAGTGAATACATGCACTCGAATCCGACATTTAACCTGGAGTTTTACCTGAAGATGGCGCTGTGCAGCTGGGTATAATAACAAAAAAAACCAAAAAAAAAAAATCGAGAATGAGACATGTCATCATAATTAACTAATTTACTTTAACTCATCTGTACACTGAGAACACTGAGTAAGAAATGATAATAACACAACATCAATTTTCAAATCAGTAGTGAAAGTATTCCAGACACGGTGAAATGTGTGGATGGCAGAGCTATTGAGTCTTTGAGTGCGAGTTTTCAGATGTTTGAATCGAACAGTGTCAGAATATCTTTGGTTTAGCGCAGATGGCATTTTAAACAGCTTCACATTTTATAAGGCCAAACAAGACTTTGAGAACAAAGCTAATCAGAAGCTAATGTCGCCTGGAAAAAAGGGTGTAGCACTATAAAGTTTGGAGGCGTACAGAATACTAAATTTCCTGTCTTCTCTGTTTGAGAATAATTCTTGTAGCTCGTCTTTGTATCTTTTCAATTTTGTTCAATATGTCCTGTACTGTGTATAAACCAGGCCGGTTGGCCATATTCAATAATGGGAAGAACAAGGCTTTTGTACAAACATAGCAGAGAGTCACTTGACAGATTTTTTGCTACACTGACGGATGATGAAACCTAACATTCGGTTAGCCTTTGATACTACATAATCAACATGATTTGACCAGGTCATTTTATTATTCGGAACAA
The DNA here is from genome assembly GCA_037976565.1 of Mesocentrotus franciscanus. Classification (NCBI taxonomy): domain Eukaryota; kingdom Metazoa; phylum Echinodermata; class Echinoidea; order Camarodonta; family Strongylocentrotidae; genus Mesocentrotus; species Mesocentrotus franciscanus. The sequence continues at coordinate 6,290,652 of CP137667.1, read as the reverse complement.
TGCCAAGGTATTTATATTGTGTAACAACTTCAAATGCATAATCATTAATATGGTAATGGGTAATGCATATCACTTTACACTTTTTTCGAATAAGGTTGGAAATTATTAAAAAAATAATAGAAAAGATCGGCAAATTTTGCTGTATTTTGCGTCTGTTTCGAAAACTTTGAACTTATTATCTGGAACTGTTCATATAAAGAGAAGATGGTATTAAAATTGTAAATACTCTGCCTTTCAAATAATGCAATTATCTTATATTCGATAGATCGACTTAAAAATATACCTTGTACCTTGTATTCGTCCCTTCCGAAAGGTCCGCTAGGAACTATAACTGGAAGTATAAATTGGCGTGACGACACGGCGCGCATGACGACACGGCACTAGTATCCTTTGGCAAGATATCAACCTGCACTTGCTACTCTCCACCCAGGTGTTAAATGGGTACCCGGTAGGATACGACCGTCATTGTTGGTAAAAAGAGTTTTTTAGCGTCAAGTAACGCCTGGCTTGAATGCTCCCCAGGGAATGGAGATTGTGCACACACTGTTTGCGGGCAAGCACTGAATCCAATGGCCGGGGTAATATATCTGTAAAGCGCTTAGAGGGTTTGATCTAAGCGCTATAACAGCGCAATATTATTATTATTATACATTTGTGTAATTCAGGGGTTGAGCTATTTGGTTTAATTTGTGGGTTGCAGATTTGTAGAGTGTGCTAGATTTGATGTCCACGTTTGGTTGGGGTAGGTCGTTCCAGAGTTTTACAACTTCAGGGAAGAAGGATTCTGCAAATGGTGTTGGTGAGCACTGAAAGCAGGTTAACTGTATATCATGTGACCGCCTACTTCTTGAGCCTTTCCTCTGGAGATAATATTCTAGTGGGATATCCAGTTCTGTATTTAGCATTTTGTTGAGTGTAGTTAGCCTTTGCGTTAGGCGTCTTCTCTCTTCGTTGTCCCATTTCAGTGTTGTCAGCATTTTAGTTACACTGGACCGGGAAGTGAAGTCACCCAAGGCGAACCTTGCTACCTTTCGCTGGACTTTTTGCAGCAGATCCCTGTTTTCTTGGTTAAGACTTTACTCTGTCGCAAACGTAGCGATTTTGTGCTCTCATATATAAGAGCAGGAATTTGTGGCGACAAACTCCTACTAGAAACTATATAGTAGCGACATTTACAAAAGCGAGTTAGATCGCTACGGCTACTGCGCTCTCCTATATAAGAGCGAAATCCAAATAGCGAGTTAGATCGCTACAGTTGGCGCTCTCCTACTACAGTCAAACCTGCTTTAGTGACCACCTGTCTACAAAGACCACCTGTCTACAAAGACCACATTTGTTGTATCCCTTGAAAATGGTTTCTCATAGAAACATGTACTAAAGGAACCTGTCTACAAAGACCACCTGTCTACAAAGACCACTTTTTGTGTTTCCCTTGGGCGGTCGCTATAGACAGGTTTGACTGTAGTACATACTCTTACTAATATCTATATAGTAGCGATTTCTGTAGTAGCGAGATAGATCGCTATAGTTTACGCTCTCCTACTAGTAGTGGTAGAATTCAAATAGCGAGTTAGATCGCTACGGCTACTGCGCTCTGCTATATAAGAGCGAAATCCAAATAGCGAGTTAGATCGCTAAAGTTGGCGCTCTCCTACTAGTAGTGGTAGAATTCAAATAGCGAGTTAGATCGCTACGGCTACTGCGCTCTCCTATATAAGAGCGAAATCCAAATAGTGAGTTAGATCGCTAAAGTTGGCGCTCTCCTACTAGTAGTGGTAGAATTCAAATAGCGAGTTAGATCCCTACGGCTACTGCGCTCTCCTATATAAGAGCGAAATCCAAATAGCGAGTTAGATCGCTAAAGTTGGCGCTCTCCTACTAGTAGTGGTAGAATTCAAATAGCGAGTTAGATCGCTACGGCTACTGCGCTCTGCTATATAAGAGCGAAATCCAAATAGCGAGTTAGATCGCTAAAGTTGGCGCTCTCCTACTAGTAGTGGTAGAATTCAAATAGCGAGTTAGATCGCTACGGCTACTGCGCTCTCCTATATAAGAGCGAAATCCAAATAGCGAGTTAGATCGCTAAAGTTGGCGCTCTCCTACTAGAAGTAGTAGAATTCAAATAGCGAGTTAGATCGCTACGGCTACTGCGCTCTGCTATATAAGAGCGAAATCCAAATAGTGAGTTAGATCGCTAAAGTTGGCGCTCTCCTACTAGTAGTGGTAGAATTCAATTAGCGAGTTAGATCGCTACGGATACTGCGCTCTCCTGTATAAGAGCGAAATCTAAATAGCGAGTTAGATCGCTAAAGTTGGCGCTCTCCTACTAGAAGTAGTAGAATTCAAATAGCGAGTTAGATCGCTACGGCTACTGCGCTCTGCTATATAAGAGCGAAATCCAAATAGTGAGTTAGATCGCTAAAGTTGGCGCTCTCCTACTAGTAGTGGTAGAATTCAATTAGCGAGTTAGATCCCTACGGCTACTGCGCTCTCCTATATAAGAGCGAAATCTAAATAGCGAGTTAGATCGCTACAGTTGGCGCTCTCCTATACTAGTACATACTCTTACTAATATCTATATAGTAGCGATTTCTGTAATAGCGAGTTAGATCGCTACACTTGGTGCTCTCCTATTAAGTAGTAGTAGAATTCAAATAGCGATTTAGATCGCTATACGGCTGATGCGCTCTTCTATATAAGAGCGAAATCCAAATAGCGAGTTAGATCGCTACGGCTGTTTGCCACTACTACAAAGAGGCTGTTCACACCGGCAGTGATAGCGCGGTCTAGCGCGCGCTAGACCGCGCTATCTCTGCGGTGTGGAAGGTACAACGTCGTTTCGGTCCGCCCAACAGCGAGCCACGGCGAGCCAAAACGGCGTGCCACTGGACCACCTCTTGGGGGTGGTCCACGAGAGATAGCGCTGTCTAGCGCGCGCTAGACCGCGCTATCTCTGCCGGTGTGAACCCGAGCTACGATAGCACGCCAGAAGTCATCGTTCTACACGCGGGGAATTTTATTCTCATTCTATTTTGTGCGATCTGAATCTGAATCGGTACAACTCAACACTCCTAATTCGTAATAGCGCGCGAAATCTTTGACCGCTCTGACCTCATGACGTCACGCGTCATGGCAACGGGACCTCTCAAAAAAGGGGGTGCTACGATAGACCGCGCTATCTCACTGCGGTGTGAATCCGGCGAATGCCAATGGGCGGACCGTGGGTCGCGCTACGATAGCGCGATCCACGGTCCGCCCACGGTCCCCCCTTGCGGTGTGAACAGCCTCTAGGAGAGCGCCAACTGTAGCGATCTAACTCGCTATTTGAATTCTACCACTACTAATAGGAGAGCGCCAGTTGTAGCGATCTAACTCGCTATTTGAATTTCGCTTTTATATAGAAGAGCGCAGCAGCCGCAGCGATCTAACTGGCTATTTGAATTCTACCACTCATAATTATGAGAGCGCCAACTGTAGCGATCTAACTCGCTATTTGAATTTTCCACTATAATTAGAAGGAGAATGACCCAGCTGTAGCGATTTAACTCGCTATTTGAATTTCGCTCTTATATAGGAGAGCGCAGCAGCCGTAGCGATCTAACTCGCTATAACAGAAATCGCTACTATAGGTATTGACACTTGACATGCGTGCAAATTTTCGTGGCGATCGGCCGTTTCACGGCCGAGATCTTAGGGGGGCATAATGCCCCCAAGCTGTATTAAGACCTCAAATAGCCCGGCCTCTTTAGGGTTAAGAAGGACTTGATCCACGCAAAGGTTTCACCTCGTATACTGTAGAAACTTAACTTCTGAAGATGCGTCAGTTTGGAACTACATCAAATGCTTTGCTGAAGTCCAGTATAGCCATATCTGTAGTTTGGTACTTGTTATGATTTGAAGATAGGTCATGGAATGTAGCTATCAGCTGAGTCTCACAGGATCTTGATTTCCTGAAGGCGTTCTGTGCGTCGACCGGGATACTTCTTTGGGTCACATGTTTCATGATATAACTAGCTAGTATAATTATGTTCTAGAACTTTACAGCAGACATATGTAAGTGAACTCGGTCGGTAGTTACTTGGATCAGACTTGGAGCCTTTTTTGAAGATGGGTGATTTGGTAGCTTCTTCTGGCACTTCACTGCCCTTCATGCTCTCGTGCTTTCTCGTGCTATTTCTATTATATTTGTCGTTTCATTGTATATTTTTTGTAATATACGTATTCATTGTATTATGTTTCGCATGATAAATAAAAAAATCATAAAAAAGTACAGGTCCTATTTATCTGGCTGCTAACTTCAATGCAGCATTGGGAATATTGTCTGGTCCAGCTGCCTTGTTGGTTTGGAGATTATGTATGAGTTTCTCCACTCCCTGTACTGTGATATTCACATTAAAAATGCGTTGATGGGGACTATTTGGCAATGTTGGCAACATCGGGTCTTCTTGGGTGAATACACTCTTGAATTGTTGTGGTAACACTTGGGTCTTTGAGTTGTTGTCAACTACAGTTACGTTTTTAACCTTAAGTGTGTGGATACCAAAATTTTCTCTCTTGCGGGATTCGACGTACTTCCAGAATTGCCTTACATCATGGGATATAGAAAGCTCTGATATGTACTTCCTCCTTGCTTTACGTAGTTCCCCGTCTACTTTTTTCCGGACAGTCTTGAACTTGTCCCAGTACTCTGAGTTAGTACTGTTTTGTCTTGCTTTGATGTAGTAGCGTTTCTTTCTTCTACAAAGCCGTTTGTGTTTCTGGGAAAACCATGGTGGTTGAAACTTTTTCCCTATCCATTTGCTGGAAAATGTTTGTTGTTTAGGGCAGTGATGGTGTTCTTGAAGAGACACCAGTTCTCGTTAATTTAATTCTCTTCAGGCTTGCTGTTAATGAATTCTGTGGCAGATGTTCGGATGTCATCTTTGAAGGCTGCTTCATCCACTTTACTCCACTGGTACACTAGCTGTTCTTGGAGTCCTTGCCAAGATGGAGGGTGTGGCTTCGATTACCATCATAACTATGCAATGGTCTGCCAGAGGTGTAAGTGGATAGACATTAATAACATGTGCAGGATGAGTTGTAAAGCAGAGGTCAACAGTGTTCTCGGTTACACTACTATCCTGCCTGGTTATGAAGTTGATCTGTTACTCCAAGCTATGGTGGTCCATTAAAGTCACGATCTGCTCTTGGAGGCGGTCTTTAGGATTGGTGTTGCTTTCAGACCAAGTCATATTTTGGATGTTGAAGTCACCACCCAGGATGATGTAGGGTGTTATGATCTCCTGCTTGATCTTCTGTAAAGTAAGGTCTCGCCTCAGGCGCGGATCTCACGAATTGGGCAACAACAACAAAAGTGCTCTTACCCCCCCCCCCCCACACGCTTATTCACCGGCTGGCTGAGTCGCCGCTAATTATTTTATCACGGATTGCCCCCTTCTTGCCGCAGGCTGGATCCGCCCCTGTCTAGCCTAGAGAGGTCGTCCATTGCGGATGGTGGCATGTAGTAGCAACCGATGAACCACTTCTGAGTTCCAGATATTTCGCACCATACCTGTTCGCTGCTGTCCTGTGTGAGATCTGGTGTCTCGATTATTGGTCGGTGGTTTATAACTGCTATGAATACTCCACCTCCTTCCCTTTCGTCCCTGTCTTTCCGTTCAACATTATATTGATTTGGAAAGATCTCAGAAGATAATATACTTTCATTAATAATAATAATAATAATTCTACATTTATATTGCGCACAACTCTGCCGACAAATTGGCACCCTGGCGCACAGATGAACACATTACAAGAATATGGTCATTAATCACAATTCAACAGAACTATGATATTACAAAATAAAAAGGCGACAAAAAGTTAACATAACTACAGATATACATGTACTACTAATAACCAAAAGTAATTAAACATATTCTAACTTAAATAATTATCCTAACATTAACAGCACGCCCTATTCATCAATAAGGTCTTCAATTTTAGTTAAAAGGTTCTAATTGATGAGCTCAACTTCAGGTCCAAGGGTATTCCAGGCACGTGTGGCAGCAACGCAAAAAGACCAATCACCCCATGATCTTTTACACCGCGGTACTTTGTACTGGTCACAGTTTCCCGAGCGGAGACGTCTCGAAGGCTTCCTCCATTTTAGCATCTCCATCGTGTAGCTAGGAGCCTGATTTGACTTGATGTTCAATATCATGGATAGTATTTTGTAGTCTAGCCTCTGTCTCACTGGGAGCCAGTGCAATTGTTTGAGTACTGGAGTGATGTGATCTGAGGATTTAGAACCAGTGATGAGGCGTGCTGCCGAGTTCTGAACCTTCTGCAGACGTCTAATTTGCAAGTCTGGTAATCCGTGGAGTGTCCCATTATATAAGTCCAATCTCGAAGTGACAATACTGGTGGCACCCTTATCTCACCCACTGCAATATGAGGAATGCTGACTTTTACCAACTGTTGAGGCGACCCTAAGAAGATGAACTGTGTCTTGTTGTCGTTGATACTTAAGTAGTTATTGTTCATCCACTTCTTAATTTCAGATATGCAGTCCTCAAACCTAGCTATTGCACTGGCGACATCGGTTTGGTTCGGAATACACGATGCATAAAGCTGAATGTCATCAGCGTAGATGTGATACATAATGCTACATCTCGTTATAATGTCACAGATTGGTAGGACATATAACGAGAATAGCTGCGGACCAAGTACCGATCCTGGGGGCACAGAACAATTTAGAAGAACTGGGTCAGATTAAACGTCATTGCCAATTCGAACTGACTGCGAGCGATCCCTGAGATAAGATCGACACCATTCTAATGCAGATCCACTGATGCCAACCTCCTGTAGCCTCTGATGCATGGTGGTATGGTCAACAGTATCAAAAGTCGATTTCAAATCCAATAGGACAAGTCCCGTCAACATACCGCGATCCATTCCCTGCAAAATGTCATTACTGACACGCACAACAGCTGTCTCAACAGAATGATTCCTCCTGTATGCGGATTGAAAGGGATCCAGGAGAGATTGATCAGCTACACATCCAAGTTTGCGTCTACCAGCAGCTCTGTCGATCACCTTCCCAAGGTATTTTAAGTTGGCGATGGGCCTGTAGTTTCCAAGTATTTCTTTGTCTAGATTAGGCTTCTTCAGTAGAGGACGAATGTTTTTTTTGCATGCCTAAGCCCATCAGGAAAAAGCCATGATTCAGTTCCTAGAATTACGTCAGGGCATTTGTCTGTAATGAAGCTTTGAAATTCTGCCACACGTTTCTTAATACTGCGAAAGTTGATGATTGCAATTGACAGTTTACCTAGAATAAGCTTTCTGGCTGCGCTCTTATTCCTGGCTACGTTGGTATCAACATCGACAGAGGGGGTATCTTGTAAGCTTCTCTTATCAATACATGTGTCCAAGAAGAGTGAATCAGATATGTTCATTAAAGAACATAGTGGGCAATACCATAGTTCATCTTGGTTTTGTTAATACCATTCATACGAGGTGTCGGATAAATCTGTGCACGATGTGTGGGCCCATGTATAACATCATTAGCATAGCATTGCTTTATCTTGATTTTTAACAGAACATTTACACATAACGCATGGGTATTTTGGTTTGCGTCCCCGCTTAGGTGGGCCTGGGTTGGATTCAATATCTCCGCTACGAACACTAACAACAGTCTATCTTGATTTTTGGTACCCGTTGTGCCGGATGCAGGTGAGAAAAGTATATTCACTATGTTATGTACATGGATACTAGCCAGCATATTCAGGTAATTTATTCTAGCAATACATTTTTTGACACTACTAGTAATAGCAGGTGTAGTCACCAAAGTCGTATTAGGCCTACTATCACTAATAGGCTTACATTTATATCTAAGTTCATCATCATGAAGAAGATCAAGAGAATGTCAATGGTGAAGATATAAAGATAAATTAGAACATTCCTACCGTAGTGGTGGGAGCATCCAGTCAAAAATCCAATTCGAAGGTGACCGAACTCTTTACCTCCGTAGTCTAGGTTGATAATATGGAGAAATGGTGTGAATAATTGCACACGCAGAAGTGACACGCGAGTGTCAAGCTGGCGACAGTGTAATTCAGCAAGGTGGCGTATGGCAATGACGAACAGGCACGGATCCAGGATTTCTAAGGGAGGGGGGCAAATTTGATATTATGCGAGCCAAATATTGGTACGTAATGATGACCAGCAGTAGCGTAATGAGCAAAAACGTTTTTTTTTTTTTTTTTTTTTTTTGGGGGGCAGACCAAAAATCCGCATCACCGCACTCTTACATGCAGGCCCGCTGAACGATTTTCAAAGTGGGTGGGGGAAGGCTTAAGTATTTAGGATCAGGTAGAGCGTAGTGTAAATTGGCGTGGGGTCTAGGGGCGAAACCCGACAGGGGTCAAGGGGCGGAGCCCCCGGAAGCTCAAGGGGTATGGGCATTTAATTACGGTCAGATGAGCATATCTTGATACCTTATTCATGACACTGGCAGGTCACTAATTGGCATGGGGTCCAGGGGAATGAGCCCTCTGAAACTCAGGGATTTGAGGCATTTTATAACGGTCAGATAAGCATCCAGGGGCCCGCCTTAGGCCCCCTGGTGGGGTCGAGGGGACGGTGCCCCCGGAACTTCAGGGGTTTTAGGCGTTTAATTACGGTCAGATGAACATTATTGTTGATACCTTATTTGTGACACTGGCAGGACACTAATTGGCATGGGGTCCAGGGGGCGAAGCCCCCAGAAGATCAAGGATTTTAGGCATTAAATTACCGTCAGAAAGCATCCTGGGGGCGCCTTACGGTCATTGGTTGAGTCCAGGGGGCATAGCCCCCTGAAGCTCAGGGGTTTGAGGCATTTAATCACGGTCAGATGAGCATATTTTGATACCTCATTATTTTGTGATACTGGCAGGTCACCGTTCTTCCTTTCTTTCTCTCTTTCTTTCTATTTCTCTTTAATATACTTTTTCAAAAAAAGAGGGGGAGGGGAGCTCGAGGCCCCCGAGCCCTGACATAAATAAGCTTATTTCTTGCCTGACTATAAATTTAGCAATTTTTCATTTTCCAACAAACGCATATAATTTACTAAAAGTTGAGGAAAGATCTAGGAAATTATGTAATTTCTTCAACATTTGTAAATCACCGGTATCGAATTCGAAATAAACCACGTTAGATTTTTTTATTTTTTTTAAATTTATTTATTTATTTATTTTTTGTTTTTGTTTGTTTGTGGGGGCACTTCCCCAAGTCCCCTCCCCCAACAAAATTCAGTACGCCAGTGGGCCCCCCCCCCCACTCCGATTTAACGGGGGGATGCAAGGGCCTTTTGCCTCCCCCAGATCCACAACTTGTTAGCAGGAAAATTGCAACTGATATCCCCTTCTTTTCTTTTCTTCATCCTCTTTTTCTCCTTCCCTTTATCTCCTCTTTTTCTTTTTGTCTTTCCCTTTCCTTCCTTCTCTCTTATTGTTTTGATGGGGGGGGGGGGCGATGCAACAGCCTGGGAGGCAAGGCCCTTTCGGTCCCCTACCGATGTCCTTCTTTTTTCTTTTCTTCTTCTTCTTCTTTCTTTCCCTTTCTTTCCTCTTTCCCTTCTTTTCCTTCTCTCTCTCCATTTTTTTTTTTTTTGGGGGGCAAGGCCCGCTCGGCCCCTCCGGATCCGCGCCTGATGACGAATGGGTATGTACAATTCAAATCGATCATAAAGATATCAACAAATTGCAAGTTTTTAAACAAAAAATCCAAACAAAACTTGGTTTCACAGGTTCACATATGTTAAGAATAACACGATTTTAATAAAATCAAATGAAAAGGTGCAAGTAAAAAGTGAATCAAAAAGGATAAAAATCTGTCGATTGCGAGCGATTATTTAAACAAGTCTACTCTAGTCGAGCGCCATCTCCATATTATGTATTAATAAGTAAGTTTTTTTTAATAAGTAAAAATAAAATGTTATATGACATTTCCTAGTATTTTAAACTTTTTTCGCGAACTTCGGTCACCTCAAAATACTTACTACCGGATAGTTAACGTTATTTCTTCTTCTCGTGTGTGACCATAATTCATGTGTGACCTTAATTCGCGGACAATTCGTTATCTCTCGAAATCGGTAATATTTCGAAGGTCTGATACCCCAATGGAAAGAGAATCTAAATTACCCAGAAACAACTTTTTCCTTTAGAAATTTGGTTTGAAATAATGAAAATATCGACAAAAGATCGGCCAATTTTCCTGTCTTTTGCGTGTGATTCGAAAAAATTGAACTGGGAATCTTCATATCGATAGGTGATACTATTATACTATTTTTCTAGTTCGGAGTTTAAATATTCGTCGAAAATGTTGTTGTATTTCTCCGCTATGATGGGGTGATCAAAGTATTTATCAAAAAATTAGAAATTTTATATTCTTGAAAAAATAATTAGCGGCGAATCAGCCAGCTGGCGAATAGGCATGGGGGGCTAAGCACTAATTTTTGGTTGGCTCAACGGGGGAAGTGAACAGTTCTTTTTTTCCCTCAACATCCATCCCCTTGAGCCCCCCAAAAAAATGTTTTACTTGTTTTTCTTTTTTTTTGCAAGGGGTGTTTGAACACCCAAGACACCCCCTTCGATACGCCAATGATGTCATGTAATAAAAATGAAATGGACAATGCAGGATATCTTCATTGACCGAGCTCCCATAACACAGTTATATAGAGAACGTGCAACCATCGAACTATGCATGACAGAAACTACAAAAGCACTAATTGTTATAATAAGTAGGAAAGTACTAGTCGAAGATATACAAAGACTAAATTACAATAATTATACAAACAGACATGGCGTCGTTGATGAAGTAATAACTGATATAATGAGTAAACATATGAAGAAATACTGAAAACAAATAAATGTCAGTTATGGAATTATTTTCGAATTGCTTAGATACACGCTGTTATAACAAAAAAATAATTATTGCGCATTGCCAATGCGCATGTGTTGCCATGAGTGATGCAATGATCAATCATGATACACTTGAACTTAACAAAAGTCATATGTGATAACAATGAATACGAAACAAAATGATTAGTTTGAATACGCTTATAGAAAATAACAAAGTTACCTACAAAATAATATATAACAAAATTACATGTTCTGTTCAAAGTGCATGTTAAAATTGTTTTGCAACAATTTAATGTATATACAATTATTATACGGGTAATTTTGAAACGAAATGAAAAAGAAATAAATCCAGGTATAGCTATAGTACTTGAAATAGCGAAGGTTATGAATGTGATTGAGAGGAATATCACATGCCCAAACGGAAGAAATTCCCACACCAGTCGATCCATCTTCGGCTAGAAATAATCATTTAACCAAAATAAATTTAAATTCTACCTTTCTCTAAGAGTGCTCTATTACTTCATCCATTTATACTTTGTATTACTTGTTTTAAGCAGTTAAGCAAATGAATGTAATGTAAAATATCGTATCTTATTATGGAATCTGCACGGGATATCATTTCAATTTTTAAAAAAATGTATGTATGTGAAAGTGGCAAATATAACTACCGGTAGATTAGTTTCTACAAAAGTAAATATGATCAGAATACCAGCTACCTCTATTCCTATTCTACCCCTTCTATTCATGATCTTAGTCGGAAGATTGTGATTAAAGAAATAGTTGTGATACAATGGTACATGTAGTAATGAAAATTGGATATTGAGCTATTTCAAGATTGACACATTAGGTCAGTTACGCCGAACTTAGGAAATGTTTGTTACAAGGTACTTTTTCCTGAAAAATCAATAGGAAAAGGATTGGTAGATTTAGTACAATTTCTACTGTGAAAATGTTAAATTATATTCCAAATTTCGGGTCCCTTAAAAGGGTTTTGAAATTACTATTTATGGGGGTTGTAGCCAAAAAAAGCTTGTGAATACTTATCATGGAAACCTACTGATACAATTTTCATAGTTTGTTTTGTAAGTTCAGTTGGAGTGATCTTCGTGATAAAATGAAGACAGAATATTGTACATGAATTTGTCGTCTCCCACTAATTCATATTGCATTAGATTATTTCAATATGGCAGAGATACTGTACGGAAAAGCACTTAAACATGAAAACTTGAATTGAATTATACTGTTTTCAATTTCACACTATAATTGGTTTATACGAATATAACATCTAGGTTGAAAAAAAATCCGTATTAAGACAGGGTTGGTCTCCATTCTTCTACTAGATCCCCGTATCCTTGAAGATCAGGAAGAGTGAATGCCTCAAGATGATATTCTATTTTCAGTATCGGGCACATCTGAGAAGAAAGGAACAAATGAATATAAAGTAAAATATATATTTCTTTCAAAATAGAAGTTGTCTTAGCCCTAATAAGGCCGGGGGAGGGCATTATGAACCCCCCTCCCCTCCGCGATTTTTCTGATTGTTCTGGAACGCATACAGATGGCGCCCCGCCGCTCGCTAAATTTTTGCTTCCGAGTCTTGCGCATCTTTTAAAACAATTTTTCTGATAATCGGACATACAGTTACAAAGTCACGTGACCTTTTGTCTTTGCATGTCAGCCCGAAAATTGCGCATTTTCGTGATTTGTGTACAAAACACATGGAAATGTCATTTTTCCTAAACAGAGATAAAACATTGGTTATTGGGTCTTGTTTAAAGTTTAGGTGTTTGTTTTGGTAGTCAAAATAGTTGAATTGTAGTTAGAAATGAAATAAAACAACAAAAACAATAAAATACATAAGTTAAAAAACAATGAAATACATAAGAAATTATCAAAACAAGAGATAACCTAAGGAATAACCTAGCTCTTCCAAATTTTTGTTGGTCGTATTATTGTTTCAAATGGTCTGACGAATACATGTAGTGAAAAAGAATGCTTAAATATAAAGAATATATGATTTATGGGTAAAAAGGTGAATTGTATGACCTTATTTGCATAAATTACCATAAGTATGCAAATGAGTGAATTAAAAAACAAATTACCATAGTATTCTATACACTTCACTTGACATGCGTGCAAATTTTCGCGGCGATCGGCCGTTTCACGGCCGAGATCTTAGAGGGGGCGGGCGTAATGCCCCCGGCCGTCTTATGACCTCAGATAGCCCGGCCTTTTCAGGGTTAAAGAAAAAAAAAGGTTTCAAAATGAGCGTTTTTAAATTATTTTAAAAAAACATTTGAAAGACAGATCGCTCGATAATGACATCCTATTGGTTGCCTCAAGTAATGGGACATTAAATTTGGTTATCAGCTGGTTTATAATGCGACAGTGGTCATGTACTTACAAAAAGGAAGAATAGTTAAAGCATTAATCCCTTGCCATTGATTCCCTTTAAATTCCAAAATAACTATCTAGCTGGATATAGCCAGCAAAGGAAAGGTGGTGTTTCCCTGATGAAAGATAATGCTCTCTGCGTTCTTGTTCCACTGCATAAGCTAAATAGAAACTTGTTTCTGCTATATATGTGTAAGAACACATCTTCCTAAAAACTTGTAAACTGCTTGGTTAATCTAAAACTCGATAATTCTACAAATATGACCACCAAATTTGTTTACTTCTTAAATAACCACTATCAATAGTAACTGACCTATCGTACCTCATAGATAAAAACGGACAATTTGTTAAAAAAATATTTATTCAAATCATCAATAATTAGTCTGCTGATTCGAAATCAACGTTCACATCTATATATTGTGAAATCGGTATTCACGTAAAATTAAGATTTCATATCATTCATTAATGACAATTCATGACCGAAAAAATAACACCAACTCAATGGCATATAGCACGTACGTGTAAAATACATAATGGCAGAATTAGCAATCTTCACCTTAAATCGGAATTTGACCACAAGTAGGGATAGACGAGATATACTAGTATTCAAAACACTACGGCAAATCATACTTTTATGAATCAAATTCAATTGTTTTTCTTTAAATGGCACTATACTGACGTTAACGCATTCAAATAGCAAACCCTATACATGAAATCGTATCTCCAAGTCATACCCTATCAGAACATGAAAAAAGTTGGGGGTAACCAGTTATTCTAAAGAGTTATAGCGGACTCAAAATAGGTACTATTTTGATCATTTTTCTAATTATTGCAAAAGCACACGTGCGTGCATCAACTTAAGGTTAAATGAATGTCTTTGATCTAAATTTAGGTCAATAATGGATAACACTGATTACAAATTGATAAGAATAGTATTAGCAAGTGAGAGAAAAAAAGAGTTAATACATTCAGTACGAACGGCAGAAACGAACGCAGAAACGTGTGCCGCATGCACATGCATGCATGTGTTTTGCACATGCGTCCGCACGTGCAAAATGTTGAAATGTTAAAAAAGGTCTGAAACGTGTATTAAATTGGTCCAATAACCATTTCGACAAATCTTAAATTTTGTCGAACGCGTCCACCATGACGTGCGCACCCGAATAGCGCTGCTTCGCCATAACGTCACGAAACGAAAAACCTATTTATTATTTGTTTTATAAAAATGATCTACTATCAAATCTTTGCAAGGCCATAACAAGTCTTCCCGCAACCTTCATACTCGGTTATTATCACCAAAATGAACTCCCCATGCATATGGTAAACATTATTGCACGCACACGTGATCCATTTCGACGCTTTTCGTTGGCTACATTGTTGAACCCATTTCATTATATCAAATATCATTGAGAAATGACAATGTATGACATAAATATGGTCAATAATAGAAATGCACAAAATGGCGCCTAGATGAGGTGACGTATCAGTAATAAAACAAAAATCTCTTCGTTAGGATCTATAATTATGCATATGGAATATTCATGAAAATGTCATTGTCATTAACCATGGCATTCATGAGATATGAAGCGAACAAAATCAATACAGAAAGGGAGGACAAACACAAATTTTGACGATATCAATAGGTGCTCTGCCACGCTCCACGTCAAATCACTTGTTAACAAGGCTATAGGGAATAATAAGCTTTTAAGCTAGAGTGCGCGTTTTCAATTTGAGTGCTGTGTGTGATGTGTGCTTTTTTCAGTAGTAACTTATGCCTGGATTACATTTGGCCTGCGATTAGTCTACGTAGCCCGTATTCTGCCCGTATTATCTTTTCCGTGCGACCGCCGTGTCGAGGCAGGAGGCAGCCGTGATATATTCGTACGGATTCACGGGCTCCGCAGCCTTTACGATTTTGTTTCGTGAGAAGTTATACAAATTTGAAAAATCGTAAGCCCGTAGCCCGTGGGCATGTCGTAGGTGGCATTGCACAATCCCCGCACAGGCATCGCGCGGAGGCCTCGCGCTGAACGTGCAGCAAACGCTCGATTTTTCGGTGAAGATGGGGGCAAAAAAAAAACACTCAAAAACGGCACGGCGGCTATACGGTCACCGCGCCTTCTCCGCGCAATCTATGCACGGAAGCTGCACGTGCTCCGTACGATTTCCGTCCGGAGGCTGCGGAGACTGCACGGCTACTGCACTGAAATTGCACGATTTACGTACAATCTCCAAGCAGCCTCTGTACGGATTTGCCTCGGCTTGCCCCTGAAGGCCAATACAAGAAATGGCACGATGCTCGTAGATAATATAAACACAAACATCGCAGCCCGTAACCTCCTACGATGCCCGAAAAATCGCACGAAAAATCGTATACCAATATATCGTACGGCAAATGTAATCCAGGCATTAGTCAAGGGACTATACATACATGTGAAGTGTATGTTGCACGAGTTAGTAGATTGATTGTTTTTTCTTCGACAAGCTTCCAACATATACAATAATAACAGATCAAAAATAAGTCAGCTTGAACAGGATAACCCACGAAAGCTCGAGAGCTTATTTCCAGTGGGGTCCCCTGCAGACATGTACACAATTAATAAGTTAGAATAGTAATATTTACAGACAGATAAGAACAATAAAAAGAATTACTTATTAGAGATAATAATAATAACAACATTAAACTGATGATAGAAATGATAATAAGTACAAGAAGAAAAAGGAGAAGGAGAAGAAGAAAAAGAGGAGGAGGAGGAAGAAGAGGAAAATAATGATGTATTTGTAGAATTTCTATAACGTACAAAAACATAAGTATATACAAAATGAAAAAGTATGAACCGACAGAAGAATACAAATTTCAATCATATAACATGTCATTCACTTCTCTTCTCTGACTCTCAAGTATTAGGTATTCCTTTAATTTCCTCTTAAAATGAGCATAGTTTTCTATTTCCTTTACATCATTGGGAAGGGAATTCCAATGTTTTATGGCATTGTAATAAAACGAATTTCCAATACTACCTACTCCTTCTGGTAGATTAAATCTGAATCGGCTATTTCTTGTATTCTAATCATGAACGTCAGTAACAAGATCGAAGTTGGATCGAATATAATGATTCGACCTAGTATGATAAGTTTTATGCATGTGATGCAATACGAGTTGTTTTGATCTTTGGTCGACTTCAAGAAAACCAGCTTTAGAAAGTTCGCAGAAGCCAACATGAGTTCTTGGACCAGAACAGTTGATAAATCTCACCATTTCGTTCTGTATAATCTTCAACTTCTTTTGATCTGACTTGTTTATGTTACTATACCATGCAGGGCTAGCATAGTCAAATAAACATTGAATAAGAGCAAAACGTCTTGTACGTCTTGCTTTTAAATCCATACAACTTTGATATCTGTGCAAAAATTTCAGACGAGAATTTGCTTTTTTTTTACAACTGATTCTACTAAAGATGAAAATGAAATTGCGCTAGCCAACTCAATGCCTAAATACTTCACAGACTCTTTTCTCTTGATTACTTGATTATTGTGTGTCACTTTGAATTCAAATGACTTTATAGAACTACTTTTAGAACAACACAAAATGCTTTCTGCTTTTCCCAAGTTTAAAGAAAGCTTATTATCAGTCATCCAATCGACACACGTAGACAGCTGTTCACTGAGCTTTTCCTCAATATATTTAGGATCTGGATTTGAATAGAGTAGTACGCTGTCATCTGCGTACAATAATAGTTGTAAGTCTTTTATACAAATACAAATATCATTTATATAACTTGAAAATAGAATTGGGCCTAAAATGCTTCCCTGAGGAACACCGCATTTTATAGGCATTAGTTTGGAACGAATATCATGAATGGCCACTACTTGGCGTCTAAACTTGCCCTATAAAAACCCATTAGTTGTAACTTCTTCAATATGACGTAATGATTAACTGTATAGGGAAAAACGAATTAAGCACTGGTCAAGGCAGGACCTTTATGCTGGGCGCATGTGAGCGGAGCTAAGCTAAGATGCGCAGCATTGATATTATTTTGGTGCCATCATAGAAACCAGGGCAATCAGGCCAGAAGTAGACTCCTCTACAGCTCCCACTATGTTTTTGAAACCTCAGTCACAGACGAGCTGGACTTTTACCTCTGGTAGACGATCTTTTTACTTTTTTGGTGACTTCTGAGTGGTTTCTGACTTCAGAGTACTCTTTATACGGCCCTCTACGATGGTTGTAACAGCTAATTTCAATTCAATTCAATTTATTTCTACTTTAAAAACAATTTACAAATCAATAACATATACATATGAATAATAGTGGTGGGATCATAAAAAGCACTAATTGGCTGATTAAAAATGACCCCTTAACAAGTATACACATGACGGATTATACATTGTAAAAAAATATCAAAAATTATAACAGAAGAAAAAACATAACAAAAACATCAACAAATTGATAAGGAAGAAAAGATAGGAAACAACAAAATATTCATCATTTATGAGTTCAGTAGGTGTTGTTTAACTAATCACTTGAACCGTTTTACGGTCTTACTATTCTTGAGATTAGTTGGGAGGTTATTCCAAATAATTGGTCCATTGTAAAAAAAAATGAATTTTGAGTTGTTGATATGCGGTTTAACCCTAATAAGGCCGGGGGCCATCATGGCCCCCTCCG
The DNA here is from genome assembly GCA_037976565.1 of Mesocentrotus franciscanus. Lineage (NCBI taxonomy): Eukaryota > Metazoa > Echinodermata > Echinoidea > Camarodonta > Strongylocentrotidae > Mesocentrotus > Mesocentrotus franciscanus. Next base: position 6,272,706 of record CP137667.1, on the reverse strand, counting down.
CGATTTTTCTGATTGTTCGGGAACGCATACGGATGACGCCCCGCCGCTTCATGACTTTATTCTTTCGAGTCTTGCGCATCTTTTAAAACAATTTTTTGAAAATCGGACCTACCGTTACAAAGTCACGTGACCTTTTGTCTTTACATGTCGGCCCGAAAATCGCTCATTTTCGTGATTTGTGTACAAAACATATGGAAATATCATTTTTCCTAAAAGAGATAAAACATTGGTTATTTGGTCTTGTTTAAAGTTTAGGTGTTTGTTTTGGGGTCCAAATAGTTAAATTATAGTTAGAAATGAAATAAAACAACAAAAACAATAAAATACATAAGTTAAAAAAACAATGAAATACATAAGAAATTATCAAAACAAGAGATAACATAAGAAATAACCTAGCTTTCCAAATCTTTTTTTCATATTATTATTCCAAATGGTCTAACAAATATATGTAGTGGAAAAGAAAGCTTAAATATGAAGAATATATGATTTATGGGTAAAAATATGAATTTTTTGACCTTATTTGCATAATTTACCATAAATATGCAAATGAGTAATTTTTTCAAAAATGAAATTGCTGTATTATTCTATACACTTCACTTGACATGCATGCAAATTTTCGCGGCGATCGGCCGTTTCACGGCCGAGATCTTACGGGGGGGCCATAGTGGCCCCCGGCCGTATTAAGAACTCAAATAGCCCGGCCTTATTAGGGTTAAAGGAATGTGGATATTTTGAGCATTTCTAGTACTTTAATTATGAATGGAACAATTCAGAGTAAAATAATCATCATAAATCTTTGGAAAACGTTTATTAGACATATGAAACATGAAAATTGCAGTATTTAAGGTTAATAAATCATGGATAGGTAGGACTTGCATTTTTTGAATAATGGTAGAGTGTGAGACGGATAAGAAGAGTGTGTAATAAGGCGAATCCCACGTTTCTGTAATTTATAAACTCGTTCAATATTTCGTTTAGAAGTGAAAGCCCAAACAATATAACAATAATTTAAATGGGAAGAAATGATGCCCTGATATAAAATTTTCAAAACAGTCTGAGGTAAGAAATTAAATCTGAATAAGACACCAATATTTTTAGATAAAGTATTACAAAGATGATTTATATGGTGGTTCCAAGATAGCTTTTCATCTACAATTATTCCTAAAAATGTTGTACTTAATACCCGAGTTATCTTTTTATTTTAATAGAACAAATTTAAACCCATTGGAATATTGGTTTTAGTTCCAAACATAATATAATTAGTTTCATTACTATTTAATATTAACTCATTGAATTTAATCCACTGCACTGAGTATTTACGAAATGAAATAAAGTTGTAGGATCACTACCTTTACATAATACACTGGTATCGTCTGCAAATAGAATGTAACGCAAATTCTGGGTTGAACATGGCATGTCATTAATATAAATAACAAAAAAAAGGGGCCGAGAATAGATCCCTGAGGAATTCCGCAACCTATTGTTTTAAGTTGGGATTCAGCTCCATTCATAACTGTTAATTGTTTACGATGAGATAAATAACTTGATAAAAGCTCTAGAGGTGTGCTCCTAATACCGTAATATTTCAATTTTTGTAATCAAATGGGATGATATAAGATCAAAGGCCTTAGTTAGATCAATGAATATAGTAACAGCGTATTCCTTATTGTTAATTGCTTTATTTATGCTATTAATTAGATCTAGTATTGCTGTAGTTGTAGTGTGTCCCCGTCTAAGTCCAAATTGGTTGTCAATAAAAATATTATAACTTTCAATAAAACTTATAAGTCTATTATAAATCCATTTTTCTAAAATGTTGGAAAATATCGTTAGGACTGAGATTGGTTTATAATTGTTATTATCTTTACGATCACCTTTTTTTTAAATCGGAGTTACTCTGGCAATTTTCATTCTTAATGGAAAGATGCCATTTGATATACATTTATTAAATCTAATCGGTTCGCTTATTAGATGAATAGCATTTTCACTACTTTTATATTAATATTATCAATCCCTGCATTTGAATTATTTTTCATATTATCAACTATGGTTATTATTTCATGTTTAGTTACAGGCTTGAAAAAACTGAGTGTATATTTGGATGTTTAAGATAATCCAAAAAGCAATTATTAGAAGTTGTGTTAATTGAATCCTGTAAATTCTTACCAATGTTAACAAAAAAATTATTAAAAGAATTAGCCATATCTTCATTCTTTGTGATAATATCATTGTTAACTACAATTGAATCAATTTTATTTTTTCCTCCTTTTTACAATTTAAGAGACTTTTTATTTATTTCCAGGTGGACTTTATATTACATTTTACTTCATTGAACTTTTTTTCATAGTAATCTCTTTTAGTCTGTCGTATCTTTAAAGTTACACAATTTTGAAACTTTTTAAAAGTTTGTTCTCTATACAATGTTGGGTATTTAACATAATCTTTATGTGACAAAGCTTTATTAAATCTTTAGTTAACCATGGGTTATTATGCTTTTGTTTTACACGATACGATTTGATAGGAAAACTTTATTCATATATATCATTAAATATTTGTAAATAGTACGGCTACTCGTTACAGGGATATTTGAGTTTCGTAGCAGAGGGTGTTACACAACATAATTTTGTTGTGAGATAACGAAAAACTTAGTGTCAAATTTGAAAGAACGTACAATTTAAATGACAATATCATCTTTGTTTGGTCAAAATCGGTTCATATACAGCTGAAATATCCATATATATATCGAATTTTAATATTTGTAGTGCCCCACAAATATTCGATAATTTGAATCAGCCGTTGAAAAAAAACGATAAAGCGCCTTATACGTTTTATTCCAGCCAATGCCGAGGTTGCTGTGTGTTGGCTTTTTCGTCTTGGTTATAATACGCACAACCAGCCGGCCCGTGTATTGTTATTATCAATTAATTAATTAATTAACGGTCATCGTATTTTTTTTGAAAGGGAAGCTGAATTGGTATGATTGTATTGGCTAAATTTCACACATTTGGGGTATAAATCGCCTTCATAGCAATTTTAGGTCCTAAAAGAGCACTAGAAATGTCATAAATAAGAAAAGAGCAATAACCATGCACTCTGGAGGCATTTGCGGTCTGAAACAAGAACTCAACTATCCCTTTAAGACGGTTAAACGGTAAAACTTCTGAGTACGGTTACCACTTCGTCCAGTACAGCTTCGCTACGGACGACTGTCATGTCGGATACCCGTGGACATTTTGTCGCGAGTCAACGTACGATTGCTTAGTCAAGACATCAGCACATAGAGACAGACTACATGATACTTCGAAAGGACTGTTTTCATTCCCAGATGTTGAGTATTGTTTATATCTAGAACAGTTTATTGGCAGACATCACAAATGCGAAAGTATGCATTTAGATTTGTACCCTTTTTTACGTGAATGAGTAAGGGACATATTGATTATTGGTGAGCTCACGTCTCAATACTTGCAGTACTGCACCAAATACTTTTTTTTCCATATAAACATTGTAAGATTGTTTGAGTGTTTTGCATTGGACAATAGACTCATGATACCATTTAATTGTTTGAACTATCATTAGGACATACATGTAAAGTTACACGAATTGGAAAAACGCCTGTTGATTGATGAAGCAGGGTTTTGGGTAATTTCATTAATAAATTGTGATTGCAAGATTGACCTATATAGATAGTGAATGAAATTGTGTATTTCTGTGTGTGTTAATTCACAATCAACCCCTATACAAACAGAACTAGTTCATATCACCAGACATAGCAAAATACAGTGCTTAGATCTGACATCACCTTATAGTGTTAATAATTTTCTAAAATTTATATATATACATGTATATATTTCACAAATGATGCGTTCGAATGAGTTCACTATACGATCTGCCGTACGAAGCCGTCAGGAAAAGTACGATTACATAGTTGTGTTGTTTTCAAAATAACTCTCTATATACGTATTTACGTGTGTGCGTGTGTGTGTGTGTGTGTGGAGGGGGAGGGGAGGTGTTAAAATTAGACAAAGGTGGATTAGTTGAGAAGCGCTGCCGTCTCTGCTTCCAGATACAAAACTTACCGAATTTATAATCATTTTTTCCCTTTTATCGCCCTAACGTCTGCGACGAGTCCAATAGTTCCCCTGGGGCTTTGATAAGAACTAGATTGTTGTTTGTAATCGGGGAGTTTGCTTTCATCCAATCCAAGAAGAAAAGCAAAGGGCTCGATGTCCTTCATGAGAAGTTCATACGCTGCTTCCTCATTCCCCTTACTTGAAGCTAGATGCTTTATGTCACCTAAATTGATTTCTAAAAAGATAAAACATTCGGGAAGTTAGAAGGATATTGTGAAAAGAGAAAAAGGTAGTACGAGAAGAAAAAATGAGCAGCGACGAGGATCCAAAAGAGGTTGAGGACCTAGCTAATCAGCAAAATTGTTAGATTTCCTCAATTACATTTGCGAGGTAAAAAGGTACATTTTGAATTCATTACCAACATGCTGAATACATGCAGACGTATCCAGGCTCTTGTTATTCATGCATCAGCTTTATTTTAATGTATAAATTCAGCAAGTTTCGTGTGTTAATTAATTTGCACTAGCCGAATAATTAAATTACTATATATCATGTGTTAGTCCTCTTGGGTAAAATACCAAAGTCAAATCACTTTCCTTTTTTTTCCGTCTTCTCCTGCTTCACAAGCCTTACCATAACATGTAGAAGCTTCTTTGGCGTTTTTCACTGCATTTTGAAGTCTCATTCTCTTCTCGTAATTACTGCATTCCTGCTCGTCAAGCCATTCCTTTATCATCTGATAGGTATTGAAGAGATCCGTTTCATTTTCATCGAGGATCGTGTCAACGTCCTTTCCTTCTTGATCACGATTTAATTTACCCTTCGAGGAACTGATGCTAATTATTTTCTGGCAGTGGGCTTTGGAAACATTACGAACATGGTGCTTAATGTCGGCGTCTGTTAGTGGAACCTTCTCTTCTTCAGACACTGTAGTTTTTGATAAATGAAGCATAGAAATCATCATGGTTGTAGGTCTGTAGTTCTTCACATCTTGCAATTGTTCAATCATAAATTCATTTTTTTTAAATAAAGATAAGTCCCTTTACAAAAATTGTATTTTTTGTCACGTGTCACTTAGTCTGGAAGCCATCCATTATTCTGTACTCTTCTATCCATTCTTGTCCATAATCCCCATTTCTCGATTGTTCTTATCCCTATGTATGTATGTTTAATAATTCAGTGATACTTGAAACTTCTGAGGATTTGAGCGTAGTAAGACACATGTATCCTAACTTGCAATAGTAATTCATACAAAGGTCCGGTAGAGAACAAAGTAGGCAAGTGTTCATTATCACAAAGTTCAGGACCCATTCTTTTACAAGAGATCGTCGATTTGCCTTGCATTTCTGTGTTTCGTCTGTAGTTGCATTGCAAAGCAACCCCCGGAATACACGACGATTTAAAAAAAAAAATCAAAATCTGTATTTTCTTTCAAAACGCCTGCGCCTGAACTAGACTAGTCTATGACAACCTCACTTTACCTAAACAATCTGCATAAATAACATTCTATGTTATAACTGATTGGGCTTTCTACATAGGCCATGTCGTCCAATACCGAATGGGCCTTTACCGACTTCGTCCAAATACAAGAGTCTCTTCACCACCAATGCCTTGGGAACAATAACAGACGCAAAGCTCGAGTAAAACGATATACACTTTTTACACTCACAATCGACAATATCCCCACCATCATTGTACTTTACGATTACAGAGAAGGTTGAATTCTGGCTAGAGGTGATAAACAAGTTGTGAGCGTTATCATTGATAATAAGCAAGTGTGGCAGAACATCAGATAAAAAAAATGTTCCCTGAAAAAAGCATGGCTCTTCGAATGCCTTAATATTCTAAATATGGCATGTAACAGCATACAAATCGGGACGGACTTTTATGCCACATGTTCGTGTAGTCACATATACATAAGTATGTGTACAATACTTGCAACTTTACCAAGACTTGGCCAATTTTTTTATCATTTTGATGATTCCAGAACCTTGCAGTATATACACACCATTACTTATATGCTAGATGATCAACCTTTTCTGATCGATTTCACTCCGTTTCTTTCACAATACAATCGCATGACCAGAACTCTTTTGCAGCCAACATCAAATTCTGTAGAGCTTTGCAGGAATTATGAATATGTCATGTATGTCCTATCTGTGAAATTTAAACATTTGCAGTGTCCTATTATTCAAATTCTTCTAGACTTCACTGTCAGACACTATTGAGTGACTGACTGACATCTTTTTTTTCTCTGGTAATAACATACATAAAATGAGCTGTAACAGGTACATGAGTATTTGTCTACATCAATAAACCACTACTTGTATGGGCCAAAATTAAGCTGATTGAATCTTTGTGTAGCACAAAACGTATGACCATTCGGTAAGAGGGTCTGAAAATCAGAGGATTGGACAACTAATGGTCGTTATTTTCCCACTAAAAGCCATTTTCAAGCCATTTCGTTTTGAGAGAAATTCTAAATTAGTATTGTCTTTTAAATGCCGTTGTAATTTAACCTTTTCTTTGTGTGGGCCTGCAAATCGGTTATAGTACCTTAATGAGCACTGGCTAATTTGAAGAAGAAAAGAAAGAAAAAAACAAAATCGCAAAAATTGGTGTACAGATATATGTTTCAGCTTTTGATTGGATCAAAATACAAATCAGCCAGTTATTGCTTGTGTTGTGTTAAAGTGAACCGTTAACCAAGGGCGTATCCAGGTTTTTTTTTAAGGGAAGGTGTTTGTTTGCCCAATTCGTGAGGAAATATTTAGCGGCGAGTCAACCGGCCGGTGAATAAGCGGGGTAAGCACTATTTTCCCTCTAAATCCAGCCCCCCCCCCTTGAGCCCAAAAAGAAACAACATTTTTTTTACTTTTATTGCCAGGGGGAGGCCTGGGGCCATAGATAAACACAGATAAAGGGTGTCTTTAAAATTCTAAAAACACCCCTTTTGCCAAGGGAGGGGGTGTTTGAACACCTATAACACCCCATGTTGGCCAAAACACCCCCTCGACACGCCAATACCGTTAACATTGCTGAAGGTTGATAACAAAGCTGCATAATTTGTGTATGAAATGTTACTTATCATATTCCTACTATTGTACTCACCGTCTCACATGCAAAACATCCCAAAAAAATCTCAAACCACAAAGATATTTATTTTACTCAAACTTTCAGATTATCTTTAAATTTACATTTAGTATTGAAGTCACGATACCTTAGCAACATTTTCTCTAATCTGAACAATGTCAAAAAGTCCAAGTATCAATATTTGATTTGGATACTCATTTGAAGTTTAACCATATAACTAGCTATTAACGAGTAAATGTATCTCGACAGCCCCTTCCTTGTTCTGCAACGGAACATAAAATCACCCCCAAATTACACTGTTCAGTTTAACCTTATCATATCCCCTACCAATTCGTTTACTTTTGATATGTGCATTTCATTCACGGCTTATAAACTAACGTGAAACTAAAGGCATAGGGCTACTATATTTGTTTTCCTCTGCAAACAAGTTATACGTGTCCATTTACTTTGGCATCTTTTTAGTTTCAAGGAATAGGCGCATTTATACTGTCAAATACCTCATTTTGAAAAATCGCGATGTTTCGTGCACCCGTTTACACTTGTGCCGAAACATACCGACTGAGCTGCTCAGCGATGTCTTGGCGTGTTTTTGGTTGGTAATGCGCATGCGCGGTCTTCCCAATGCAAAATGCTCGATCATACACAGCGAGTCCAGCACAAACAGTCATGCACGTTTAACGGTACGTGTGACTACATGGACTACATGTTACCGCACTTACCCTATAGATGGGACTACATTTACGCTTCCGTGAATGTTTCGCCATGGGTTCGTTGATGACATTGCCTTCGATTTATTCCCGAAACAACCGTGGGACATATAATTATGACAAGATATTTGGAAGAGAGCTTTGATATACTTTGATTTATCACGTACGAAAGTATCGATCTGGTGTAATGACGGAAAATATGAAAAATACTGAAATATTTTCAGATAAAATAATACAAAAAGATTGCGCTTTGTTTCGCTCAGTTTTCGCATATTAAAACAGGGTTTGACAGCTATTTGCAATATTTATGAGTTAGAACAACTCTTCTTCTTCCATTTGACATTTTAATCATTTCATTTGGTGGTTTCTAAATCGAGATTTTACAGTTTAGCTGAGACTCTTTCGTAGTGGTTCAGCGTAAACAAGTTGTTTACTTTATGCAAATAAGGCTTCAAGGACGAAAGCTAGCCACGCTCCTAAAGTCACGTGACAAACCTCGCGATGTTTCAGCTGCGAGCGTTTTAATTGTGAAATACGCCAAAACACGCCAAAAGATCACACTTCGGTTTGGAATGTTTCGGGCTTGGCATTTTTGCCGGTAAAGCGTAGTTGCCTTGGTAACTTCACTGAAACATCGCGGTCAGGCTCCGGCTTGGCATTTTTGGCGTGTTTGGATGACAGTGTAAATGCATGGACCTATTACGGATGGACATTCGTCGTTTTGTTAACGAATTCATTGTGATTGTCTCCGTCAATGTCGTCTCAATAACATTCCGTACATGTTTCTTCACTTTGATCTCATGAGGTCCGCCGCCAATAAGCCGGGACAGAATCAAGATAGTGATTTTACACATGTTAATATACATGCGCAGAAGATAATAAATCGCTTAAATCATGGGAAATCGATGTGCAGTTCTGATTTATAATCAGAAATTGTTGTTCCGTGTACTGTGTTTTATTTTGAAAAACATGTTGATATTACCAGATAGAGGTTATATTTGGATTGTTTGTGATTTAAAATCCCGTTTCCAATTTCCTCATAATATTCCAGAGTTACAACGCACAGGGCTTATAAAGATCATAGCCTTCTAATTGTTTTATCTGGTCATTGGTGCGTGCGAAAGTGTGCGAATCAGTAATAATAAATTTCATATCACCAAAATCGTCTGCTTTTCAACTTTGCTGCTTCCCATTGGTAATGTTTTTATTTAAGACACACTCTTATAGAGCACACCATCCAAACAAAACCCAAGAGAGGAAAACTGCTCCTTTGTCAATGACCGAAAATGCTTACGCAGTCGTTATTGTTAAAACAGCTGAATGTTCTCATGAAGATGCACATAATCAGAAGGCGGCGGATCTCGTTGGATCAAAGAAAGAATCACGTCGAATGTCCATCCGTAATAGGTCCATGGTAAATGCCTCTACTGTTGTACTATATACAAATCACACAAACTTGCATGAAACATAAGTCCTTAAGATTCAGAAAATATAAGGCATAACAATTCAATAAGCAAATAAAGTATCTAAATTGATGTTCAAAATTACCGACGGCATAAAATCGCAAGGCAGTAAACAATACACCCCTTCACGGTTAATTCGGCCATTTTAATTTGCAAGTTAACATATACCGTGTTTACACAGTGACTAAGCTCGGGGGTTTAATCCGCGTGCCGTGCTCAACCCGGCAATTTTATGTATTGTAAACGGGATCTCAGTGATCCGCGTGTCGAACCCAGCTAGCTAGCGCGTACCTGCTCTGCTGATGATAATTACCCCGCATTGTCACGTCATTGTGCTCCGCGGGTGGTGTTGAACTTGCCTTTTTTTGTTTCCGGATACACGCGATCACAGTTGCCACCTGCGTAGGGTTCAAGCCTGCTTGAGGATTCAACCCCCGAGCCGAGTCACTGTGTAAACACGGTAATTGCGTCATCAATGTTTTGAGACGCGCAAATATGGTTGCATTACTGCCTGCGCTGCGCTGTCATATCATATCGACACATGCACGTTGCATGCTGCATATAAAATAAAATTACTCGTAGTATTAACTTTCAATTTAAAATGGTGCCCATGTCGGCGCATGTGCACTACACTCTTTTACGGTTACAAGAGTGTAGTGCGCCGACGTGAGCGCCATTTTAAATTGCGAGTATAAACTGGGAGTAACTTTTATGTTATGCAGCATGCAAAGCGCATATGTACTGTCGATATGACGTGACCACGCAGCACAGGCAGTGACGTAACAGTACATGTGCGTCTGAAAACATTGATGACGCAAGGTTTACTCGCAAATTAGAATGGCGGCCTTAACCGTAAAGGGGTGTATTGCAAATACAAGTGAACAGCGCTGCGAAGCTACTTAGTACTCTGAAGGTTTAGAGAGATCAAGCAGGAGTTGTTGAAGACAGCGATGAGACAGCGCGGATAAAACGGCTTCTCCGGCGCCAAAGAATATTTGAAAAATCTCAGAATGCAGGAGATATATATATATATATACCCCAGGGGCCAAATTCCTGAGTTGACAGGAGGAACCTGGCCGGGGCCCATGGAAGCCGCCCGACGGCGGGCCGACACCAGGACAAAGCGGGCTCGAAGCACGCCCGACTTCGTTAAAGTCGCAGGCAAAATACGGGAGGGGGACGTTCGAGTATCGTAGGGGGAGCCCATGCAGCGGCTACGCAGCTATACCGACCTCAGTCAAAACTTTTGAAGCCCAAAATGGTCTTAAATCGTTGAATTGCCGCCCGGATATCGATCGAATGTTTGCCGATGCCGGAGCGAACCACGGGCGACCCGTTTACGAGCTCTGAGACCTAAAAATTCGCCGTTTGAAAATCGCTGAATTGGGAGCAGGTTTCGGTGCCCTGCGGACGTCGGCCGACCCCGAAAAAACGCGGCGAAGCCCGCAGTGATCGATCAGACACCGGTCGTATTCCTGGCGAAAATGCCCTTCAAAGCTCGCAGAGAAATCGGACGGGCTCCATTTTGGATATGTAACGGCCCATTAAGATCATCCGTCACCATTTGTATAAAAGAAGGGATAATCAGTTATGCCGGGGGAGCTACAATGATTACATTCGCTATTCGCCTCCCAAGCACATGTAACGCCAAATGACATATACACCATTACCCTATCACTTCCACCACTTTCATCACGTATAATGGATATATAATGGATGTGAAAGATGGCCGCATGCCTTACATTGCATGTTTTCCACATGCTCCAGATAGTAATGCATTTCGAGAAGAAGAAAAAATGGAAAAGATGTGACAAACAAAGGAAAAGAAATTAGATTACATCTTTTTTTCTGAAAATCACGGTGGCATACTTCAGCCAATGGCTGTTCTTCAGCATGGCCGCGCATATTAGCGTGAATAAAGTGAATATAGACTGGTAAATACTCTACCTGTAAAAAAGTACATGTCTTCATTACACCAACCATCCGATTGTAAACTTAAAATCACGACTGGGTTGATAGCATGCTTTCCCTTTGTCCATTTCTGTAACTCAGAAAGTGCACGGCGAACGTTTTCAGATAGGCTTGATTCCTGATTGAAGGGAGACTTCGTTAATGTACTGACAAGCGTAGTGATATTCTTAGACGACTTCTTGCCAATCTGCCACAAAATATGTTCTAAATCATATTCGGAAACCACTTCAGACCAATGGCTACGGAATGCTGGTGAGAAATATAAAACAATGTTGTTGGTTTCCTTAATTTTACATTGAATTTCTCAGTGTATTATATTTGTTTTAAAGGTTTAACTTGTCTAAGATTGAAAATATTAATCACCTTGCTTTTGTGGAAATACAGGGACAGCTCACTTAATTAACATATGAATTCATGACATTAATATCATTAATCTTATGCAGTTAGGGTTTGGCAGTTTTACGATGAGATTGTACTATGTACCGAATAGATTAATCGTATCATATGATATGTGTGAAGAAATTTTAATTTTGTTCTTTAATTTAATGTAACATACATTTAAGAATTAAGGATACCTTTAAGTTTCTGTACAGTTTCCCCCATTTCGACTTGCAAGCAAGCTTCAAAGAGTTTATCCATTTGTTCTGTACCAGCAACGGTACTTTTCCAGTGACAGAGACGTTGAAAAGCTGTGCTATATGACCCGTATCCATGGGTGGCAATGTCTGTGTTGAAAACAAAACAGCACCAAAATAAACTGTACTTTTTTGGTTCCGAATAAAATAATGTAATAAAAGGTTTGATTAGGGTCGTCAGAAAATTTCTCCGCATTCGACCCCCAATCTCCTAACAAATAAATTTCTTTTAATGAAGACATGAAGACTATTTGATGTCTTAAAAAATAACAGGTTCCCCATTTAGAGATCAATAATGATTGTCTATCGACTATTACAATGAATTAATGTCAAATTCAGGAATTAATGATATTCAGATTTTTTGTAATATAAAGCACTCTGGACACCTTGCATGTTTTGTATGTGCAAAGAATTTTTTTAAAAATAAAAGATAGAAAAAGTGCCCCTCACCCTGATGAAAGCGGGCTGGATGAAATCATATAATGTTTACGGTATCTTTATTTTGTCAGGAGTTTACATTCTTCAAGCTATAATCTCCTCAGTACACCCTTCTACATTTGATCATATCTTTTTTGTTCTAGATCCTAATCTTTTAATAATGTTTTTTGTTAAGTCAGTCTAAATATCAGTCATAACTTGAACAATTTATGGAATATTAATAAATACAAATAAGAGTACCTTATAGTTATACATCTGTTTAAAAAAAACCCTATAAAGTCGGTCATTATTGCGAGAGCTAAAAATATATCCATGACAATAAATGTAAACAAACAATTGGTAACCATTTTCTTAAAAGACCGTTTATTTCGCATGTGTGTAGGTATTTTGTTCGTCCCTGAATATAAGGAATTGTAAATCAAGGTTTGAATTGGTGACATGAATTCCCTTACTTGACAAACTCATACAACGAAACTGCATGTAACTATATGCTAGGCAATATCTGAATAAACTTTGTAAGCCTTCAATGTGATATGAAATCAAATTTAAATGTGCGCTTTGCCATGTTTACCCCGAGTCAATTGTGATATAGCGTCAGAAAGTTTGTCATTCTCGTTCGTCTCCGCGGAATATTGCACCAGTTTCAACAATTCCACATTCGATATGCTACCTACGGAATCAAATATTTAATAATAACGAAAGAGACGATTGGTAATACAAAATCGGCAAACGGCATACTAAAACTTTTCGTCTTGAACTCATCAAACTAAATCCACACGTTCAACTGAGAAAAGACTAAACTACAAAAATGAACAGGAAGCCGAATTCACCATCGGAAGCGGATGCTAAAAACAAAGCGCGCGAAATAATAACGGTCTGTGATTGGGTGCCGTTATGTAGACGTAATGCCAGTCGTTTGATGTAACCGCATTGCGTCTATTTCCGGCAGCCAATCACAGCCCCTTCTTCATTGTCGGGCTTGGTTACTAGTAGTTTAGTTTTTGCTTCTGTCATGACTGTAGTCTGAATTCGGTTTTCTGTTTATTCTTGCGATTTACTCCGTTGAGTGTAAGATGAAAGGCATAAGATGTTTAAATTCGTTGCTTTTCTTTAATCATAAATGTTATTTCCACGATACCAAAGTTCTTAATTGAAAAGAAAGTGGGCCTAATTAATTGTAAACAAACATCACAATATGTTGATGATGATTCTCTATTACATTATATTCGACGCTGTGACATTTCTGCTATTGTCATCATTTTTTTAAATATATACATGAATACGTAATGGCTCCTTCTGAAATATGGTTAACATATAATTATGATAATATAAATAGTTTAAATTGCCCGTTCCATCAACTTAGGAATCTTATCCTTTACAATTTGGACACATATCTGAAATCAGAGAACGGCTCTGTGCACTGTATGTATAACACATCAAATAATGAGAAGATCGAAATCGGGTCTAACAATACAATAAATATTATACTCTGTACTTATATTATTCATAATGATTTCGTTGGATCAATTAAACCGGCGGCTCATCATTACCTTTCATCAAACTATCATCTGTAGATCTGACGGGTTTGTGACTTTGACTTTGACATGGATCTAAAGATTAAAAAAAACAAATGAAAACTTGTTTTAAAATATATTCAAAAAGTGAAGTGACAAGACACAAGTATTATGATTATTTTATATTCCTTTGTAAAACGCCTTACCCCTCCTCCTATTCTTGTCCGTTAGGGTATATCACTGAGGAATTTGATCTCCTTCTGAAAGATCGTAAACATATAACGATGATAATGTATATATTGTAATATGCCCGTTTCATCAACCTATAGGAATCTTATCGTTTACATTTTGGACGCATATCTGAAATCAGAGAAGGGCTCTGTGCACTTTATGTGAAACACATAAAATGCAGATAAGATCGAATTCGGGTCTCAGTTAATATAATATTCTGAACTTATTTCTCATTATGATTTTTTTTTGGATCAATCAAACCGGCTCATCTGTACCTTTTGTCAAATCACCCTATATAGGTCTGTTGGGTTAGTGACTTTGAGTGGAATCTTAAGATACAAAAACGAGTGATAATTGGTTTTGAAATATATTCGGAGAGTGACGTGACAAGACACAATTATCCGGATTATCTTGTTATTCCTTTTTTCAACGCCAATTCCTTCCTCCTCTTCCTGTCCGTCGAAAAAAATTCACGTCGATTGTAGTAGGACCAACCATCCGCGAAGATGACGAATCTGGAAGGAGCCATCTTGGTAACTAAATAAATGTATAACGTCGAAATCATAAACATGGCAGACGGCGCTCAACACAGTTAAAGGCAGCTAGTTGGGAGAGATAGTTACGCCTCCAGAAGTATTTCCTAAATCGTCAGTCAATTCATGGACCTCAAAATAGTTGCCTCCTACAGAGATTGTACAAGGGAGGAAACCGTTCACGGGCTCCATGATTTTATAGTCCGGTGTATCGTATTGCATTTTTTTACATTTAATTAACTCTCACTCAGTCAAAACAGACCGCTTTTCAGCGAGTCCGTGCACATTGTACACATTTAAATCTACAAACAAATATTTGAGAAAAAATGAAAATCTCAATAACAACAAATCTAATTAAACTCATTAAATTGTCTAAAATATTATCAGACTTACAATTGTCATTTATTTTAAGTCAGCTATGAACGAAAGATTATCATGCATGTTTTGAAAGAGTGTTATATCCCGAATCGTTTGGTATAATTTTTTGTGGTATGTGTTCACGCTTGGATGAACAGGGGCATTGTCTGCGAGGGTGCTAAAATAGATTTACGCAAACGAATTAAAGTTAGAGAATGAATTGAATGTATCAAATGATAAGATGCATTGCATATGCTTTTTTAAGAATCAAAGTCACCCACACAGGCACACACACACACGCACGCACGCACACACTCACACACACACACGCACACACACACACATACAGCAACACTTCCGCGCACTCGCACATCCAGATAAATGAAAAATACACCCAGTCAAGTAATTATTCATCAATTAACATTGCTGTAAAATCCCAAACTCTCCATTTAATATCAAAATGGAATTTAAATTCAATCATAATGCCACAATGAAAGCTTGGTGCATTAACATCACAATGAATTGTTTCTCCCAAAAGACTCGGTCAGTCTGCATCTAAATGTGATATGTGAGTGTGTGCTTGTGTGTGTGTGTGTGTGAGTATGTGTGGGTGTGTGTGTGTATGACTGACTGGGTGTGATTCTGTGTGTGCTAAGATATCTTCTTATTCTGGTGTGAAGACAACTACGTTATTTTATAAGCTAAACCCAAGCAAGTGTGTCACCTTTAAGGTGTCATTCAGTAAAACCGCTGTCTCAAAATCTGACATTGGACTGTGTCATGTTAAGGTTCAGCAAGTGAATGACATCAACATCCTAGGCATTGCAATTCAGGATAATCCTAAATAGGATACACACGCAGAGGCAATTGTTTCTCGTGCAAACCGCCGCCTCTTCATGTTGCGATCGTTAAATCCATTTTCTTGCCCTCCTGAAGACATGATAACTGTGTTTACCGGTTTCATCAGACCTGTGCCGGAATACGCATGTCCACTGTGGCATAGTTCTGTCACCCAGCAACAAGCAATGGCTATTGAGAGAGTCCAGAAACGCGCCTTACGAATCATTCTGTCCAATCGGTACATTTCCTACCAAAATGCTCTTACTTTGACAAATTTGCTGACGTTGTCTGACCGTCGGGGTCAGTTATGTCTTTCATTTGCTCGTGATGCATTTAAGTCGAACATAATGCACGATGGTTCGCAGGAAACAGCGTGTGTGTGTTGAACCAAGATGCAGAACTAACAGACTTAGAAACAGTCCTGTCCCATATTTTCACAGAATGCTGAATGAATATGCACTATGAACTGGGTAACTGAGTATAGAACATTAACTGTGGCAATTGACTTCTTTTGATGCATAACGTTGAACCATACGATATGTTTGTTAATGGTTTCAGCATGGGTTGTAGTCTTGTTATAGAATATTTATACTCCGCATATTGATGTATGTTCTCTTTTCATTCTGGGTTGTAACTTATATATATATAATGTTATTAAGAATGTGTATCCCTGTGCATTACAGTGTTCAAATACATTGGTCTGAAGAATATTATTCCTTTTTTTTTAAATAAACTGTTGAATGAATATCCACTATGAACTGGGGAAATAATGTAAATTGGAATTATTAAGTTACGTTGCTCCAATGCACTCCAATGCATTACTTGTTAACCCGTTGTGACAAATTTGACAATTATTTAAGCATAAGTTTGCTTAATCCCCTAATTAGTATGAACTATACACATTTTAACTTTTTCCTATTTTTTGTTAAATACTCACAGATTTATATTTTTAATGTTTTAACCAAATACAATTCTCGTAATGTATTCAGATTAAATGCATGTGTTTGTGGTGTTCCTCGATATGAACGATCGCATTCGCCTGCCGAGGATCATTGTGTTTTAGTGGTCGGGGTGCGGATTGCGTGAATTAGTCGTTGCTGGGCTGGACGAACATTATAGCTTGTTCAGCCTAGCGCCGGCTGAGTGCATTCTTCCTCGGCGGGCGAGTGTGAAAGCTCGTTGGTATTTCCTTTCGATTGCATTTGTGTGCATTGCGGAAGTAACCTATTGGTATCTCATATTATTTTGTTAATGTTCTTTGGAATTTTTTTATTGTAATTCGTGTTCATTTCAGTTTTTAACTGCCAGACACGAATATATATCTTCTTCTTCTTCCATGGAAAGTGCTGCTTTAAGGCCTTGAAGATTGCGCACTGTGGCATGATTAATTTTGTTAGGGATGATATTTGGATCTGCAAAGACCGAATTAATACCCAAATCCCAATTGTTTTATTTAAACATCACATATAGGCATAACTTTTTTTTTCGCAAGTCGATTTTTAAAATCTCTTAAACAATGTCTCCTGTTAATCCAAGCGTGGCCACATGTCACACACAAATTTAAGATGTATAATAGTTTACTGTTCATTAATGATTTTTTTAATAATTAGCAATTTTCTAGATGTAAACTGTTGTTTGACTCACACTGTATGTCAAACTATGATAAAAATGTATCCAATTATTACGTCGATTTCCACTAACATAACCGCAGTAGAATAAGGAATTTTATAAGAATTCTTGTCACCCAGCAGTCGGATCTTTCGTTGTGTCTTGTCTAGATTATTATAAATTACACTTTCGGATTTATTACTGAAAATCTGTACTCCTTTTAACTAATTCTAGATAAGGCAGCAAAATTCGTTCATTGTAAACAAGAATTTGTCCATGTTTTCCCTCTTATTAACGATCTTCACTGGCTTCGTGATAATAATAATATCTCACGTAATATCTTAAACATCACTTACTCTAATCAGGGAGATGTGACTTGTATGCTAATACCCCAGGTGTCGGCTTTGATCAGAATTTATGGGTGGGAAGGGTTTAATAGTTTATCCGGGGTGTAATTTTGAGCTGATTCCCCAAGTGTCTTATTGATTCTACACACGACATTTATGTAATTCTGGCCACTTTTTTTATGTGGAAGGAGGGGTGGGGGGTCAGGGTTAATTATTCCAATCGTTCTTATCACTTGTGATAACCTGTTCTTTGCTTGAATTAAAAAAAGGCCCTGATGTTAGAATAGTTGTAAATTGACCCCAATCAATCTCAACGGTTTATTTGGTCGGAGTTTGCCAATAAAGGGTTATACTGACTTTTGTTTAATTTTAAAATTTCAGTTAGAATCAATCGATGGGTGGGTTTGACAACCGATTTCAATATAAGAATGTGTGGTGATATCACAACAATTTTATTGTATGAATTTGCATGGTTTGGACCTTATCATTCTGGCCACTTTGACCAAAATTGATCATATCCACAATGTCTGCAACAACCTGGAAAATTACGTGAGCAGGGAGTAATTTATTTTTGCTTTAAAGCAAACAGAATGTATGATGGGGAAGATTTAATTGATTTTAACCAGCGCAGAGGAGTTAAAATAGTTTATTGACAGCTACCAGGGACAAAGTTTTATTTATGGGTGGGAGCCAGGGAGGAGGCTATTAAGGTAAATTGATGATGTAATAAACCTTGGTCCGATGTCTTCCCTCGGGTCAAGTATGGTAATTACCCACCGGACAGACAGAACATACCCGACAGAAACCACAGGGCTGGTAACAAGTATGCGCGGTCATAATTCGCCGAATTGGAGGACTCGTTGTATCAGGCCCACAAATAACTGTCAACAAATCGGAGCTCTACCTCCGACAAGTGTACTTCATTTCGAACATTTAAAAGGTGCCTTCTTGGGAATTCGGACGTTCAATTCCTTCCTTACTGGTCTTCGTTTAACCCCCTTAGCTAATGATAATAATGATTAAGTATTATGTCGCTTATCTAGCGTATAACGTCGCTTTATCAGGAGTCTAAGCGCTCTACATTGAAGTGACTCAGTAACTTTGTTGAAGGTTGATAAAAAATAAACTGCGTAAATTTCGTAAGAAATGTTACATATTATATTCATTCTACCGAACTAACCCTTTAGCATGCAAAACATGTTGAAACAAATGTCAGCCAAATTATGTTCAGATCTGTATTGATCTAAATGATTATACGAATTGTTGTCTGTTGCGATTCATAATAATTTCGCAAATATGCAAAGGATGAGCATTTTCTACCATCTGACAGCGGTGTGGCGGCGATCCATGTCTGAGCAGCCACGTCTCGTGTGGCAGAAAATTATTGAAATTTTGACCGCCAAACCGCGGAATTATCTTTGATTTGCACATGTCGAATATACCAGTTTGCAAGAGAACAGTCTTCGAGCCAATGATGGGAAATGCTAAGGCAATTATTATTGTTTACACCCCGATAACACTTTGTTTGTAGGCTGAGGATGACCAATAAGGCCTTTAGTTATCCTCAGTTTTAGGCAAGAAAGTGTTTATTTGAACGCTACGTGTCTCAGGCCAGAGAACTGCGTTGATTAGTTTTTATTTAAATACGCTACGTGTCTCAGGCCAGAGAACTGCGTCGATTAGTTTTTATTTAAATACGCTACGTGTCTTAGGCCAGAGAACTGCGTCGATTAGTTTTTATTTAAATACGCTACGTGTCTCAGGCCAGATCGAGAACTGCGTTGAACGCTATGTGTCTCAGGCCAGAGAACTGCGTTGATTGGTTTCCATGACGTTATCATGATGAATTGCAAATCCCGGCCGGGTCCCTACTCCCTAGGCTAATTTAGACTGTTTACTCTCTGTTTAATGATGGTACGTTACCGTTTGTATTTTTCTGATAATGTTGTTCATTGTGAAGTTAACAGACTATTTTCATTCGAATTATTGGTTATACCACAGGTCTAATGACGATTGGAAGTTTCTATATTACAAGTAATAAATACCATGGCCAATTGCAAAACAAGTTGTCAATGTCCTTATTCTTTGTCCCAGTAGATAGAACAATAATTGATTTTAACCAGCGCAGAGGAGTTAAAATAGTTTATTGACAGCTACCAGGGACAAAGTTTTATTTATGGGTGGGAGCCAGGGAGGAGGCTATTAAGGTAAATTGATGATGTAATAAACCTTGGACAGCGAAGAAACCAGTCGCCGTAATGTAAACATGCGGTCAGCCCTCAACTTTCCTCCCTTTCCTCTCCCCAAAGCGGAATCATCTTGGACAATAATACCTCATTCAGTCCATGGTATTTCGAAGTCGTCACACTCAACAAATTTTCCCACCATCCATCCCCGTACTCCGCCAAGGGGTCAGTGACTTTTCATGTTCATAATTATTATTGCAGAGCAATAGCGAGAATTTGATGACAATCCACTCTCTCAAGGGCTACGCCTGGTCGCGTTCATAACACGGGCCTTGCGGGGCTTTTCCCAATCTTATTTTCCAGGACTCGAACTTTTCATTCGGTCAGATAATACTTTTGGTTATATTTATCGATTGGCCTTTTGGCCCAAAGAGTCTGGTTTTCGAGAGGTTGGTTTTCACCCGCATTTGAGTGTAGTGGACAATGTCATCAAATTCCTGCCTTATTGTTCTTTCATAAAGAATTTTAAGATGTGCATTACGTTAATCAATTCATTGTGTTGTTACGTACGAAGATGGTAAAATCGCACCAAATTGGGTGCTTCTGTGTCAATGCTTTATCAAAGTATTAAATCGTGTCCGTAAGGCAGTATTATTGAAATTTTGACCGCCAAACCGCGGAATTATCTTTGATTTGCACATGTCGAATATACCAGTTTGCAAGAGAACAGTCTTCGAGCCAATGATGGGAAATGCTAAGGCAATTATTATTGTTTACACCCCGATAACACTTTGTTTGTAGGCTGAGGATGACCAATAAGGCCTTTAGTTATCCTCAGTTTTAGGCAAGAAAGTGTTTATTTGAACGCTACGTGTCTCAGGCCAGAGAACTGCGTTGATTAGTTTTTATTTAAATACGCTACGTGTCTCAGGCCAGAGAACTGCGTCGATTAGTTTTTATTTAAATACGCTACGTGTCTTAGGCCAGAGAACTGCGTCGATTAGTTTTTATTTAAATACGCTACGTGTCTCAGGCCAGATCGAGAACTGCGTTGAACGCTATGTGTCTCAGGCCAGAGAACTGCGTTGATTGGTTTCCATGACGTTATCATGATGAATTGCAAATCCCGGCCGGGTCCCTACTCCCTAGGCTAATTTAGACTGTTTACTCTCTGTTTAATGATGGTACGTTACCGTTTGTATTTTTTCTGATAATGTTGTTCATTGTGAAGTTAACAGACTATTTTCATTCGAATTATTGGTTATACCACAGGTCTAATGACGATTGGAAGTTTCTATATTACAAGTAATAAATACCATGGCCAATTGCAAAACAAGTTGTCAATGTCCTTATTCTTTGTCCCAGTAGATAGAACAATAATAGTGGTCAAAACATTGCACATTTATTTAATGAGAGCAACTGATTATGAATCAAAACATGTTTTTTAATAAAATTTGACTGCCGAAATCCGTAATTCGATATATTCTGAATTAAAAAAATGGAACTGATCACAGTGATGGACCCCCAAATATGACACAAGTGGTATTTTGGCCCAAAATTAACTTATAGGACCAGAACGTCGTGAATGCGGTAAAAAATTGTAGGTAGGATCAGTCTTTTAAATCTTCCTTGCTGATAATAACGATTTGGATAATATTTCCTGAGTAGGGTAGGGTCTTTTTTTAATTTAGCGAATTGCTTTTCATCCCGGATTAGCTATTCAATCTTCCCCCACCAAAGAGCCCCTGATCCATATATGCTAGGGTAAAATCTTACTCCTACTTTCTGCAATCAAGCAAGTCGAGGTGATTAAAGAGAAGGTTGAGTCCTGGGAAGAGGTGAACAATAATTTGTGAGCGTTTTCATTGTATTATGCAAGTGTGGAAGAACCATAAACTTCTTTTTTGTGTACAGTGCTTGTAACTTTACCAAGACTGGGCCAAATTTCGTATCATTTTTTTTATGTTTGAGGAGTGTCGTGGTCAAGTGATTTAAGGCGCTTGACTGGAAATACGAAGGTCGAGGGTTCGAATCCCGACACGGCACTACACCCAGGTGTTAAATGGGTACCCGGTAGGATGCGAAAGTTCATGTGATTGGAAGAGAAAGTGTGCGCTTGTAAAATGGCGAGTGGCTGGAATGCTCCCCATAGAGTGGAACATATGCATACATTGTTTGCGGGTAAGCCTGAATCCGATGACCGGGGTAATAATAAATATGTAAAGCGCTTAGGCACATCGTTGTAACGATGTATTGGGCGCTATATAAAAGCGGGATATTATTGTTATTATTATTCCAGAACCCTGCAGTACACATCAATACTTATATATTAGATGATCAACCTTTTTCTCATCGATTTCACAACGTTTATTTCACATTGCAATCGCATGATCAAAACTAAATGCACACACACACACACACACATGTACAACACACATTCGGCCACTAGTAATGCACATACTGTCCCGCGAACCAAGGAACAAATAGGTGATAGAGCCTTTCCAGTTATTGCCCCATAAATGTGGAACTTCTTACCCTTTTCGTTAAAACATTGCCAAAATATCTGAAAACACCTCTGTTCTCTTAATATTCCTCTTCGTTTAATTAAGTTAATGTATACTTATAATGATAATGTTATTTGTTTATAATTTGGTTTAGTGCAATTTGTATCTTATGAAAAGACGCTTTATGAATATGATGTAATTATTATTATTATTATTAAAAATGCGAAAATGTGTGCACCGGAGATTGTCTCTGTATTTTAGCAAAATAGACAGTGGAAGATGGGAAAATAAGGAGAGATAGCCAAAAATACTAATTGGAGTAAGGACATTTTAAGAAGATAAACTATCAAGGAGATATTTGTTGATGAGAATCAGTGTTGATAATGTTGCATAGGCCTATCCCCTTTCTAATTACACTTTTAACGTGTCTCTGGGTTTTGTATTGCCAGAATCAAATCAATTTATAATTATGCCATCGATCTTAAGCGAAGATGTATTTTTTCATATTCATTGTACATGTTGATTAAAAAAATAAAATACAAAGTTTCCATTATCTTTTATTGAATATATTTCTCAATTATTTATTCATTAAAATAATGTCCAATATAATGTCTATATAAATATTGGAAATACATATCCCTATTGCATTTTAGAATGTTAAAAACTCACTAAAGATCAATATCAACATTTATTCAAAATGCACGAAAATATTTGTAAATCCATTTAAACATTTGGAAACAACTTCCATAGGTTTAGTTATGAAAATTCTCTCTCCCAAAACCCTTACAAACTATCAAATAAGTGTCCAACTGACTTTATGTGTTTGAACACGTATAAACAAGCTTCATTGCTACTTGAATTTTTTTCTCTGCGGTTTTCCATCGTCTGTTAATGACTAATAGTCGTGGTAGCGGAGGTACCGTCTGGTTAGCTAAAAATACAATTTTCATACCTACGGGGCAAGCATAGCTTGGAGCTATTGTTTAATTTCATACAGGGATGGTAGGGTTCTGGGAAAAGTGATGAAGAATTTGCGGATTTGTCATTAGTTTAAGGTTAAGTTGAATGAATATAATAGGACAAAGAAAATGTTGGCTCTTCGAATGCCTTAATATTTGAAGTATGATAAGAGAGGGTGTTTTAGGTGTCTGTAGTACATGAATATGACGTTCAGACAGACTGACTCCATTCGTTATCAATTTGACAGTATACACTAATTACGATCTGCTACAGAATCAACTTTTTCTAAATCCTTCAAGACATACTCTTTCGTAATGCAGTCGCATGACCAGAACCTAACCTGCCTCCTAGTTTGTCTATCTTAGTCTCGGAAACGAGGTTTTAAAACATAGTTACAAGGCTGACAAACATGAAAGAACTTGAATCTGCCTGGAGAAAAAAAGTTAGACATGCTATCGCCAAACAGATTTTAAAAACAGTGTGTTTCACAACTGTTTCAACATATTTCTTCTTATATGACAAATGCTCCAGCACCAATTGCCTCGCGATCAATTTTCTTTCGAGTTCTTAACCTCAAATTTAGACTCAACACCATACATAAACCTTACGCCAAACGCAAGCGTCACGTTATAACCTTACAGGAAGACATATCATTAACTTACCACATGATTCTATTTCCTGGTATCTTCTACAACGGAGGTTTCTTCTCCAGTAGATCACAAGTACCAGTATTGCGATGCTAGCTAATGCAGCTAATGCAGCAGCTATATGAAACGAAACATAGAATAAGTGACAATCCGATGATTATGGGTTTGAGTTGAAGGTGTGCACGAATATATGCCTGTGTTTATATCTGTCTTTCAGTTTTAGTGTGGAATTAACATTTATTCATTTTATTTCCTCAGTCATCTAGTGTAACAGGCCAAGCTCATAGATGATGTAAACCAAAAAAGACTAATTTCTATGCTTTTGATTGATAGGCCTATTGTACTTTTTAAGCCATACCCGATGCCAACCCTCATTTTCGAATTTTATACACTACCGGTCTACTTGATAACCCTTTTTGAGCCTGGGTATTACATTGAAGCCAATTGCTTCTGAGTTAAAACTTGGGGAAATGCAAAGAAAATGCAAGATGAAGTCAAGAAATTCATCTTAGGAGAAAAGCATAAATTAATGAAATATTTGTACACGACAACAGCATATTTCAGGCTAGTTAACCCAACAGTTGTGCAGATACATCCCTTGAACACGTGGATACCAAACAAACTATTACAACGGCCCAAAACCCGTTTTGATCCCTGAGTATTTGTTTAACATTAGGCAGATTTTATACCCAGCACGTGGCATCCAGTACATCTACCTAGAATATAAATCCAATTAATTAATAAATCATATCCTATCTTAATTCAACCAATCTACTTTTCTGTCTACACATTACCTGCTGATTGGAGTAAATTATGAATTGATATGAGATAGAACGGAGTACCTACCTGCGACTGCGACACAAATAAGAATCGGTATAAGATCACAGTTACAGTTTTCAATACCAGGTTTCACGGTAGTGTTGTCGAGATTTCCTGGAAATTCATGAAATAATAACAAAGCGTTTAAATCAAGTGCGTGCTCATGATACAGAACATATTTGCTTTACATAATGTCTTTCTAAACGAATCTGATTAACATATCTTCAAACTAGCAAGGAGGTAAATGGAAGGGATTTTATGGGTGTTTTAGTAACTTAAATTTACTCAGGTGGGATGTAAGCCCCCCACCTCACCCATTTCAGCCTTAGATAGTCAGACCGACGCAGAAATTTGCTTGACACGTACATGCATATTGAGAGAGCCACACTGCATGATTAACTTTTATTTTAAACTAAAATATTCATCATTATTATTTTTTTTTTTACAATTTATGCGTGTTAGATGCATTTTTATACACATTCACTAATATTTCATTAAGAAATGAAGTATGATGGTCATTCTCTTAACAAAACATCGTTTAATTAGAATATATAATTCAAGTATTGCATCTAAATACGTGAACAAATTCAGATAAATTATCTAATATTATTTTGTTATGCATTCCTTATGTGTCTAATGTTTCATTATTATTATTTTTTTTGCAGACATACATGTGTATATCATGAAATTTCAAGACATTAAAAATAAAGCAAAATGCCCCAAAATCAAATGACAATGTTTTCTGCTAAGTAAGGACAATAAGTGGTTTAATTTGTACGTAAATTGGACATTATTGGTTTTCCTTTACTGTTTGGTCTGCCCATTCAGTTTTCCCTAGGTAACACGTCAGCACAAAACTATAAAAATAAAATAACAAAACCATTGACCACAATTTCGTTAGTAAGAACAGCTGCAACATCAACTGATCAAACACTTGAGGTGTGACGTCTTAGGGTTTGATTCTTTTCTTCAAATTGAGTCGTTTTATTTGATGTTTTTCAAGATATTATTGTGTGTTCATAAGGGTGCTCCAAATGTCATGATCTACGGAGAACTGGGGGCTTATACATTAGAATATAGTATTACTAATCGAATGTTGATGCTCTGGTATTGACTGGAATACGGATAAGAGGGAAAATTAACCCATTTCTTGTATTCCTATGATTTTTTGATTTTTTTAAATAATAAAATCCATGTCTTGGATTGAAAATTGAAAGGGCTTTTTGATAATTTCGGTTTAATTAATATTTGGACAATCAAGCAGAGAATATTAAAATATTCAATTTCAAGAAAATCATAACACAGAGGTTGATGGATGTTATCAAGATTTGCACAATGTGTTGAATTGTAACTTACATTGCTTAGTTTATCGGATATTTAATAGTAAGCTCAACTTTGAGCAGTTCTTGTTTAATGTAAATCCTACTGATAGGAGATTCTTTTTGTCGGTTTAAGTGCTTGAATTACAAATAACCTATAGTCACAGAGCTGTATTCTCACTATTTTTTAAATTAAGCTCACGTTAGGGGACGAGTTCCATTACTCGTTCCAACGTCGGCTCTTTGAGGATATTTGTAAACAGGAAGTTAAAAGGTATTTTTTGGAGATAGCCAAATGTGTTAAAAATGGATTCACTCTCTAATTTTACTACTCCAGAGCCTTTTTAAGGTTGGCAACATTTTGCAAGCTCATTGTTCAATATTTCGATAAATAGCACAAATTATTCTTGTCATTTATACTTAACAGAAACAAACATTTATAAGTATTCATCTTTGTATATGTTACTTCAACTTAATATATATGTTACTCCAAATTATTGTATTGATATATATATGTATTAATGCCAATAGTTCATAAACTCAATGCAGGTGGTGCATGTAACCTACATGTACGTTTATATTTTACCTATATAGGTACATGACATATTTTCACGTTTGACTGTAGTTTAAAAAACACTGTTATGTTTTACCTTTGTTATTCATCAAGTTAATCTTCCAATTGTTATATTGTTCATATGATGAGCATATTTCATATCGTTTTTATTATTTAATCA
The DNA here is from genome assembly GCA_037976565.1 of Mesocentrotus franciscanus. Taxonomy (NCBI): domain Eukaryota; kingdom Metazoa; phylum Echinodermata; class Echinoidea; order Camarodonta; family Strongylocentrotidae; genus Mesocentrotus; species Mesocentrotus franciscanus. The sequence goes on along the minus strand of CP137667.1, from coordinate 6,245,730 downwards.
CATATCCCAATGGGGTAATTGAATTCATATACTAGACTAAACTATCGGTAGGAGCAATTTGAGTAGAACCAACACAGAGATTTAGGCGTGGAAGTGTATGTATTTTGAGCAATATACAGAAACATTGATCCGATTGATACAAATCTACACATCATATTCACTTATGATGATGTCATCCTCAACAAAGTACCTTTTGTACTTTCCAATTATCTTACTTACCATCGACTGCTGAGCAGCTAATGAAAAGTACACATAAAAGTGTAAGAATTCTTCCTTGTCGTATTTCAACCATCGCGTCGTTTCTTCAACACTGGATTTGTCAAGTTTCCTGTGGTAAATTGTGTTTAACAGGTATAGCGAGATCTCGAAAGTGATCGGTCCCGTGATTCTTACGCTTCAAATGAGAACCTCTATTTTGAATAATCGGCACAAAAGTTCCACCATTGGTAAGTGTCGTATATAGAATGTAATAGAGTAAACGGAGATTTCAAAGTCAATGCCAAATATTAACGTATCTGGTCTTATTCAAACATTGTATGACTCATCAGATTTATCATTGATAAGCGCTGGCATAATTTATGTATACACACTGAATCAATCACACGGCGTGGCACATATCAAGCAAATACATACCTCTACTAAACCGGGTCTTTTTTTTAGAGTACATTTTTATATTTGGCAATAAATCCAATTCCTTATTTATCCTGCATAACCTCGGGCTTTAGAAGTGAAACCTAATTTAGAACAATTACAAAGAGAAAAGCATGTCAATACAAAAAAAAGGAGAAAATTATCTATATAGAATAAGAAGGAAGAACTACAAATTATAAAAGATAAAAACAAACCAGTTTGATTAATATTTTGAAGCATCTCTCTCCCTTTCTTCAAAGATAATTTAATTACGTTTTAACCTGTACCCTGGATATGGTAATTTACATGATGTTTTTACACATCCCTTCCTTCTTACACCATGATGAAGATTTAGAAAGGTGCTTGAAATTGTTTGTTGTTAGCATAATTATAATTTATAATTTTGTTATTTTTTTTTGTTTTTGTATTATTAATGGTAGTAGTACTTCTATTATTATTATGACAGATATTATTATAATTGTTATCATTCATTTAAATTTAATATTATTAATAGTATTATTACTTATATTATTATTGGTCATCGTTATTGCTATTATCACTATTATCATTATTATTACTATTATCATCATGAGGTAAATTAAGGCGAGCGTCTTTATTCAACCTGTTTTAACAACCCTTGTTTTTGATTCATGTGGTGTTATCATGGAATTGTAATATAATGAGGGAAGGAGTTTTTGCGTGTGAACTGGTATCATGAAATCAATGATCCCCCCTCTCTCTCTCTCACCCCCTCTCTTTCTCTCTCTCTCTCTCTTGACAAAATTGAATTGCCGTGAAATGAGATTCACTTCAATTTGTATAAAACATAAAGATTGTGTTTATCTCAGCTAATCAAATAGATGAGAATATTTACATAATATTGGATGGCTTTGAGTGTGATGCAAGAATATATTGCTCGAGCAATGACAATATAATATTGAACGAGTCGGAGACGATTTCACTATTGCCATAGCGAGAGCAATATATTCCTGTATCACACGCAAAAAAGCCATATAATATTATTATTGTTATCTTTACAGGCTGACTTGCGAAATAACAAAGTTTGACTTACCTCGGTAAATATGGCTTTTTTGAGGGTGTGATATCGATATTGATATCGATATTGATAGTTGAAGTTCCCGGATGACTGAGCAATACAAAAACAATATTGGTCGGTCATACGGGTACTGCGCTAAAGATATTGAATACACTGATTTATTGAAGCACTTGGAAGCTTTATAAAGATAATAATCTGTATTATTTAACATACGAGCCTCTTTTCCCAAGAGAATACAATTATGTATTTGATTCCAATTCTTTTATCTAGTTTAATATTATTAGCATATTGCATTCCTTCCGTATAATACGCCACTCCTCCGATGGTTCATGAGCAACAGCTGTATGCGCATGCATGCTTCAATCGCTGCAATGGGACAGTAAAATACCACCAATACTAACTTTGAACAAAAAACCTGTATATAATGTAAAAAAGCGTTGGTGGTATTGCGTTTAGCCACAAATTTATATTCCAATATTGGATCATCTTTCATTTTGACTTGCCAAATTTTGCTTTAAGACTAGTCGAGACACTGCGGGATTGGAAAATTGCCATGACACTTCTTGTTGTATGTAGTGCATCTCTACTGGAATTTTTTAAGTAAATTGATCTTTCCAATCACTTTAGTTCTATTTGTTATGTATAATTATGAAAATATTGGCTTCCTTTCGTGGTAAATCAGATGTATTGCATTTACCTAGCATGGATATTTCACTCGTCTTTGACTTGTGCAATATTCGAGAGCTGAATGTAATATATCTGATGTACCACCTAAGGGCAGCCAATAGTATATAATAACTAATATAGTCAATTATATATAAACAGATTTTGATTCTATATTGATTGTATCATAGAAACTGTTCTTCTTCGGTGAAAAAAGTTAATCAGGCTAAAAGGAACAGTTTAATAACAACAAAAACAACAATTAAATGCCCCTCAATAACGGTTTGTATCCCCCCTCTCAACCGCTCCCTAGAACCGTTCCTGGACAGGATGTAAAGTAAAAAAAGGTTCTTGAGATGTTGAAGGTCGCTTATCGTGCTAATAATGTAATTATCACCCTCAAACAAAATCAGAACTTATTACCTTTTAAAGGTACTATGTCCCATTTGCAAGCCCCCAAAATGAAAAGATTAAAATCCAATGGCATTTGAATGATAATACTAAATTAGAACTTCCTTCAAATCAAAAGGACTTGAAAATGTTTTTTTTGTGGGAAAATAACGACCTTTAGTTGCCGAATCGCCTTTAGTGATTGCAATCACTTTAGTAAATAGTCTGATTTTCAGACCCTTGTACCGAATGGGCGTATATTTTGTGCTGGGCAAAGATTTAATCAGCTTAATTTTGGCTATAACAAGAAGTGGGTTATTGAAGTAGACAAATGCTCATGTACCTTTACAGCTTATTTTATGTATGTTATTACCGAAGACAAAAAAGAGTCAGTCAGTCACTCGATAGTGTCAGAGAGTGAAGTCTAGAAAGTAAATGAATTTTCTTGCAAAATGTGAATACTAAGACAATGCTAATGTCTAAATTCGGCCTTTACACAATCATTTGATTCAATCTCCCAGAAGAAGTTGAACTTTGCTATCATAAAGTGTTTGTTACGACATGAGGAGCGTCATGCTTTTTTTTCGTTTAGGCCATGTGTACATAATGATTGCCAATGCACATTGTTTACACACCATCAGGTAATAAGTTTGTCATAATCTCGATGGAGCTTGTACTTTCAACCTTTGAATATAAATATTTCTTGAGAAACGTGGCATGTGTGTGTTAATTTTATTGTTATTGGGCGGGGAGGGGTAATTAGATAAGGAATCCGATGCTCGATCCTCGGTATCTCAAGAACCATCTCGTATGCTGGACAGGCTTAGTGTTTCTAGCTATAAAACATAAACAAATATCATAATATAAAAATATTAACAAAACAATGACCGCTAAATATGGGCATAGGGCAGTTGCCCCCCACAAATACCATCAATATTATTCGACTCCTCTCTCCGTCTGATTGTCTGTTATAAATCTTGCAATGGCAAAGACAAATATTTGAACATAATGAAACAAATATAACTACATAAAGAGTCCTGCTTCTTATCTAACTCGGATTATTCAGACAGCCCAAAAGACCATCAATGTAAGTCTATTGAACCCTCAGAAAAATTGTCAGAATGGCACAAGACTGACATGCCAGACTTGTAAATCCCCAAGTAATGTTTCAAATGACATTCAGAATGCTACAGCGTTCATTTGATGTAAATACTTTTTATTAGCATATAAAATCTCAGCCAAAAATGTGTTTCCTTTTCCATTATTGAAGAAGAAACAAATAGAAACGAACATCCTTTTACATATCCGAATTACTATTGAAGATTGATTTCTACGGTTTTACAACTATAACAAAATATCTTCTTTGCTTTCTTCTTTCAAATAATAATAAATGATTCGCTAAGTTGGTAGAAAACATTTGTTAACTTTCAAAACCATCAGAATACTCTTTATGGTATTGTTATTCATTTGTTTTATGAATATACATGTATATACAAAAAGCAACCCATGTATAGATATTTATAATAAGCAATAGTTTTGTTAAAAATTGTGAAAAGAGTCTTACTTCAAATGTGATAAGGGCTTTACTGTGATAACTATAAATATAAATCAAGTATTCCATTAGCCGTGAATCTGTCTGGTTGCAAGATACGTCGATCCAAGGGGCACAACAGGGATGCCCATTTTGCCTAAATCAATGTTCCAAACAAAATCCCATTACTTCTATTGACCTTGTATAGTCTCACATGTATGAATTTAAATAACAATTTATTTGCAGCCATTGAATTGCATTTCGTTCAGCATGCATCTCAAACACACCCATTGTCTTACTGGCTATTTGGCAGTCCAGTTGGGGGCCTGGCATGGGGCACTCGTTTTTAAAAAGGTTCATTTTACTGATGGATAATATTCATGAACACCCAAACTTCTTATACCGGTGCGTTTAATACTATTAATATAAAAGAAGGTTCATAACTCCGAATGTTAGCGTATTGCTCAGAAGGGGTGTGCGAAGGGAATGCATTTCCCATTATCTGTTCTGATTTTTTTTTCCGTACAAGAATCACTCTGGCCCTCTTGGGGTTCTGAAAAGGAAGGGTTGGCAGACAACTATTTCACCCCTAGATTTTTTTTCCTTCGTGATCTTAGTTTCTTAGTTTCCTTCTCTTAGAGGACAGTGTCCGTTTCGTTCACCTTGGATTCTGCTAAGCGGAAAGTGGTGTCATTATGTAAATGCTTTAACTCGCCTTTCTTTCTTAATTTGGACGACTTCCGATCACACTAACACAAGTTGGCAATCAAAATTAATCTATTATTTCTTTGGATGCCATTCTAATGGGGTACCAAAAAAACGATTGCTATCCACTAAGTAAAAAAAAACTCTGTCGAAAGATCAGATAATTAGATAACAACAGGAATACAGCATCAAGACTGGCCTTTTTTTCTGTATACATCATGCATTTGACACAAAACCCATTTGATGTTTTGTTATGGTTTTTGAAGTTTGATGCGACCAGCCTATTCAATACATAAGATGGATATATATATATGTGTGTAATTTGTGTAATTATGTATATATCAAGGCCCCATGTAAAAAGTACTAACACGTGTGTCGCTAGAGAGAGAGAGAGAGAGAGAGAAGAGGGGTGGTCGAGGGGTTAACACCACGTCAAAATAACAGTTTAATAACCATTTTATCCTAGCATTTGACGAAAAATCTTAAAATCAAAAGTACGAAATTTGTCCTTTTCTCTTACTAAATATTCTTTTATCAGGTCAGAATATTAAGGGATTTGTTGAATGAATAATTATGCACTTTTCTCAATTAGTCATAACACACCTATCTAAAAAGAAAATCAACATTGTCTTCATATCTTTTGCTTTAACTTCTATCAAAACTCAACTAGTTTGCAGATTTTAATCTCGATTTTTATTTCTTCAAAATGGGGGAGGGGGGGGGGGTGCTCTTTCATAAACACATCCAGGACGTGCTTTTGTTAAGTTTTTTCAAATTATTTTGATATTCGTGCCATTTAACCACTAAGGGCACTTAATATCTCGAAGATTTATTCCACAGTTACCCACAAAATACATACGCTGCATTTTGTCCATCATTTTCTCCAAAATTCAGAACTTCTTTCAATTTTAATCACCTTTTGGTGGTTAAAATACAAGACTATAGTGTTAGAAATGACTTTTTACCCAATCTCCATGTATTTGTGATATATCACACAATTTTCTTTCAAAAGGGAAAATATTGTGCATCATAACTCATCTGGAAGAAATTCCATCACATCCTTTCCCATAAGTATGATAGGCCTGTATTTAGGGTCTTCTCTCCATTTTCTCAGATTTTTTAATTTTTATATTAAGGTCATTGTCTTATTGTAAATGTGCTTTTAGATTTTACGAACAAAATAAAAGATTGTACTTAGGCTGAGAGCTTATAGTATTATATATATCGGCAGCCCAGCATAGCCGGGTAATGTTGGAGCGCCTTGAGGACCTTGCAAGGTCAAAACGTGCGCTATATAAGAAACCAATATTATTTGTATTATTATTATTATTATTATATAGATATATATACTTAGTACAAAAGACAGATTTAAACATGCTTTGAGGTGTACAATATAGCAAATGATTGTTTTATTTGAAGATTAGGAAAGTCCCTTGATGCAAAATGTAAAACATGTTTTATGAATAATAAAATTAGTTCATATACAATGTTAGAGATTTAAGCTGAATTTATAGCATTATATTCTGGCCTTAATTAAAATATTACTCTGTCTATGAGTTCATATTGAAAGATTATACTTGCCTACGTATTGGGAGATATTATTTTAAATACATTCCTGCTTAACGAACAGAGTTGTACAAGAAATTGCAAACTATGCACCTATATATTTTCAACTTGTAAATTGATTGTTTTATATATTTAATAAATTTCAGGTTGAACCACTTGCTATTAGACTTGTGCATGGTCTCAAGTTAATGAACAGTCACCCTTGTGGATATTTGGTCGTAGAGGTCGGATTCTTTAATATAAATGCCACATTCAACGACACTAAACCTGCCTCGTGATTAAGAGAGATAAGCGCCATGGAAGGTAAACTAATTATAATCTACATTTGTAAACCGTTAACCTCCATAACGTTTATTTCTTCACCAAGTAAACGACACAAAATGAAACTTTGCCTGTCCCAAATTAAGGTATCATGTTTACTCAGTGGAATATAGATGATTATATCATACCAATGCATTGTGGAAATTAAACACTTGCGGATAAGATAAGGTAATTTTGAGAGCTGAGTAACCTAACTTTATAGGCACTTGATGACGTGCAACTCGCCCGTCCAAGTGATAGTATAGTTCAGACCATAAGAAATGTAAACACGTAGGCGAACCACCAGCATACATCTTAAGCTTTGCAGGCATACTAATTATATCAAACTTACATTGCAACCATCATCTTTTAAAAAAGAAATCCTCTTTTCATTTTTTTCTCGAGATAAACAAGATAAACTCTTACAATTTGTATTTCATAAAAATGATGAGACTTCAAGGCAGTGTCTAGATAATGATAAGCAAGATATTTCATTTCCTTTACGTGTTTGCCAGTGATTATATTCCTTCCCCATCGTAAGAACATCGGCCTTTGAACTCCGACCAGTTGGCGATCAATTACCAACCATTCGCCAATATTTCAAGAGCGGCCGCAAATAAATTTACGAAAATCATTGATCACGAGTAACTTTCGTACGACATTCGGCAACAGATCGCCCACTATAATTTGTTGAAAAATCGGTTGTCGTGGTTCCCGTTTTGTTTACTGGTCAGAAGATGGCAACCGATTGTACGCTTATTGTGACTTATGTTTTAACCAAAAAGTTATACTTGTTTATATATGAAGATTGTATGAAGACAGAAAGAGAAAATTGATAGACCCGCAAAAAATTTGATGAGATGAAAATAATTATTCTTATAATTAATACTCGCTTCAGTGATTTTACGGAAGTAAGACCATATTGCGCATCTAGACGATTTGAAGAAGATTGATGATCAGAAAGGGGCCCTTAGGCGACGGACAAATATTTGGTAGAAACATAATAAGAAAAAGACGGAAGAATATGGAACAAGAAAAGACTTAAATGAAAAAGTGTTATCATTGTAGCAATAACCAACAACAACAGCAGCCGTAGCAGCAGCAGCAATAACAACAACAACAATAAAGGCAAAGCACAACGGCATTGGCTTAGTTAGTTTCACGAAGTTAACACTATTTTTTTTTTTTTTTTTATACTAATTTATCAATTCTTTTAGTTGTTTTGCAAACTTTAATATAACCCTACAAAGGCTTACTTATTTCTATAACACATGTAAGTCTTGGCTTCTTGTTCCTCTTTGGTCATACTGAATTCATTTTGATTACAAGATTATTTCTTCAAAAATCATCTATTTTATTTGCGCAAGTAATTTGAAGAAAATAAAAATAGTATATATGTCACCAGATATTTAAGAATGTAGAATTGTGTTTTAAACTTTCCTTAAGGGTATAACGCTAACATTAAAAAAAGGTCAATCATCTGAGACTTACTTTTGTTAAAGAGCGCCATCAATTTAAACATAATAATTAAATAAAAGCAGATTTACATATGATCTCCCTAAAGCTAATTTGTTTTAGAAACTTGGGAGCTTGTGAGATATTAATAACGATTCTTTATAATTAAGTTTCAATTCAACCTCTCACAGATTGGGAAATACGGGGGGTGTTGGAAAAGCAAAGAAGAGAGAGGTTTCGGCATGACGAAGTAAAGGAGAGCTTAAGGAATACAGAGAAATGGCAAATAAAACAATGAAACTTAGTTGGGAACATATGACACAGATATTGTGCAACCGGGATGGGGTGCTAAGGCTGCATTCCAGCATTTTTTTTAAATACACTATTCATAAAAACACAGTCACACCCCCTTTTTAAAAACATTCCACGCCTCCTGTATTAATGATGGATATAATTTTTAAATTAGATATCTCTCCCCACAAAGAATTCCTCTCAATCGACTCGGTTAATATTCAGTAGTATTTAGTATTTATTGTCCATTTCTGGAGATTTAATTTTCACTGGTGTAACAAATACAGATTAACATGTATTAATGAATTTACAAAAATTCTAGACACTAACAGTAAATAAAAAAAAGGTTTAACATATGAGTAAGCACAATTAACAGAAGGTCTAATGTGTAATAAACACAAATTCAGGACAATAGTTAACACAGTAATTAAAGCAAGACAAGAGCAGGTGTCAGGTGATCAAACGAATGAACAAGTGAAAGGGATATACTGAGGAGGTCGGGTACACGTACATGTATTCATGTCTTAAACCAATTTTGGGAATAATTAATTATAGGTAACATTAAAGGACAACACTGATTCTTCGAGACATTCCGTTGTACATGTGGATAGAGTTTGGTATGAATGATTGCCGAGTTCTCGCTCGAGCAGACCTCGGCACACACAAACGAAAGCCTGACCTATTGTAATTGTAATCAGTATGAAGCGGGTGGGTGGGGTCGTTCATGATTCTTTTGACTTTAGCAACTACTCTTTCTTCATACAGTGTGGATATTGCGTGTAGGCTACTGCCAATTATCCGTTTTGCTACTCTCCTCGTTCTGTCTAACTTCTTCTTATCTTTTTGAGTTGCATTCCCAAAATAGCATATTATGTTGTATTTAGAGTCTGTTAGCTTAACTGAAATATTACACTAAGCCTGCATAGTGATTGAGAAAGATAAGCGCTATGGAAAATAAACAAACTGTAATCTAGATGGATAAACCTTTACTCTCAATATCGTTTCTTTCTGCACCGAGTAAACGACACAAAATGAAACTGTGCCCGTCCCGAAATAGGGTATCATGTATACTCCGGGGAATATAGATTACTATATCATACCAATGCATTATGGCAATGAAACACTTGCGGATAAGATAAGGTTTATATACGAGCTGAGTCACCTAACTATATAGGTACTCGACGACGTGCAACTTGCCCGTCGAAGCGATAGTACAGTTTAGACAATATAAAAGGTAAAGACGTAGGCCAACCACCACCATAAATCTTAAGCTCTGTAGTCATACTCATTATATCAAACTTACATTACAACCATTATATTTAAAAAAAAATCCTCTTTTTATTACTTTCTCGAGATAAACAAGATTAACTCTTACAATTTGCCTTTCATAAAAATGATGAGACTTCAAGGCAGTGTCTAGATAATTAGTAAGCGGAGCAGGCCTTTATTTTAGGGATGAAGTATGTTTTGGAACCAAACTCATATTTTTGAGGTAAGATTTGTTGGTTTTCTCCTTGAAAGTTCAACTTTTTTGATGCATCAATGCATGTACTGACTAAAACAGTGGGTGTAGCATGTTTTGGAACTGAACTCGCCAAATACATAATCTGGTCACAGTGGCGTAAGAGGCAGGACATTGAGTGGCAAGTCCTTTGAGGACTTTAGAATTACCAAAATAAGGGAAATTGTCTCATCACAATCGAGCAGTGTAATGGGATTATTTTAAATTTCGTATTTTATCTTTCACATTTACATCGAAAGTGTGGAAATTTTAATGTAAATTTATAAAACCCGAAAGATTCACTTGACATTTGCAAACAAGGTGTTCACAAATATAAACAAAAAGGAAAATGCAAACAAGGTACACTTCAAACTAGCTACATTAACCACGAAATCAGTATTACAAAATACATCAGAACAACTGAACGTATGTAAAATATCGTTGAAACAAGTGGGCGAAGAAGGAAAAAACGCGTTGTAATTATGCAAGAAACTAACTTAAAAGAGGCACTGATGTAGAAGAAAAAAAGAAAGACAAGAAAAGATTGACAATATTTATATTTGGGCACAAATATTTAGTGCCCTCTGCGAATATTGTGCCCGTACGTCTAAGTCATGTCTTTGTCAACTGAAATTCATCCATACAATTAACAAACATAAATACATCACAGATCATCTAAGGGTCGTTTCTCGAAACCAACTCCATTAAATTAATATTTTTTGTCCGAGATGTATGGAGATGTCAAGAAGCCGAAACCCATTTTACAAGGCAATGACAAAGCAACAACCTCATTATATCGATACTATCAGCTAAAATATATGGTCTTTATCAGGAACAATGAAATTTATCCTAAATTACCCAAACAGATTATGAGACTCAATTTCATGCAACCTGTTTACAATAGTAAAATGTTGGGAGGTGGTAGCGTAAATGATAGAAATATTCTATTTACATGGACGATGTGTTGCTAATGACATGTAAGAATGAATAAGATTGAGGTTGCATTTACGACGAGCGAATCCAAATTTATACTTAAAAGGTTACCATAACTAATATATATTTGACAAAAGAGACTGATTACATATAATTTTGGTAAAATAATGAAAATAAGGTAATTGTGGTTATTTGTTTTTAATTTTCCAATCTATTTTCCCCTGTTTTCTGTACTACAGCGCCGTAGAGTAATATACAGGCTGCGCAATGTAAATCAATGTTATAACTGTCGTTATTTTAAACATAATATGTATGCAGGTAATTTTTTAATGTTTTTCTTTGAATGGAAAAGTATTTACCAACAATATTTGTATGAAATACGAAAAAGGAGCAAGGTTATTTATACTATTATGGCCTGTAAAAGCTGAAATAAACAGGATTACAATTTAGATATTTTGCGTACATCATCAACGTATGTATAAATTAATTGAATATAGTGCAGAATAAATCACATAATCGATATTATTTGTTATTCTTCAAAGAGTTGGTTGGGTGAATTGCTAGTTTGCCATTTGTGGAACCAGTTATTTTCATTTTCATCCCGACCAATCGATATCGGTTAGGGCAATACAGATTTAGTAGAGATTCAAACAGTTAAGAAGGATTTGAGGTTTCTAATCTATGGTGAAATATCATGGCAATAGAGAATTAAATCCATAGCAGAAGTTCTGTATCATATTTGGCCCTTTCATTGCTGGTCGATGATCAGAAGTTCACGCACCAAGTCTAGGAAACCATGATCTACAAGTTTGTCAAATTCACAAACTTGTAGATCATGGTTTATTGATCTTCTTGTATCTCTTCCCTTTTCCCGCTGATTACACACTCCGGATGCATGCTTCAGGACCATGAGCCTTGCGCAGATTATCTCGCTAATAGCATCATCTGATCTTTGAGTTCCTGGAAGGTCCATCTGTAGATTCAACACTTCAGCAAGACGTTCTAGTCGATTATCAGACATCACCTTCTTGACCATGTGCTTAATGAAGGCAAGGATGTTGTCATCGGCTTTATATTTACCTATAAAGAACAGAGAGGTGATAGGTGAACAAAAACTGGTGTAAGTATTTGGAAGAGATAAAGATAACTAGACAGAGTTTGAGTCAAGTAGACGTATTTCTCGCGAAAAGTAATTTAAATGAACCTTTATTCAACTTATTCATCACCTGATAGGAGAACCGTTAAAGAGCCCGAATTTAGTGTAACTTTTCATATTGTGATATTTTGAAACCAGTGTTATATATTTTCTAGGAATTTCTACTTTTCTAAAGAGATAAATGGTTAGAAGTTGGATAGTGACTTAAAAACGACAAGGAGCTATATTAGAATGTAAAATCTGTTTGCCTTAGTCAACCAGAAACATCACTATTACATAATCCACACTTAAATGATGTGCCAGGGGATCACCTTCGGTAACTGTTCTTGCTATATCAGATTTCCCAAAGTCATGCAGGCATTTTATCACAGCTGCTCTGTAATTGAATGCAGAAAGACGGAGTTTCTCTTTCCAGATCTTGAATAATGTGAACTCGTCCAGGGTGTCAGTCGCCAAGGAGCCTGCAGCTACTTCTTCATCTGTCAACTTTAGCATCTTCTTGATTATGCTGAAACGTTGACCGGACTCTTGAGCTTCCCCGACAAATGTGAACTCGTCCAGAGGGTCAGTCGCCAATGAGCCTGCAGCTTCTTCTTCACCTGTCAACTTTGGCATCTTCTTGATTATGCTGAAACGTTGACCGGACTCTTGAGCTTCCCCTCTTGAGCTTCCCCTCTTGAGCTTCCCCGACTCTTGAGCTTCCCCGACATCCGGTTCCATAGGAACGATTGTTGTACCTTGGGAGAGCATTTCTTCTGTACCTAGCAAGGGATCTCCTTCATTTGGTTGACTCCCTTCCTGTGCGGTATTGGCGTTCTCTTCGGATCTGGTTCCAGATCTCATGACTGCATCGGAAATGGTGGACAGTTCCCCATAAGACATTTCGTAGGCTTTGAAATAAGAATAAAAGCCAAAGATCATGGATGACATGGGTGTCGATCACGGGGGGGGGGGGATGGGGGATATATCCCCCCCAATATTTCAGGTGGGGGATGGCCTGTACAATCATCCCCCCCAATAATTCACCATAAAAATATATTTAAAAAATGAAGAGAAAAATTAATGATGAGAGCCCGATGAGAGTAGTTAGAAGCGCACAATCCCGCCAGTGTAGTTATCGCTGCTCTAGTCATCGCCATCGGAACATGCCATCTGCGTAAGAGCCGTATTCTGTTGGTGTCCGCCAGCGCGTACGTATTTTGAACGCCCTCTGGAATACGGGGAACGTGCGTCTTTAATGGTTATTACTCGCAAGATGACCATCAATATACACATTTTGCTATCTCATTTTCATAATACATACATATATAAATAGAAAACGAAGTAAATGAGACAACAGTATATGAGACAAGAATAAATTGAATTCTCGTTCATACGGCTTCATTAGGAATTGATGAATTTATTCAATTTATTCAATCAACAGCATCATAGAAATGCAGTGCGCCAAATGCAAAGCCGCAGCGTTAAAAAGCAACGAGCTAAATGTTAAGCGCGAAGCGCAAAAGTGCAAAAAAGAAGTAGAGAGTGGGAGAGAGAGAGATAATGAGAGACAAAGAGGATAATAACCCAGGTAGCAAGCCCATGTGGAACCCACATGGGTCCCATATTCTCTGAAACATGGGCCCCATATGGAAAACCATCTGGGCCCTAAGGCATCTGCACCCAAGAAACATATAGGAGTCTGGGACCCATATGGGTAAACCCATATAAGACAGATGGGACCCAGATGAGACCCATACCAAACTGGGCCCAAATGGGTATGCCCAGCTTAATCCCATCTGGTACCCATATTGGTTAACCCAGATATATCCCATGTTGGTTAACCAAGATTTTCCCCATGTGTTACCTATATGGGCATATTCATATTCTACCCTTATGTGTACGCCCAGCTCATTCCCATCTGGGACCCATAAGGGCTGGCCCAGATAGATCCCAATGGGTTACTAAATATTGGCCCCATATGGGATACATATATGGGTTCCATTTAATAGCCCAGATGGCACAAGTGACCCAGATCATCCCCATATGGGCCCCATATGGGCTTGCTACCTGGGAAAAAGGGAAAAGGGGAAGAAACGGGCAGAAGGAAAAAGGAAGGGGGAAGAGAAAATAAGAAAGACAAGAGAAAGAGGGACATATATATTCCAGCATTTCCTTCAGGGAACTGATGTGAATGGGCGATGTAAAAAGAGGTTGACTTTAAAGTAACCTACAATGAAATATTGCTAATTTTTTTTTCTTACAATGTCAAAATTACTTTACGGGATCCCCCTCCCTAAAAGGCTTAGGCATGGGTGGTATGAGGTTAATGCATGATCAGGAATTAGTTGAGTGGATGAAAAAGAAGTGAGAAATAAGCTGAAAGAAACATGGAAAATTGCCATGGAATGATGGAAGGCAATGTGAGAAATGCCCAACATGTTTTAAAACAAGTATTCCAATAGAATACTCCAGTTCGATATTTTGGAGAAAGATTATTATGTCACAACTTATTTTTGTTTTATTGAAAAGCTGATGTATAGGCCTATGTATTGTATTCAAACGTAACAGGCATAAGATAGTTAAGGTGTTTTTGAAGGTTAGAATGTTATTAAGTTTGAAGTTTTGTTTATAACACCCTTCCAATAATAATGCACCTTCTAAGACTGGTTATAGTTTTGGAGAAAAAAATAGTGCTCTGGTCAGGGCCTTGGCTTATTATGCTTATAATGCTTATAGTTTAGAGCGTATCTGGTATGATAAGTATATCTGGGTGAAGAAGGAGATAATGGAAGTTTGTTGTTTGGTAGTTGGAACGTAAGTTTTATATTATGTTTTTAAGAAACAGACAGTTTGTATGAGATCAGGAGTGGAAATTTTCTGTCATTTTGAGAACCAAATTTTGCATCAGTGATATTCTGTTTCATTGAATTGAGTTTCCCGCAGAGAGGATTCAGTTGGTTTAATTAAAGAAGGAAGAGAGTCAAATGAAGAACCAAAAGCAATATGTTTTTCATTTACTAATGAGAACTATGTTTTTGAGATCTCCTTACACAGAATATTGGAATGGGTTTTTCACGATGAATGTTGTTTGGAGACATCAATATTCATAAAATGTATGTTTCTATCACCAGGAAATAAAGAATTTTCTGTCTACATGAACCTTTCCTGGTTGCTTATTAATGCATTTGCCCACTGGTAACATAATACTTTCACAAGTTGATATCCCTCACCATTGGATTTTTTTTTGGTAATGTCTAAATTTCGTTTAAAAATAGATGATATCAGTCTGGTAGGCCTACACTGCAGGCAAGAGTCAGGACTAACATTTAGCATGTTATTAATTTTATTACCACTCTTATATTCTCTGAAATGTTATCTTTATTGAGGGTGACTTGAAAAGGTTAATAACTTGGAAGGAAGGGGGTGCAACCTGCTTTGATCCATTGCCGAAAATATTTTGGCACCTATCATCCCCCCCCCCCTAACCACGGATACAAATCGAAACCCCTGATGGATGAATTCGTATAATTAATAACAACATCATAACCGAATGAAATTGGTTCAATTCGTTAGACTATAAATAATAAATTAATGAAAATTGAAGAGATGTAACTGTTATTAAAAATAAGTGATACAAAAATGTACAACTTTCTAGTTCATTAACAAACATTTTCACTTCTCTATCAACCCAAAATAAACATCTCAATAAAGCTTTTGGAATCTCAAGTTTGATTTATTATATCTCTCTTTTCATGGTACAATCATCGCTTTGTTTAGTATCATTAGAAAGTTTTTTTTTTAAATGGCACCCTATTTGTTATGATGTACTAGTCATAAAATATGCATTACAATCAAAATAAGGGGCATGGTCAAAAGTGAAAAGTTGCAAAAGGAACTGCTCTTCTTCGGCTGTGCAGTCTTCATTCTTCAAAGAGAGTTGGGCTACTGTGTAGTACAATGAATAGCAACTCCTGTGCTTACCAGTGCATTTTGCAACTTTCACTATTTACCCTGCCCGTTTTTTCTGGTGTACTGCTCATTCAAAGGCTCCAAGTCATATCAAATGTTCAAACGTTTAAATGATTTTTTTTGTTCTCATGCAAAACATAATACATTATAATTGAAATATAGGTTTTCCCGCCCAATTTCATCAGAGTTGCATTCGAATTCATGAATAGGCGTTCAAGTTCGAACGTTTTTCGTCACCTCTCTGCTCTCATGGTTCATTTTCATTCTTTGAGCATTCAATTTCGATTTATATCATTCCTTTTAAATTTTATTTCATTCAAGTTAGAGAGAAATCCATTCAATTTAGTGACGCGAAGTTGTCATTCAATTTCGCGCCAGCTGGATAGACGTTCAATTTCGTCCTTAATACCAATTTCAATTTCATTTATAGGCACACACCTTCGCACTTTGAACTTTCGAATTAAATTAACATAAACAAGTTCTGTAGTTCTGTGTAATTCTTACCGCAATTTGTTCACATCATATTATCTTTTTTCACTGTTTTCAATTATATAATTTCATTTTCATTTTAAACTTTCATAATATTTTTTGTAATCATATTTTTTATGTTTCTTTTCTTTCTAATCTTTTCTTCCATTTCACTTTATTCCCTAGCAGTATGGATATAACTCATAATTTGTAACATGTAGGTACTTATCATGTACTTACTTACGTAATTATCATTTTAAAAAATTCAATATAAGGCAAAGGTCCCATTTCAAGGTATATAAAGTTTGCACAATTTATTCATACAGATGCAGATTGCAAAGAACTTAAACAGTAAAAGAAAAAGACTACCCAAATGCTATAAATGATTGCCTATTCGTGAAATTGAATACCTTAATGTTCATCAGGGCGGTGCAGGTGCGAATTCGAATGCATTTACGTGCATTTTTAAATTTGAACGCGCTTTTTAAACGTTTATGTGAGAAAATCATGAAATCGCATGCTAATACAATTAAATTGGATGACCTAGTTAGCTTTTTGAATGTTGATCTCGGTGATCATTCGAATTCGCTCGAAATTGAAGGATCGCATCGTTAAATCGGATGCAACTCTGATGAAATTGGGCGGGAAAACCTATATTATTTGCAATCTAATGTAAGTATATTACAACAAATATACAATGAAACAAGACTCCAAGCACACAAAGCCTCAAACCGTTTCTCCTCGTCAGCACTCTCAGATAATTCAGACATTCCAAGACGTTCGCTAACAGAATTTGTAGATTTTTGGTCGAGGTAATGTGCAATGAGCTTCAGTTCCTCGTCGGACGGCCACTGCTCATCTGCTGGATGGGTAGAATAGGAATTGTTCAAAATTATTAAACATATCGAACCTATATTCTATTTTTCAATGTTCTGATGATTATAATTATATTGTTTAAAGTAGAAACGGATTCAAATACAATATTATATTAATGGAAAGCTTATAACCTAAAGAAAGTGAAAAGTGTCATATCTTTTCCCTAAAAACACATATGTGACCACAATCAGACATTTAACTTTGAATCTTGACATCCCCCTCATGAACAAAACCGAAATCATACACATTGGGCGGTTTCGATGATGACGTAGGCGATTGGGGTCAGATTGGGGTAATTACTTCCGCATTCACACAACACCGTACGTATCACACACGCTAGACGGTCGACAGCAGCCATACTCTCATCAATTTTAATTATTTATCATCCATTCAAATGAGGGAAGTTAGGCCAGTTAGTAACTTGGATGTACAATATTCATCGTCTGAATCCAGTGACGATGATAGTGATGGCATCGATAGGCCAGTTGGAACAATTACAGAATACAGAAGAATATTAGATAGGGACTTTTAGATTTGCACGATGAGAACGTGGGCTGCCACATAGACATCCTTTTAAGGCACTGCCGGGCACTGCCAGTGCCTTAAAAGGACGTCACATTGCCTTAAAAGGATGTCCATGTGGCAGTCCACGTTCTCCAACTACCAATGACCATCGACCAACATTAGTCTAAGCACAAAGCTATTTTTTTCTTTTGTATTTTTAGCACGAGACATTCCACTATTATAAGCACAAAACTATTTTTTCTTTTGTATTTTTAGAACCAGACATCAGTCTTGTCGATTAAAATATCTAATAGGGTCTTTGACAGCAGACTAAACAGTATAAGAGCTATACTAACTATAGCGGGCACAAGGTACATACAAATGTACGTGCGTGGAAGTATACACAGGCTGGACTTTTGGCGTTACTGAAATAGTGCTCATAATTCAACTAATTCATCTACTAAATGACCATAATAGACAAGAAACAATGCAAAGGTAAGTACAAGACTCAGTGCTTATCAATATAACATAAATTTTGCATGAAATATCATCAGGAAAGCCATCTAAATTTGTCACAAATTAGAGACAAACACACCAAATTCAGCGCTGCAATGACGGACAAAACGGCGTAGAATTCAACTTTTCATCCACCAAATGAATACGAACACTTGCATTATACAATCTTCAATACCTGTATCACCATTATCGCAAACAATAAAATCACAGTCTATATCTACGGCTAATATATGAAGACTAACAATATGGTAGGGTATTCTGCAATCAAGCCGGCCAGTTTTCGATAGCACGAATGATCACCGGCAATATTAGTTATTATTTAGACATATTGTGTTAATTTTCATTGATTTCTTTCATCTGTATAATTTCTTTCGTCAGTTTTATGTAATAAGGAACATTACACCTTTTTTCTTTTTAGTTTATCTTTATTTAGTTCAAAGAACAGACATGCAAAACAATCAAAACATGCAACAAACTTATACGGCAAAAGCCATAGACTCCATGTAGTGGGTACGAGCTTTAGTTTGTTTTGGGGACAATCTCCCAATCGCCTACGTCACATTATTTTGGGCGATTTATTGGTGTCATTTGGGCGAGAAAATGAATGATGAACAATTCATGGTTTTGGGGTAGTTTTTTGGTTGATACGACCTGATTGATTATCATAAAAATCTGAAATATTAAACAAAAAATTACTGAGGTCATAAGCTTTCCATTAATATAATATTGTATTTGAATCCGTTTCTACTTTAATTCATTTAGTGACCGCTGGAGGTACGAATACAATTCAGAATCACATGGGGGCTGACTGGGTGTTTATTTAGTGCGTTGCTCTCGAGATTTTCACCTTCTGTATACTATATATAGTCAAAATAGTCGCGCATTTATAATTTACAATATTTCATCAACTGTCTGTAATAGTAGTGATGGAATACGTACTTTTACTGTTAATGGCGTATTTAGGGGATGCGGAAGGGCCGCACTCGGAGGAGTCGCAAAAACGCAAAAGAAAGAACTAGAAAGAGAAGGAATGGAAGAGAGATTACAATTCCTTAAGGGTCATATGCACCTCCAATCATAGGTAAAGTTCATATTAAAGGAATAGTGTTTTCAAAGGGTGTAAAAAGCGAACATTTTCTTCAGCTCGGTCGCTTTACTCCCTCCCATATAATTGTTCAGGGTCCGATAATTTTGCACAAAAGAAATAAAGTGCATAACAAGCGTCTTTGAAGCATTTAGATTGTAAGACTCTCGTTTTTCAGTGAATATCATTTTCATCAGGATGTTGAGTTTTGCGCCCCAAGCTCTTACGTTTGCATTTCCAAAGGTTGAACATTCGGAAAACATCCTAGGTTGTAATGGTCCAGCTACTTTATACTTAAACCCCTCGAATGTATTTCTTTAAATTTGTGCTCTGAGGATGAAAGAAGTCAAATAGTGTTTTGTTAAATATCCTTTTCATAATTTAAACGAAATAAAGAATCATTTGCTGAGCTATTTTGGAAAGGTTTGTATGATAAAATGCGTACAATACTGCTCCCTCAAGTTGAAGTGAAGATAGAACTGTCAAGCTTGGCCGCTTTGCTCCCACTTATCATTCAACAGTTATGATTATTCTACTTGGATTTACTTTGATTACATCTAGATTACTAATGTCCGATATTGTAAATTTAACATAATTATTAAACTGTGAAAAAGCGAGGAAATATGATTTGTAATTTTGAGGCGAGAAGTTTTCGCGGGGGGGGGGGTGAAATTTGTTTGCTTCAGGTGCCAGAATTCTTAAATACGCCACTGATTACGGCAACCACTGGTAGATATCAGATAATTGGTAAGTGAATCGCAATAAAAGTCATGGGTATAAAAGTTGCAGATTATTGATCACGTTCGTTGAAATTAGTGGTGATGTTAATTTCAAATGAAACTCATTCTCATGGACACACACACTTTCCATAATATAACTAAAATTTAGATGTTTAATCAAATTATATACGGTGCATGATCTAATAATGTTTACTGTCATTCAAACTTTTCGCAAGCATTGCAATAGTGCATGATGCATGATGGTTTCACAAGCATTGCTATAATGCTTGATGCATGGTAGTTACACAATAACACGCTGGGTTGAATGTCACCTGTATGTTTAGTTTCTTCGGGTGGTTTTTGTTGCACATCACGTAGTGTAGCAGCCAGTATACATCTCCGTTTGTAATTACTGCACTCCTGCTCTTCCCACCAGTCACGCAACATTTTCTCGATGTTGAAGAGGGTTTCCGAGTTTTCCTGTACGGTTTTGTTGACCATAATAGCAGTGTTGGTACTAGATTCAATAATCGCGGCTAGCATACCACCGTGATTTCTTGAGAAGTTTCGGGCATATCGTTTGTACGCGTTGTCTTCCAAACCTTGTTTTTCCCCATCAGGTACTAGGAAATTAAAGGATTGTAGATTAAACAACTCAGTGAATCAATTAGCGGCAATGGACATAAATTCTAGAATATGCGTGATATGCTCAACCCTTTTGACGTAAAATTAACAGAACATTGGAATTTACATATCTAATATGCTGTTCAATCATCATTTCTATTAAGTAGACCTGTTTTCATTGAGAAAGTTGGGCTGTTTTTCGGGTTAATTATTTAATTTAAGACACATTCAGGGTCGCACGGACTATTAGTGCCAGTGGGTAAAAATCACCTTGACACATACCATTGTCTGTTGCAAATTTGAAGGGATTCTGGTTTGGCAGGCTACATTTTGATATAATACTTAGTAGTCCAATCTATTTCTGGTTAGAAATCGATGTTGTTGTGTGAATAACATAGCTAGAAGTAGTTATTTTTTTGTTGTAAGTAGTAGAGTACTTCCTAAAGTTTAAATCTCTATAACCTACACTGTTTCCGTACTGCTTAGAATGTCACCAAGCTAGACACTTTTAAACAACACATAATTATGTGTTTGCATTTAAAACAAGTTTAATAGCAATAAGGAAAAAAACAGAGTTTGACGTAAAAGACCTACTGCGAAAGAAATTGTTCGCAGATTCATGATTCAACTTCTCCAATGCAGAACTCAAGATTATGACTGGGTTGATGTCTCTGTTTCCTGTCGTCCACCTGATCAGTTTATCCAGTGCTTGCTGATTAAATATCGTCAAAGATGTTTCTGCCTCTCCTGGTCTTTCAGGTGGATCTATCTTGAGGCTTACAAGGAATTTCTTAATTTCGTCTTGCTCACCAATCTCCCATAATATATGTTTTAAGTCGTATTGTCTTATTTCTGTGGAAACGGTTCCTCGAAATTCTGTTGAAACAAAATTGATATGCGATATGTAAATGTTACGATTACTTTAATAACATATTGTGTTACAAAATGATTTGATCTCCTCTTTCGAACATTTGCTGTTAGTTTTTGCAAGTATCATATTACTTAATAAAACGTTGTAAGAAAGTAGCGTTACTTTCAAATTTATTGAATTCAAGTGAGCTATGAATGTCGTCAGGATGTATATATTGTCTTTATGGTCAATCCAACACAATTCGTTTTTGATTAACATCTTATGTTGTTTGATTAGTCGCTGCATTAATGATTCTTTTGGTCTGCTGCCCTACAATCGATCGATTTGCTAATGATATTTATCTTATTTTGTTTGATTTGTCAATTAATCTTGAAGAAGGCCAGGCGACGAAAAGGTTCTTAATCTGTTTGTGACCTGCTTCGTCTGTTCAATTAAGTTTTTCTGACACGCATATTACAGTCTCATTATGAAGATTTAACTGATCAATATATAGCTCTTGTGAACGTTTTCTGTAGCATACCTTTCAAATCAGCCAACGACTTCTCCAATCCATTTACATAGAGCGTGTTATACAACGTTGTCCTCTGTTTCCTCTCCTTACATGTCTCCTTCCATCTACAGAGCCCATTATAGTAAAACATGTTTTCCTCATTCGTGGTCGCCCGTGGGCTTTCATTTCTATCCTTACACGGTACTACTAAATCATTGCCAAGCATCTTTAATTCGTTACGTTTGGAGGCATATTCGACCAGCTTCCACAGCTCCACATAAGCCATAGGATCTTGAAGACAAATATAAATGTAAATGGCAGCGTTTGGTAAAAAATTGTTATCGAATACGGTGTTAGAATAATGAAGAAACGACAGTTTGCTAATATATCTAGAGAGAGGGGTAACAAGAAAGGAACTGATCATGGCCTTTTGGAGTATAAAACCCATGATTGCAATACTCCATGTCATGCCTGTTATGGGTGGATTATCTTTTACAGGTCCTACAATTAATAAAACATGACATTGTGTTTTACATTTTACGGTCAAGTTATATTTTATGATTATTCTTTAAATCTAAAATCTAAGGTCTATACTCTTCATAAAGCCAATAAGCTCTACGTTTCCGTTTGTGTTTTTGTTCATGCATACGATTTACGCCCACTAAGGGTACCACCTGACCACATAGGATAGATAGGCTTATTTTGAATCATCGGGTTATCGCTTCGGGTCGTGTGGTCACGTTACCAGACCATTTGTTAAAAATTATGCCCCTTTATTCACGAAATGTGGGGGTGATGTTTGTAAAATAAACCCCTCGCATCCAAAAACTTGTCTGGTCTAATTTACCTCACACTTTGTTAGAACCCCACAGCAAATCTACGAGCTCGTGAACGCGACCACCTGTCCGGGCACAATGACCCGATGACAAACACAAATAATAGAAACAAATGCTAAAGGCAATTACCAACGGGCATAAAATACGAAAAAAGGAGAAGAAACACGAGAAAAAAAGAGAAGGAAACATGGAACGATAAAGAGAAGGCAAAAATGGGGGAAATTACATTATGAGATCAGAAGGCACCTAAAACCAAAATAAATGTAATTTTGTTATCGTGGGCTGCTGTTTCCGTTGGCGGTCGGTCTAGATCAGTTTTCCGGTGTGAGTAGAAACGATGCAACATCTTGATTAACTTAAATTATACTTCCATAAAAACAAATGACCGTGATGAGTCAATTGAGACAAGGTTATAGAAACAGCGTGGATGATTATTTTTTGCGCTACTCTGATTGGGGCAATGTCTGATCTAACAATTGCCGTTGGCCTACGTTCTAATATCCTCCCCTATCCTAAATAAAACTACCTATCAGAAAATGGGAAATACTGCATTTTTTTTTTAAATCTAAGAAACACCCGACAAAATGATTCGTTTAGGGCAATTTATTTTACCTTCTCGGTATGAAGCCTGACCTCCCTTCGAAATACCTGCAATATTAGAAAAAAAGTGATTTTGCATAGAAAAAATATTAAATTTTTAATTACAATTTAATCATATTGAATATAGTAGTAATACTGACTTGATAATAACAATGATAAGAACAATTAAACGCATATAAGTATACATCAACAAAAGAAAATCATCATCACAGAATCGGACAACATAAAGATACAAAATAAATGTTTTAAAAACGTTACCAAATGCAGAATATTAGGTTAACAGATAAATTATGATGATTTATAAATGTACATTGTCAAGAGCAGACTCTTCTTATTAAATCCTATACAAAGCAATTCCAGTTGACATCTCTCACTATTTATTAAGGTGTGGTCTTTTTCGGAAATTAAACTGTCTGAAAGATTAAATTCCGAACAAGTCCTAAGGATGAAATAACGTTTATAATCAATGTTCAAAATTTTTTTCCTGACAAGCTAAGATGTATTTAAAACAAGTTTGGTTACCATCACGATTGTGCAACATTAAACGAAAACATTAAACAAAGGACACTTTGAAAAAAAAAACTCTTCAAACTTACCACGGCTACGCAAGAAAATCCATGTAAATAGTCCTATTGCAATCACTAGCGATACAAGATATAATAAAAATGCATTGCAATCAATTGGCGGATCCAATATTTTGTAGAGGATGGTAGACACAAATGAGAAACAAATGTTATGCAATGTCAGCCACGACTGTGCCACTCGCATCGTCAGGGATGTATACAAAGTGACATTTACCAACTCAAGTTATTTTTTCGACAAGTCAATACCCGAAAGTCATCGAGTGATGTTATGAGAGTTGCATACAAATGAATAGTCAGTGATGTATCTAGATGGATAGAAGGTAAGAGATTAAGTACCTTGGAGTTGTGAGATGAGTAAGTAGACAGGATAGAACGGGATGTTAAGATGTGCGGAATGACATAAAAGCCAAATAAAGTCAAGCTTACATGATTGACAGAATGAGAGTTGCTTTGGGAATTATATTTAAACAAAAACCAAATCGACCCCTTCTCCCTCGGAGATGCCCGCGCATTTGTTGTTATTTTGATTTCCTGTTGTTGATGCTGATTATGATTACTACATTTGTCTTAGTGCCATGTAACTCAAAATGAATCCAATGCCCTAGTATATTATGGTCGTAAAACAAAATGGCCGATCATGTATTTTGTTGGTGAGCAGTGTCTTTATCTAAATCTAATGTTGTCGTATATGCATACTTACAGACGAAAGGGACAATGAGTGCAACGAGATTCGGTGATCCATTCCGTCGAATCAATCGTACTGATGTTGATATGTTACTATCTACACCTGGAATCTCAAATGCTATGCACCTATAAAGTTCATGACTTGTATGCCCGACAATAGCCACACTTTTATTCTTAGTCCCATCAGTGTTATTCCAGGTTTGAGTGTGGAGAGCTGCTACCTCCTCCGACCCATGCTTAAAGTAGAGGCCAATGTCTGGATAGTATCCATTTGCGTGACATGTCAGTGTTACTGACGAATCTACAGTCAAAATGCAGTTGCTGTGATCTTCAGTCGTGGAGCATCCTTCGATAGCAGGAAATGGTTTGATCGGTCGTGCTGTTTTGAGAAAGACAAAAAAGAGAGGGTATGACACGAATGTGCTAGGGACAGTCATTTAACTCTTTATATACCACACATAGTCTCCCTGTGTCCATTATATATACACCAAATGAAAGATATGCCGAAGGCTTCATGACTATCTACCTGTTATATCTCATTTGATGATTAATCTATACCACTGTTAAAAGGATTTTCATGGAGCAAATCAAGACTAGAAATGAGTAGTTTTGGGGAGCCAACGCTGTAACATATTTAATTACGAAGTCCTCTCTCATATGCTGTAGTTTTTTTTTCTTTAATAAAGGATGAGATTTTTTCACACAGGAGTTGTGTAAGAACTTATTCACAATTATTTCATAGTTAGGATGTATGAAAGACTGACTTTTTCTTTAGAGAAAATCCAGATTTATCACCTTTTTTGTTAACGGTGCAAAATTGAAGAGGACCTCTCAAGTTACGTCACATAGTTGCTTATTTGTGTCTAATCGACTGTAACTTTAAAAAAGTATACGTTCTTGTTTTTAATCGGATTTTGCTCAGAATTTCACTGATCTTTTCCTCTAAAGTTTCTGTTTATATCAAAACCAATTTAATATCAGGGTGGGATTCCCCTTCAAGGGTTAAAAAGGAATGTCACCGCTTGAAAATTTGTATCAAACCTCGTTGCACATTCAGTTTTGTGTACATCGGAAATACTTTTCACACAGTGCTGCGAAGCTGAAATGAATATCCTTTATATGTTTTAGATGAAAAGTTTAGGAGGGAAAGCGAAATTACACCATCTGCCTGGGTACAATAAGAGACCACTATCAACATAACCAAGAGCTTCAAAGGAGGTTTAGAAATACCCCGTCATTAGCTCTGGCACCTTTTATTTGCGCACACTTACCAAACACACTGACGTTGGTAAAATCCTGATAGGTAGTGTCAGTATCGACTTCTAGCAACTCACAAAAATACTGTCCTTCGTCTTCAATATTCACATTTACAATAACAAGGGATTATTTTGCGGTAATATTAAACAGTCCTTCTTCATATCCAGGTCCGCTTCTCTTGCCAACATTGTAGTACTTGTCAATTGTTACTAAGATCTTTGCCGAAGAGTATGTCGGTCCTTTCTTCCACGTCACCACCTTTGGCTTAACATTCAACTTGCAGGGTAAAATACCAGCAATCCCTTTCTCCAGAGAGATTTCTGGATCTGTTTCCAGCCCAACATCTGATGGAGAAAATGAGTAACAACATATCGTGAGTTAGTGGCTGAATTATACAACTTGTAGACGTTGAGCTGTACATTTTTTCTCTGAATCTATTATGTCTTCTTCATTGGCATTTCTTCTGTTTGCTTTTCGTCATGCCCGTTCTAATCTCTGTAAAAGTAGTTTAGCTTTGCCTATATTTGTAGAATGTCACTTGTTGACCGGCCTTACAATGCCAGTTTTTGTTTGAAGTGGAGCATGTCGGTCAAGCAAATCCTTCAATCATGAATCTTATTCTGCAACTAGGTTATCCAGGTTTGGTGCTTCATTATTCATGAGACCAGAAACACTTAAAGTTGATACTTATAGGAAATACAATCAAATAAATATAGTTTATTTTATAATTGAATGAGTTATTAAAGCAATTTATGCAGCTAACATGCCATGAAAGTGTGCAGTTTTGTGTTTTATGAAAATCAAATTTCACTATTAATTGACTCTATCCTGACCTACGAAATCGACTAAGGGAAAGTGGCTTTGTGGTTGACGTCAGAGCCGGGATATGCTTCACGCAGCTATATAGCCTATCCGATAGGCGTCGGGCTTTATGGCAAGTATACTAATCGCGTTATGGAGACTGACATCGGCGCGGGCGTCAGCCCGAGCGCCTATCATCACTGGTGAACTCATCATTATTCATATATGTTTTTCGTATGTGTGACGCGTGTGTTTACTCATGCATGATTCATAAGACTAGCCTTATTTGGTGAGCGATCCCTTCTATTCAACCAATCATGAGTTCATGACGTCATGGCCTCATCGCTCATTGGCCTATTTTGGTCAATGGACATGAATATTAATGAAAGAGCTTTGCAGGGGGTTCGTAGATTTTCTACGAACGAAACAATGTACATAAAAGAAAATTAACTTTTTGCATGCACCAGTGATGATAGGCGCTCGGGCTGACGCCCGCGCCGATGTCAGTCTCCATAACGCGATTAGTATACTTGCCATTAAGCCCGACGCCTATCGGATAGGCTAGCAGCTATAGCGACTAACTGCGATCTACACACAAATGTTCATAGAGTGGATGTCAGTTCCACTCTCTCAAAACGATTGAAATATTGCCTGAATGGTCAATATCTGACATACAGTTGTCCTCTCCCGTCCTGAAACATATCCTAATGTCAATATTCATGTCATTATTGGCATTGGAAAAGTGACAATATCCGTAAAATAACTGTTTACAACTCAACTTTTTCACCCGCTTTATAGCTTGCCAGCTGAGCTGTATATACAAGGAGAAAAATCAATGTGTTTCAAAACAAAATTACCTTTAGTAGAATCATGTTCCGAGGTGGAATTTCCTTTGACATAACAATGAGTAATGTTTCTTCTCCATTTTCATTTGTTGATAACTATAATTACATAGAATAGTGTATTTCTCGCCGTTTTGTTTTGGTTTGGTTTCGTAAGGGTTTCGTCTATCGCGACTGAAATGCAAACGTATAGTACTGTGTGTGTGCGGTACTGTGCAGTGCAGTCATGTTTACGTGTGTTTTGATGTGCGCGCAGGTAATCTAAATTCGCCAGCGATACTAAATTCAATCAGCGATCAGCCGTGTAGGTAATGCGGCTGCCAAGAGCCGCACTACTCGCAGATGAATCGTAACAACAGCAGAATCGCCTCGATTTTTCCAGCTAATCTAGCCATGATACGATCAACTAAATGAAATATTCTTTGATTTGTTTGAATTTTATTTTATTTATAATAATGATCAAATCAATACTAACTGTTTTTTTTTCCTCATAATGGAAGAGGTGAAGTCTCCAACTGATATGTCAAAGTGAAACTACATGGTGGTAAAAATCGCCGGCACCCAAATCCCCATAATATATGCAGGCTTGCTGTACAACAAAGCCGGGGACACAGCCATAGTTTCACCTTCTTTTTCCCCATTTTTAACGTTTTTATTTCACAAATAATACATTTCTTAGAATATAAAGATGGAAATATTAATGAGAAGTAACTTACAAACGATGTTGTATTATAATTTATTCTATAGTAAGGGTAAAATAACACATAAGTTGAAGCTGTGTTTTCAGCCTTATAATGTAATACATGCATTATACTAGATACCCGGAAGTGGCACACTAGCCACACCTCCCTTTTCCTACGTCACAGCTAAAGGCCGTTTCGGATGACAATAGGGCCAGGGGCAAATTTGTCCCAGAGAATAGGGTGATTGTTTTCACCCTAATTTCGCCTTTTCGGAAGTGTTATATTGTTTGAATGTCATCCAAGCTCATTGTATGGCTTATAAGCTTTCTGTAGATATGAATATCTCCATATTTAGGGCTCTTCTGTGAATATCACTAGAAAATCCACCAGAAATCATTGATTTGAAAGTACAAAAAAATAATGTCTTGTTTTCTTGGATCACATCTCTTAGTCTACCTATGTAATATCAATGATGCGGCTTGTCCATCTTCATGTATTGAGAACATTGCAGTTCAACTGGATAGTAATGTTATGACAATCAATGCAATCAGTGTGTAAGCCCACTCTCTAATTCCTCTATTTGCTTCTGTCTGTCTGTCTCTCTCTCTCTCTCTCATCCTAATCTTTCCTCCCCCGTCTCTCTCTCTCTCTCTCTTTCCCTCCATCTCTCACCCCCTGTCATCTTCCTTTCTTTATTCCCCTTTCTCTCTTTCTTTTCCCCTTCAACTCCCTTCATATCCTCTTTCACACAGTGGGGTGAATTCATCTTTCATGCATTGTAATTCTTAATTGTGTGGTATTCATAAATTTG
Organism: Mesocentrotus franciscanus; assembly: GCA_037976565.1. Classification (NCBI taxonomy): domain Eukaryota; kingdom Metazoa; phylum Echinodermata; class Echinoidea; order Camarodonta; family Strongylocentrotidae; genus Mesocentrotus; species Mesocentrotus franciscanus. The sequence continues at coordinate 6,216,351 of CP137667.1, read as the reverse complement.
TCACAACGTGTAGTTTTACTAATGTGATATTAATATTTAATGGCTTCTTGGCTTCATTGATGCTGTGGAATACGTCTATGACTGCCAACAATGCGGTTTGTGTGTCTTTATATATTAAGAACATTGCAGTTTCATAGGATAGTAATGTCTTGACAATCAGTACAACCAATGTACTACCCTTATTGATCTCTAATCCTCTCTCTATTTCCGATTGGCTTGCTAATTTCCTTATTTCTCTCTCTCTCTCTCTACCTTCAACCCTCTTCAGATCTTCTTTCTCATAGTGGCGTGACTTCATAAAAGATTGTTTATGCATCACTGTTGTTATACTTACAAATCTCTTACTAGCTGCAATATAATATTTGACAACCTGTTGCTATGCCCGAAATATCCTGATATCTATTATGACATATATTTAACCTGATAAAAATGCATGAGGTAGACACTAAGGCCTACTACATGTACATTCATCTTTATCATGATTAACCTCTATTGTCATGCCCTCAAATTATGTCATTCTTCAGCAATGTTGTAATTTCCCTAATATATGAATGTATTATTTATGATTTATGTATTTATTTTATGTATAATGATTAAATCTGCAATTCGGCAATCTGGCCTCGATTTTTACCAATAAGCCGTTTTAAATGAATAAATAAATAGATAAATAAATATCCTCATGTGTAAGCCCCCTGATATTTCCCGTTACACCATATGGAATAACTCACCGTTTACAGTTACATCGGTATAGTTGTCTATGAGAATGCCGTGCTGGTTAGAAACGAAACAGATGTATCGCCCTGTATCTGTATAATTTACAGTTTTGATGACCAGAGAGTAGTTCTCAGTCATGTCACAGCTACCGTCTTCATATCTAGGACCAGTCTTTGCTTCAGGAGTCCACCTCATGAGAATTGGTGAGTTCCAGGGATCATGTCCTTTCTTCCAGTATACAGCGTAAGGCGGTCCAGTGAAACGACATGTCAGGATGCCCGAGCTGCCATGGATGAGTGTTTTCTTGATTTCCGTGTATACTTTATCATCGGGAATCTCCTGAGATGCTCCAGAACCTTCAGAATGAAGAATATAATTATAGGGATAGGTGACTTTCATTTAAATACCTTCACTCCGCTAAATTATATGATAACTATGAATCTGCCATTCTTATTGCGTCTACGATCATTATTTATCATCATTTATTTTCCAATTTTGATTAATGTTAAAAAAAGAGTAGGCTTACTCTATTTGTCCTAGCCCAAACCTGGTCACATCGATAATATCGACTACACAATAAGGGTAACAGAGCGAACAGGATATTACAATACACCGATCAAATATTCAAGAAACGGCCAGTGTGAATGAGGTGATTCCTAGGCAATAATCATGATAAGTATACAAAATTGTCGAATTAGAGAGTTGCACATTACTGCAATGGTTCCTGCAATGATTCGGTCTTACTCAAATAATTTGTAACGTGGTATATACTAATGTACTGTCATACGTATAACAAGAAACACTTATGCATTAATCTACAGAGAATTAAAGCACTTTTCCATTCGTGTGAATGTATTGGAGTACTATGAAAACTCTATTTCGAACTTACCAATTTGGAGCAATGCAAGAACGAATGATCCCGCAATTAATATTACTAATTTCGCGGCCATATTCTCTGCTTTCCTGTGTGTGAAGTATGCAACGATTAGCACGTAGATCTACTGGTTTGCTTGACACATATCTGGAGAGAATTGATTAAAAGTTGATAAGATTATGTCAATATTTACTTGGCAGTCACCCCATAATGTAGACCAAACAGGTAAAGGGGGAATGGGCAGATCTTATTCTCGATCCCTTCCCAATTAAAAAAATGTCTCTTTAACGATAGACAAAGAGTGACAAGTATAGGTGAATAATATTATATCAGGTTTTATTTAGATAATCCCTTCCTATTTCAATTCTTGATGCCTCATAATTGTTAAACCCTAAGGAAGGTGCACTTATAGATTTTTAAAGAACTGTCTCTTTACCGATAGACAAAGAGTGAACAATATAGGTGAATAATATTATATCAGGTTTTGATTACACCTGCACCTGACAGACAACACCACACATCATTTGCGGTTTGATTGTGGATTTAATATTGTACCAATATGAGTAGCATTATCCTTGACATTATATAATAACTTTACAACTGTGCACCTGACACCAAATATGTACATGTACTTGAATTTTCGGCACCTAGCTTAGCTATAACCCGATCACCAGCGTTAAAGCCCGACCCCAAAAATGCCTCCAGTCAGTAAGACATCCCCGGTCACGAGTCAACGCCGTCCATGATCAATTTACTGCTCCCTGCATAACCGCCGAGCGGAAAGCTGACTGACCCAAACCCCCGGCATACAGGCGAGTACGTGTAACCAAACACGAATACCATCCCTGGCCCACCATCAGGCTTCAGGGGCATCCCTGGGCCACCATCAGGCCTCGAGGGGCATACCAGCAGCTCCCTCGACATGTTGCACCCTGTCTAGCCTTACAATTATGAGGTACACAGGGCGATCGGGCGAGCTGCTAAAGTGCCAAAATTCGCTGAAGCTAAGTGCCGAGGCCTCATAACACAACCATCCCTGTACACCAATGGGGATGTACCGATTTACTCACTTAACTCAATGTACACAATATAAAGCATCCCCAAAACTTTCCTTCTTAACTATAACATGTTAAGTGTGCACATACCTTGTAATTATACAAAACTGCGCAGAGGCGCAAAATTACGTATTTTAGGCCAAACGGGCTTGCCCGCCGCCAAAAGCGCAGATTTGTTGTGAATGCCCCTTGTAAATGGAAGCCAGGCTTGTAACAAATTAATTAAGCTCTCTTCAGCATACCCAACCATAAAACCAGCATCCTACATTGTGCTCATTTAACCCCATACACTGTTAAATGAATGCAAAACTATTGTATAGTATATTTCACAAAGAAAAACCTAACAAATTCGTTTGCAATAAACAATCGCATATGCCAGTACTGCTTAACTTATAAAGTTCAGACCTTTAAGCCAGATCTTGCATCAACATCTCTCACTAATCTATTGAGCATAATTTCTCATAAATATTCATATCTCCATCTCATTGTAATAAATGGACTCAAATACATGCACTACTTTCGTGCTATTCAAACCACAATAAAACATTGACCATTACCCAATACAAGCTTCCTAAAGCACAACTGGGATCCTAATACATGTATCATATTAAACCTCTTCAAATTTACAATTATTTCACCTTATAAATTGTTTATTTTCCTTTTCTAAATAACTAAACTCAAATACATGCACTGCTTACGTGCTATTTAAACCACAACAAAACATTGACCATCACTCCATATACAGGCTTCCTACAGCACAACTGGGATACAAATATTCCATTAAATCTCTTCACAACTCCTCAAATTACATGTACCACAAATTTTATCCGGTACATACTCTATACAGATAATACGAACTTTGACCTACATTCTGAGCAAAGTAAACCCAAATTTACATGTACAGCTTAAACAGCCGAACTCTCTTCAGATTTATAATTGTTCCACATTATAAAATTATTTAATTTATTTCTTCTGAATCACCAAATTTAAACGCTCTGAATGCTGTAGCTCTAAAACATACAAACTACATGCACCACTAATTTTATCAGGTACATACTCTATACTAATTGTATGAACTTTGACCTACATTCTGAGCAAAATAAACCCAATATACATGCTCAGCTTAAAAGCCGAACTGCTATGTATGTGAAAACCTCTGTGAAATGCAAGGTTTTACATTATTAATCTATAACACCAAAGCTGGAAATTTTAACGGTGAATTTTCGGCACCCAGCTTAGCTATAACCAGTGGCGGATCCAGGGGGGGGGGCGGGCCCTCCCTAGAAAAAAACAGGTAAAAACACCCTTTTTTGAAAAAAAGAAGTTGGGCCCCCTCCTGGCGTTCAAGGGGTGGCGGAAAAAATAACCCTTCCGTAGGGAAAATTTTTCGGGGTGCCAAAAAAATTGTGCTCACTACCCTGGCGCCCAAGGGGTGGCGGTGGGAAAAAATTACACTTCCCGGAGAAATTTTTGTTGGGGTGCCAAAATTTTATTTTTTGCTCACTCCCCCACTGAGCGAAAAATCGACCGGCACGATTTTCAAATTTTCGCACGAAGTGGGCCCCTTTTTAGGCACCCTCCCTTGCCGCCGGCTGGATCCGCCCCTGGCTATAACCGGACTACCGGCGTTAAAGCCCGACCCCCGGAAATGCCTCCAACCAGTAAGATATCCCCAGTCACGAGCCAACGCCGTCCATGATCATTTTTTTGCTCCCTGCATAACCGCCCAGCAGAAGGCTGCTGACCCAAACCTCCGGCATACAGGCGAGTAACCAAACACAAATACCATCCCTGGCATCACCATCAGGCCTCAGGGGCATCCCTGGCATCACCAACAGGCCTCAGGGGCATCCCTATACCAGCAACTCCCTGGACATGTTCCACCCTTCCTACCCTCGCACTTCTGAGGTACACAGGGGGATCGGGCGAACTGCTAAAGCCAAAATTCGCTGAAGCTAAGTGCCAAGAATTTTAAAACATATAATAAAGCTTTATCAAATTGTTTCCTTTTCCAACAGACACATTTGGGAAGCTGTGATCCCACCAACTTTCAACATCTTCTCTTGTCGTCTAAAATTCATAGCTGCTAAGAATTTAGGGAAATTCATGGTGCCCTAGAAAATAAAGTGACAAATCGAAGGCGTTTTTAAATTCCTCTAAAAAATTAAATAAATTCTGCTTCACGAAACAATCTGAATGCCACAACCGGTACCCGTTGTACCAACTTTCTATCACTATGCCACCAAATTGTAATACTTAAATCTGTAATGACTACAAAAAGTCTACAATAATCGCCCGGCCCTTCCTGGCTATGTGCCTACTAACTTCACACTCATAACTGGTACCGAATTAAAACAACAACCTTGCGTGTTTGTTCACGGCCCGTCTTGCCTTATTGATCCTTGATTGCTCTTCAGCCGGGAAAGCTTGATAAGTTAGACGAGGTAGTGTATCTGACCAAATAATGCAAGCACCTGGGAATGAGGCCCTGAGCATCTGCAACACTGCCTGCACTTGAGTAAAAAATCACCCGCTTCGGCAGACTCCCACTATCATTAGTCCTAACGTGTAGTAGAATATGGGTAGGCTTGCTCCAGTCCCCTTCTCCCGCTCGCTACTGTATAACCGCAAATGAGCGGCTACTTGGGCCAACTTGAATCCGCGACGACCCATCCATCTCACTGCTGCTGGAAAGCCCAACCTGCCTGATGATCCTTGGCGTACGTAACAGCCAGCCCAGTGCATAATAAATTCGCCTATCATCCAAAGTATGCTAGCACCTGCATAAAATAACAAAAAACCTCCGGCAGAAATATGTTCTTCGCCACACATATGTAGCATGTCATACAATATCATTAAACAAACGTCAACAACTGAATACATTTCAATTACCAAACATTATTCCCTGTAATATGTCACAGCAAATATCACAGGTATCACCTGTGCGCATTTGAAATCCAACACCCCTTATGCTGAATCATTGCGTCACTAAAACCTACTATAACTCCTGACGTGGCAGCACCGGTTCCGAGTGAATGTGCTGAAAATCGCGTCAGCCAAGATCTTCCCAAGAATAAACTAAACTTCTGAAATGCCGAAACATTACAAACTGAACATCCCATTGGCATACAACGATCAAAAAGATATTCCCTGCCTATTATCATTTCCATCAAATCAAAACTCTGTGGGTGCACGGGTAACAAACGGAAAACTAATCGAATGTCAGCTTCCCCCATGCATGTACCCTTACCCATAATCTTTATCAAGGATACCGCCTTGATCGTCGAAGCTTTTATGCACCCCCGTACAAATTTTCGGATTGATTTGTTCATTAACTAACTGCCCTCTAGGAGCAGAAAAATAGTGTATCATACGGTATTCTTCCCCGGGGTTTAATACCTTACCTACTGCCTGTACTGGAGAGCACCGTAACATATCAATAGGCGGACGGAAAGGGGGGGGGGGCTACCTATTCTTCTCAAGGAAAATGGTTTATCAAATTCGTTCATGAATCTAGCCTTTTTACTAAAAGCACTGCATCCATTTTGCAGCCAGCATCAAATTCTGTAAAATTTGGGAGGAATAATAAATGTGCCACCTTTGTCACCTATATCCTGTATGTGAAATTTGGCAGTGTCCTATAGTATTTAAAGTATTCAAAATAAGCCTGGTTACTAACCGAACCTTACTATCAGACACTATTGAGCGACTGATTGGCTTCTTTTCTTAGTTTTTATTTTATTTTATTTTTTTATTTGTATTATTTTTTTAAATATTTTATTTTTGAATCTTTTATTATTTATTTTTTTATGTTTTATTTTTTTTTAAATATAATTAATTGTTTTATAATAACTCACTTCAAATAATGTAAAAGACGTGCATGATCATTGACATTGGTCCACATCAATAACCAACTTACCGTCACGCCGAGACTTCTTGTAAAGAATCTAGGCCAAAAGTAAACCGATTAAATCTTTGCGCAGCACCACAGATACGACCATTCGGTACAAGGGTCTGAAAACCAGACTATAGACTTCAAACAAAACAAAAAATTGCATCCCTATTAGTCCGGCAGCCAAACCCAGATTTTGGGCCTAACCTTGTTTTGATGAAATAATTTTTTTTTTTTAATGGATTCTGATTGTCTAGGTATCCACTGTGAACAAGCAAAAAACTGGAGCTCTGTCAGCCTTGAGCAATTTGAGATATAAGCAAAAACAAAATGGCCGCCAAAATGGCCTTTTCTGCTGTAAAAATATGTAAAAATGTATACTTTGTCATGTTTTATTGCTGCATTAAGGACCCTTTTCGGATTTTTTTTTACCAGATATGACATATATGATACATATTTTGATAATTCTAATGGTTATTTTAGATGGCAGAGCAATTTATACATTATTTATACAGGGTGATTCATAAAAAAGTGTACAAGAAGTTGGCTGTTTGCGATTTCTACTTCGATAACAAGCAATCAATGTATACACACTCTACAACATATTTTGTGATGTATATAAGCTGCATTTTAATTAAAGCTAATTGAGGTAGCCTATCATCTCAAAGCAAATGTATTTGTTGAGATACCCTGTTGAACATATACACATCTGTCAGTAAAGTGACTGAGGCATTGCCTCTACTCACTGACCTCCATCTACTGACCAAATCAATGGGGATCAAGATACCAGTGAAATCCCTCCAAAAAGAGCAAGATGCTCTGAGCTCCCCCAATTCAACTTTATTCGAAATTGCTTCTTCTGTGGTGAGGTGTGTAATCCTGAAAAGGATCCCCAAACCCGACAAGATGGAGACCAGCATTTGTTTGCAGACAAGTTAAAAGGGCAGGACACATACAGTTTTTGAAACAGGCGATCATTGACAAATGCGACGAACGAAATGACACATGGGCTTCCGAGGTAAGGGTCAGGCTAGCTGGCGTTTTAAGTGACTTGCATGCCGCAGACGCTCGTTATCATAGAGACTGCCGTACTAGGTTCATGTTTTCCAAGAACACGTATGCTGCTGAAAGGGAAGGAAATACAACACAAGAGAGGGATGCAGCTTTGAAGCTCGTCATCAAGATCTTAGAGGATGACTTGTCCAAAATATGGAACTCTGTAGAACTGCACACTCTATCTGAAGAGAATGGTGGGCATTTAATGTCTCGAAGGACTCTTGTCACTAAACTATCTGAACGCTTCAACGATGACCCTTTGATTCTTTCATCCCCAGGCATAGCAACAATCCTGGCTTTCAAATGCAGGGCGAACTAAGCCCTTCGTGTTATTCCAGATTTTGAGGATGATGATTGTGATATTGCAGTTACAAGGGTGACCAACAAGATTACTCAAGAAGTCAGAGATATGTGTTATGACAGGAGCAGGTACAACACTCGTCTTAATCATGAAGAAATCACAGAGAATGTTATCTCTACCGTTCTGAACCTCCTCGCATGCTTATCATCCAAGTTAGATAACACGCTACCTGATTATCTTGTTGGAAATATCATCACATATGTACTGGCCAATTATCCAACCCAGCTACCGATCAGCTTAGGTGTACTTCTGCGAGATTCCAAGGAGCTAGTAAAGACAATGAACTATTTTGGAGTGACCTGCACGTATGATGAACTGCTACGATTCAAGAAGTCTGCAGCTGTAGAGGCAGCGAAAAACACTGAACTGACAGCAATATCAAATGCTGAATATGGTCTTGTTTAGATTGTAGTTGACAACTTTGATCCAGATATTGTCAACACATTCCCTTGCAGTTCTCATGACCCAGCCAGATACAATTAAGCATGCACCATGATGATCAGCAAGAGATTTCACGGCTGAAGAAGGCTGAGATGTCTACAGATATTGACTACAAGCTTGACATCATGAGATAAAATGGTCCAAAGATACCAAATATGCCACCTGTCAAGAACCAAGTTCCACCACTAAGTGTTCTAGCTCATGGTTGTTTCTCGACAGAGAGCTAATTAGTGTGACCTCAGGTTCTTGACAGATGTTGTGCAGCGTGATAACTGTCCTGAATTCAATGGATATATATAACACGCATTTGTGTCGCGATCAAGGAGAAGCCACACAACCCAAAACTAAAGCAGTGTATCTACCATTGATTGATATGCCACCAGCACATCCAGACACAATAATGACAGCCATGAGCAAATCACAGCAGTTAACAGAGAAAACTGGTCAAGGTTTCACTGTCTTCACTGCAGATCAACAACTGTACAGAGTTGCAGTAAAGGTACAATGGGCATATCCAAACCTGTTTCCTCAGGTCATTCCCAGATTAGGGGGTATGCATATGCTGATGAGTTTTGTTGGTGCAGTCGGAACATTGATGACTGACTCGGGCCTTGCAGATGTTCTGGCATCTACATTTGCAGGTGTGGGCAAAATGCTGACAGGAAAGAAATTTCCTATGAACATGAGCGCCATGCGCATGGTACATGTAGCCGAGGAGCTACTGAGAGATATTGTTGTGCAGGGACACCTGAAGTCTCACAACGATCTCATGACAACTCTTGAGGACCTTGCAGAGAGAATTCGCACAACAAAGATGTGGGTCAACAACCTGATCAAACCAGTACTGATAATGATGCTCTATGTACAGGCTGAACGATAAGGTGATTGGCCACTACACCTGGAGGCAGTGAGCTCATGATGCCCTACTTCTTTGCGTCAGGACATGTAAACTACGCGCGATATGGGTTATTCTACCTTCGACACATCGAAGCCCTACCAGGAGATGCACTCCAGCATTTCATGAAAGGGTCTCATGTGATGAGAGTCATGAGACACACTCAAGGCTTATGGAATGGCATATGGAGCGACATGTTCATCGAGACAACATTCATGCGATATGGGCATGTTAAAGCTGGTGTGATTGGCATCACTCTTAAGCCAGAAACTCTCAATACCTGGGCCCTTAGCTTGCACATATGTAGCAGACTTGTGGAAGACGTTTCAACTCTGAGAGACAAGTCGGCTAGTTCTAAAACAGCGCACAAAGAAGAGGCTCCAGCAAAGATATCTGCAGACCAAGGTGAAAGAGACGGGTTGCGCAGAAAACTGGATGTGAGCATCTATCCAATGGACCCAGAGAAGCACCCAGCGAACATTATCAATGTGGTCAATTGACGGATCGCTCCTGAATCAGTGAATGTTGACAGAGCAGTTGAAATTGGTGCTCAGCAAATGGGTGAGTTTGAACGGAAATTGCCTGGAGGTTTCTACGACACAATTTCGAAGAAAGTTCAAACCATGGCTGTCATGAAGAAATCAATTGACGTAGGCGATTCCAAGGTGTACGATACCAAGTTGATATACTCTCGCGTGATAGGTCTACAAGCAAGTTCCAGAGATGTTGACTTCCATGATGTAATGTCATGCGAGGTGTCGCCAGTTCCTACAGCTCTGTTTGATGAGTCTGGAGATATGCGTATCTCGAAGTTCAAGGCCGCTTTGAAGAACCTGACAAAGGTTAAAGTATCAGCTAGACGTATCAGAAACGTGCACAGTGATCGATGGCTGTGCTCTCCTTTGGATTCCTACAATGGCCTTCATCATCACCAACACGACAACCAACAGTGATGGACTTTGTATCGAAATTCAAAGGCAAGATTGAAGAGAGACTAAAATCCGGTGATGTGTACTTGGTCTTTGACAGGTACAATGATTACAGCACCAAGTGTGCAACCAGGATATCGAGAGGCAATGATGGTTGCACAGTTTTCCAACTGAGTCCAACTTCACCCCCTTCCGTCTCAGAAACTGACTCTGACCGTCACAGAGAACAAGAAACAGTTGAATAACATCATTTGTCAACATCTGCAAAGCGATGCAGGTTTCATCATAAAACACAAGCTTGTGATCACCAGCCAAGATGACACTCCTGTTGAACTAGGTCCAGGTGGTGTTCCAATCCAACGGCACGATATGGCCACATCTCATGAGGAGGCTGATGTGATTATTGTGCAGCAGGCTATCATGCTTGCAAATGAAGGAAGATCCGTCAGGGTGCTTGCAGACGACACAGATGTCTATGTTCTTCTGCTTCATTTCTACCAAAAGCAAGGCCTTCAGTCACCCTTGATAATGGAGTCGCCCATCAGAGACAGATCTGTAATCGATATACATTCAACAGTGGGCAGACACAGAGACATCATCCCTTCTATGTTAGCAGGTCATGCATTGACAGGTTGTGATACTGTTGGTGCACATTTTGGAGTTGGCAAAGGAACTTTGCTAAAAGTGCTGCGGCAGAAAAATGGGTTCCCATTGCCATCGATTGGAGACATACATGCAGATATGGCCGACGTGATGAAAGATGCAACAGCGCTCATAACATCATGCTATGCCAAATGCCCGACTGAAAGTGTTGACTACACGGGTCGGGAAAGCAGGAGCTACCAACACTCCAAATCTTGCTGCAATGCCACCAACAACTGAAGCTTTCAAAGAGAATGTTAAGCGTGCCGATCTTCAAATCGTATTGTGAAAACAAATGTTTATTACTAGTAGACTATTGATAGAAATTCTGTGATAAACTAGCATTGCCGCCATTTTGAATATGTAAATGAGCAAATATACAACGGCCGCCAAAGTCAAATATCCAAATCAGTTCATCTCTGATCATGTGGGGGCATAAAATTTCATTTTACAATGGTTTCCGTGAAGTACCAGTATACTACTCTGCCAATTTCCGTAATGTATAATACTTGTGGCAAATGTTGCATAACATTTATCATCTTGGTGGCCATTTTGTTTTTTCCCATTATCTAAATTAATCATTATTGACAAATGAGTATGACATAAGTATTTGGTACACTCAGGTATTCTAGGAATTGGAAACATAAGATGGAAAGAAATGAGTATAATACTATTTTATTGTGATTCTAAGCTTAACAGCTGGCCTTTATCCGCCATTTTGAATATGCGAATTAGCAACAAATACAATGGAAAATATGCTAATTATGTTTATCTATGTTCATGTTTGATCATCAGGAATGTGTTGACAATGGTCTTCGTGAATTATAAGCACACCACTCTGCCAATATTTCGTAATTCGTTATGAAATAATTCAAATTTTACTCAAAATAGGCAATTTTGGCGGCCATTTTGTTTTTGGCCATATCTTAAAATGCTCAACACTGACAAAGTTCCAGTTTTCTGTTTGGTCATCTGCAATGCCTAAGGAAACAAAGTCCATCAACAAAAAAACTTATTTCAACAAAACGAGGTATAGCTCAGTGGCTGCCGGACTATATGGCTATAGTCGAATTGACAACTCAATACTCACAGTCGGTATCTTCCCACAAAAATTAATATCCAATCCTTCGTTAAGAGGGAAGTTATAAATCAGTATTATCTATCAAATGCGATTTGAATTTGCAAATGGGACACTTAATTAGACCCTAACTTTAATTGACATGCCGACGTCAAATTACTTCCTTCCATATTAAAGTCTATGAGGTAAAGATCTAGATTAAACCTAGACCAGCTCTGGAAACGCCCCCTCTCAAAAATGAAATAAAAGCTCTTATTACCAATCATGTGAAAGAATATGTTTTTACTACTACTGATGGTACAAAATTTGCCGGGAAACCGCCTACTAATTAATATATTTGGTAAATCATCATATCCATCCGGACTGGATAGATATAGGGTAGTCCCATATGTCCTACATCTTTCTGTGTACTGTGCAAATAACTTAACCAAGACTGGGCCAAATCTCTTATCATTTTAATAATTCCAAAACCTTGCAATACCCACCAATACTTATATGCTAAATAATCAACCTTTTCTTATCGATTCCACAACGTTTCTTTCACAATGCAAGCGTATGATCAGAACTGGTAAGATAGCTTTAACTCTAATACTAGTAGTATAGACTGGTACTGCTTGTACTGGTCCTAGTCTAGGACCCTGAATTGAAAGCCCAAACGAAACGCCCGCCTTGGGCATTAATTGCCATACCGTTCTTTAGAAGTTCAGCAAATTCCCTTTTCTCATAATTCGACAGGAATGGCATTAGACGATCCAATTTGTGCCCAACCATAGTGGAAGGCTCAATATCAAGTGCGGCCTCATCAGGCTCACTCAAACCGTACGTCTATGCACAGCTCAAACTACCCCGTCGGCCAGGCCCAGAATTCCCTTGGCCTAATAGGCATCGACTCACCTTCATTTTGTGGATTGCCGATTTGGCCCGTCCCCTCCGCCGACATGCATTGAATGGAAACCTCACTGCATCCGCTGATCGCTGCCGAGTTTCCTTTCGATTTCTCTCAACTGACTTGCTAACCCTCTTGTATTTAGATTTAGTTTAGGTCCATGATCCAATTAACAACTCCGCTCACTCGTATCGTGAAAATATTCCAATCCTTCGATGCAAAAAAATATTCATAACACAGGAGCTAGACATGTTTACGTCCACTATTTACCAATCCACCATCAATTATGAAACTCTGTTCCCACGCTCAGCGCGCATATCATACAAGCGTTGTAATTTACACGCTTGTAAATGATACATTCGACCGCTTGTAATTTACGCGCTTGTTATTTTCTTTTGTAATCTTCCGCCGTTATCGTGGGAACAACCAGACCACAAATAGGTCAGGAACATCTGTAAATCATATTAACGCTTTGGCGTTAATATGTATTAATTAACCCCTTCCTATTTCAATTCTTCATGCCTCGTAATTTGTAATGCCTCAGGATGGTGCACATCGGTTTTTAAATAATTATCCAAAATAAAAATTGTTATCTCTGTGAATGGACTCTTCATCGATTTATATCGTAATGGAGACAACTGTACACCAGATTATCTAATGACATATGCTGTTTGATGCCAACAAAAGACGCCTATAATTAAAGATAAACAGGCAGCGACAGATCCAGGATTGCCGTCGCTCCCTCTTTTTCCCTCTTTTAAAAATAATGTTTAAAGGCCGCATGGCCTTAATCCGTCACTAAAGCAGGTATCCTACAATTAAGATTAAAATGTATACAAACCTTATACAGCCATTACAGTTTTGTCATCAGAAGACGCGCTCGTCAATCGATCAATGCATGGAACACTGAAAGAGTTCGCTCCAGTACAGAATGCAAGTCGGAGGGGGAAATTTGCAGCTCCATCCATAAGGTACATTAACAATTAACAGCGCCCCCACCGAAAGCCGCGACAGGACATTTTTGTTAAGCATGCAGGTCGACATCTTTCACGCAGTGCAGCGCAGCAAAATGCTCGCCACCAATCGAAATGACCAAAGTTGTCCGAACTGTGTCCATTCATTCAAATGGATTGATCGTTCTGTTATCAGCACACATTTTCATAATGAATTCGGATGTCAAAACCCACCCATTAATTGATTCTGACTAAGAATTTTGCCTGTTTTGGGACAAAAATCAATACAAGTGGTCATTATGGGACCAAACCGTGAACGTATTGTTGTTGACGGGGTCAATAATACCAATTTTTGTAGCATCACGACACTTTTTTATACTCAGAATAGGCCCATCTTATTTCCTTTTATTACGATAATAGGGATGGAGAAGTACCCCTGACCAAAGTGACCATTAGGTCGGATTTGGTAACAAATAGGCTAAAATGACCCAAACGCCTTGGCAAGGGTAAACAAGACTGACATTTTTAAAATCAATTCTGAATTTTACCTTGGATAAGTTATTACTTACACCTTCCCCACCTAAAATTCTGATATGTCGAAATCTGATTTGGACGACCACGATACCAGACGTTCCTCTAGCTAGTGGAGATCAGTTAACTGTACTCTGCTCAACTTGACACATCCTTACTACGAGAAGCAATCTTTTGGACAATCCTCCATGTGTAAACTCACAAGTGCTCGCGCAAACACACACACATATATATATATATATACCGACCTACGCATACAACAATTATTTCTTTTTGGACACTTTTTTCTTCATCGACAAGGCATAACCAGAATGAATTCTAACTTTTAATATACAAATGAGGTGGTTTCATGTTTTCCGCTTTTCTACAATATTTTATTGCCTTGTTGTTCATTTTTTCAATAATGTTATACAGCAAGCTGATATTTATTCATTCATTTTATTTGCAATGCAAATTTGCTTGAAAAACTCACTATTGAAATTGGAATAAATTTAATAAAAACGTTGTAGCCTAATATAAATAAAGGCCTTTGTAATCGGATCATATCCCGAAAAGCAGTCACTGACAAAATAATGATTTAAGTGGTTACACATTATGATAGGTGTTTTGTTGTCATGGTTTCTGGAAAGATCATTGCTAAATACATATCGGTATGACATTACAAACATAATAACCAATGACTCAACGGATTATGATCGGATCACCTAGGTGGGAAACTAGCGGTTTACATATCCAGTGGTGATATATATTATATAGTTGCTCACATGAAAAACAAGTTCCATGTTACAATGATTTTTTCGTCTTCAGATCTAGCATTGATTTAAGTGACATACGTGATATTGAAAATAATTAAGTTTTTCTTGTACTACTACTTTAGTAATCTCGCTGTTATGATACCATCAGCAGGTGGTCTCATATTGTAAATAAGAACATATAAGTAGCCAACTAGAACAAAACGTGGTTATAACTTTGCTCACACGCCAAAGCATTCCATACAATTATTTACAACATAATGAAAGATACAGGCATTGCTCAACTAATTCACTGGTACTAACGTGAAAGTGAAATTATTTGTAGTTTTTTTTTTCTTTCTACTACTTCAATAATCTAGCTGTTTCAATTTACATCAAGTATCATCCTTTACCATTAGCTATGACAAAAAGGCATTATCGATAGTGGTACGCATAAACATGATAAAATCAAGTTGCGACAAATAGCATTTTAAGACAGTTGAACATAAATCTTTCCATAAGCATCCATAAATCATAGTATCAATGTTTATAAAGAAATAACTCTTACAAAGATAATGATAGAATGACGCCGTATAAATGTATTAAGAAAAAAGGAAATATCAATTGATATCAAAATTTCAACACACACTCATTACTGTATATGCTTGTTCGTTATTTTCAAATCAATTAATATCTTTTTACGTAGGGAATCACCCTTTTGAACAAACTACCTACCAAAGTCAAACAATATGCAACAGTAAAGGTTTGAATCTAATAATCATTACTTTTTGTTTTTTGGGTAATTCCAATATATTTCTGTCATTTTATTTTTGTGTAAGCTTGCATTTGGTTTACGAATATCTATAGTTTTTTGAAAGTTTTCGCTGATCCAAATACCCTTTAATTTAATTAAATTGTTTGTGGATTCTCCTCACTATACTGTGTGAGAAATCTGCTGTGTTCTTTGAATTTGCATGTATTTTAAAGTGGTAAAAAAAATCAATCCAATTCCTACATCACATATTAATTTTGCATTACCAAAAAAATACATCTTCAGAGATTGATGTGACCCTACAAACCTATTCAATGGTGTTTGATCAGAAAGAAAGGATTCAAGCTTTTAAAACACGTATACACACATTATTTCTTAGAAGCAAAAAGATCAAATCAACTGCGACATCTCATTTTTTTAAATACGTATTTGTCAGAGAAGGTAGAGTATACACGAAGTATGTACATGTCATTATATCTTAGCAATATTGAACATTCTGAATGAAATATAGTAAATCGTATGTTTCCTTCTCGCAAATCTAGGCCAAAGATAATACGCTGATAAAAAAATATATAGTTCTCTTACGATATTAGGAAATCAAAAGAGTTCATCAGCATTAAGCCCATGTTAGACAAAATATGTGTTTAATTATTGTTGTACTACCTATACAGAAACTGTGTATTTTCCCCCTTTATATCAGTATGGTCATTGGATGTTTTAAGCAAACATGCATAGTCCAGTATTTAAAAAAGGGTTTAGTTCATGGATGCCTGTCATAACACGGCGTAAGCAACAGGTTTTATAAACCTTTAAAATAAATATATATATATATATATATATATATATATACATGTGCTCTAAACCGATGTAAAAATGAGTGAGATGAACTAGGATTTCGTTGAAGAAAATTCCTTAAAATATTGTCATAAATTCCATTGGGTTACTAATGATTTAAGGGTTCCTTACAACGTTGTCATTTGTTTCTCTCAAGTATTACAATACTTGTTCTATATTCATGATCTCCCTCGCTAGGTCTAGAAAGCCATTATCTACGAGTTTATCGTTGAAATCTCGGTGCCGCATTGTCGTTTCTTTTACTCGCACGGCATTCTTTAGTTTATTCTTGACCGAGCTTTCCATCTCCTTTGTCCAGTCGGCCACCCAGTCACAGATCCATTGTGACGACATATTGGAAGGCTTGAGCCGTTTTTTTTCTTATTCAGCAGACGTTTCAAAGATGTTCGCTGGGATCCATCCATTCCGTCCAGCATATCCTTGATGAATTCGATGCTTGTCTCTCTGACCTTGTATCGGCCTGTAAAACATGTGATATAATCAGATTAACCTTTAAAAAAAATCGGGATATTTTAACATAGATATTCTGTTTAAATACAAATACAAAATGAGTACAGTCAAATTATCGATAACAAATTTAACATATTCGAGTACACTCCCAAATGTTTGACCAACCTGATGGAAACTTTAAAACTGTAATCAGATATGAATGATATTTGCATCGTGCTTTACCAAAGAAGAATGCCGGGGTAAAAGTATTACAGGGCTTATAGTAACATTAGTAATAAATTATATAGAAAATTTATTTGTATTATTGTTACAAATGTTATTATTTTTAGTATTATATTAATTACAATTATCATTAGCATCATCATCATCATTGTGCTTTCAAACTCTTTTTCCGATGAAAAAGGTCCTTGTTTAGTGTCCAGGACTATCAAATACGTTAAGATTAAAAAAAAAAAAAAAAACATACCATTGATTACTGCAGCTACAAGATGTGGTTTGTTAATCTTCTGTAAGCCTTCTGCTAATACTAAACGGTGATCGATGAGACCAGGACACACCCTGTTTTTCCAAATCTTCAACAGAGTAAGTACGGAGGCCTTGTTTCTGTCGGGTATATCTTCGTCAGTCAGCTCGAACATTCTTTGTAGATCACCTAGATCCTTCTCACTTAGACGTACTGATAAGTTGCTCCTGATTTCATTGTCGATGTCGTCTACTGGTTCTTTACCGAGCTTGACATCCTCAGTGCTGACGTCTCCGCTATGACCGCTGTTTTCATTTTCGTTTTCATCTATTGAAGTCAGACTAGCATCCAGCCGAGGTGTCTCATGGTAATCGCTTTGTAGTTCTGCTTGTTCATCATCGTCGGTTGAAAGAGGCTGTTCCTTTGCGACAGCTTCATTGTTTTCAAGTACCTTTACCGTATTCTCCTCTTCGTCCGTCTCAGTGAACTCCACGTCAACCTTAGTTTCGTCATCTTCAACGACTGCGATTGCTATGGCAAATAGTTCTCCATAACTAGGCTCAAAGGCTTGAAGAAAAAAAAAACACGAGAAACATGCAACTAATGCTTTTCGTCCAATCAACAAGGAAACATGTGAGTCTATACGACAATATGAATGCTAAATATGGACAACATTTCATGTAAAAATAACAATGGTTCTGCAATTCATTAACTTACGCCGCTAGAATGTGGCCTTTGCCCTCTTTTCCTTTTCTTTACTTGGGGGGGGGGCGGTGGTCTTATTCTTATACCATAACTTAAAGCATGAACAGAATATTCATAGGTTTTTTTTTCTTCTTTTTAAACATTTCATATTATTACACAATGCTGAGCCTTTTCATGAACAAGGAAAAGAGGATTCTTACCAAACTTTCACCTTTTCATGGCGTTCGGATATCCAGCCTTTTCCAGAAAATGGGAAAAATATCCGCGTATTGACGTGTTGAGGGAACCACTCTTAGCGATGTTGAATAACTGTACAACAAGACTAATAGTACCTAGTTTAAGGTGAGATGCACGGAAATCTTGTATGTAAGATGTAAATTTGGTTTTCCCGATTCCAAGAGCCGTCGCAAAAGGACGCCAGTCTTCCATTATTAACTCGAGCGACAGATCAACCAATTCTGTTTTGTAGATTAATCTCCCTTTGGGACGAGATAGCAGACCTGTGTAGAAAGAATTATTTTTGTTAACCAACAAAATATTTTGTGTATCCATTGAATGAAGGCCGGACCCCAACATATTTTTTTTAAGAGTAATTTTCTTCTTCGTTCACAGAGTTGACGGAAGCAAAAACCCCAAAACGAGATACGATTCATTAATTATGACTAAGCCTGAAGTATTTTCTGGACCCTAAAGAAAAATAATACAGATTCTTGAAGCTGTTGAAGAGCTTACTACATTCAAAATTGGACTTCTCCGATCTGTAATTTAATCTGAATGAATAATTATTTATGCTCATATCTGCTCATTATCATTCACTTTACCCACCGTCAAAATTGATTGCTTTCAATTCTGTCGAAAGTATTTCGCGTCTCTTCCCCTGTTTTTGTTCTGCCATGTTATCTCTCCATCTGAACATTACTTCTAACTGTTTCTCTTTATCATTGAGATCGCCTGGTGTACAGGGAATGTGGAAAGCACTACGGAGCTGTATCATCGATTGTTGAGGGACCAGCTTGGCAATCTGATCCAGTTTCTTTGTAGCTGGCAACTTCTCGTCAGACTCTTCCCAAGCATCTTGGGAAACTAAAATATATTAAAAAGTTAACAAAGTGCTCGATAATTTAAAAACAAATTATATCTAACATTGCTTTAAGATAACTCTGTATGCTCAATATGTGTCTTTTTTGTTCATATGAAAAGGAACACGATACCGTTATATCGTTATACATTTCTGTTCTAGAATGAATACATTTGTGGCAAATCTCCGTACCACGAAGTGCAGTGACATCTAACTTCTAACCATGTGTTAATGACCTCGTATTGGTAACCCTACTTTGGAATATCGATTTCAACAAGGACACAACAGTGGTACAGGTCATCACGTAAACTCTACGCTTAAAGAAATCAGAGACTGGTAAAATTTAACAAATCCTGAGATCTCCTTCGCAAACAGTAAAACACAAACATTATATTTGAATACATCAACATAAGTTGGTTTTATTCACTTTATAAATCAGTCATACCCTATGATATAACGAACCATACCTCAACCAAAAAAATTGGCTTGTATGTCATCAATCTTAATCTGAAAATGGTAAAATTACTAGAATTAGATAACTATTAAACTGAAACCTTACCCATGTCGTTAGTTCTCCCTTTGAGAATATCAACAGCATCTCGTAGTTGACATTTCTTCTCGACTTTACTACAATTCTGCTCAGCCCACCAATCCTCAATCATTTGATGACTATCGAACAGGGCTGTCCTGTTTTTCTCAACGATATTATCTTTCCAAACATCTTTGTTCTCTAAGCCGAACAATTTGGGGTTCCAATGGTATTGTTTTATGATACCCGTCATAGCATCAATCAGTTCTGTATAGTGTGGTGGCGTTATTTGATGTAATAGAAGTTCTTGTATGTCATTATTATGTAGCCCAGGTTCCTGAGAATCAGGTCCTGAATTAAAAGGAAAAAAAACGGTTTTATTAATCGTGAAATATTGTTTCAGTTGAAGATATACACGGAAAATACACAGTAACAAAATAAACAGAATTCGTTTTTTTTTTTGCCGTTACTTGAGATATTATAGAGGATTTTTTCTTGTTACCCTGAATACCAACATCATGACAATTACAACAATTACAACACGAAATTTCCCAAATGAATATAGAAGGATAAACCGTCGTCTTACTTTTACTTTATATGTTACACTGCTACAATCCACCCCTGGGAAGGACCCCGGTATTACTTTCGAATATTTCGATCAATTTAGACAAGTATCTGCATATGCATTTACTGGGGCATGGAGCTACCATGTCCAACTCAAAGTACTCTCTACATCGAGGCCACCAACAGACGAGACTTTTATCCCCCTTGGCCATAAAAAGGAGACACTGTTCCGTGCATTGAACAGGCGAACAGTATTACTTTCTTGCCTGGACCAGCGAGTACAGGTTATACATATCCCACCTCCCCCTTGCATAAAAAAAGAAGGCAAACATGTCCCTGCATTGAACAGGCGAACAGATGTATTTACAAGCGGGTACAGGTTATCAAACAAATGACAGGACGGAATGCCTGTATAATCGGGGCCCCACCGGCAACAAATTTGTAAGCAACCAATTGGTGTTCTGCAAGATACAATGGCCAATTCAAATAGTGCAAATCATATTCTCAAAACACAACCTTCCCATGAGGTATTCTACAGCAGTGTGTAATACATATCATTCCATTCAAATTTATATATTTATACATATAAACATACACACATATATATATATGCGAACAGGCAAAATTGACAATTTTCCGCCACACGGGCACCGCCCGCCGCCACTGAGCGTATATATTGTTATTACGTACATGACGTATTCAATTCAAGACTTCATTCCAGACTCAGCTGCAAGAAGCACAGGTCCATATAACATATTTATATGTATATATATTAACAATGAACAAGAATAAGAGGGAAACATGTTATTAAAACTGACTTGTTTACATGTAGATATAAGCAATGAGCAAAAATAAGAGGGGAACACATATAAATATAAGAGAAACAGAACTACCTCTGGCGACTGTGACAACAAGCTACTGAACCAGAGCTTACACAAGTCTGAGGTGAACCTTGTACTGCTTTGCCATGGGTTAACCAACATTTTAACAATCATATTTTCTGAAGTGTCAATTCTCTGAATAAACTTGAAAATTAGATGTTTACCACAGCTTGACATGCAGGTTTATTCACATCGGCAAACATTTTACTTGCACTAGAGTGCCTAGGTATTCGTAAGAGCATCCTCGTAGCATCATTATAGGCTACCGTGAGCTTCTTTATATTCTATATAGAGTACAATAAGCTCGAAATAATTCAACCTTAACTTTACGAGAGCACATATGAAACTTTCTGCACAATGTGTTACCATGTGCATAAAGTTTACGACACTGTCTATATATATATATATATCTCCTTGCCGAACACCATTACCAACATGTAAGGTGCAAGAAAGGCAGTTACCCCATCTCACCATCATAGTCTCGTGACCATACCAATGTATAAATATTCTAATCAAATAAGGTGGAATGCCCCTGTTACTCATTTTCTTGAATAACCATCCATGATTCACTCTATCAAATACTTTGGAGGCATCAAGAAAACACCAAAATATAGAGGAGTTTCTCCTACGATAAATAGCAATTATCTTTTTTAGAGCAAAAATACACATATCAGTTCCATGCTCCCCTTAAAAGCCAAACTGATTATCCTTCATATATATATATATATGTATATAGTTCTAACCTAGACAATAAATATTTCTCCATTACTTTATAAATAACACTGGCCAATGCAATTGGTCCATAATTGTCCTTTCTAGCAATGCGACCAGCTTTGAATACTGGAACCAAGATGACAAATATCATCATATCTGGCAAAAAATACAATAAATTAAATTAAAAAAACCAAAAACATACGGCAAGTAGAGACAACACTTTTAAACTTGCATACTTCAAATGCTCTGCAGTTATAGTATTTATACTACATGGCTCCATGTCATCATGCAAAGAAACCCTATTAACTTCACACGCTTGACTTCTGACACAATTAAGCAATGCTCTATAATGTTTTTTCCACAGCTCACATATTTTAGCACCTCCTGTGACACCTTCAATATCAATAAGTGAAGGTGGATTATTATTATTCATGCATCTAATTTCTTTCCAAAATTCCTGATGACTGTGATTCTGCAGATTACTAGCTGTAGAATCTGCACGCATAGAGTCCTAGTTATTGTTAGTGTGTGTGTATTGGGTTTTTTACAGACGTGTATCAATCAGATATGATTATTTACGTCTGGGGACCGCCCTTTAACGTCACCATCCGAAAGACGCGATTCAGTTTCGAACCTGCGTCCTCGGCTGAATCAGTTTGTAACTTCCACTGTTAGCTGGATTACAGGCGCACGCCACAACGCCTAGTTAACAAAGCGTAAAGCATATTTAAATCAACCGTTAGCTCTATTCTTCCTCTCAAAAAAAGGGCCTTGTTTGATTTTACCAGCCTCCACCCAACGCAAAAGCGGCCTCTCGAGCCTGTGATTGAAGCTCTGCGACATATTCATTCACGCCAGGTATAATATTATGCAAAATACTCTTACGCTTTATTACAAATAATCACTTGCTGCTCATAAACAATCTGCAAACCTGTTATACACAGTACCTAAGTCCCCAACATGACCACTGTTGGTACAATTATAATCTCTACATAAAAATGCATCAGAACTTGACTTTAGGATCTCAGTCTGACTGTGATATTCACCTTTTAGACTACCATCAATCTTTGCCAAATCCAACTTTATTTTTCTAACATTATTTGACCCTATGTCCATGTGACCAGGCAGTTGTCCTAAATCAATTTCTAAACCAATTGGGATATAATCTGATGTAGCAAACTGGTATTTCATCTGAATATCCTCAATAAAAGCATGAGCATTTGCTGTACTAATGCAGTGATCCAAACTAGACGTAATATGCCAAGATTCACTTACATATGTATAACTATCAACAGGTAAAATTTCAAGAAAATATAGTTGTTGTCATCACAAAAGGCCTTCAAGTGATTTGCAAAAAAATGATACATGATCAGAAATGTCACCATTCCAGTCACGAACTATAAAAATAACACTAGTGGTATCCAACTCAGCAACAGCTGAAGCAATATAATCTAATCTCTGCAGATAATTGCTTTCAATATCGATACTTTCAAAAAGGGTGTGGATGTTAATGATAACAAATTTATTATCATCAGTTGTGAATTCAATCCCTACAGCCCAATCAACATTTAATCTAACTTCACTAATTAAGTGTTCATATCTAGTGTGCCAGAATATAGCAACCCCACCAAGTATACGAATCTGAACTAGACCATTTCTGAAATCTGAAATAAATTCACTAATACCATGGTATAACGAATGTAAAGTGTTAATTCCATTTAAATCTTGCTTAGCTAACCAAGTTTCTTGAAGACAGATGAGGTCTTCCTCATCCTAAAAAAGAACTTAACATGTTGATCTCAACCAATAGCCTAATGGGTTACTTTCGTTTAACTATACACTTTTTTTGCGATTTGAAGCTTGAACTAAATAAACCGATTAACAAAATTAATCGTGAACAAATATCTTTCGTTTTGAAAAACACATTTATGAACACGACTGAGACCAAGCTCATGAAAACAGTCTACAAATACAGTTAAATGAAAAAAATAAATAAAACAACACCAACAAACTCGAGCCAAAAAATATATCCAATGTTCGTCAACCCATGGATAAGGCTGTGAAGGAAAAAATAATTTCCTGCCTCCGATAAATGTATTCCATCAATACGAAACAGCTCGTGCCGCTCGTGCCCGAAGCCCGAATGATCCAATGAACAGCCCCCAATTCTGCGGCATATATACATGGCATGCTTGTTCAATGCTAGCCGCGTTCTATCAATGTTTGGCTGTTCGTCCTTGTCGAAGCCTTGACCTGTAAGTCCTTCGGTGCAATATCTAATCATTTCCCATGCCTTTAAGATTTCTATGTAAAATGATGGAATTTTCTTTTGAACTAGAAAATCAATAAGTGTGGTTATCGTATAGTATCAGAGCAGTTCAACAGTAAATAGATGCCTTCCAATAAGTTAAACCAATAAGAAAACAGTGTTTTTCACTCTCCATAACTCTCATTGAAAAATCTACCCAACCTATAATTACCTGTCTAATTTCGATGTACAATCTCTCCAAAGACTTGCGGGTACCCTTGCAGCTAAAACCGCTGCCATTATCTTAAAGTTACTATAATTAAGCAAAGTGATTGGTCTCCAATTTTTAAAATCGTGAGAATCACCTTTCTGAAACAACAATGTAATGAGACCTTTTAGTTGTGTGATCGAAATCATTCCTGTTAAATAATACTCATTCAAATCTTCAACAAGGAATGTATTTATCTATAACCAAACACCCGATAGAATTATCTTCGTATATGACTGCTTATAATGGCTGCTATCATGACGCATAATTGTCCATAAGCCCCGCCTATTCCACCTACTCACACTAGTAGCTTTAATAGTCGCTTTAATAGGGATTAGATCAGTCACTGCCATATGATTTATTCGTTCAGAATTAACAATGATATTTAACATTGTGGATCTTTAACCGCCTGTTAAGGGGACTTTACTCTCTCGCAAACGTAGCGATTTTGTGCTCTCATATATAAGAGCAGAAATTTGTTGCGACAAACTCCTACTAGAAACTATATAGTAGCGACATTTACAATAGTGAGTTAGATCGCTACGGCTGCTGCGCTCTCCTATATATAAAAGCGAAATTCAAATAGCGAGTTAGATCGCTACAGTTGGCGCTCTCCTACTAGTACATACTCTTACCAATATCTATATAGTATCGATTTCTGTAATAGCGAGTTAGATCGCTATAGTTGGCGCTTTCCTACTAGTAGTGGTAGAATTCAAATAGCGAGTTAGATCGCTACGGCTGAAGCGCTCTCCTACTAGTACATACTCTTACTAGTATTTGTACAGTAGCGATTTCTGTGATAGCAAGTTAGATCGCTACAGTTGGCGCTCTCCTATTAGTAGTGGCAGTGCCGTATATATAGAGAGTCTGGCCAACCCGGTTTTCGGCTAGTGGGCTGTGATTGGTCAATAGGTGGTCCCGTGATCACACGGTGCCATGTTGTTACCCAGTCCAGCGTTTACCTTTTGTAATTGTAGATCTACATCTGCTTTCTATTTCTATTGTGATAATTTGATAATACTATGCCTTGCTGCTCAGCATGGCGATGCTCGAATCGACCGGGCCAAGGAGTTTTGATGCATCGTTTTCCAACAGACCCTCAAAGAAGGAAAATGTGGGAAATCCGAGTGAAACGTGAAAATTGGTCACCGAAGAAAAGCTCGTTTCTTTGCCAGGTGAGTTTCATACCGGTCCCGTGTACTTGTTTTGATGGTGGCTGATAGACTGTGTAGTCACTTGCATGCTAGTTGTATGACTATCTATCTATGAGTATGATATACGTAGTAACACACACATAGCTGCATTACTATATCCTGGCTGTGTATTAAAAGCTGTGCTATTGATTCTCAACATTTCAAACACCACTGTACAAAACTCAACTGATTTCACTCAAAATCCGTACTTTAGTTTAGTGACAATTGATGACACCTTTTTAGCAGTAAAAATAGTCAATTTTTTCAACTTACCGATGTTAGAAAGAATAATTTAAAAATTAAAGTTGTAAGTTTACTGCTGTCAAACTTGCCGATCAGCCACATCAGCATGATTGTGTGCATTTGTGTATTATAAGTGTATTGACTATTCATGTGTGCAAATGCTGCCTATTAACACGTAGTGCAGCATAGACACATAGACTTAGAGGTAGGATCATGAGGATTGGGGGAGGGGGTGTCGTGTGTCCGGACACCTTTGCCTCTGGATTGAACAAAAGATTTCTCAAACGTTCAATCAAAGTTGTACGAAATTCACTGGAATTTACTCTAAATGTACACTTTACTCTCTTATAGGCCCTACTTGAGTTAGAGTGAGTTAGACTAGACTTTTTATGACATCTCAATTGCAGCTAAACACAAGAAATCTATTTTTACTCACCAAAGTTGATTTAAAAAAATTGCAACTCTGCCAGACTGGCTTCCCGACAAGCCTTGTTGTATTCATTGTGTGCATTTTTGTGTCACCATGAGTGCTGAGTCTCCGTAAAATAAAAAGCTTTAGTGAGTAAGGGGTCAATGCGTTGTAGGACGTAGGAGGAGTGATGGTAGTCTAGACTGTAGGCCTACATATAGTTTGTTGTCTTCTCTTCACTAAGTGTCAGTTTATCATCCCACACCTCCCACAGACACCCATTATTAGGCCTATAAGTTTGACTTACCATTTTATGACGTCATGTATATTCATGCATTCCATGTATCCATGCATATATTGCATGTTTGTATCGATTGCACTGTACTTACTACTATTAACACATTTGCGCATGCTGTATTGAATCTATTATTTGTGTATTGTATTTGGTTTTGCAGGAACATTTTGATCCATCACAATACGAGCTGGCTAGAGCAGATGGACTAAAGAAACTTAGACCAGATGCTCTCCCAACATTGTTTGCTCACAATGGGAATCAAGCAAAGGTGCCAAGGAAGCGTCCACGAAAGCGGGGCAGCAAAGATGCAGTCTTAGATGCAGTTGTCAACTCAGCAAAAAGAATAAGGTTGGAGCACTCCTATGCATCCAGTGATCCACATGTATTGCAGACGGCTTCAGCAGTTCCTAATGGTTAGTGATAAATTTCAATTTCCTTCTTTATTGTAACAAACTGGCAGCTATATTATAAGGCTCCTGCAACCCAAATGCAAGTTAATTCCTATTGATTTGCAGGGCTGCATATAACTCAAACTTTTTATTGAGATATGTGATAGGTTTCCTAGCTTTTTCAACCTGCTAAGCTACATCCCTCTCCCTCCAAAAAAAAACTGCTCCAGATCTCATTCCTGTAGTAACATCATCATGTGAATCATGAGTGAGCTAACAAGAGATTGTTTAAACCATATCTGCACTAGTTTGGCCAGGAGGTATTAGACCTCACTGCATGGTCACTGACAGGTTGTTATCTCATCAAATCAGCTCTCAATTAACATAAGAAAAAGGGGACCACGGGGGACCAACGGTCACCGATTAGGCATTGTTTGCTATATAAAGGGCGCAAGAAGGTATAAGTAGTGCAGTGGGGCTTTAAATACCAAATGTGTAAATGAAAAATAAAATAAGTCAGACTATTCAAGTCCTATCTTTTGTTTCTTTTTTTATTTATATAGAATCATCTGAAGAGGAGAGCGCAGTGCTAGGTGAAGTTGATATGAACCTACCACAACTAATAGCTGGGCCTGCATGTTTCAACAAGAAATGTGGTGAAAAGCTTCAGGTTGTGACAGAGAAAATGGTGAAGTTGAGGGCAGCCTTATCAAAAGAGAAAAGGGAGAAGAGAAAACTGCAAGCAGAGAAGAAAATAATGAATGAAAAGCTACAGAAGGTTTTTACTAATGACCAGATGGAAAAAATGCATCACCGCTCGACCCGTGGAGTGAAGTGGTGCTGCAGCAGCGTGAAGAAAGCCCTCCAGTTGAAATTTGCTTGTGGCACAACTGGCTATGAGCTCCTCCTCGAACAGGGCCAGCCACTACCTTCACTGAGGACGCTTCGTAGGAAGATGGAAGTAGTTTCCATGGAACCAGGCATCTTGGAGGAAGTGTTCAAGTATCTTGAACTGAAAGTTGAAGCCTGAAGAAAGAGAGTGCTGCCTAACATTGGATGAGATGGCAATTCAAGCTGGCGTTCAGTATGACCAGGGAGCAAGCTGCATGCGTGGAGACGTCACCCTTCCTGGACATCATGGAGAAGCCACGCATGCCTTAGTTTTCATGCTGGGAGGTATCACTACCAGATGGAAGCAGACAGTTGGTTATCATTTTACCGGTAATTCCGTGGATGGTAGAGTATTTAAGCCCATTGTGATGGACATTATCCAGAAGGCAAAGGACATTGGTCTGCATGTGAACAGTGTCACATCTGATATGGGCAGTGCAAACAGAGCTCTATGGGCCAGCTTTGGTGTTGTATGTTCGAGACAAGCGCAGACTGTTTGTAAGGTGCCCCATCCTGTCGACCCTGGCCGCGACTTGTATTTTATTGCAGACGTCCCTCATGTTGTTAAGAACCTAAAGAGTGCCCTTGTGAATGGACAGGACATCAATCTGAGCAGTGAACTCATAAAGAAATATGACTTGCCGTCAAGCAAAGTCACAATCAAACACATCCAGGCTTTGATTGCTTCCGAGCAAGAGAGAGATCTGAAGCTAGCCCCCAATCTTTCCGATTCCATGCTAACACCTTCACACTTTGATAAAATGAAGGTATCACAAGCCCTTAATTTCTTCTCTCACTCAACCAGCTCTGCACTAAGATATCTAGTGGAATGTGAAGGATATCCAAAGGAATTTCTGACCACAGCATGGTTTTTTGATTTGATAAACAAGTGGTTTGACCTTATGTCAAGTCGTCACCCAATTATGGCACTGAGTAGAGCAAATCCTGAAGCCTATGAATCAGCACTTTCTCACCTGGAGGCAACCATTGCCATTTTCAATAGCATATCTATAGGTTCCAAGGGTGTGTGGAAGCCGGTTCAAACAGGAGTTATTCTCTCCACAACGTCAATCCTTGGTCTACAGTCAGAGCTGCTTGATAAGGGCCATGCATTTCTTCTGACCTCACGACTTACGCAAGATTGTCTTGAGAATCTCTTCAGCTCGATCAGAAGTAAGAATCCAGTACCAACGGCACTCGAGTTCAGACAAGCTCTGAAAATCATCACAGTCGCTCAGTATTTGAAATGTCCTTCGAAAGGTAGCTACCAACAAGATGATCGCGAGTATCTAGCAGAATTCCTCAACCAGCCAACAAAACAAACTGAAAATGAGGAGCAGTCCTTTGAGCCAATTGACATTCCATTGCAAAGACTTCCTCAATCAGAACTGAGCAGTCTCCACCACGTTGCAGGCTACTGCCTCAACAAGGTAAAGAAGAAGAAGAAGCTGTGCTCAGAATGCATCAATGCAGTTGAGGTCAACTCGCCAGTAAGTGGTCCAATACACAAGTTGACAACTTTGAAGGAATACAAACCTGGCTCTTTGGTCCTATGCTCCAAGGAAACCATCAAACTATTTGAGAAAAGTGAACAAATCTTCAGAGCCTATCAACCTCAACTCTGTAAGGATGTCAAACTCAAGAATAAACTTGTCAATATCGCTGATGAGGCCACTCAGGACTGTATGTTGCCAAATTGTCACAATGTTAAGAAGAGTTTACTTTCATGTTTTTTTTGGAGTACGATTGTATTTCTTTGCCAGAAAGCATGATAAAATTCGTAGGAAAAAGAATGTCAAGACTTCATCTGGTGGTCAACTAGGTAGTAAAAGCATGGCAATGAGGGCAGCGGTTAGAACCTTGAAGTGATTCTAGTTCAAATGAGATCCGAAGATGTAATATTCTATGTCACGATTTTATTCCACTATGTTGTAGTGTATTTCATAGACTGTGCAAAGAGGATTATCACACGTTTTCGTTATTTTTTAAGATGAGAGTTGTAGGATTACAAACTGTACATCAGTGATTTTTTTTTGTTTCTTCGATAATTCTTGCCTGCGAAACAAACCCCCTAAATTATATTGTTGTATATTTCACAATAGTGGCTTGGCAGGTTACACAGAGATGCTACTTTTCAGGATTTTTCCTGAATTCAGGATATTTTTTATCAAAAAAATATAGTTCCAAATGAAAATATTAAAACCCAAGGAGCACTGTCCCATGCCCTGACCCAACCCAGGCTTCTTTGTAG
The DNA here is from genome assembly GCA_037976565.1 of Mesocentrotus franciscanus. Lineage (NCBI taxonomy): Eukaryota > Metazoa > Echinodermata > Echinoidea > Camarodonta > Strongylocentrotidae > Mesocentrotus > Mesocentrotus franciscanus. Next base: position 6,186,112 of record CP137667.1, on the reverse strand, counting down.
GACCTCCATTATGCACTACATATACATGTATGTTGCCGCAAAAGTTTAGGAAATTTATGTGACTCCCAGTGTCATCTCTGTTTACTAATTCCAGAATATGTAGAAACATAGACTTACAGACAGTGCATTTAAAGAAATGTCCATGTTACTCGAACATAAATTTAGTCTGGCATGGCAAGAGTTGTTTGATATCAACAATTGAAGTTATAATATCTGTGTCTTCTGCGATACATGTTCAGTCAAACTTGCCAAAGTTGAATCTGCTGGGACTAATGAAATAGCTTTGACCTAGACAAATTTCAACGTACATGACTGAAGAAAAAACAAAACAATAGATGAATAAACAGAGGGGTATTGTGAATACCTCCAACTTAGGCAAAGTCTCAACTTATAAGAGGTCGACTTATGTAAAAAAAAAAAATTTAAAGTATTTTCCTTGTACTGTAATTTTATTCTACTTTTGTGACACAAAAACGAGAAAGATGATAACGTTTATCTCATAAACAGATACCATACATTTAAACTTGAATCTCAAAGGTCTTGGAGGAAGGAGCACGTTCAAAATTCTCAAGGGGTAGACATTTGATCACTATGTTTTTTGTGGTATGTGAGATGAGACAATGCATGGACTTTTACAAATTTTGTTTGTTGGGGGGGGGGGGTCAGCTGTATGCTGGTGTGATGATCTTTTCATTTGTCATTCCATAGATCCAACATTTTATTACACACATTTTTATCAATTCATTTTATATTTTCAATGATTAAACTGACCAGGTTAATATTTGGTATGTAACTATAATAAGGATCACTCTCTTAAAATTCAGATACACTCACATGTGTTTTGAGGGCTTTAGGTCATTTGTTGTTAATTTGAAACTACTGTCTACACGATACATAATTTCATACTACTTCTTTGGACAATATCCACATTAAAAAATAACAGTTGCATGTACTTTGAGATGGTTTCATAATTTAATATATCCTATCGTTACACATTTGTGAACATTTTTGGTTGTTGAAATGGGCATCCCCCATGGACAGAATTATGAGTATTGTACATTTTATTATACATGTACTGGTGACAATTAATAAATGTATTACTATTACAATTGTATTGACTGTTTTTTTTTAAATAATTTATTTACATTCACTAATTAACTTTGTCTTGAAAGTTGCCATCTGTCCTGTGTTTTGGGTGCTGTGTGTGTATTTTGAATGAATAAAGTATGATTGTCGTTTGTGGAAACGCATTGTAAGATGTCCGGAGATAGTGTGGGGTGCTGATGTTTTTGATCTAATATTATGTTTGTTTTACATGTATATGAAGCTTATCACATAAATGCAGGGTTGTGTTTAGTTTTTCTGTCTCCCTAGATGTTCTTCCCAACAGTCGCCCTCATTTCCCTCTTTCAAACTTCTGTCCATCTTTCTTTTCTTTTCCTCTACCCCCCCCCCCTCTCTCTCTCTCTTTATGTCCTTTATCTTGCTCTTCTTCCCCTTCTGCCCTCTCACTTCCCTCTTTTTAATACCCTTACACCCTTCTTCTCTCTCTCTCGATCTGTCTCAATAGATGTTTAATATTTTTCTTCCCAACCTCATTTCCCTCTTTCAAATCTCCATCCATCTTCTTTTCTTTTTCCCTCTCTCTTTCTCTCTCTCTCTCTCAATAGATCTTTAATATTTTTCTTCCCAACCTCATTTCCCTCTTTTAAATCTCCATTCATCTTTTTTTTTCCTCTCTCTTTCTCTCTCTCTCTCTCAATAGATGTTTAATTTTTTTTCTTCCCCACTGTCATCCCTCACTTCCCTCTTTCAAATTTCCATCCACCTTCCCCCCTCTCTCTCTCTCTCTTCCATTTATCTTGCTCTTATTTTCCCTTCTGCCCTCTCACTTCCTTCTCTTTAATACCCTTCCGACCTTCTTTATTTTCTCTCTCTCTTCTCTCTCCCCCGCCGCCACAACTGTCTAAACAAAGTGTTGCACGTAGTGTGCTATGTACAATGAATGACGGTGCACGTACGCCCGCGCACTCTGTACAGGGTAACAACATGGCGCCTATTGTTTAGTTGGCCAGACTCTCTATATATACGGCACTGAGTAGTGGTAGAATTCAAATAGCGAGTTAGAGCGAAATCCAAATAGCGAGTTAGATCGCTACGGCTGATGCGCTCTCCTACTAGTACATACTCTTACTAGTATTTATACAGTAGCGATTTCTGTAATAGCGAGTTAGATCGCTACAGTTGGCGCTCTCCTACTAGTAGTGGTAGAATTCAAATAGCGAGTTAGATCGCTACGGCTGCTGCGCTCTCCTATATAAGAGCGAAATCCAAATAGCGAGTTAGATCGCTACAGTTGGCGCTCTCCTAGTAGTACATACTCTTACTGATATCTATACAGTAGCGATTTCTATAATAGCAAGTTAGATCGCTACAGTTGGCGCTCTCCTACTAGTAGTGGTAGAATTCAAATAGTGAGTTAGATCGCTACGGCTGCTGCGCTCTCCTATATAAGAGCGAAATCCAAATAGCGAGTTAGATCGCTACAGTTGGCGCTCTCCTACTAGTACATACTCTTACTAATATCTATATAGTAGCGATTTCTGTAATAGCGAGTTAGATCGCTATAGTTGGCGCTCTCCTACTAGTAGTGGTAGAATTCAAATAGCGAGTTAGATCGCTACGGCTGATACGCTCTTCTATATAAGAGCGAAATCCAAATAGCGAGTTAGATCGCTACGGCTGATGGCTGATGCGCTCTTCTATATAAGAGCGAAATCCAAATAGCGAGTTAGATCGCTACAGTTGTGGTGCTCTCCTATTAGTAGTGATAGAATTCAAATAGCGAGTTAGATCGCTACAGTTGGCGCTCTCCTACTAGTAGTGGTATAATTCAAATAGCGAGTTAGATCGCTACGATGTCTGCCCCAATATTATTCATTTTGTAGCGATCTCACTCGCTATTTGAATGTTTCCACTATTAGAAGGAGGGTGACGCAGCTGTAGCGATCTTACTCGCTATTTGAAGTCTACCACTACTAATAGGAGAGCACCAACTGTAGTGATCTAACTCGCTATTTGAATTCTACCAGTACTAGTAGTAGTAGGAGAGCCCCAATTGTAGCGATCTAACTCGCTATTTGAATTTCGCTCTTATATAGAAGAGCGCAGCAGCCGAAGTGATCTAACTCGCTATTTTAATTTTGCCACTATTAGTACTGTAGTATTGAAAGAGAGCCAACCATAGCGATCTAACTCGCTATTACAGATTTCGCTTCTATATAGTTTCTAGTAGGAGTTTGTCGCAACAAATTTCTGCTCTTATATATGAGAGCATAAAATCTCTATATTTACGAGATTGTTGTTTCCCGAAATATTTTAAATTCCAAGAAGAAATCCAAGTATAATAACTATCCACTACGTCTTGTACTCTGTAGAACCAAGTTGAATTGAAATTGAAACTTTTTCTCCGTAAAATCCGATGTGAAATCCAATTTAAATTTATTTGCGACAAATCAATATATATATTCCATCCTCTACCAAATCCGCAAGTAGACAGAGGATTCACACGCTAACATCGTGGGAATCCATTCGTCTCAACTGGAACAACACATACCATATATGAATTCGAGACAGTGCGCGCACTATTTCCGTTAATAGCTACGTGCACATTAAGGTACCGCGCGGCTGACACAAAGAAGGCCGGCAAGTTATTGTTTTCTTGCAAGATGCCGCCAAAGGACATCATAAAAGTGCCGCCGCCCTCTATACCTGCGTGCTGTCACTGAAGAATGTAAACCATTTATAACGCCCTTCGTACGATAACATTTCTTATATATTATTATATACCTCACTTTAGAAATCTAGCCATCTGATTAGTCGAAATTGGAGTCGTGATTTTAAGCTACGCCCCGCCTACCAGTCAATAGTCTTTTGAAAAATTCCCTAGGGCACTTTTCAAAAGACTTTAGACTGGTAGGCGGGTATGAGTACTGGGATCCCCTTTGGTTTACGTGTTAATTAACTTAGTTTGTGCGGAGCGGGGCTACCATACATTTTTGGTGCGATTAATTTGTCTGCTACAAACAGAGCGCAGACGACCGCCGATCTCGATTGTAGCTAGGCCTAGATCTATATGTAATGACGAGATGACGCCCCTTTGGAAATATGGAGATAAACCTGTTCTTTCATATGACACCTCATTTTTTTAGTATCACTTTCAGGATCACAAGCAATAAAGGTTTGAATCTCGATTTGGAAATTATTACATCGACCAATTTTGCATGATCGCGCAATGCACGTAGACTGCATAGGGATATATGCGTGCAATCTGAATGGGAAGGATTTTAGCTCACAAATTCGAGTGCGCCTATTAAAGCTACCTGCAAGTTTAGCAACACAGACCTCGATAGCGTAAACAAACCTGATTACCATGATTGACCAGTAAGTCGCACATGTATTCTATGACCATTTTTCGGTATATAAAAGAGATAACATCCCCTTCAGCCTATACAACAACTATTCCCCTCATAGCAGTCATTGTCTCTATATTATGAATACTTTGGATACTTTCAAATTTGGCAGGCATGCAACTTTAATTTACATTATAAATTGTCCACGCTTTCTGGTCTCGAGCATACTTCACCAGTGTCCACATTTCAATGTATGGAATAAGATCTGGAAAAGAGGGTAACATTCTTGTTTGTTATTACTTTATCTCCTCCTTTCACCCTAATAAGATAAAGACAAGGAAGTTCCAGAGCATTGACATCGAAGCCTTTTCCAGTGACATCCTGAAGTCGGATCTGTACTCCTCTCCAAGCCTAGACCTAAACGAGCGAGTTGGTCAGTTTAACAACATTCTATTCTTGCTTTTAGATAAGCATGCTCCGGAAGTCGCTAGAACTGTTAGATATCGTCCAGACACACCATGTGGTTTACAGATGAACTTAGAGATTTGAAGCAAAAACTTCGTGCTCTGGAACGGAAAGCTTTTTCTCGGTGTGGTTTTGAAATCAGCCAAACGAGTTTATCATCGTAATCAGCTGAAAGACTGCTCTTCGCGAGATCTCTTTAGGAAGGTTGAACACCCGTTAGAGCCCCAGTCGAAAACCTTTCCAAATAATGTTAGTTTTGAAATATCTCTGTCAGAGCGTTTCCTAAGATACTTTGCAGGTAACGTTCGGTCGATCACTGATGAATTGCAGTCATCAGTGGCTGATGATAATAGTAGGGAATTTCTCGAGGAACTTGCAACCTCATCATTCAGCAAATTCAAATCAGTGCCTGAAGATGAGGTGGCTACGTTCATTACTTCTTCTTCCACAACGTGTGAACTTGACCCTGTCCCAACTTCATTTATGAAAAAAAAATCTAGTAGAATTATTACCATTTATGACACAGGTCATTTATGATTCTTTCATGACTGGTTCTTTCCCCTGAAAAGTTATCGTCCGATAGCAAACTTGAGATTTTTTTTTGGCAAACTCTTAGAAAGAATAGCGTCATTTCAGCTTCATCAGTACTTGAACACATTCCGTTTATATGCAAAGTCACAATCTGGTTACCGCTCGTTTCACAGCGTTGAAACTGCTCTTTTGCGAGTAACGGATGACATATTTGTTATCTCTCGACAAAGGAGAAGAAGTCATCATTGTGCTGCTAGAATTTTCATGCGCGTTTGATACAATTAAGCATGACATCTTGCTGCAACGTTTGAGACTTCGTTTTGGTATAAGTGGTCAAGCACTTGCTTGGATAGAGTCTTATCTATCTCAGCGCACTCACACTGTAGTGATTAGAAATGAGCGGTCATCCACAGAAATCATCTCTCAAGGGGTCCCACAAGGTCCGTATTTACTCTCTATACATCTCCATTGGAAGACATTATTGACACCCACAAGATTCAGAAAATGTTCTATGCAGATGACACACAATTGTACATTTTATTTAAGAGAAATTCCGATGTTGATGTCACTGCACAAATATCAGAATGTGTACAATCAATCAAAGAGTGGTCTCAAGTAAATTGTTTAAAGCTCAATGATACTAAGACTGAGATTCTTATCTTTCTTGGCGCCATAGATTAAGCAATCTCATATCAAACATTGAACATAAATGGCACTCTATTTCATGCAACTAAATCATGCAGAAATGTAGGTGTTATTTTTTATGATAAGTTCACACTTGAAAATTTTGTCTCACAAAAATGTCGTTCAGCATCATTCGGATTACACAAAATAGGCAAAACTCGAAGTATTTTAGACAGATCAACCACTGAACGATTAATTCATGCTTTTGTTATGTGCCATTTTGATTTCTGTAATAGTTTGCTTTCTAGTCTCCCTTCTTCTCAAATTAAAAGACTACTGTTAACATACCAATGTTTACATCAAGTAGCTCCTTTTTATCTTGCTGAATTGCTAACTCCATATAAACCAGATAGAATGCTACGTTCCAGTTCCAAGTCTCTGCTTTTTGTTCCACAAACCATGACAAAGTCATACGGAAAAAGGTCTTTTTCATATGCAGCCGCTTTTTGTGGAACAAGTTACCCGAACAACTGAAACGTATAGGATTCTATAAAACCTTTATCAATTCTCTGAAGACATATCTCTTCACCACTTCATAAATAATCAGAATCATGAACCCAGTGCATTTTTCTTTTCTTTTCATAAAGTGCATAGAGACATGGAATTTTGCCTATGTGTTATGCGCTATATAAAAATGTTTAATTATTATTATTATTATTATTAAGGCTAATGTAAAGCATTTAACTTAATGTGGAATGTAATTTTCTCCACAGTTGTTCATCCCCACCCCATCCCATTCCATCACCCTCTTTTTCGTTCTGACACTTTTAAATAAACATATTTTACACTGCTTGTACAATAACTGTATTTGATCGTAGAAAAATGTGATACATCTGCCTTCAAATGGGCGCATTTATACTGTCAAATACCTCATTTTAAAAAAGTCGCGATGTTTTGCGCTCCCGTTTACACTTGTGCGGAAACATCACCAACTGAAAAGCTTAGTGATGTTATGGCGTGTTTTGGTCGGTGATGCGCATGTGCGGTCTTTCCGATGCAAAATGCATCTTCGATCAGCTGTTTGTACGCTGTGGCTGCTGCAGTCCAGTGAACTCGATTGAGCTACAGTTGCAGCAACTCCACGATATTTTCAGAGTACCCATACCAAATTATTTATAAATCATTGTTTGACTTATTTCGACCTTACATCAGCATGTTTTACTCGCAACATTACAAAGACAAAAACAACGATGCTCGATCATACACACCGAGTCCAGCACAAACAGTTTTGCACGTATAACGGTACGTGGGACTACAGGTTACTGTACGTACCCCTATAGATGGGACTACACTTACGCTTCCGTGAATGTTTCGCTATGGGTTCGTTGATGACATTGCCTTAGATTTTTCCCCGAAAAAGCCGTGGGACATTAAATTATGAAAAGAGCGTTGATATACTTTGATTTATCAGGTACGAAAGTATCGATGTGTTGTAATGACGGAAAATACGAAAAATACTGCAATATTTTGAGATTTAAAAATACCAAAAAATTGCTATTCGTTTCGCTCAGATTTTGATATTAAAAAGGGGTTTGACAACTAATTGCAATACTTATGAGTTAAAACAAGTCTTCTTCTTCCATTTGACATTTCAATCATTTCATTTGGTGGTTTTTAAAGTGAGATTTTACAGTTTACCTGAGACTCTTTTGTAGCGGTTCAGCGTAAACAAGTTGTTTACCTTATGCAAATAAGGCTTCTAGGACGAAGGCTAGCCCCGCTCCTAAAGTCACGCGAGCGTATATATTCGCCAAACATACCAAACACCACGCGGACATTTCAAAGAATCACACTTCATTTTGGATTGTTTCTGGCTTGGCATTTTTGCCGGTAAAGCGTAGTTGCCTTGGAAACATCACTGAAACATCGCGGTCAGGCTCCGGTTTGGCATTTTTTGGGCATGTTTAGATGCAAGTGTAAATGGCTCTATTAACTGTAAATTCGAATGTGTTTACTTTAACAATTTATGAACATTGTAGATTATGCACGAATCTAAGCTCAAACCAAATGTTCTTCCGTACACTACTACTACATGCTTACCGTGTTGTTTCACCTGAAAGTTCATAGAGACCTTCGCGTATTTCCCTGAGGAAAATAACAAAAAGAAAATACGGATAACGGATAACGGATAGTGTCATTTATTGTAGTCTTTCTTATATTTCAGATTGTTTTGTTATTGTTGGTATGTTTTGTTTCAAATAACAAATAAACAAGTTCGACACTATATTATCTCTTTTTTTATATGTTGATTGCAATTTGGTAGATTGTTAACACATTGGAAGATAAACTTCTTATCATTTAATACCACTATATTTCTCTTCTTTCATATGAAAAAGTGGTAAAAAACTAAATGGTTCTTACTTACGTTTCCAGTGCCTTTTTCGTCGCTTGAGAACATATGCTGCAATGGCGATGCCGATGATTGCAGAAACAAGTATTAGGCCTACAGCTGAAAGTTTGAAATACAAGCGAATTTCAATCTGATCAATGACTATTTTTAAAACCAAAAGCAATATGTCATCAGTAATACGGAGAGTTCATCGAATTTATCAGATATCACGCATCAACACCCCTGATATTGGGAAGAACCTTACACCCCCCCCCCCCACTCCACGGGCAGACCCATGATAGCATTGTGAGAGGTGCATACCGACATCTTGATACGAAACTTTTATGTCTCCCCCCTCCCCCAGATAAATATCAATTACTCAATATAAATTATCCTATCTTTCCTAATATCCCCATTATCGTTATTCTTTGTTTTGTATCGGTCCTACAACATATAGACCGCTATTTAAATATATATATACATTGTACTATTGTTAATATGCGAGGCAGCTACTTATAAATACAAACTGCCACAGCAACGCTGGATTGCTGAATATCCTGAATCAAATAAATTCTTGAGTGTGTGCCTGTGCTTCATTTGTATTACTCGTCTACTTACGGACAACAACAGCTACGACAACATTAGATTGCTGAGAAACTTGAATCAAATGGATTGTCATCGATCTACTAAAACCTTGTCCAACAAACCCGGTGGCGACACATTCAAACGAAGTATCGGCACCATCATCAGCTGTAATTTGTATGCGTTTGTTCATGGTGCCATCACTGTTGTTCCATTCCTCCATTTTCAGAGATTGAACTCTGTCTAATCCAATCAAAAAGTAAAGGTCCATATCAGGGTAGTATTCATCTACTTGACAGGTTAAGGTCGTATCGGAGCTGATGCGGAGAGAACAAGATGACGAGCTATTGCTGGGACACTCTTTAATGACAGGAAATGGCTCTCTAGGATAAGCTTTAAATGAAAATGAATATGTGACTTATGTAATCATCGGGTTTGATTTGGGGTCATATTGGAAAGAAGAGTGTTCTTTATTATAATAAAAAGCGTCATCTGGAAAGGAGTAGGGGAACGAAATATTTATAGGATCATTTAACTTTGAATGTATAACAATAATTTATGAGTCATTGTAATTAAACAGGAATCAAAGGCACTTTATTTATTTATAATTTCCCCCTATTTCCAGAAATGACTTTTATATGAACCCTAACGGAGAACCTTTGGAATTACGATACTTCTACTTCTACTTCTATGACGATACTCGGCAGGATCCATAAGTGAGGATGTAATGCTGATACTTCGCAGTAACCATGGTAACGTACCTAATGTTCGGAATAGCGAACGCCCTGATATAGGAAATTGTGTGTTTAGGCATGGAGGGGGCAATTTCCCTTTTGAAGGGAGGGGTGTTGTTGGGTTATGAAGGAGAGGAGGGGAATGTTGTTGTTATTTAAAACCGCTAGTGAACACGTAGACTTGACATTGTTGCTGGTTATGGAACTTGATTAAGAATAATAACTTGGTGAAGGAGTGTTTTCTTTTTGAAATAAAACAATACATTTTTCATCATCTTGCAAAGACCTACCAAAGACATTTAGCGCAGTAGCATCCTGATAAACATTTCCCGTGTCATAATCAGTGACCACGCAGAAATAGTTATCTTCGTGTTGGATCGTTACATCGTAGATGACCAGTGAGTATTCCTTGGTGATGTTGAACAACCTTTCTTCGTATCCAGGTCCAGTTCTTTCTATAACTTCGTGAGACAAGTCGATGTAGACAAGAGTTTCATTAGTGCTTCTGACCCAAGAAACCTTCTTTGGACGAATATACACTTGACATGGAACCAGTCCAGTTTTCCCCTCTTGCAGAGTGATAGCTGATTTCGTTTTTAAGGCAACATCTAAAAAGAATCCAAAGAGAAGGAAAAGTTTAGGTAAATAACATATTCTCTTTGCCCGTATAGTGCACACATGGAATGGATATTCTGATAAAACACAAACCTGAAGAAAACAAGCCCCCCAAAAAAGGGCTTGTAATAATAGGTCGGTTGAGCCGATTTTGTGTTCCTTGATACCACTTTGATTTAATATGATGTGAGATATAGAGACGTTTCATATTTTTAAAAAAGAATATATGACGCCCTAAGATTTCGGAGATTTATATGACATTAAGTTTTCATTTCATATTTTTTCAGTTCTGAATACAAAATAAAATCAGAATACATTAAAACATACATAAAGAAATATAAACTTATTTTAATTAGAACTTATTTTAATTAGAACTTAATAATTGCTTGATCTAGACCTTTGTTATCAAAATGTCTATTAAATCAGTTAGCAATATATTTGGGGTTATCTAATTTATGGTTATTAGAGAAAAAGGTTTGTCCTTGGGGATCTGTCTTATTTACAAAGTATTTGATTCATAACTCTCCATGTAGATGTTATATTTCAATGTGCATTTTGTAGCTGGTATTTTTTCATTTTGTATGGGTGACGATAAACATCCTTTATGACTACAATATATATGCTAATGATCCGAGATATTGCTGTGAAGAAGACAGCGCTCAATTTTGGTGTCAACCGTATTGTAGAATATATTGTATATCCGTGTTACAGAATATGGGCTTATACGTGTTGGTTTACTTATACTAGGTCTGAAGGCATTGGCATATAATAAATTGCAGAAATTATTTGCATTTGTGTATTTAGTTAGTAGTTCAATATTGAAGCCACCCATGATATACAAAAAAAAATTGTTTACATTGATGTTACCAGGGAGGAACTCAAGATCGTCCAAAAACAAGTTAAAACCCAAGTCCAATCCAAAAATAACTTACTTTCAATAGAACCAGAAAAACCAGACAAACCAATCAAAAAAAGTTTGAGCAATATCGGATAACTAATAAGAAAGTTATGATTTTTTAAAGACATGAACAACTTAAAAAAATCACTACACAACTTGGCAACTCACTCATGAGTCTATGACGTATGGTTCTTACTATCCACTAATTATTTTCTTTATATTGATAATATAAATTTCCTATTTTCACCCTAAGAATCTTATTTCTTCACACCAGTTAGATTGTTAGTAATATGTGTTTGTGTGGATGCACAAATAAAGAGTAATTTTTGTCCAGTTAAATCATGACAAATTGAATTTTGATAAACTATTTATATAAAAATCAATAATTATTAAATACAATATTCAGAAAATAGTATAAATTCTTCAAATTCATAACAGTTTTTGGGAAATGTCATGCACGCAATATGATACAAATCATATAACCTGGGCAAAGGCATGGGAAATCAAGTTTTGGGGGATAAAAATGGAAATTAATGGGATTAAACTATATAAAGCAATTGATAAGTTGTGAGGACATGACGTTACAAACTAATAACCATCTTGGCAATTTGTGTTGTGATTCTCATTGTTCCATAGTTTTATATACTTTTTCAAAAATTCATAACTTTCTTATTTAGTTATCCGATTTTGCTCAAACTTTTTTTGATTGGTTTGTCGGATTTTTCTGCTTTTATTGAAAGTAAGTTATTTTTGGAGTGGACTTGCCCTATCCACTAGATGGGTTGTATACAATATATTCTTTTCGTTGTCATTTCTATTCCAACACACAGTAGCTCTTCACTTTTGGTAGGAAATACAAAATACGATTTAATTTGATATGATAATGAGTTTGACGTATTTAATTCGATTCCTCCTCTACAACCGGCTGTCCTATCTGAGCGGACAGAAGAGTAACCGTCAATGTTATTTGTACTGGGCAAATGATGATCGGAAAGCCAAGTTCTAGTACCGCCCATAAAACGGAGAAATGAATAGTTATGGAAGAAAGGAGTAAGCATATATGTTCATGAGTTTTATATAAGCATCTGGTATTGCAATGTAATATCATTAAGTCGAACTTTTCATGTTTGATGTCATTATCAAATTCTTTTGGAAGGTGGTAATGACAGTTCATTTCATTATCTAAGAGTTGATCCAGTTCTTCATCATTCACAAAGGAGGATTACTTGACATCAAATAGCCACGGAGGCTAGTACGTAATGTACTTCATGAATGAGAAAGAGACAACAGGCAGAGGAGGTGGATCATTTAGTTGGCTGTCATATCATTTTGAATTGAAGTGAACATGATTGTGCATAAAAATACATGTACGCAAGGAAAGATTCTGATAAGGAAGTAGGAGATACATCACCAGGAAGTTAACGGTTGATAAAAGATGAGTAGGAAAGGTTATAGGTAAATCTAAGAGTTTAACATTTTTAATAGGCAACTCAAAATTACATGACGGCTGTGTTAGTCTCTTATATCTTGATAAAGAAAATCTCATGAGGAAATGCATAGGAAAATGTTATTAGTTATAAACTAATACAAATGTATAAATACAAATTTAGTCATAGATTTAAAAGGACTAACCGGTTACTGTTACATCGGTATGGTTGTCTATGAGAATTCCGTGCTGATTTGAAACGAAACAGATGTAGCGCTCTGTATCTGTATAATTTACAGTTTTGATGACCAGAGAGTAGTTTTCAGTCATGTCACAGCTACCATCTTCATATCTAGGACCAGTCTTTCTTTCGGGAGTCCACTTCATGAGAATTGGTGAGTTCCAGGGATCATGTCCTTTCTTCCAGAATACAGCGTAAGGCGGTCCAGTGAAACGACATGTCAGGATACCCGAGCTGCCATTGACGAGTGTTTTCTTGAGCTCCGTGTAGACTTTGTCATCGGGAATTTCCTGCGATGCTCCAGGACCTTAATAAGAAAGGAGATATATGGATAAAAGCCTGCAATTTAACTTCCTTCAAACTGATAACGTATGTTACGCGCTTCTTGAAAATTTGCACTGTCATTCCATCATGTTTTTTGTTTCAGTTTTAGTAATGTTTCATACTTGTAACATTTTGGAGTAGGCGTAATCTACTCGTCCAAGCTCGAACCTGGTCACATCACTATGACACCGAAGACAAAACACGAGTAACAGAGTGAACAGGATATCACATTACACCGATCGAATAGCCAAGAAACGGTCGGTTTGTAATCGGTTTGAAATTTCAGTTTGATGGTCTAAAAGGTTTGATAGCACTGTGGTTCTTATTCAATAGTCAAGATAATCATACACAATTTGTCGAAATACAGAGGTGCACATTACAGCAATGGTTCCTGAAATAGTTGGTCTTACTCAATTACATTTTAACGTGGTATATATTGATGTATATATGCATCGCAGTAAACACTGATACAGTAATCTACAGATAATTAAAACACTTGTCCATAAACGTAAAAATAAATGAGGTAAAGCACGTGGAAAACTCTTCCGCACTTACCAAATTGGAGCAATGCAAGAACGAATGACCCTGCAATCAATATCGCTACTTTTGCGGCCATGTTTTCTGCTTTCCTCTGTGTGAAGTATGCAACGATTTGCACGTAGACCTTCTGGTTTGCGTGAACCATATCGCCATATGATTGATTGAAAGTTGTCAAGATTATGTCAATATCAACATAAAAATGAGTCATAATGTAGAACAAGCAGGTGAAAGGGCATGGGCAGATTTTTCTCTCGATCCCCTCCCAACTAAAGAACTGCCTCAGTACCGATAGACAAAGAGTTAACAATGTAGGTAAATAACACTCTATCATGTTCTATTTAGTTAACCCCTTTCTCTTTGGAATAGTGTACCTTATGTTCTTCAAAATTATAAATCTGTCGATGCCTTTAAAGGTATGTACAAGGACAAATTTGTTAATCCTGTGTGAAACATTGCCTATTCGTATACTGCTCTTGACATAGCTTATTCTCTCTCTCCCCCTCTCCCTCTCCCTCTCTCTCTTCCTTCTCTTTCTTTCTTTTTCTCTTGCCTTCTCTACTTTCTACCAATTTCATTATATCTTTTCTCCTTTTTTAATCTTTTTGGTGATATTTTAATGCTTTTTAAGTGATTTGATGTTTTTTCCGCTGTTAATTTGAATTATTACATTGTAGTTTTTTGTTTGTTTTTACTACTTCTATATTATTCTTGTATATCAGTTTTAACTGTTTCTATCTTTGCCTGTGAGCTTTGGTGATGTTCATTATTTATATTTCCGTGTATTACATTTTTATTATGTTCAGGACCCGGATGTAAAACAGATTTTGTATCTTCAATGTATATCTGATTCTTGTTATCCTGATTAAATATATTTCAATAAAATAAAAATGTCGATTCTTTATGCCTTAACATTCAAAACCCTTAGGAAGGTGGACATTAATTTGTAATAACTATCCAAAATAAGCTTTGTTATCGCTATCAACACACTTTTTCTGCCATGTATGTCGTAAAAACTTCATATCCTAATAACAACTTTACACTAGATCTTCACTGACGTAACAAACATATGCCATTTGATGCCGTCAAAGATGTTTATTTAGATAAGCAGATATCCGATATTAATGACTGAATTACATACAGACGTCATATAGCTACTAGAGAAGATATAGGTTTGTCACCAAAAGACGCGCTCGTTATTGGATCAATGCATGGAGCACTGAAAGAGTCTGCTCCCATACGGATTACATGTTGGAGGGGACAACGTGCAGCTCCATCAACCCATTGACTACTGAATTTTCTAATCCCCATGTGCTTAAAACAGGGAATACCCGGTTCCAGTAGGCAATGGGTTAATAGGGTTGATTCACAATTAACAGCATCCCCATCGGCAAGCCGAGACAGGACAATCTGTTCAGCTCGCGGGTCGACATCTTTCAATCAGTGGAGCGCAGCAGAACACCAGCCACCAATCGAAACGACCACAGCTGTCGGAAGACTCGGAACAGCGTTCATGTAATGGGATTGATTGTTCTGATATCGGCGTCCAGTTTTATATTGATTTCGGGTTTCAAAACCCACCCATCAATCGATTGTGACTGAAATTTTGGCCTGGTTTTAGACAAAATCAACATATTGTTCATGGGGGTCAAAATTACCACTTTTTTAGCAACAGGTCACATTTTTTCATAGAATGGGCATATTACATCCCCTTTGTAAATAACGAATGTAAATTTACCCTTGGTCAAAAGTAGCCATAATAATCAGATTTTGAAAAAATGGGCAAAAATTTCCAGAACATCTTGAGTAGGGTCAACAACAACAAGTACGTTTTGGAATCAACGTAGAATCTTTCCTCGGAAAAGTGACTTAAACCTTCCCCACCAAAGTTTGTGATTGCATCCCTTTTAATATCTCTTAGGGTATAAACAATGCCGCAGCTGATATTTTGTAACCTTGTTCTAATGATGCATCTCGTAAATTCAAATACAAAATGGTATCTCTAGATAGCGATGTGGATTGTGATCCCACTGTATTGACCTTCGAGCGCGCGCGCTTGCTGTGTCACACCAATCTCACTCTACCACCTATGTCGAAAATAGGCTTAAAAGACGGGAAGTCCTAATGATAGAAGAAGTTATTTTATAGCATCTAGTTTGAAAGGATACGAGACCAGATGTCCTCTGTCTAGTGGAGACCAGTTGAATGTACTCTGCTCAATTGGCCACATCCTTACCATTGTTACAAGTTATCCCTATCTCAACCTTAGTTTACAAACATTGATCCGAATAGTATGTCGAAGTCATGTCTTTGCTATTGTCCAAAGATATGTTGTGCAGATAGCTTTAATATTAGCATATTCCTATTCATGTGCTTCTTTCCTTTTGCCCAGCACAGTCTTAGGCTTCCTGCAAGTTTAGAATTCTAATCTTTATTAATATTAGGGTGATTCAGATAGTTTTGTGTTAAGCAGGTGAAGGCAATATTTTAGTAGCTTGGGTAAAGATTGACATTTCTTATACGGGAGGAACCCTAGTTAGAATTAATATTTGGCACTTGAAGCTTAGGATCTGGAGAGGCAAGACCTTTGAGTGCTAATGTCTTAGAGCAGCCGCAGCAGCTAGCCTGCTAGGGGTTTGGTGGCTTCAGCTAGGCCGACAGAGTCAGGTGACGACAGCATGTTTTGGCTGCATCTTTTGAAACTGGGCGTGGCAGGTTCTTGTGTTTCTAGCTTGCACCAGAAATGTCTGTACCTGACACGATCTGCTCCTGTCTTCCAAGCTTTCATGTTATGATTGTCTTGCATATGTAATATTATCCTTGACAGAGAAAGGGAATGTTTCTTAAAAATTGATGCTGTTCAGTATTATTTAGTTTTTGCGTGTGATATGATAGTAGAAATATGAAGGTATTTAATGAAACTAGAATATGAAGTTAACATTTCCATTTTGATTATTCCTGAAATATTTAGAATTATTATAACAGCATAAAGATAAAGATTGTATTTTGTTAAGCATAGGTGTTTTTTATGCCTTGGTATTTAATTATTGTACATGGCGTTAACCATGGCGTAAACTTAAGCGTAAACTTCGATGTTAAGCTATGGTCACGACCCCAAAAAGTAGCCTGCTCGGCGGCCGGGCGGCGAGTTTTTAGCCAATTTCGCCCGGGCACCGAGCGGCGGCCGGCCGGGCTCCGCTTGTTATTAGGGCATCGCTCGGTCGCCGCTGAAGTTTTAGCGCGGAGTTAAAATTCGGGCGGCGCCTGCTCACTTTACACTCGCCGCCCAAAATACGCTCGGTGCCTGGGCCGTCGCCGCCCGGGCACCGACCTAATCGAGCGTTCGCTGTCGAGCGATTATGGTCAAAAGCTGACGAGGCTGACGAGCGGTCGCCGTCCGGTCGCCGCTGGGAGATCAGTCGGTCACTGCCTGGACGCCGCGCGGAGAAGCTCCCCGCTTTTGCCCAGTTTTGATCTGAAATCGACCGGCGACCAACGGAAAATCGACAGGGCACCGCCCAGGCATCGCTGGGGCTCTACAGCCTGCTCGACTTCTCCAAAAATCGTTGGGCGATGCCTAAATTCCAGCGGCGACCGAACAGGCTACAAATCGGTCGGTCGCCGCTCTGAGTTGTGACCGTAGTTTAAACCAGGATGAAAACCACGGTGTAATCTATAGCGTAAACTATATGTTATAAAGTCCATGTAACTCCCATGTGCACTACAATACTCGAGGTGTCGAGTGTACAGCAGTCCGGGCGAACGTCGAAAACTTCGACCACATTAGACGGTCACTTCAAGTTCTTCAGACCAGGTTCCATATTTAAGCAGAATTAAGGAACTGAACTGAAATAACTTGTGGACCTAAACTTAAACTAAAACGGTGAACTGTTAATTTCAATGCATATGAAAGTTTTTATTATAATATACCATTCAGGGTAAGAATCTTGGCTGTTTGCATTAATTGAATGTTTTGCAAGCAATATAGAATTTGTATAACTTTTGAATGCTTGATCTGTTATTGAATTTTATGCTCTGTATTGAACGCTAATATTGTGATATTTCTGTTCCGTGACCATGTAACTATTGTTCCAAGAAACTGTTGAATTTTAAGATTGGAATTAAACTTAATTCCCTTACAATATTATGTCACTTGTTACTTTGTCTGAGTTCTGTGTTTAAGCAGTTGCCACACCCTCTCCTTGGTAAATTACTCCATGTGTATTATCGGGAGCGGGCGCGCACAACCAACACATATGCACACACACACAAACATATCCACGCCCCACACTGGCCCACACATACAACAATTATTTCATTTTGGACACTATTCTCTTTATCGACAAGGCATAACCAGGATGAATTCCTACTATTACTATATAAATTATTATCTTGTAGTCCATTTTTCAATTATGTTATACAGCAGGCTGATATTTGTTCAGAATTATTATTTGCAATACGCTACTTGGCAAAGTCAGTATTGACACTGGAATAAATTTGAAAAGCATGTTCTTGGCAAATATGAAAAAGGGACTTTGGACTGGCATCATATCCATAAAACCAGTCGCGGAAAAATAAACACATTGAACCTCTTATCAACCTTATACTGATTTTATATGATTACACAGGTGTTTTTTATCATGGTTTATGGAAAGATCACTGCTATTACATATCGTTATGAAATTACATTCATAACAACCAAATGCTCAACAGATTATGATCAGATAACGTTGGTGGGAAACTTGCAGTTTCCAGACCCAGTGGTGATATTTATTATATATTTGCTCACTTAAAAGAACACTTTCCATGCTACTATAATTGTTTTCCTTCAAATCCAGCATTGATTAATGTTACATACGTGATATTGAAAATAATTTAGTTTTTCTTGTACATGTACTACTACTTTAGAAATCTCGCTCCATTAGCAGGTTTTCGCATATTTGATATAAGAACATATAGGTGGCCAGCTAGAACAAACGATTAATGTAAGTTTGCTAATACGCAAAAGCATTCCATAAACCTATTTGTAACCAAATAAAAAAGTTGGCATTGCTTAACTCATACACGGATAATAACGTGATAGTGCCATTATTTTAGTTGTTTTTCATCTACTACTTCAATAACCTAACTGTTTCAATTCATCGTTATAACCCTATACCATTGGCTATGAGAACAAAGTATTAATCGATAGTGGTACACATAAACATGATAATATCTAGTGGCGAAAAATAGCATTTAAAGGGATACTTGAGTTTTCGTTTGAGACCGCAAATGCCTCCAAAGTGCATGATTATTCTTCTTATTCTTATTTATTACATTTGTAGTGCCTTTTTAGAACTTAAAATTGCTATAAAGGTAATTTTTAGACCCCATTATGTGTGAATTTAGATTAAATATGATCATATCAATTCAGTTCCAAGTTAATTAATGAATTAATTAATAATAACAATACACGGGCCGGCTGGTTGTGCATTTTATAACCAACACGGAAAAGCCATTATTGGTACTGGCTGGAATAAAACGTATAAGGCGCTATCTCGTTTTTCAACGGCTGGTTCAAAATTACCGAATATTTGTGGGGCGCCACAAATATTAGAAATAGTTATATTTATGGATATTTCAGCCGTCTCTGAACCGATCTTGATCAAACAAAGAAGATTTTGTCATTTAAATTATATATTCTTTCAAACTTGCCACTCAGTTTTTCATTATCTCACAAACAAATTATTTTGTGTAGCGCCCTCTGCAGCAAAACTCAACTATCCCTTTAAAGACAGTTGAACATATTTTTTTTCAATAAGCATTCTTAATTTAGAGTATTAATGTTTATAAAGACAACTCTTACATAGATATTGACCAAATATCGGTACTTTATGCTCGTTCGGCGTTTTCAAATCAGTTGATATCTTTCTATTTACAAGAATCAATTTTTTGAAACAAGCTACCTCCCAAAATTAAACCGTGTGGAAGTGAGTTTGAAGCATAATCTGGAACTTCACATTGTACAGAAGCTTTGATGAATATATAAATCGCTCTTTTTTGTTGTTTGTAATTCCATTTCATATTTTGCTTGTCTTTTTGTGTTAGCTTGCATTCTTCTTATGAACATCTATGAATTTCTATTCATATTTTGTTTTGAATTTTCTAATTGTATTTCTTAAATTGTGCAGTTCTTAATAATGCTAAATAATTTCATTTTCATTTTGCATTAAATAGCAGTACATTTTCAAAGATTCATCCAACTCTACGAAGGTAATCATTTTATTCGTTAAGAAAAGCTTCGAACTTTTATAGCACTTATACACAAATTTTTTTTAAATTAAAAAATATTTAAGACAACTGAGACATTATAGTTTTTTTCCTCAAATCTACGTGTTTGTCAGTGAAGGCGGTGTATACACGAAAGAAAATGTGTATATACATGTCTTATAACTATATCTTAGCAATAGTGAACATTCTAACTAAATTATCCAGTAAATCGTACTTTTCCTTCAAAACAATATAGGCTAAAGATAATACGATGATAGAGAAATAGAGTTCTCAAACGATTTTAGGGAATCAGAATAATTCACCTGCATTATGCTTAAGTTGAAAGAAATCATTGTTTAGTGTTTGTTGTACTACATATACAGATTTTTTTTTTTCATTTCACTTACTTTGATGAATTGTCAGTATAAAACAATTTAGTTCATGGATGCCTTTCATACAAAGGAGAAAGCAACACGTTTTGCCCAACTTCAAAGTACATGTACATACAAGTATACGACCTACAATGGGTGTAGTGGTCTATTGGATACGTTACTGAATAGTCATGGTTCGTGGTTGTCCTTTGGCAAGACTTTTCAGATAAGCTTGAGTTCTGGTAATGATAGAAAATAACTTCTCACAGAATCCAACAAAACTTACACTAAATGTTCAAGATAACAAATAAATGACATTTGCCTAACGCTTGTTGGTACAAAATTTTAAGGGGCTGAGTAATGGGCATAGAAAGACAAGGAAATCAAGGTAAGTAGGCCCGACAGCATTTAGTTAACACAGGTCACTACGTACAAATGAGAGTTTTGATTTTGATGGAAGACGAAATACAGTAAATTCGTGTGAGTTTGTTTTTATTTTACTGGTTCGAAAAATCAATCTACTGCTAATAAACAATCCAGAATGAATTATAGCCATGTTCTCTCGACATACGATTCCCATACCAGAGGTCAAGATTAGCTTAAATTTGCAACTATCCACCCATGTGTGATATGGGCTCCATGTAGAATGCGAACATTTAATGTGTTTTGCTTGGCATGCTTGCGCTTGTAAAATGACGCCTGGCTATAAACATTTTCCAGGGAGTGAAGCGTGTTTACTATCTTGTGATGATTAGCAATTGAATCCAATGACCGAGGTAATAATAGTTACAATATAAAGCACTTAAAAACGTTATATTGAGCGCTATACAAAGTTGACTATTATTATTAAATATCTATATAATCCTGTACACAGTCTGAATGAATGCAGAAATTAGTTAAATATAACAGGGTTCGGTTAAACAACTCATAGAATGACTGTGAAAACACTTTTAAGTTGATAATTTTTCAATGCGTTACTAATGATTGTAGTGTTCGTAACAATGTTGTTATAGATTCCATTGAGTTAGTTAAGATTACATCGTCCTTTACAAATGTGTTTAGTATTCCTCATAACAATGAGTTACTATCGATTTTGGTGTTCTAAGAACTATCAAATTAGTTATTCATTTTTATAGGTAACTTATAATGTTGATACAATGTGTTTTTTCCCCACGTATTAACATACTTGTTCTATGTTCGTGATCTCCCTCGCTAGGCCTAGAAAGCCATGATCTACGAGTTTATCGTTGAAATCTCGGTGCCGCTCTGACGTTTCTTTAACCCGGACAATATCTATAAGTCTATTGCCTTTCATGTCCTTTGTCCAGTCTGCCACCCAGTCAAAGATCCATTGTGACATCATATCGGAAGACTGGAACCCTTTTTTTCTTATCCTGCTTGCTCTTCAGCAGACGTTCAAGAGATTTTCGCCGGTATTCATCCATTCCGTCCAGCATATCCTCGATGAAATCTATGCTTGTATCTGTGCTCTGGTATCGGCCTGTATGTAAACCATTTGATACAATAAGATTCGTCTACATAACTCGGAATATCTTAATATAGATATTCTGCTTAAAGACAAATCAGTTATGGTTAGATGATATTCTTAATTCCTTCCCTTCAATAACAAGTTCAACATTCTCAAGGTAACTTCGATATTGATGCTGTAATCAGGTATGACACATGTTTGTATCGTGCATTACCAAAGAAGAAGAAAAGGAAGACTAATAAGAACAAGAAACAGACGAAGAAACAGAAGGAGAAACGTTGCTTGTAGCAAGTACAAATTTTAAAGTGTAAATTCAATGTATATCATTCACAACTCTTTAACCTGGTAAAAAAATCCATGTCTAGTGGCAAGTACTATAAATCTCGTTAATATTTAAATGCATCAACATACCATTTATCACTAAAGCTACAATATGCGGTTTTTCCATCTTGTGTAAGCCCTCCGCCAAGACTAGACGGTGATCGATTAAATCGGGACACACCCTCTCTTTCCAAATCTTCAACGGAGTAAGTAGAGAGGCCATGTTGCTGTCGGGTATATCCTTGTCAGTCAGCTCGAGCATTCTTTGTAGATCATTTACCCTCCGTCGATATCTATCCGTGTTGCTCTTGGCATGCTTGCTTCTATTCTCGATGTCACTTACTGGTTTTGGAGGGATTAATGAATCTCCAGTTTGTATGACTTCTCCATCATCGTCGTTGTTTAGTGGACTTTCTACGCATGTTAAAGTCACAGTAGCATCTGATCGTGGTTTTTTCTGATGACCAGTGTGGAATTCTTCTGCTATCTCACCATTGTTTGAGAGAGACGGTTCAAACTTTACAGCCGTTTTATGTTTGCCTTTCTTCGTTGGATTTTTGTTTACAGTAGTGTTGTTGAAGTCACCATCAACCTTTGCCTTGCCTTCTTGAGCGACTGCCGTTTCTATAGCAAATAGTTCTCCGTAGCTAGGTTCAGAGGCTTGAAAAAAGGAGCAAATGGAATTTAAATAATATGTGATGTATTGTTCATTTATTTAATCGATACATTGAGTAGGCTCGGCAATGTTTTTACAGAAAATAATAATTCAATGAAAACGAAATTATATGAAATAAATCACAATCTTTTAAACTTGTAATTAAATTGAGGCCTACATGATTTCACTTTCCCCATGATTCGATTTGATTTCTACATTTTCCCAAATACAATAACTGAAAAACATAGAACATTTAAGCGTAAGGTATGATACCAATATGCAAAAAAATAATAACTTCATTTCAAAATGTAATTTACATACTATATGCATTATTAAAGAACTTAACATTTCCATAATATGGTATTATGAACTTAAAGGATTATCCTAACCATCTGTGGAAAAGTGCAGAAGACCAACAACATCATAAGCGACGCTTAACTAGTATTGCGGCCTCAAAAGAAAAATCTTTAGGTGAAATTTAAATGAAAATGTGTTGATACAATCTTTGTTTATGGTGGATGGTGAATGGAGGATGTGCACGTAGCTCAGCGTTGTATGATGGAGTAAAAACAAACGGGGCCTTTTCAATAAAGGAACAAAGAATGCGAATAGAAAAAATGACTTGCAATGTGACAAAAGTTCGAGATATTCTTAAGTGCCCTTTCCATGTTTATTGGATGCATTTTCAATAAATATACGGTCTCACCTTTAACTTAAAGGGGTGATACACAAGTAGACCAATAATGCAAATATATATATTTCTTTCGATATGATCTGATAAGGCATACAAAAAATGGGGAATCGTTGTATTACGAAATAATCTTAATCTTACCAAACTTAAACCGCTTACTGACGTTCGGGTAACCAGCCTTGCAAAGAATGCTGGAAACATCAGATCTCAGTTTGGTCTCAAATAAAACACTTTCAGTCTTCTTGAATAACTGTAACACAAGACTAATAGTGCCAACCTCAAGGTGAGAGGCATGAAACTCTTGTCGATAAGATGTAAACTTCGTTCTCTCGATTCCGAGCGAATCAGAAAATGGACGAAAGTCTTCCATAATCAAACCAAGCGCCATATCTACCAGTTCAGCTTTGTAGATAAATTTACTTTTGGGAGGAGACAACAGACCTGTAAGGAGAACAGAATGTATTGTTATTATCACTCTATTTAGTCGGGTCAGCATTGGTTTGACCACCCCCTCCCCCAAATTGAACTAAAAGTTTTCAACGCTTTTCGGTAGTGTTTGACATCAAAAAATCATATTAAAAATATACAAGATATTGAATTTCCGGAAAGTGGGTTATTTTCAAAATATCTCAACGATCTCTCTTTATGTTTGTAGAAGTTTTAGAAATTTAGTTTTTTTCTGTTTGTCCATGGTCGGTTGCAGACGCTATCCCTGTATTTGAAACATTGCACAAACCTTGATTTTCGGTGGCTTTTGACTTCTCACAATGACTGTCTGTATGATTTTTTGTTGGCTCACCCGCCTTTGGCATATCTATTTCTACAAGAACAGAAAATGGAATAGATGGTCATGTAGAGATCTACACTTAAGGACGAAAATATGTCAAGAACAACAGTGACAGATCATTAGATAACAAATACAAAGACACTGCTCATCTAGCTGTGTACTTATTGAGCAAACCATATCTCGGCGAATGAAATGGATACGAACTCTACAAAAGAGAGCTTCGCCAATTTGTGGCAGTTATTTTTGTTGCTCGACAAGTGGGCATAACTTTACCAACAGTGCTAGATAAATTAGGGTGGGGAAAATGTTGCTTCTAAAAACTAGCCATTTTATCCAAGTACTGGGGGAACAGTTTGTAAATGAATATGGGATTGTACCGAACAACAAATTGGTTTAGTCACCGTAGAGTTGGCGAACAGAAATATTGATAATATGCGAGCTTGTATAGGTCCTAGTAAGATGAGTAAGATTAGCATAGGGTAGTATAGACTAGGTTAGAAAAGCATGTGATAGGTTAGGTTAAGACACATAAGGACAACGGACAGATAGATGAACACATTTAAATGGATAATATGGAAACAATTATAGTACACTTTTCACCCAGGCTTGGAGAAAGGAATGAACAATTGGGCAAATAGAAACAGAAAATATAACCAATAATTTGGCAATTGGAGAGTTTGGGCAATTAATGGTAGGTTATCTGCTGTTGGGTAACTCTATTTGCTCATCCAATCAGCACTTGGTCAATTCCTAATAATGCAGTGGTTTGTTCCCACTGTTGTTAAATTGTGGTCAATATTTTGCCACACTCTTTTAGGAGAGAATGTCTCAAACTAAATCTTAATTTGAAAATAAGTAAAAATTAATGTAATTAAACTGATATTAAACTGATATCAGACCTTACCCAAGTCGTCCGTTCTTCCTCCGGGATCATTAGCAGCACGCCATAGTCGGCATCTCTTTTCGTAATTACTACAGTGTTGTTCAGCCGACCAATCCACGATCATTTGAGGACCATCGAACAGAGCTGTCCTGTTTTCCTCGATGATATTATTGAAATAATTGATGTCCGTTGCGTATTTTTTTAGTGACGTCCGTTGTAGCATTAATCAATTCTGCACAGTGTCGTGATGTTATTTGAGGTAATAGGAAGGCTTGTATTTCATTCTTATCTAGGCCTCGTTTCTGAAATTCAGGTACTGAATGAAAAAAAGAGGTTTTATTAACCGCTAAATATTGGTTCGGTAAAAAATTTACACAGAAAACTATCTTCATATTATTCTGAATATTATTGTTATCCTTTAATTTTGAGAGGCTTGCAACTTCAAATATAATTACATTATAAATTTGTACACGCTTGACAAACGCGTAAAGGTTTTTTTTCTGCGCTGATATTATTATATATTTATATTTTTAAATTTACATTTGTCTGAAACTATATGGGAATCCTTCATTCAATTATAAATTAATAATGTAATAAATATTATAAGAGAACATAAAGAGCGGCATTTATTTACTTTGGAAGAAATCCTTATCGCTTGGGATGTACTTGATTGTCTCAAGTGCTAGGCTTAACATCACTTCTTGATTTCCAGAGCTGTTAAATTCCCTCCAGTATTTCAAAACATTCATGGCTCCTTCGACGACCTCTTTTTTCCCTTTGTGCTTCAGCACTTCAAGGTGTTCATGTAGCGCACCAAGGTCCTCTAGGAGTCCAATGATTCTGTCACCTTTGGCGATGTGCCACAGAGTATGTTCCAGGTCATCTACAGTCACTGCTCGAGTTGAGTCAGAGTATTCTACACATTTATTTTAAAGAATAAGTTGTGACATAATTCGACGTTATTTCTACTCAGTGTGGTTAAATGATTATTGGTTAGGCAAGACTAAGGGTTTTGACCTCACTTCATTCAGTAGGCATACTTATATAATGTTCCAGATACGTACACCGCTCGACTTGAGAACACTTCTCTCTTACTATATAATATTCTGTTTATATAATACCTATTAATATTTTACCAGCAAAACATTCTATGTACATTGCACTTACATTAATACGCTTAATAATACAAGAGTACGAAGTAGGGTGCTAGAAAAGTTTGTAAATATACAATTATTTCGGGCAAATAAATATACATCGATATAGAAGAAGTAATGAGGTTTTTGGAAAAAAGATGAAAGATAACTATTACGATCTACTGTAGTTTTAATAACAATCAATGTGAACCAGGGTGCTGTGACATTTTTACAGGTCCCTGATCGGATCTTTAGTGTAAACCGTTCGATGTGAACTTTAAAACAATCTGAATTGATTTCCCAGTTGTTGAATGAACAAATTGTTAAATGACTTAGATGACGTAATAAATCGCTAAACACAAAAGCATGATAAGCATAAAAACAATCAATGTTGAATTACTTTGTAACTCATCTATTGCAGACTTCAAGCCGGCATTCCTACAGGCATCAAATAAGTCCTCCTTCTGAAACTTCTCAGTGTATCCGGCTTTCCAACGACAAAACTCCTGGTAATAATCCTTGTCTGTTTGTAAATTCTTAGAACTCTCTTCATATTTGATTAGTTGGTTGAGAGCCTTTCCAAGTTCGTCACTCAAGTTCTGCTCTCGAGCATACTTCACCAGTGTCCACAGTTCAATGTATGAAATAAGATCTGGAAAAGATGATAACATGTTATTTATTAACTGTTTCACCTTCTTTCACCCTAATAATGCTAATATAGCATTCAACTTTACATGTAGAATGCCATTTTTTAAACGATTGTTCATCAACAAACCAATCCCATATATCATTCCCTATTTCATTGAGATAAGTACGTATTTGCACCCTGTTTATTTTTAGTTTTAGTTGATCGCAGAATAATGTGATGCATTAGCATTCACTAATTGTAAATTTATTTGCGTTTACCCCACCCATTTAGAGACACTGCAGAAAACACACGGACCTGAGCCCAAACTAATTGTTAAAAGTATTTGAAAATTTGAGTGACGTTTGATTTAGTTTCTTCCGTACACTTTTAATATATTCTTTTAAAGATGCTTGTGGTTGGATTTTCGTATCCCTTTCAAAATGTCTTGTATATGTCATAGCATTGTTACATTTTGTTTTTACTGTAAGTGGGCCTAGATATGAAAAACATCATTGGTTCTGATCAGGGTGCTGAATCCCACAAGTGGTAACTAAATTAACACATTTTCTTTTTTTAATGATGGTCGAAACTTGAACTTTACCTCCTTGTTTCACGTTAGAGACCATACGGATCCTGTCGTATTTCCCTGAGGTAAATAACAAGAAGAAAATACAGGTAATTTCCACATTATTTCCTATTAGCTTTGTTCCGTTTCAGGTTTGTTTCTGCTTTTAATTGTGTCTTGATTATATTTTTTTAAGAAATCCGAATTCTTTTGACACAATACTAATAATTGGTTGTTACTTTACATGACATTTGTGCATTTTAAACAAAGATGAATTTCTTGTCATTTAAGAACATATTTTTCAATATTTTTGCAAGTAAAAGTGTAAAATCTATATGGGTTTTTACTTACGTTTCATGTGTCTTTTTCGTCCCTCGAAAATAAATACAGCAATAACGATGATTCCGAAAACAAGTCTTACAGCTGAAAGTTCGAAATAAATATGAATTGAATCTGATTTATTTTCACTTTTATAAGGCATCTAGCATCAAGAACAACTGTCATGTTATACATGACGCCAGTCTATTATGTGCGGCGGAGCCACCTTCCCTCCCATCTGCCCATTTTATAGGCCTACCCATGATAGCAATGCATGCGTGTGCACGCGTTTTCGTGTGTGGGTTACACAGTTTTTCTCGGAGTGTGAAATACCAACGACTTGAACATTAAACATATTAGGTGGGGAGGGGGACACTGGCCTGCACAACGATAAACCAAATAAGTGCATTTTGTTCCTACCCTGTTTGTCAATGTCTGGAGAAGATTAGGCTAGTTTGTTTCCCCTCCCCTCTCCCCCCTCCTCTCTCTCTCTCCCTCTCTCTCTCTCTCTCTGTTGGTAAATACTGATTGCTAAATATCAATTTTATTTGTTTTATTGTCAATATATGTCATTTCTAGGCTTCACTTACGGACAACGACTGCCACAGCTCTCAGCTTCCCCAATTAGCCCCGTTGCAACACATTCAAAGACAGTTACACTGGTGCCATTCGTTGCTATCGTAATACGTTTATTTCTTGTACCGTCGCTGTTGTTCCACACCCTCGTTTCCAAGGAATCAACTCTCCGTGATCCATGCATGAACGACAGGTCGATAACTGGATAGTATTCTCTTACTTCACATGTTAACGTTATTTTAGAAGCGATGCGGAGAGTGCATGATGATAGGTCCTGTTGCTCTGTGGGACACTCTTCGATGGAAGGAAACGGCTCCAGAGGAAAAGCTATTTAAATACAAATTAAGCATTTTAGATGCGGGCAGGTAACATATCACCTTGAGAGTTTATTTTACTGTTATTCTATTATTTTAACCTTAATCATCAATATCGATTTCTGTGCCTTATAACGTCCAATACTTGTTATACTAATATTTGTTGTTCATTATCTAATTGTATTTGCAATATGGTTCCTTTTATTTGTAAATAGACCCAGTACCAAGCGATGTACGTGTTTTGTTTTTACCGAGTTCATAAAAATGAATAAATGTATCAATCAATCAATCAATCATGACATAAGAAAAGACAGAAATAAATCGACCTTCATTACATTTTGCGATGTGTTATATAGCAATGATAATAAATATATCTAGTTGAAATTAAATATGGGTAGCCTCAGAAAATGTATTATATGGTTCAATTTTTTTCTTCAACTTTTCTCATACTTCCCATAATGATAATAATAATAATAATAATAATAATAATAATAATAATAATAATAATAATGTCCATTTACATAGTCATTACACAACCACTAAATAAATATACTCCATAGCACTTAGTATGAAACATAATAGTATGACCCAACCTCTAGCTTATGCGCCATGATAAAGCGATCGAGCTTTTGGGGAATTGCTTCCTACCCGGTACTCATTTACTAGACTTTCCCGTCAACGATAGATTCCGCTCGGGACAGACAGTCGCTTAGGGCTTCGAAAAAGCAACAAGTGAAATATATATGCTCTATTCCCTTTTCACTCTTTTATGTCATTGTTTCGTCTGCAAAACTTACCATATACATCGAGCCCGGTAACATTCCAGAATAAATGGCCTTTGTCGAAGTCAGTCACCTCACAGTAGTAGCTATGTTCATGAAGGATCTGTACATCGTTGATAAGCAATGAGTATACCTTGGTGATGTTGAACAGCCCTTCTCCATACCCAGGCCCACTCCTCTCTACGACACTGCGAGACATGTCCATAATGACCAAAGTATTGTTTGCACCTCTGACCCAGGAGACCCTCCTTGGACGAATAAGCACCTGGCATGGTAGTACACCAACTTTACCCTTCTGAACCGCAACACTCTGCTCAGTTCTCACAGCACTGTCTAATTATAAATAGAAGGAGATCAAACCTATGATATTGTTTTTGTTTATGGAGGTATCAAATCCAGAGTTATTAAGCGAATTTTTTATCGTAACATACGATCTACACAATTCCATATTCACGTTGCCTTTTCACTTGACGAACAATCATATTGATTTTTACATAATAATGACCCTATATGGATATATATATATATATACATATATATATATAGAGAGAGAGAGAGAGAGAGCCATTTACAAATATGTTTAAAATAGTTGTCATGCTTGTGTTACGTCACATACCGTAATACTCCATACATAAGTGTAACACTACTCGCTTTGCTAATTAACACTGCGAATAACATTGCATGAAAACAGTGATAACGTAACTATTTTATGAGAAAATAAAATATTTCTAAATAAGAACTTTCCTATGCATCCGTCATCTTAAAGGTAATGCAAAGTGTTGGGAAATTTTGAAATTTGATGGATGGTAATTCTTTAAATTCTTGGCATATTTGGATGCCCCTGTGGTTGTATTATAAGCACTAAAAATTTAGTCCCTAAAAACACTTCTGCTTTTCAGCAAATTGAATAATCAAAATTTACCGGTGCTCCCGGTAAATTTCAAATATTTCAAATAGCTGTGACCCTGAAAATCTCAGAATATGCAGTTCTGATATATAATTTCAAACGGGAATAGCAAATTGGTCTATTGTAGTCAAGAAACATTGTTTTAAAGCTAAAGTAATATCAGTTATGAGCGGCGCTATACAACATAAAGAGTTTATTATGTACAATGTCATCACTTCAGACTCGATTTCAACCGCGACAACGATCATTGAATATTGTAAAATCGCATTTGCGTCCAATGTGTTCATTTGAACGAAATTCGAGACCCTATACCAAAACTTTGTAAAACCTTTAAAATTTCTTGGTGGAAGGTAGGATGGGCGGGGTTCTAAGCGTATGTAATATAAATCCCATGAAATAGTGGACAATGTATTCCTCTCTTACTTGTCAGACCCATGCGGCAAAGGATCCACCTCCCCTTGTGAAAACATAAATAAAACTCACTCACGGGGAAAAATTGATCAATCAGTATTTGGGCCACTGTAACCTCATATTCGGGCATGGATGTCATGCATTTGTAGTGGACTAATCATACCTATTATCACAATGCAGTGCTTCTAGGTTCTACTCTGTAGTTAGCAACTCTGCAGATGTAGCGTCCTGCGTCTATTTTTGAATCCATGACACATGCTCCGCCGACAATTGCTCCGGCGACATTTACTCCGCAAAACGCGACAATTGCTCCGCGACATTTGCTCCGCGACATTTGCTCCGCCGACAATTGCTCCGCCGACATTTGCTCCGCCGACAATTGCTCCGCCGACATTTGCTCCGCCGACATTTGCTCCGCCGACATTTGCTCCGCCGACAATTGCTCCTCCGACAATTGCTCCGCGACAATTGCTCCGCCGACAATTACTCCGCATGAAGTGATAAATGCTCCGGTGACAAATGCTCCTCGAACGACAGTTGCTCCTCCGACAATTGCTCCGCCGACCTTTGCTTCCCCGACAAATGCTCCTCCGACATTTGCTCCGCCGACAATTGCTCCTCCGACATTTGCTCCGCCGACAATTGCTCCGCATGAAGCGACAATTGCTCCGCCGACATTTGCTCCCCCGACAATTGCTCCTCCGACAATTGCTCCGCATGAAGCGACAATTGCTCCGCCGACATTTGCTCCCCCGACAATTGCTCCTCCGACATTTGCTCCGCCCAAAAAGTGCCCCGTAAAATACAAATGCTACTAGTACTACGACAAATACTTCGCCGACAATATTTTTCTTCATGTGTTATTTTCTTTGTTATGTTTTAGTTTGTTTCGTTTTCTGAATGCATTTCATGAAATAATGTAGATGAAATGAATTGAATGAATGTTAATGATGTGGGAGAAAAAGGAGTTACCTAAAAGTCATGTCGAATATGCTGAAATAACTCTTCATCTATCACTGTACGTCCCAGATAATGTACACTAAGCAATCATTACATGTCATGGGAAGTTTAAAAAAGAAAAAGAAAAAAGTAGAGCAGCGAGCCAAATTCCCCAATACGCGCATACCTCCTCGTTAATTTCAAACAGCTTATCAATATGTAAGACCTGGAATGACCTCAATGCAAGCAAGCACATGCAGCATAGGTATAGCATTCATCATTCAGCATTCAGTAAAGCATTCATCATGGAAGTTTTGGAAAATAACAGGGGGCATCAAAGTCAGCTTTGAGAGACATTTATACGTTAAAAGAGAACACATTCAGACGGGAGATAAGATGGCAATGTGAGCGACAGCGCTCCAATCATGCAGTGGGGCAATAACAAGTAACGGCC
The DNA here is from genome assembly GCA_037976565.1 of Mesocentrotus franciscanus. Lineage (NCBI taxonomy): Eukaryota > Metazoa > Echinodermata > Echinoidea > Camarodonta > Strongylocentrotidae > Mesocentrotus > Mesocentrotus franciscanus. The sequence goes on along the minus strand of CP137667.1, from coordinate 6,153,861 downwards.
CCCCTCAATATGGCGAAGTAATGGCGGCGACGCCCCACAACCATGAACCAGATGAGAATAGAACGCGGGTTGTGGCAGCTCGGACAGGCCTCAAGAGAACAGCAAGGGATGTGAACAGCGGCCCGACAACGGAAATTGTCGCCAACGCCCTCATGGAAGCTCATCCTGAGATTCGAGGGCAGTTGGGGCAGCTGTCAGCCCTTAGGAGGGACGTTCAACGACACAGGTATGAATAAAATAATTGTATCTGCTTCATCTAAACTCGCCACCCCTACCATTTCGGGCGATGGATAACCACACACCGTCCTTAAAACACTCTTTAAAATCTCTCTTCAACGAAAAGTTTTAAAAATATTATTGAAGCGATCACAAATGTTGACACTTTGAGGAGAATTATCATTATTTACATTACAAAAGCACATTATAGGTCGAATCAATGTGTTAGTTTTATATATCAATTTACTTTGACGAAGTCATGCTGGGAGGATACCCGCCCATCCCTTTCAGGTACCTTTAGCAGGCCTATTTAGCAGGAGCCTACGTATAATGTAGTTTTTGTGCCGTTCATTTTCTTTTTCGACAACCATCATTGAGTGTCAGGGGCGGCGCTACAGAGGTGTTTAGAAACTAGGATATGATATTTAGATAGAACTTTTGTATTTTTATTTAAGGTAATCAGTTTTTAAAACAATGATCCAGCAAGGATCCAGGGAGGGGCCGAGCGGGCTTGGCCCGCCCCCGCAAAGAGAGAGAGAGAGAGAAAGAAGGAAAAGGGAAAGAGGAGAGAAAGGCCTGGGACAGAAAGAAGAGGAAGAAGAAAAGAAAAAGGGAAAAGAAGGAGAGCAGGAGCCAAAGGGCCTTGCCCCCAGTAACCCTAAAGAGAGAGAGTAAGGAAATGAAAGGAAAGAAGAAAAAGAGAGAAGGAATAAAGGTAGGGAGATCAGTTGCGATTTTCCCTCCACCAAGGTGTATATTTGATATTTATTTATTTCGTCCGCGATGTGGAAATATGCTTCCCACCTGGCGTAATTCTAATTCGATACCAGTGATTTACAAATGTTGCTGAAATGGCATGATTTTCCTGAGTTTCCGGGGCTCCGCCACCTGGACCACACCAAGGGCCCTAAGGCGGGCTCCTTGATGCTCATCTGATCGTAATTTAATGCCTAAAACCCTGAGCTTCTGGGGACTCCGCCCCTGGACCCACTCCAATTATTAATGACCTCCAAGTGTCACAAATAAGGTATCAAAATATGCTCATCTGACCGTAATTAAATATGCCTAAAAGCCATGAGCTTCGCTGTACCCGATCGTAAATTCGTTATCACCTCCCACCCCACTTTGAAAAACGTTTCGCGGGCCCTGCATGTGACATGTACGAGTGGTGGTGATGCGGAAATTGTTTCTGCCCCCACCAAAAACTTGTTTTGCTCATTACGTCACTGCTGGTCACCATTACGTACCAATATTTGGCTCGCATAATTTCAAATTTGCCCCCTAAAAATCCTGGATCCGCACCTGAATCTCCCCTTCTCTCATTTTGATTTACAGCTAGAATTAGAAACACCCAGCGAAATGACTGAAATTTTAATTGTTGATCTGTTCATTTTACTTTTTTCCAGACGAGCTGCATACCCAGCAGAACCCGAATCAAAAGAAACTTTGGAGATTCCTGACGAATGGACACTTACCGGTGATGTAGAAGGACAGCGCTTTCTCCTCTACGATTCCGGGCCAGGGCAAGACAGGCTGATATTGTTTGCCACTGATTCCCAACTACGACGTCTCGCCATTGCTAGCACGTGGTACATGGATGGCACTTTTTCCAGGGCACCCGCTATTTTCAAACAGGTATGCATGGATGTAGTAAAGGAGCAAAGACATGACTCTTTCTATAGTCACCCCCAAAAAAAAAAAAGTTGTCGGTCCCCGACCTCGAACGCTCTAACGAGTCCCCTGTTTTATTTAAGCGTACACTCTTAAATCCTCTCTGCACTAGTTTATTATGGAGGATTAGACCTCCCTGCAAGGTCACTGGCAGGTGGTTATCTCATCAGATCAGCTCTCAATTAACATAAGAAAAAGGGCATCATGGGGATCAACGGTACCGCTTAGGCATTGTTGGCTGTATAGAGGGCGCAAGTAGCTATACGTAATGCAGTGGGGCTTTAAAACAAACTCGTTAAATTTGACTAGACCGAAAGGGTCTACCTCACCTGGGCGCAACTATTATTCTACTATTCTTTACTGATTCTAGTCGTATTTTGACTAGAACCCAGTCATTTCTGATTAAATTACGACTAGTCACATTAGTTGTACCCAGCTGACCGAGATTTATCGATGTTGAATCATATTTTAATCACAATTATGATTAATAAATGACACATATTTGCAAAGCTTGGATCCTCTTGGATCCTCTTTTATTTGATGTCATTCATGTGATACATACTTCACACGATAGTGAATAAAGACCACATGAAGCGGGGCTAAAAGACAAAAGGGAGACATGATGGGGACGGAAGAGAATGGGGGAAAAATGAAGAAAGAATGAAAAACTCTTCCAATTTTGTTCTTCATTCCTTGCTATTATCATACCCCTCGTACGTGTTAGTATTGTAATTTGTTATGTGGAGTGTTAATAGGCTACTTTGCTTAGTGAAGTTACTTTCCTTTTTTGTATTTACATAAAGAAAATTCTAGACCTTGCACTTATGACATATAAAGAAGGGAAGAAATGTGCTTGTTCGGAGGGGATTCAATTCAATTCAATTTATTCAGCCAATCATTAAAAACAGTTTACAATCACACTGGTAATGGTACAATTATAATATGATGACAGGCCATGGACCCCTGAGAAGCAAAGCTTGTAAATGGGGCCCATTAACATACAATTATATAAAATATAATAACAACATATTATAACAAAACCAAAAAGAGACATTTTTGTATATTCATACTTATTACAAAACAATTACAAATATCTTGCAAACACATTCAACCATACTCACTCATTCACACACAATGCAATGCACTTTAAAGCATATTATAAGAGAGAAAGAGAGAGAGAAAGAAGAGTAGAAGAGACTAGAATATTAAAGAAAAAAGAAAGAAGAGGATGCATATGGAAAATGCG
>CP137667.1:6131023-6150228 GCA_037976565.1 Mesocentrotus franciscanus | reverse complement strand
AAAACTTTCTCCCACGATTTTCCTTATTTAGATCTAATTTTCTGATTTATAAATCAGATAGAAATCAAATTTGTATTTTTTTCTCCTATGTACAGTTGTATAAGTTTTATTACCTATTTCTAAATGCGAAATTTACGGACTTACGATATGAATTATCCAATTGTTTATCTCAGAACCATGAAACGGCATTCGAACTGGTAATCTATGACATGACCCGGCCGATATATTTCGGGTCAACCGACGTAAAACAAGCCCAATGGCCAATCAGAGCACGTGTTTGATATTGGACTTATGAATATTCAAACATCACCGGCTCAAGCCGGGCTGACTCATACGTAGCTATTGGACGTTCGAAAAGAAAAATGAATATTCATCAACTCAAACCAAGATGGCTGACAACAAATCATGTTGGCTACAAGACTTTCTCGGATTAATCATTAATTTAGGATCTAAATGAGCAAGCTATCGTAAGTCAAGTATATATTTCCGGGTTATTTATTATTTGTTATAATACTCAGTGTAATATTGCAGCCAAAATGAATATGTGAAGACGTAAAAAGTGAAAAACTGCATATCTCATTCATCGCGGTCCGCCGAACCGAACCATCGCTCCGCACACTACCCCATACGCCGTACTTCAGTCTATGTATAGAGGCGGTCAGAGGAGCCAGATGCAATCTCAAGCGAACAACCGTCGATATCAGAGACTGAAGCTGTCTAAGGACCGCACTAAATGCCACACTTAGCAGGTTAGTTGTGCTCTCGCTGTGCCAAAATCACAGATGAAAAATAACCCGCAAAAAGCAGGAAAAGGTTCTGCTCAGCCTAATAATGTAGATTTTCCACAAACCGTTATCTACATGGATGTGAATCTATATGACTCACTAGAAAGCCGAAACAGCACTTACCTGGAAATACTGAGGATCTTGTCCAATTGTCCAGCTTCAGGCTTGTGCAGTGTATCTAACTCTGGTCTGTCGGGGCTCAGTGAGAGGACTAGCGCCCCCTTGTGGTGGAGGCTTGTGCACTCCAGCAAAACTAGAGAGTCCATGCTAATGCGTATGGACCTCTAGCACTGTATACATCTAAGAGTCAGGGGGAATCACTATTGCACTTTTATACCGGTAAAATACTCGACTAATACTACATATCATAGATTATGTTATATCTGTCTTACATTTGATAACATTAAGTTATCTAATTTTAATTTTAGAATAAAAAAGAAATTTCGTAAACTCACTTTTCAAGCCCCTTTTCTCTTCCTTTGACAGAGACGGCTGCATGGTTCCCTTCTCGTGATAGCGATGACACGAAAACTGCGTACGGCGGACACCATAGTGACGTCATCGTGACGTCATAGTGACGTCATTCTTAAGCACTTGCGCAATATCTGACGGGTAGCTAGTCGTATCTCGCAGACATTTTCAGTTATTGCTTATCGCCGATTTAGTTTCAGATGTTAATATTGGCACGTCATTTAAATAATATGGCCTGTCATAATAGGATGGAGATTGATATTACCCTATTAAATATCGACACTATAGTATAATTGCAGGGCTGTGGAGAGTGGACAAACAAAAAACCTGCAAAAAGAAGAAAAAATAAATAAAAAGAAGAACAAGTTAGACCCAAAGTATGCATCTAGCGTTAATAATCGGCTTAAAGAGGCAGCGCTCCCGACGGAGCAGGGGACAGGGCAGTGGGTGTTCCAGGGGAGGGGCCGGGCTGCCCCTGTTAAAAAAAAAAAAACACCAGAGGTAAAAACACCCTTTTTGTTTAAAAAAATCAGACGGGCCCCTCCCTGGATTTTTTTTTTTTTTTTTTTGGGGTTCAAGAGGGGGGCCTGGGTGTTGAGTTAAATAGTATTCACTATCCCCTGAGCAAAAAAAGTGCTCCTTCCCTCGCTTATTAACCGGCTGGCTGATTTGCCGCTAAATATTTTCTCACGAATTGGGCAACAACAAAAAGTGCTCCTTAACTCACCACCCCTCTTTTCATCGGCTGGCTGGCCGCTACATATTTGTTTTTCTCACGAAATGGGCCCCTCTCTGGCCCCACCTTTGCCGGCTGGATCAGCACCTGGGACAGAAGATGGGGCACTGTGCTCCCCATCTTTTCAAGTGTCCCAAAGTACCTCTCTTTATCATAGGAAAAGTGTCCTTTTACGTAGGAAAAGTGCCCTTTTCCTTGTAAGAAGAAAAATTCCTTCTGATAAGTGCCCCTTTTCCTTTCTCTATAACATGCGCCCTAATTTAAAGTGACTTATATATGGAGGCAAAGCAACTGTTTCTTCCATTTCCACCAATGCATGCTCGCCATGCTCGTCGCATTTATAGTTGATATAAATATGTTACTTATTAAATGTCTTTAGTCGCTCACCATGAAGGACCGCTGTGCCTGCTTCAACAAGTTGTGTGAGCGATATAAGGTGTTGAAAGGACGTACTTGAGAGTTGACATGTTGAATGGTGGAAGTGGTAAAACAAAACAAGAGAGGTGAATGCTATCCTATACAGAATTATAATCATGATATGTGCTTAAATAGCGCCTAACACTTACTTTGTTGGAAGGCTCTAAGCGCTCTGCAATAATCCAGCATCATACTAGTAAAAGTAGCGCATTTACCCCACCCCCAACAAAAAGGAGTAAAATAGACATAAATAGTGAACAAAATATATCAGATATTTGTTTTGTATTTTCATGTTTTTTTTTAAATTGAAATTTGCCTTTAAAAAATTATTTAAATGAGCCAGATCTGAATTGCTCATATTTCGAAACCCTTAAAATGTATCACAATGTCACCTCACAATATTGGTTGAGTCGTTAGGTACATTTTGTGTGAAAATCAGAGATATCCAACATCACTGTATGGCTGAATATGAGCACAGATTAAAGACAAAATGGCCCAATTGAAAAGTCACAAGATACTGTGCGTGCCTGTACATTGTTGTGAAACAGCACATGACTGAATGCATTGATTATGAAACAATGTTTTTGATATTCCATCCATATTTATTGGTAAATGGCACATGTGGTTAAATGCATTATTTGCAATTGTAAAACAGTGCATTTTGAAATTGTTTAATACTCGGTAAACTGCAATGATAATATAACTATTGTGAATTTTGTAAATATGAAAATAAAAATTCATTAATGTATGCTTATTCAACCATGCATGGATCAATGATAACCTCTTATTGTTACACGTTGTTTTCCTAACTACCATAGAAATAGTTTTGCAAGACGAATTCTTGAAATGATTCTACATTATAAAACTATGAGCAATTGTTTAGGAGTGTAGTTACTTTTGTGACAATCAACCATCAATTTTTTTCTTCCAAGGGGCTCTTTGTTTAATTTACAAAAAGCCCCTTGAGGTTTTTCATGGGGGTTCTTTTCATGACGAGGGCTACTTTTTGGAATGTAATTTGGTTTCTTAATTTTAGTCCGGCCGTATCGTATAAATACAGCATTCATAGAATCTTACATTTCAGTTAATGATTCCATCCAGTTACTCAAATGGAAATGTTCTTATACTTTTAAATAGTACATCGTGTCAAGCTAAAATATGTCTAGTCACTATTTTTTAAATTTATCATTTTGAGCTGTCAAAAATATGTCTCAATAATAATTATGGCATAACTTTGGAAAATTATGAATTTTTTGATAGATATTAATTGGTATACGACTATTTGTTCATGTTATCTTGAAACCATGATTAAATTAAAAAGGAAGACAAATAGAGAAACTTAAATTGTTTTATGTGCCTTTCATTTTAAACTTTTGCCCTATTTGTTGACGTGTTTCTCATCATTAATCATATTACTTCATTGTTCACGTAAATTCAGCACCTAGGAAATATAGAACTACCAAATTTGCAATACAGTACGAGACTCTGCTTAATAAAGAAGTTAAGAGGAAACTGATCAGCTGATATTTAGAACTCCCAGGGCGTGGGTCGTACTTTTAACTTGATAATATCAACGATTTAATATAGATGATCAACACAAATATCAAGGGTCGAATATGGTCACTACAGATGTAACAAAATCTTTTCCTGTCCCAGAAAATCAAAATATATTTGTAATTTCACTAATTTTCACATACTTTTTCGTGAACGAAAAGTAGATTAACCAAATACATAGATTGAGCGCGCGTAAACAATCACAGCTTTCGTATTAGCTTTCCACGTAGATGAAGGCACCAGCGAACGCAACGGTACTATGAAATTGTTGCTTATTTCAGTTATCGCTGAAAACGTTGCGAGAAGAAATCCCATAGACCAGTACAGACATTTTCTCTCGCGTAACCATTCTTTTATACATGCTGAAGGTATCGCTTATTTTATTATTCTCAATTTGAAGAGTGTACATTTGCTCAACAGTGCACGTACCGATATCCGTTGCCATCCTCTTTAAGGAACTATTTTGAGTTTTTATATTTCATTTCGAGATTTCAAACAACTTATTGAACAAATCCCAAGCTTTACAGTGATCTGCAGTCCAAACGAATGACACATGCAATTTTTCAACCCAAGGCGTGCAAAATCCTAAAAGTTTTTAAATTTCAAAGGATTTCCTTACTCAAATAATAATAATATAAATAAATGTCCAGTTTTTGAGGAAAAATTTCTCAACGACTAATTAAAAAAAAAATTAACTTTTTTTCACTTGAAAACAAATGAGGGGGTTGTTGAAACACACACACATACAAACATTTGAGGGGGGTTCAATTCAATTCAATTCAATTTATTTATGTTTCCAACGAAACAATACAAAAATCAATTTTAAAAATTTACAACAATTTAAGAATACATATTGGAAACAGAGGGGTCCACTAAAAAGCAATGCTTGTACAAGTGTGGACACTTAAATGATACTTAAGAATAATGATTAATTAAATTAACAAATTCTTAACTACAAAAGGAACTACAAAATAAAGAAAATGGGGGATGCCAACAGAGACGAGAACGGGACAAGACAGTACTTTACATGACAAACATGGGAGGATACGGTTATACAATACAAAGAGAAGATAATGCCCCAAAAAGGAGAGAGATCGGGGGTACATAAAATAATATAAAATGATGAGGTGCATGTGGGGTTGAGAGGAAAATGAGGAAAGAGAGATGCGCGTTAGAAAGGAAATAAGCTTGAGAAGGCACAATATGATATATCAAATTACATTTTGAGTCAGCGAGTAGAGAATGATTCAAAGAAAAAAGAAAAAACAACAACATATAATGAGGTTGATATGATTGTAATAAAACAATTTCAATTTTTTCTTAAAAGTATTAATCGATGGAGCATTTTTTATTTCATTACTTAAAGAATTCCAAAACTTTGGACCTTCATATATAAACGTTTTTGAGCTAAGATGGTCCGCAAGAGAGGTAAATGAAAATCGTCCGAATGTCTTGTTTGGTAATTATGGACTGAGCTATTTTTAAAAACATTTCATGAAAAACAGATGGCAACATATTATTTTTTATAAGTATACATAAATTGACCCCAAATCCTCCCCCTCCCCCGCTACGTACGCCTGCTGCAGAGTCATGTACATAATTATATTTAATACTAAACTCTGAAAACGCTCGTACGCAGAGACTAAGCTAATAACAACCGATCGCGTCCCTAACACCAAGCGAGGAAGCGCTGTAATCGGGCGTAGAGGGCCGTACCTTCATTTTGTAAATACGTCATTAAATTGGAAAATGGCGCATGTTAGCTGACTACGAGATCATTTCCCGGTAAAAAGTAGGCTCAGATATCTGAAACCCTGAAATTTTCACCAACGAAACTTGTAAGTTCCATTACTTCATTATTTGGTAGTAGTGTTACCCCATGTAATTATGTATAAAGGCATTTGACAGTATCCTACAGCAGGATCTGAAAATGCTGGGTTTATGTGCAGCGCACAGTGTTGCCTCTTTTATTACACAGCCGGGATAGCGTTGCAGCTATGTGTGGGCTTGTGGGGGGGTGGGGGTAACTCCTACTACACCGTCTAACTCTAAGGTCTAAGCCAGATCGTAAATTACCCTGTGAATTGTATTTGTAGATCTAAGCTTATTTAGTAAACAAGTCACCCCTGATTCGTAGATGCTACTTCTGCTAGCTGCTGCTAGCTTAAGTATTACTAGTTTTAGTTTTACATCGACTTTTGTTTAAATTGCTATTGGCAGTATTGCATTTGCAATGGCTATGGATATTACAACATGTAAGTAAACGTATGGGACAATGCATTAACTTGCAACTGGACAATTTAATGTTAAATAGATCTAGATCAACTATCAATTGCATGCATGCATAGATCTACAGGGTACTTATTCCGCTGTAAAATTGTCTTTATCACTATCTTGTCAAAGATAAAATACAAATAGAGCATAATGTGAAGTTAAAACCTACCATTTTCACAGAAATCATGGTGAAAACGTCTCCTCGTAATCGTCTTCAGCTCAGGCGCTTGTTTGTTTGACGTTTGGCCGGTAGTACAGTACCGCCCAAGGGATCCGGGCTAATTCGGACCACGGGACAATTCGGCCCAGCTGGAAAAACTGGGCCGAATTGTCCCGACATGATTAATCGATCGAGATATAACAATGTGTATATGTTTGTGCTCATTGTGACTTAATAATGCCCTTTCCAACCACAATCTTTAATGGAATTGTGTTAAATGATACTATTGAAGACAATCTATAACTTCTATTTAGGTAAAATGACAAAAAAATGACATTTCGGACAATTTACTCACAGCTCGCAATCCGCATTGCCACACGTACATTAAATGTGCGTTCTTATCGACTCGGACCACTGTAATTCGAGCAGTGTTTTGTCAGTAAATCACTGCAAATATCATTTTTATCTCGTATGAAGGTCTATTTTTATTCCTGACACAAATTTCGTTATTGAGAAGTCGAATGTAGTACATTTTAGACGAGATGGTTGATGTTTGTTCACATTCTTTCGTCCTGGCCGTAAATTAGCAGACTACTGCTAGTGCTACCGCAGCAGCTCAGCTCAGTGTCCAGCTAGCAGTACAGCGCCGCCGGCCGGGTCGGCGGGGGAATTCACTGGCTCGGCGCCCGTACCGGGCCGCTGCACTGCATTGCAATTGCATGATTGAACTGCCCAGTTTGATCGAGTGACGTGAGTATAACTAATCAAACTAGATCTATATCTACTGTAGCTACATCATTATCATTACTAGATTAGTCATTCAGAGTAGAATATCCGATTAACGATTAATGAAGGAATGGAATTTTTCTTTTTTCATAATCAGATAATCATATTTTACTCTTAAAAGTTAAAGACTTAATAAATAGCTATATCTAACACTAGGGCATAGCACACGGGCCTATAGCCTAGTACTCTAAGCAGAGCAGTGAACTGACGAATCGCCTTCTTTTTTTTGGAGGGGGCTGCCTCAAAAAAATTATACGAAAAGGTGTTGGTTTCAAGTTTTTGTATAAATATAATGCAGCCTCTCTCATCATCAACATCGTCTCCATCCCTCTCACCATCTCCATCCCTCCCATCATCTCCATCCCTACCATCATCTTCATCCCTCACACCATCTCCATCCCTCACACCGTCTCCATCCCTCTCATCATCTCCATCCCTCTCATCAACAGCGTCTTCCTCCCTCTCATCTCCATCCCTTACATCATCATTGTCTCCATCCCTCACACCATCTCCATCCCTCACACCGTCTCCATCCCTCTCATCATCTCCATCCCTCTCATCAACAGCGTCTTCCTCCCTCTCATCTCCATCCCTTACATCATCATTGTCTCCATCCCTCTCATCATCTCCATCCCTCCCATCTTCTCCATCCTTCCCATCATCAACAGCGTCTCCATCCCTCCCATCTTCTCCATCCTTCCCATCATCAACAGCGTCTTCATCCCTCTCATCATCTCCATCCCTCTCATCAACAGCGTCTTCATCCCTCTCATCATCAACAGCATCTTCATCCCTCTCATCGTCTCCATCCCTCTCACCATCTCCATCCCTCCCATCATCTCCATCCCTCCCATCATCTTCATCTCTCACACCATCTCCATCCCTCACACCGTCTCCATCCCTCTCATCATCTCCATCCCTCACCAATCCCTCTCATCATCTCCATCCCTCTCAGCAACAGCGTCTTCATCCCTCTCATCATCTCCATCCCTTACATCATAAACATCGTCTCAATCCCTCTCATCATCAACAGCGTCTTCATCCCTCTCATCATCTCCATCCCTCACATTGTCTCCATCCCTCTCATCATCTTCATTCCTTACCAATCCCTCTCATCGTCTCCATCCCTCTCATCATCTCCATCCCTCACCAATCCCTCTCATCATCTCCATCTCCTACATCATAAACATCATCTCCATCCCTCTCACCATCTCCATCCCTCCCATCATCTCCATCCTCCCATCATCTTCATCCCTCACACCGTCTCCATCCCTCACACCGTCTCCATCCCTCTCATCATCTCCATCCCTCTCATTAACAGCGTCTTCATCCCTCTCATCATCTCCATCCCTTACATCATAAACATCGTCGATGGAGATGATGAGAGGGATGGAGATGATGAGAGGGATTGGTGAGGGATGGAAATGATGAGAGGGATGGAGATGATGAGAGGGATGGAGACGATATTGATGATGAAAGGGATGGAGACAATGTTGATGATGCAAGGGATGAAGACGATATTGATGAGAGGGATGGAGACGTCTCCATCCCTCCAGTCTCCATCCCTCTTATCATCAACAGCGTCTTCATCCCTCTCATCACCTCCATCCCTCACACCCTCTCATCATCTCCATCCCTCTCATCATCTCCATCCCTCACATCAACAGCGTCTTCATCCCTCTCATCATCTCCATCCCTCTCATCATCAACAGCATCTTCATCCCTCTCATCATCTCCATCCCTTACATCATAAACATCGTCTCCATCCCTCTCATCATCAGGGATGGAGATTATGAGAGGGATGGAGATGATGAGAGGGTGTGAAGGATGGAGATGATGAGAGGGATCCAGACAATGTGAGGGATGGAGACAATGTTAATGATGTAAGGGATTGAGATGATGAGAGGGATGAAGACGCTGTTGATGAGAGGGATGGAGATGGTGAGAGGGATGGAGACGGTGTGAGGGATGGAGAAGATGGGAGGGATTGGTGAGGAATGAAGATGATGAGAGGGATGGAGACAATGTTAATGATGTAAGGGATTGAGATGATGAGAGGGATGAAGACGCTGTTGATGAGAGGGATGGAGATGGTGAGAGGGATGGAGACGGTGTGAGGGATGGAGAAGATGGGAGGGATTGGTGAGGAATGAAGATGATGAGAGGGATGGAGACAATGTGAGGGATGGAGATGATAAGAGGAAAAAAAAACGCCATTAGGCATTATGAGTCGGACCCCATCCAATCTGTCTCGATACTCCTCCTCAATTACCATGCCTGTCATACTCATACTCATACTATTCATAGATGTAGGCCCTGTAGGCCTAATGGCAATGTTTTGCCAGGGGTGGTGCTGCCGGCCGGGGGCTGACATCTCTTGCTGGATCATAAGGATCAGCGTTCCGTTCAAATCATTGTGACGAATTGATATTGCCCAGGGGCGGACCCCCTCCCAGACCCACCCCCGCTTGGTCGCTCCGCTCCCTCGCCGCCGACGCCTGCTCCATCGTTTTTCATATATTTCACACCATGCAATTTTGTGCCCCGGTAAGAATTTCCTGGATCCGCCACTGTTGCCTATTGGTCAAAATTCTCAGTGCCAGGACTGCAAATAGAGAGTCTCAAGCCAGGTTCAATTCAAATTTCAATTCAATTCAGTCTTTATTTCCAATTCATTCAAACAGTAACAAAACAAAGTAATAAAAGGATATGAACAAAAAAAAAAAAAACTTAACGTAAGACATAAGATAAACGGTCATAAATACGGATTTAAAATACTGATAGTACAAGAATATAAAGTAGGGGTAGAATAGATTTTCTATTTTATAAGATAAATGATTGGAAAAAGGTATGTGTACATGGAAAGCTCAATGTAGGATTGTAAAATTACACATACCGTAGATATTCTAATAATAAATATTGTATTTAAGAAGTAAGAATAATTAGTACCATTGCTGTAATATTTATTAAAGACATTCAAGAACAAAACAAAAACTATATAAAGACTTTACAACTTCAACAAAAAGAAAAAAAAGTAAAATCATAAGTGGAAAACTAGATTCTCTATATAAATGTATTTAAAATAAAACTAAACTAACAATTTTATGTTCTATTGTCTTTTAAAATATTATTAAACTGAATATTAAAATCGCTCAATTTCAGCGAAAATATTGTTAAACTAAATATTAAAATCACTCAATTTCAAAATATTCCATAATTCTGGGCCTGTATGGCCGCGCAATGACTGCTTTGCTCTATTGTTCAAATAAATCCATCGATGAAACTTGTTGGATAATCTGGTATTTTAAAATCACAAATGGGCAATCGATGATAAGGTGGACATGACCATCAAATTTTCAAACTGTTTGGACCTTCACAAATTTGGTATTAAAAGTTGGGAAAGTTGAGTTCTTGTTTCAGACCGCAAATGCCTTCAAAGTGCATGGTTATTGCTCATATTCTTATTTGTGACATTTTTAGTGCTCTTTTAGGACCTAAAACTGCTATGAAGGTAATTTTAGACCCCAAAATGTGTGAAATTTAGCCATAGTTAATTAATTAATAATAACAATACACAGGCCAGCTGGTTGTGCGTATTATAACCAACACGAAAAAGCCAACATCGCCATCGGCATAGAACAAGTGCCCTTTCAACTTTGTAAGAAGTGCCTCTTTGTACATAGGAAAAGTTCCCCTTTTACTTTGACAAGTGCCCCTATTAATTTGTAAAAGTGCCCCTTCCCCTTTTATGTCATGATCATCATTATTTTGGCTTTCCATTTTTTCCTTTTTTTCGTAAATTACCCTTTACAACATTGCATTGAGCTTCATGTATGGAGATCGAGCTACGGTCAAGACTTAATAGCACACTTCCTGTCACATACAAAAGAAGCTTACACTGAATGTGGCCTGCCATTGACCCTAGCTACAGGCAGAGATCCTTACATAATACCTAATAATAATTGTTCAGGGGGGATCCCCCTTGAACATAGGATACCTGAACAAATATACAAAAAATTGAAAATTACACCGCAATTTTTTTTTTCAACGAAGTCTTCATAGAAATTTGAGGAACGGTTAATGACCAGTTGACCAAAGGTCCGGGAGACTGAAGGCTTGCGAGACTGAAGATCCCCATGCCCGCCCATGCACCGGCACGTCATTGCAATATCATGTCTTAATTGCTTTGCTTTGTATCTCTTTGATTCCCAGAAAAAGGGAACAAAAAGGAGAATTTTTTTTGGGGGCCAGGGAGGGGGGGAGGTGCTGGGTGGGGGCTGCATTATTTATACAAAAACTTGAAACCAACACCTTCTTTTCGTATAATTTTTTTGAGGCAGCCCCCTCCAAAAAAAAAGAAGGCGATTTGTCAGTTCACTTCTCTGCTTAGAGTACTAGGCTAGGCCCTCGTGCTAGGCCCTAACGTTAGATATAGCTATTTATTAATTCTTTAACTTTTAAGAGTAAAATATGATTACCTGATTATGAAAAAGAAAATTCCATTCCTTCATTAATCGTTAATCGGATATTCTACTCTGAATGACTAATCTAGTAATGATAATGATGTAGCTACACTACAGTAGATATAGGTCTAGTTTACCCACTAAATCAAATTGGATATTCTACTCTGAATGACTAATGATAATACAGTGGATATAGATCTAGTTTGATTAGTTACCGGTATACTCACGTCACTCGATCAAATTGGGCAGTACAATCATGCAATGCAGTGCAGCGGCCCGGTACGGGCGCCGAGTCAGTGAATTCCCCCGCCGACCCGGCCGGCGGCGCTGTACTGCTAGCTGGACACTGAGCTGAGCTGCTGCGGTAGCACTAGCAGTAGTCTGCTAATTTACGGCCAGGACGAAAGAGTGTGAACAAACATCAACCATCTCGTCTAAAATGTACTACATTTGACTTCTCAATAACGAAATTTGTGTCAGGAATAAAAAATAGACCTTCATACGAGATAAAAATGATATTTTTACAGTGATTTACTGACAAAAACACTGCTCGAATTTCAGTGGTCCGAGTCGATACAACGCACATTTAATGTACGTGCGGCAATGCGGATTGCGAGCTGTGAGTAAATTGTCCGAAATGTCATTTTTTTGTCATTTGACCTAAATAGAAGTTACAGATTGTCTTCAATAGTATCATTTAACACAATTCCATTAAAGATTGTGGTTGGAAAGTGCATTATTAAGTCACAATGAGCACAAACATATACACATTGTTATATCTCGATCGATTAATCATGTCGGGACAATTCGGCCCAGTTTTTCCAGCTGGGCCGAATTGTCCCGTGGTCCGAATTAGCCCGACTCCCCGCCCAAGGAAGGAAAATAATAGCGAAAAATATTCACGACTTAATTGACGACGAAATGAACTCAGGCGTGAATTTTATCGTCAATTTCGTCGCATATTTTTCGCGACGAAATTCACGACGAAATTCACGACGTCGGCAATTTCGTCGCGAATAATACGCGATTTCGTTGAAATTGACAATATCGTGAATTTCGTCGTCAATTATTCACGACGAAATTGACGATATCGTCAATTTCGTCGCCAATTTCGTCGCGAATAATTGGCGATTTCTTCTATTTGCGATGTCCCTTCAGGGCCACCATACTTAACACCACCTTTACCCTAGAGTAACTTGCCTCCGTCTGGACAAGACTAATGGTATGTAACTTCCCCAGCTCAGCACACGCTCATAATTGAATTGCATGCTTTCATACATGTACAATACATCATCATTGCCTTTGTCTTCCTGGTGATGCTACAGCATGTATGACATAGCAACTTGTATGTTGCTATTGTATTACGTATTGTAACAGGTGGTCAACTTCGGCAAAGTTACATACCACTTTCTCAAGTTAGCCCATTGATGACTGACAGATGATGTCACAAGGGGAACGAGATCTGGAGGATTTTGGGGTGGAGCTTATAGCAAGTTTGAAACACAAATATTTAAAAAAATATTTAAAAATCTATGAAACACATTCAGAAGTTCACATATCAAAATATGAGATGTATGCAGGACTACACACCAACAGGAATAAACTTGCATTAGGGGCCCTTTAAACCAGCCATCCGAGGTGCGTGTGTTATACCACGGTGGTCGGGTCCATGGTTATACCAATTGAAGTGATAATGATGATACGGTATATTTAGTCAGACTACATATCTCATGAATATTCATGAAATAGCGTACTTTAGAAAAGAGTAGGGATAGGGTTTAGTTAGGGTTTTGGTTTGGGTCAAGGTCAGGATGAGGATTAGGAATTGGGTTAGGATATGGATAAGGATTAGGGTTAGGGTCAGGATTAGGATTAGGGTCAGGATTAGGATTAGGGTTAGGGTTAGGGTCAGGATTAGGGTTAGGATTAGGGTTATAATAATCATGCAAACCCATCTTTCAACAGTCCCTCGTTGGCTCAATCGGTTAAGTCAGCGTACGATAAGCCATTAGTTACTAGTGCGCGGGTTCGAATCCCATTTTAACAAATGAGCTCAATAAACACGAAGTATAAGAAAATATGAGAACATGAAAATGACAATAGGTTTGTTGAGCCATTGATAACAATGTATGGCTCAATAACATGTATGGGTTAATAACATATATAACTATTAATAATAGTTTGTCATCAATGCACTTCACATCAATGATGGATATATATATATACCATACAAGGTGCACTGTAGAAGAAAAAAAAACTGGAAAAAGAACTGGGAAATAGAGACCGTCATGAATGAATCCCAATGGGAACATCCCGGGATGGGTTAATAACATATATAACAATTAATAATAGTTTGTCATCAATGCACTTCACATCAATGATGGATATATATATATACCATACAAGGTGCACTGTAGAAGAAAAAAAAACTGGAAAAAGAACTGGGAAATAGAGACCGTCATGAATGAATGCCAATGGGACCGTCATGAATGAATGCCAATGGGACCGTCATGAATGAATGTCACACTTGGGAGAACATGAATGTGTGACATCCCGGGATGTTCCCCAAGTGTGACATTCCCCAGTTCTTTTTCCAGTTTTTTTTTCTTCTACAATGGGATGACACACACTTGGGAGAACGCCCTGTAGAAACGAGACTACGAGCGATTAACAGAACTTGCGTCTTTGTGGACATTTTTATCTTAAAATCATAGATCATGAGTGACGAACGTAAGTAGTTTTGTTTAATTTCAATATCAATATCAATGATTAATTATTTCGCTTTTAACTCTTTGCCCGCCACGTACACAATCCCCCCTGTGCCACATTGTTTTTAGGGTGCCACCTTAGGAGGGGTTCTGCATGGACTATGCTTATTCAACTCGCAATAACTTTTGATTGGTGTACTGTAATGAAAAACTTTGTGTAGCAATATTGTATAGAAATTAATAGTCTTGCCAATGGTATCATTTTTGTAATGTATATTATCATAAATTTTGAGATTATCAACTATACATTTTGTATCCAAGTTTTCGTTTAGAAGGGTATTCTATACCTCTTATATCTAATACTTTGTTATGGAGGTTTATGTCCTGAGTTAGTTCATTGAAAAGATGTATTCATGAGCTTTCACTACATACCAAATTCATGTGTTGAAGGTCACAATGAGCCTGGTAATTTAGGATTGAATAAAGAGTAAGCCGACAATGAACTAATCTCCTATTGAAATTGACCCTGGGTACTTTTGAATAGACTTCCTGTCTCTTGATTGTACTTTGTACATCATCCCTAATTTCCTCTTCAAACTCGCTGTCTGAATCGTGATCGATGTCCACGCCATTATCATGTTCTGTGGGATTACGCAAAAGTGTACGTGTGGGACCAGGCTCATCTTCCTCGTCAGAGTCAGTCTCGCTCTCCTCTGAATCAGAGTCGGCTGTTGGAACAGGGTCCATCACAAGTTCTCGTACCTGATCAGCAGTGAAGAAGTCCCGTCTCCTCCTAATAGGGGCCATCCTAGCTCATCAGAATATTTGCAAAAGCAGTTTCAAAAACTCAATTTTTCTCGGAAAATGTCAATGTAAACAATGTCTGCGAAAGCGGTGCAATGAAGTGTGATGTGTATACAATGCGAAGCACGCGTTACTATTGTGTGTGTGTGCGTACAATAGAATTAAATGCGTTCCGTGTGTATTGTGAATTAAATGTGACTTGAGTCGAAGTTGGCAGCCCGCTGTATGTTCCGCTAGCCGAACGTAGCGGGCAAAGAGTTAAGTTTGCATAAGTCTATAAGGCTTTTGGCTTTGCCATGATATGTATGTTTTTGAATTTTTGAGTAAATAAAAACGAAATCTGCGGCATTCTCAGAAAAATTAATGTACTCCGTTTATCCGCTACATAAGGGGTTGATCCCCAAAGGAACCTAGGTTTCTAGGCCTTAACCATACCCTGTTTTAACTATATGACTCTCTGATTTGGTGTGCCCCAAATAGGGGCGGTTCAACAAGTCTGTCTATGTACGCCTGTGCATGAATTGCTATATTTTAAAGAGAAGGTTGGGTTCTTGACAAAGTGAAATAATCATTTGTGAGCTTTCTCTATCTTTTTATTCCTCTATGGAAGAGTAATTATCCCCGTAGAAATGTTCCCTGAAAAGGATCGGCTTCAAATGTCCTGATATCCGAAATATGAATTGAAATACCTTAAGTTTTTTTAACAAAATACCTGCGTTGTGTGTGTAGTCCTGCATACCCATATCTTTGTACAGTGCTGGTTGCTGTGTGAGCATTTTATTTTTAGCAAGGGTCGATTTCTTATCATCCAGCTAATTTAAAAGCCTCAAAGCACTTTATTGTCACTATCATTATGCAGTCTAGGCCTACCTCAGTGGCGCATCCAGGGGGGGGGGGGGTTGCCTTTTTCTTCCGAAAAAATATACAAGAAAAAGGCTATGAAATATTCAATTAAATGTTCAGTTTACGCATTCAGAAATGCCTCAGAATGTACAATTTCTGCTTATAAGTATGTCGTTGCGCGGCCGAGGTTATTTTGTAATATTTTATTGTTTGAATATTTATATGACAAGTCATGGAATAGTGCATGTATAGATTTTTGTTAAAATGATTATGTTGACAATTAATAAAGGAACCCTGTGGAAGGTTAAATATAGAAAGAAAAAAATCCTTTCCTCTTGCATGCTTTCGAGCACTTTTTACTGTCGATGGGACTGTCTTGACAAGACAGCCTCGATCTTGTATGGTACCCTTGATTCCATGTATAGTTATCTACATCTGCTCTGTATTGCTGTTTATCAGATTGTAAAGGAATGATATATGCTTTCATTAGAATCGAATAAATTGAACTTGAACTTGAAATATGCACCGCCTATTGGCCAAAATCACAAGTACGCTATTTTGGACCAATAGTGCAAAGTCGATATTGGTCCTGAATGACTATGTTAAGTATGTAATCATTCCAACGTTTTGAATAATTTAATGGAAAAGTGATATCGGAATGAATATCAACCAATGAGTCTTAACATATGACTCTGTATTTGTGCCCCCGATCATTGAAAGTGATTACATTCTAATAACTTTTAAGGATTAATGTTAACATAGTGTTTTTCTGTTCAAGATTGATAAGAAGAAATTACAATGAGAGAGTTACCTTTTCTACACTTTCGCAAATTCATTAAAAATGTTAGCGACCAGAAATTATTTGTAAAACATGAATGAAATCTGTCGGTACAGAGTATATTTAAGTATCAACATGCATTTGAACATAAAACTTTCACTAGTTGGGGTAATCATAACATCATGTGGCTTGAGAAAGTTCACAGAGGTGAATGAAAGTTTGCCTACCAATGTTAAGATTGGTAGAATTTGTTTGTGAATGAATAGAGAGATCTTGCATAAAATTATGTGCATTATTTTGTAAATAAAATCAACTGTTGCCTTACTTGAAAAAAGTATTAATTTTGCTCAAGAGAGGGGGCGGGGGCGGTGTTGATTAAAACAAAAGTTGGTGTTCCATACCCCCTCCCGCTGATTCGCCACTAAATATTTTCTCACGAAAAAAAGTTGGCAACCCTAAGAACCCCCCCCTTAATAAAAGCTTGTATGGACTTGCATACCCATATCTCTGTACAGTGCTGTTTACTGTATGAGCAATTTTTTTAGCAAGGGTCGATTTCTTAAACCTCAAAGCACTTAATTTTTACTATTATTATGTAGTCTACCTACAAACAATCCACTTTTCTGATGGGTCCTTTCACATTCATAACCAGAACTCAACTTTAGACTTGTATAAACAAGACGTTAATCATCAGGTTGTAAATTCATTTCAGAATCTTTTAATAGCCACCGAATTACTTCGGTCTCATTTTTCTCTTCTGTCTCATCCAGCAAAAAGAGTTATTCCTGCCTTTGAGCGAAAGCTGGCCGACAGCCTCAAATATGATGAACACGTATTTCTGAAGGACATCGAACAGATTAATGCATTCCCGCGGATGCAAAAAGACCAGGGTGTGGCGTCTATAAGCATGTTATCTGTTTGGCCAAAGGTGGATGAGCCGGAGGAGGAGGAGGGGGAGAAGAAGGAGCAGGAGAAAGAGGTGGAGAAGAAGGAGCAGAAGGAGCAGCATGAGCAGAAGGAGGAGGAGAAGAAAGAGAAGGAGAAAGAAAACGAGAAAGAGGAGCAGATGGACGAGAAGAGGGAGGATAAGAAGTAGGAGGAAAAGAAGCAGTAGAAGGAGGAGAAAGAAGAAATGGGAGAGGATCAGGAGCAGATTGAGGAGGAGGGAGAGGAGAAGGAGAAGGAGGGGAAAGAACAGAATCAAGAAGACGAGAAGAAGAAGGAGCATGAGTATGTTTGGAACTCAAACCAAAATTCCAATGGATTTAAATTTGTTCTATTTAAATAAAAAGATAAAACTCGGGTGTCAAGTACAACATTTTTAGGAGTAATTTGTAGATGAAAAACTATCTTGGAACCACCATGTAAATCACCTTTGTAACACTTTATCTAAAAATATTGGTGTCTTATTCAGATTGTATTTATTACCTCAGACTGTTTTGAAATTGTTATATCATGCTCTCATTTCTTCCCATTTAAATTATTGTAATATTGTTTGGGGTTTCACTTCTAAAATAAATATTGAACGAATTTATAAATTACAGAAATGTTGGATTCGCCTTATTACACACTCTTCTTAACTGTCTCACACTCTATACCATTATTAAAAAAAAAATGCAAATCCTACCTATCCATGACTTATTAACCTTAAATACTGCAATTTTCATGTTTCATCTGTCTAATAAAACTTCCGTTCCAAAGATTTATGATGATTATTTTACTTTGAAGTGTTCCATTCATAATTACGATACTAGAAATGCTCAAAATATCCACCTCCCTTTTAACCGCATATCAACGACTCAGAATTCATTTTTTTTTTTTTTGACAATTGACCAATTATTTGGAATAACCTCCCAACTAATCTCAAGAATAGTAAGACTGTTAAACAGTTCAAACGATTAGTTCAACAACACCTCCTGAACTCATAAATGATGAATATTTTGTTTATGTTTCCTATCTTTTCTTCCTTATCATTTTTTTTTTGTATTTGATGTTATGTTTTTCCTGTTTTTTACAATGTATAATATGTTATGTATATACTTGTTAAGGGGTCATTTTTAATAAGCCAAGTAGTGCTTTATTATTATTATTATTCATATGTATTTGTTATTGATTTGTAAATTGTTTTAAAAGTGGAAATAAATTAAATTGAATTGAATTTGCAATTAATTCGGGTAGGCCTTATTAGAAGTGAGGAGCACTGTGTGTACGGCATCAGACACTTCATGCGGAATAATGGAGGGAGGTAGAAAGAAAGAGGGTCCCAGGGAGGAAGAGGGATAAAGCCGCAAGAGAGAGACATGGAGAGAGATAGAGAGAGAGAGAGAGAGAGACGGAGAGAGAAAGGGGAGAGAAAGTGGGGGAGGGGGCACAGATCCGGGAGAGCCAATTGGAGCATCCACTTTTAGACGGAAGAAAAAATATGC
>CP137667.1:6045527-6130523 GCA_037976565.1 Mesocentrotus franciscanus | reverse complement strand
CTCTCTCTCTCTTCAGTCTCTACCCATCATTCTTCTTCTCTTTGCTGTACTTCGCATCACCAGGAATCCCCTAATATATGTACAGTCAAACCTGTCTATAGCGACCGCCCAAGGGAAACACAAAAAGTGGTCTTTGTAGACAGGTGGTCACTAAAGCAGGTTTGACTGTATTTTGCTTTTTCATGTAACTAATTGTCAGGGCTCACGAGGCATCAAGCTTCACCTATCTTGGAGCCCTGGCCAGTTTTGTTTTAAATAAGTTGATATTTCTGCATGTATGTTATGATGCATACTGATTTTATTATAATATTCAGAACTGAAAAATAAATGAAATGAAATGAAATGAAATTAATCAAGAGTTTTTTAATCTTATGAATCAAACGACGTCCGAAATGAAGGAAAGAGATGGGAAGAGAGAGGGAGAAAGAGAGAGAAAGGGAGGAAGAGAAAGAGGGGGTAAATGAAAGATTGAAAATAAAAGGAAACGAGAGGTTCAGAAATCATACGGGAAAAGGTTGACGCAGAATATGAAATATAAAGAAGAAATAAGAGAAGGAGAAAAGAAAACAAAAGACTAAGAATGATGGGAAGAAGATATGAGAGGAAAATGAGAAGAGGAAGACTGCTAAGAGGAGAGGAAGAGAGGGGAAAATAAGGAAGTTTTTCTAGTATTAAAGAGGAAAAAGAGGAAGGAAACGAAAAGAAAATTGAAATAAGAAGAGAAAAAAGAACAAGGAGGATCAAAGACATACATTTCTTTTTTTCAAAGCGGCATTTATTGCGCATTTTACCCTGGCCTCCAACCAATGATTCTATCACACGGCATGCAGTGCAGTCAGAGCACGACAAGAGAAATATCATAAATCTTATGTATTTATAATCATACTAAAAATATGAGCGTTCGGAAGCAGGAGAGAGAGAGAAATGATTGTAAAAGTAACAGGTAAGTGGAGTGTTTTCTGCTGGTACCTGCAGTCCTGCACTGTATGTATACGGTATCAGAAACTATTTCCACATACTTTATGCGGAATAATGGAGGGAGGAAAAAGAAAGAGGCTCCCAGGAAGGGAGAGGGATAAAGCCGCTAGAAAGAGACATGGGTAGAGATAGTCCAGAATCTACACTTGATTCAAGCCGCCGAAGATGGCGTTATCAACGAACTCATACGCTCACCAGCCCTATGGCCCAGCCTAAGAACCGTCCAGACGATTCGAAGAGTCATTTGGCCGGCCGGGCTGCGTCTCTTTTTTCCCGTAACCTAGCCATCCTGTCGCTGCATTTGATTGGCTAAATAGGCACCTATACGTCATGCGCTAGTCATCAATATTCATCATACGCACGCACACAGAATCTGATGCGATATTTTATCAAATATGAGATTTCATACAAAAATTACAAGTGCAAAGCTAAGTTTACTTAAAATAGATGACATTGCGAGAAAATCGGGAGGCTTACCGTAAACGAATGACTACCCAGGTCGTAACTTGTCCGTAATCATTGCGACAAACTCAGTGGCGGATCTAGGAGGGGGCACAGGGGCACGTGCCCCCCGCCCCGAAAAAAATAAAAATTAGTGCTCACTACCCCTAGATCCGCCACACACAATCGTTCGTTCTTTCTATTATGTTAATCATTGTCTATAACCCCTTTATGTTTTTGTTTCGAACGTTCGGACTGTACAAGCTGATGATCACTATATGGATATGATATTGCAGGCTTTATTTTGTCTTCTTTCTCTCTAATAAGTATATCTCATTCCAAATCAATGCATAATCATGATAGCTAAAAGGGTATCTATCCAACGTATGTTTTGACTTTTGATTAAAACTTGATGTGCATTCTGAAACAAAGACCTAACAAATTTGACTTTAGCAGTATAATACCAAAAAAGAAAGATGTCAGGCAAGCTTATAAGATTGAAATATGAATATTTGTGGCAGTTATACAACTCATCACTAAAAGGACATAGGCCACTAACCATACATGTACATGATGGCATCTGCAGAAAGCCGATAAATGGACTGATTAATACAGATTAATGTGGCATTTCATGGGGATGAGGCAATTTTGGTGACTTACCAGACCTATCAACTATAACAATGTTTGCTTAATTGGGTTTTCATAACAAACATAGCCAACTATATCAACACGTTCTCTAGCTTTAATAAATAATAGACCCAACGTTTATTTGATTTTATATGAATGTGATGTATATATGTCATGGTGATAACCCAAACCGCTTAGATTTTGAAGAGAAGCAACTTGAACACGAATGATTCTGGCAGGGCATATTCATTGCAGTAAATCTTCCACAGACTATATGTCATTTTTCCATGACTTTGTGTAGTAGAAGTTATCATACCAACATTACATGGACATCGTTATATTTGTTGTCCCAACCTCAATGAATGACCTTACTACATGTACATCAATATCTGCCCCTTTTAGCTATATGTTTTACTCCCATCTTTTTTTTCATTTATCATTGCGATGAAAAATAAACATTTTAGCTAGTTTTTATGATGATATGAAAACAATAATTTATTCGCTACAGCTATTCAATAATACATTGAATATGTCCAATATATGCCAAATTGTTGGATGGCTTTGTGTCTTTTGATACAAGAGAACTTGAAGGGAATCAAATTGTGATTGCTTTCCCCGAATTCAGGCATTTATTTATCCAGCATTTTCAGAGTGTATAATTCAACGCGAAATCTCTTTTAAATTCCTGTCCGTTGTTTGTTCATCTTTTTTGTCTATTGAATAACCAACCTTACAATAAGCATCAAAATATGATTAATGAGGATAACAATGATGATCATGACGAGGCATTTTTTTTTCCTTCTTGTGTATGATTCTCATGTATTGTTTCCTCCATTACGGCTTATAGTCATCACATTTAATTAACCAATCAACAGGATTTTTGGTGCATTTTGTTCACCAGTAATTATTATATCAATCATTATATTGCTACAGTGATAAAAATATGATTATGATCATAATGATGGCTATACTACTATATTATTACAAGTGCACAACTACTACAACAACTACTACTACTACTAATACTAATACTAATACTACTACTACTACTACCTCTACTACTACTACTACTACTACTACTACTACTACTACTACTATAGTGAATACAATTAGTACGAACAACATTATCACAAACGAAATAATTATACAGTAATCGCGATGTCATAAGAATGCATAATGTCCTAAAATTCGAAATCTGATACTCGGCTATATACCCAAAAAAGATAACGCAGCGATGAGATTGGAATGACAAATTCTCAATTGCTTATGACTAAAATAGCCAATGCACCTTACATGCTTTCCGACCATAGCGGTGTCGTGAAATAGAGATAACTCCATTATGAATCATTCTAAAAATGGGCATTATTTCGAGGAAGTATTGATATCTAGTTTCTGCATATATCTATTAGGCTAAGCATTTATTTGCTCATGTAATAATTAGATCAATTTATATAGCGCAGACACTCTATAAATATACTCTACTGCGCTGTGATGAAAACAAAACTTCTCACAGTGCTACTTTACAAACACACAATAAAAAAAATACAAACTATTTGTGCTTTCTGTGGTAATACATCATTAATCTTCAATGCTAACCCAATTTAATGTAAACAAATTCACGACATTACACATTTACAAATACATGTAGTAACTATATCTATAGGCTACATGTAGTTGTAAATATTGTACAAATATTTTATGCGATTTTTTTTTTTTTGGGGGTAACATGGCAGTGCAAGTTACCTACAGCATGTTATTTAATTTTAAATCACAATATGAAATTGCTTTGTTTTTATTTTCCTCAGACAAAATAAATAATCAGTGGATGGTTATTTCCGCATACATGGGTCACATTGGAAAGTATCAGACACGAATATAATAATAGCACTGTAGATTAAAGATGTATTGCCAAATAAAGCACATAATCACTTGGGTTCGTAATAAGAGAATCGGTAACACCAATCATTTATATCCTAGCACCTACCCAATAAAAGAAAGAAACCGCAGAGTCAGAGTGGCAGGAGTCAACGGTTTCGGCCCACCGAACAAAGTTCATAACATGAAAATACGTCTTTTATTTTCTTGTTATAATAATGATAATTTATATTACATGCAATAGTATTTCAGTCTTTTTAAAAGCACTCCAACGAAATAGTTCAGAGAGGGCGGATAGATAGAGAGAGAGAGAGAGTCAGCATTTTAGTGCAAAAGAGAGACTCTTCTTGGAGAATTGTATAGACATGTATAAACTCCATTTGTAGATAACGAAATGAGAGATATACGAAGAGAGGAGAAGTAACAATTTTTTATGTCAACCCTTAGGCCGACGGCCTCCCCTCGCCCCCGCTATATTCAGTCAACTGACATCCCATAATGCTCACCCGACACGAGCGTGACGTCACAAGGCTCTGCAATAAACGTGAACAGCCAATCAGAATTGCGACTTGCCTTGATATGCAAATTAGGTTGATGGGCGCGCGCGGCGATCGTTTTCACAGGGGCACCATGTGACGTCACTCAACTGCGGCGTAGCACGGTCATAAAGAAAATAAAGAGGGGGAGGGAATGTACGTACAGTTGGGATATTGCGTGAAGGCTGTCCCGGTTTTCTCTCATTCGCTCTCTCCAATTCTGTCTCTCTTTCTCTCTCGCTTTCTCTCTATTTTCTATACCTAGATTCCTTCTCCCGCTGTCTCTCCTTCTCGACGTGTCGTTCGATTTCTCTCAAAATGCAATCCTCTGCCTTTGTATTCCATCAATCTGTCGAATTCAATGACTCTGAGTATTAATTTTATGGTATTATTTTTGTTGTCTTGTTTTTCTTTTGGGGGATATTTTTCTAAATAATTTGATTCAATTTCAAATCAATTTCAATTCAATTAACATTTATTTTCTTCACCAAAAAAAAAAAAAAAACAGACAAATTATATATACACCCTTCATAATAATCATAATCATAAACAGTCAAAGATAACTATTTTCAATTGTGTACGGGTAACTCTTTTTTCCTTTTCTTTTAAATAAATCGTTCACAATGTGAGGTACTCTCTTAATTTTCCTCTTGACGAAATCTGTATCCCCAAAAATATCAAATTCACAATTTGATTGTCTAGTACATTTGCTTGTTATCATCCCCGCGAAGAAAATATTTTATATCTGTTTTGTCGGTTATGTCATATCAAGGAAATGCCTACTTTGAATTTAGATTGATTGATTGATTGATTGATTGATAATTCATTTCACCGGACTTAGAGAGTTCTCCGCCATATACCAATATAATATTCACTACTTCATAATTTCACACTCATAATCTTCCCTGCCTGTATCAAATTTCGGAAAATTGTATTTATATATTTCTCTAATGTATAAGCTTCTTACCAAGCCAGCTTTCTGTGAATGGTAAATTTTCCTATAAATAGCCGTACCCTATATGTTAATTTGTTAATTGTTTAATTTGTTTTATTTACCGATTGTTTTACTAAAAATTGAATATTGTCACAACATTGTTAGCATATGACATGAATGAGATTCTCAATTTCATTAGTTGCCTCGACAGTCATAATTTCAAAATCATACTGTTTTATTTTTGAAATAAATTTTCGGCAAATGTTATTAATAACATTCCTATATATAGCTACACCCTATGTTTATGTGTTTCCTTATTTTTTGGTATACTGAAAGTTTTATTTGAAGGAATCTGTTCAAGTGAAAATAACTCTAGCATGAGTTCAATAGTAAATGAGTTTAGCCTAGCTCTAAAAGTCTACGGCGTTTTAGTTTTGTCAATGGTAAGGACTAGTCTGTGACTCTAAGACCGGACCAAAAGCATTATATATATAAAGTCGGTGTTACAAGTTACTACTCCTCCCGGACCAATGTCGTTTCCTTTCTCCGAGTTAGAATTGAGTTTCAGTCCGATTTTCTTTCATACAAGAGTGGGTTTACGGACAAATGGACAGAGCTGAAAGAGGAGAGCGCAAATTGCGCAATGCCGTCAGCGTCTTAAAAAAAAAAAACCTAGACCAGCCATCCTATAGGTGCGTGTGTTCACAGGCTTAGGAATATTTTCAGGATTGGGGGCTCCATCATTTGTTTTTGACCCGCCGTTTGAAGATTTTGTTTCCGACTGCCCCCCGTTGTCACCATTTTAGACAGTCCAAAATTGTTAAGCCTTCCTTTTTCTTCTCTCTTTGCTTTACCCCCATTTTTAGACCAGCACTAGGGAGAGGGGGGGGGGGTAGGGTGATTACCTGGAAACACAGTATTTTTTGCCGTTTGGGTCTAAATTATATACCCAATAGGCAATAAAATAATGCGAGCGCATAGCGCGAACTGATTTTTTTTTTCTCTCTCGATAAAGTGACCTGAAATCACTGCATTCTAAACCCTTATTTTCAATAAATCCCCTGAAAAAAATCATTTTAACATGGGTTAAATAGATTAAACAAATATGGCGTCGGAGGTTCTAGGACGCTAATCACGTTCGGAATTCCATATGCAGTTAAACCATGCGAGGGCAAAGCGCGAGCCGAAATTTTCGATATAATGACTTGATAATGTAGAGTGGCCTGAGCGGGTAGGCAAAGGGCGTGGTTCTAAACTTACAGAGACACTTCGATGAAGACACCCTTAATCCATGATTGCCTGTGTTGAACTGCCCTGGGCTTTACAACTTTAAACCTCAGGGTTTGTTTTGCATATATAGGTATTTACATGTTCATTATTTATATAATAAAAGGAAATAATGAATATTCAAATATCATAGGTAGCAAATAAAGGATGACGAACAGAGGAATGAAAACAAACAGATAGGAGAGGATGATCAAGCATACTGATGTGCACCAGGGCGTCAATCTGAGTTTGAGCATGGGGGAGGGGACACGATTACATGTCACTCTCTCTCTAGTTATTCTGTTTCACGGCATGTACTTTCATTGGTGACCGGTTCATTTATTGTCTTTTTTATCTTTGACGTTTAATTACATTTTTAGAGAAAGAAGACGATTCGTTGTACCGTTCTCGACTCTTAATCTTTGTCTGAATTCAGTTTCCCACCTCCCGCGCGAAGCGCGTAAGTTTTGACGTTTCATTAAATTATTAGAGAAAGAAGACGATTCATTGTACCGTTCTCGACTCTTAATCCTTGTTTGAATTCAGTACCCCCCACCCCTTCCCGCGCGAAGCGCGGAAGCTTTGACGTTTCATTAAATTATGTTAAAAAGAAGACGATTCATTGTACCGTTCTCGACTCTTAATCCTTGTTTTAATTTAGTTTCCCCCCCCCCCTCCCGCGCGAAGCGCGGAAGCTTTGACGTTACATTGAATTATTAAAGAACTTCTTTTTTTGACAAAACATGGGGGGCATTTGATATGATGTCCCCCCTTAGGGAAAACCGTGGGGGACGTGTCCCCTGTCCCCCGGATTAACGCCCTTGATGTGCACTAATCTATAAATGTGAATTACTAAGTAGCCTGTTCACACTACAGCTCTACAATAAAAAAGCATTTGTAGCCTCTCTTTTAAGTAGTTGAAGAAATTAATAAAAGTAGGCCTACTTGAAGAAATCTTTGAATTGTAAGATATTCAGTTTATTTTTTATTAAGTTAGACAAAGTACTAGGTGTTAAAATAACACACATTTAACACCTTTGGAAAACATAATACGCCAGGAAGGTGAAAAACAAAACTTTTATTGTCACACATGCCTATAATCGGACATATTTAAAAACTGAAATGTGGTACCACCCAAAAAAATATAATTCTGAGATCCTCCTTTGTCTTTAATTTGCACCTGGAAATAAATTCTTTTTTCCTCGTCTATGTCATCGCGGCAAAAAAATTCAGACTTTTCTTCTTTTGAGGAGCTACTTTCCCATGCAGCCTCAGACAAATGTGCCAAAGAAGTTTTGTCTTCTTGTGTTCCTGGAAACAAAGTTTTGGGCAATAGTTTTGCAAGTCCAGTTTATCTGTAGGAGATTTATATATGTGTAATATCAAAATATTGGGGGGCTCAATGATATCCGAGCCCCTCAAAAATATCGGGGGGGGGGGCTAATGATGTTATCCGAGCCCACAAAAATATCGGGGGGCTCCGTGATGTTATCCGAGCCCCACCAAAAACAATTGGGGGCTGATGATATCTGAGCCCCACCAAAATATGGGGGGGAGCTCAAAGATATCTGAGCCCCACCAAAATATGGGGGTGCTCAATGATATCAGAGTCCCGCCAAAATATTTGGGGGTCTCAATGATATCCGAGATCCACCAAATATATTTTTGGGGGTCAATGATATGCGAGATCCGATGTCTGAGCCCCCCCAAATAAATATTTATAAAATGTTTATATTTGAATGGTAAGTCTGTAGATTATAGGTATACATGAGTTTCATGCCTAGAATATAATGATTGGGGAGGAGGGGGTTAATGATATCCGAGCCCCGCAATAAGTAGTAGGGGCGGCTCAATGATATCTGAGCCCCACTTAAAATATTGGGTGGCTCAATGATATCTGAGCCCCACTTCAAATATTAGGGGCTCAATGGTATCTGAGCCACTAAGGACTCAATGATATCTAAGCCCCACCAAAAAATTGGGGGGGCTCAATGATATCTGAGCCCCACTTCAAATATTAGGGGCTCAATGGTATCTGAGCCACTAAGGACTCAATGATATCTAAGTGTCACGTGAGAGACTTTTTTTTATTTTTTATTACTGCTACGGACACACAGAATAAAGGGAAATAAAGCTTGTTAAAATAAAGTGAAATTGTACGTTTAATTTCCAATCATTCTTTCTGTTTCACACACTTTGTTTTGGCTTAAACAAACATACAGTAGGTAATTAGACTTATCTTTAACAAAATATAATTCTGGATGGGTAGTTTCCGTCTGACATCGACGCCGGTCACAGCTCGTCTCGTCTACTTGGCCCTGGCCTCCGCAGACGGCGTCTTTGCTCCACTTGGCCCCGGCAGTCGCCCCGGATTCTTGACCTCCGCAGACTGAGATACGATGGTGTGCGTCCCGATCCCAGACAAGAGCTAGCCCCGACGAAAACTATGGAGAACCGGGTGGCAGTTGAGCTAGCCTCTCGTCCCGACGTGGAATTACCCTCAGATATTGACTTTAATTGCCGACTTCTAACATGACGTTAAGTCTATTATAGCTTAGGTGGTTCTCCTCGATTGCAGAAAATCCACCTCTTAATATACCCTACGGTTACTAAGTAAATTCTAAACACCTGATTACAAATATTTGGAGAGGAAATGATCTTACAAAGGAAAATACTTGTATTGAAAAGAGGCTTCCTAAATGTGTGCCAAACAACAGATAAACATGTACACTGAATTAATGACTTCCCCAGGCCTATTCATAGGGAACAATACATCTTGGCCTGAAAAGAAAACATCTGACCTTAACATCTTCACCTGACCTTAACAAAGAATACTCCAGACCAAAGAGCAAAACAAATAAATTTCTTTCCTGACAATATCCCCACCTTAAAATATAATTAGGGATCTAACTTATATCCACTATAAAAATTTATTTGAAAAGCTTTTTCAAACCAAAGAACTATAAACCACAGCATCCCAAACTGAAAGCAAGTTTGACTGTTATGCTATAAGTTCTATCTCTCTATGAAAAACATGGCTTACATTTTCTTTTGAATATGATTAGGTTTCTTTTGCTTCATACAAAACATTAACATCAATATCACTAGCACTTCTTGTTTCTTTATAATCTTTGTCATTAAGCAAATATTGTTTTTAAGTGGAAATCATACTCCTGGTATGAAACATGTATCATTATCACTATTTTGTTTGACCATTTGAGCATTGCATCACACCTTCCATAAATCTCCTATGAATTCAAAGTTTTTATATTTAAACATGACTTGCTTTCCTTTACTAGTCAGACATTTAGGATCATTTTCTTTAAAAGTATAAGCATATTACAAGACAAGAGATTATGAAACAGGCAATATAAATTCAGATTGCTCAATCTATGTTTGCACTCTGAATGTACTTTTGCAGTTATTAAGCAACTTTTCTATATTCACTATAACCAAACTGTCAATTGAAATGCACCATATTGATTCATTTCTTGCATATAACATTCAACCGATAACAACTTTTCATGCTTGTTTTGATTATGGTATATGAATATATATATATATTTTTTCTTTGTATCATAAAATCATGAAGCTTGTTTCTTAAACTACGTTCACAATCTTAAAGCAACCTAACTAAATCCTAACGGCCCTAAACTAACCTATACTAATTTACAACTAAGCCCTAACAGACAATGTTTCCTTAACGTAACTAAAGCTTAACCAACTAAACATAACGGCGACCGCGATTTGCTGGTTCCTGTTTTCCTGAAAGAAATGAGAAAGCTTCATTAGTCATTTGCTATACAGCATAAACCCATACAAATAAAATGGACCATTATAATTTGTCCTTGTTTGGTTATTCGCCTTTTTACAACAATTTCACTATATTTTACAATAGTCTGCTCATGAGGTCAGCAGCTTTGTTTTCTGACCCTTTCACTGAAATTAACCGAAACCTATACTCTTGTAGGCACATACTCCATCTCACGATTCGCTTGTTTGTCATTTTCATGGTTTGGAGATATGTGAGGGGCTTATGATCAGTGTGGATCTCAAATACCCTCCCAAACAGATAGTAGTCAAATTTCTTGACAGCCCAAATGATAGCAAGACACTCCTTTTCTACTGTGGAGTATCTTTGCTCCCTAGGAAGGAGCTTCTTACTAGCATAAGCTAAAGGGAAATCTTCCCCATCATGCTCTTGCATGAGAACTGCCCCAATACCAACGTCAGAAGCATCAACCTTTTGCCACAGAGGGCGCAATGATACGTCATCTTTTTGCTCTTGCAAAAAGTGATTTGACTGAATATTAACAACTGGGTCAGCCACCGGCAAACCCTTACTAGGCTTGGAATCTTTCAACTTCTTTGCCCTAGTCTGAACAGCTTGTAATCTAATACCGCCCTCTTCAGAACAAACGCCCTCAGCGGTAGACTTCAACTCATCTGAAAATTCTCTCTCCAACTTCGAATCTTCCAAACCAGTGACCTCCGGCACGACCTCCGGCGTGACCTCTATGTCAGCCTTAGGAACCCAATGGAAATTAGGCTCTTTTGGTGGACGAGCCCCTCTCACATTACCAATGATTACGTCATTCAAACATCTAGGCATACACACTGCCACAACCTCTCCTTCGAAATAAGGCGAATCGACAACGATTCTTGCCAAGGGGAAACGCCTTATCGTTTCATCAATTAACCTGACTCTAACATGACGACCTGTGAATTGCTCTTTCCTAACTAACGCTTCTTTCACAACACAAGTACTACAACCTGAATCGCGTAGCACGGAAACAGGAACATTCCCAGGCATCAACCTCCCAGACACGACAGGCATATCATTGACCATCGCCTCAATATCATCGTAAGCCATTCCAACTTTTTCAATGACTTCACTATCGACCACCGACTCAGCAATGCAAGCTGCTGTCAACTCTACGGCCTCAGATTCAATCTCACCCTCATTAGGCTCATTATGAACAGCATCTACCCCGGGGACTTCATCACCCCCTAACAACATCATACCCTGAGCCGCCATAGACTTCACTAGCAGGGGACAATCCCTCTTCATGTGATTGGGATTCCCACACATATAACACCCCTTCTTTTGGAAGGACTTACTACCTTCCACTTTCTTTGCCCTTGCTTGAACCTCGCCCAATTTTGCATTAGTCTTACCTACTTGATTAGGGCCCTTACTACCCCCTTTCGGATCTGATCGGCTTCTTTCGGATTTCTCTCCACCAAAGAAAGCATGAGGTCCGTGTGCACTAACATAAACCTCTGCACACTCCACTGCCTCGTCAAACTTCGTGCATTTCCGTTCCCTGATGAACCTAGCAACCTCTCTTGGACAATCAATCAAAAATTGCTCTCGCAACATCAGATCCTCAAGAGCAGCCCTACTATTGTCTATCTTAGACGCACCTATCCAATTATCAAAATGACCTTTCATCCGATTAGCAAACTGTTTTGGGCGTTCAAAGTTCAAAGGCCTAACAGATCTAAAACTACGCCTATACCCCTCCTCAGTGAGATTATAAGATTGCATTAACTCACTCTTAACTACGGTATATTTCTGGCGATCATCTGTACTCATTCTATTCACTACATCTAAAGCCTTCCCTTTCAAATTAGAGATTAGATGTAGTACCCACACGTCATTAGGGATTTTTGACTTTTCAGGATCATTTCAAACTTGGTAATGTATGCATCAAATTTATCGTGGGCATCATCAAATTGACCGACATCAAGTTTAACCCCACCTAACTGAGCTACATTATCTCCTTCATCCTTACGCAACTGCGCTAACTTGAGCTCATGTTCACGCTCTCTTTCCCGTTCTACCGCCTGACAGCGTTCAGAAACGAAACTACTCAACTCGCCACCACTAAGACCCATTTCCCTACCTAAAGTAGAAAACTCTTTAATTTGCTCGGAACTAGCCATAACGACTCAACATCGATTCCAAAACTACAAAAACCTAGGCTTTAACACCGGCATCAAATGCCAAACCCCTTTGTGCCTTTTCGACAAGCACACAGGAATGTATCTCCCAATGAGCATACAATTAATTCAACCATGCGAAACACCGGTCCGCTTCACACCAGACAATTAACCCCTAGTGCCTTCTAACAAGCACACTAGAATTTCTCCTAACGAGAACACAAAAGTCAACCATGCGAAACACCGGTCAACTTCACAACATGAACATTCAAAGCCTATAGTAGTTCAAACCTGGAATCTCTAATCGAGCAAAATACCATGCATAATGCACAACCCGCCTAAGCACTATCCTAGTCTATAGGCGTTACCAAGGGCTTAACCTTGGGAGAATCCACTAAACTCTTGACATTATTGCTTTTATCAACCTAGCATTGATAATTTCTTTTAACCTGTATTTCAACCCCAAACATCAATTCAACATCAAATTCGTATGCGGGAAAAAGAGGGGGAGAAATAACTAATTCCCTTTCGGAAATTAATTATAAGTAGCAGTGTCTCGGTGGGACCTCCAAATTGTCACGTGAGAGACTTTTTTATATTTTTTATTACTGCTACGGACACACAGAATAAAGGGAAATAAAGCTTGTTAAAATAAAGTGAAATTGTACGTTTAATTTCCAATCATTCTTTCTGTTTCACACACTTTGTTTTGGCTTAAACAAACATACAGTAGGTAATTAGACTTATCTTTAACAAAATATAATTCTGGATGGGTAGTTTCCGTCTGACATCGACGCCGGTCACAGCTCGTCTCGTCTACTTGGCCCTGGCCTCCGCAGACGGCGTCTTTGCTCCACTTGGCCCCGGTAGTCGCCCCGGATTCTTGACCTCCGCAGACTGAGATACGATGGTGTGCGTCCCGATCCCAGACAAGAGCTAGCCCCGACGAAAACTATGGAGAACCGGGTGGCAGTTGAGCTAGCCT
Organism: Mesocentrotus franciscanus; assembly: GCA_037976565.1. Taxonomy (NCBI): domain Eukaryota; kingdom Metazoa; phylum Echinodermata; class Echinoidea; order Camarodonta; family Strongylocentrotidae; genus Mesocentrotus; species Mesocentrotus franciscanus. The sequence goes on along the minus strand of CP137667.1, from coordinate 6,116,935 downwards.
CTCGTCCCGACGTGGAATTACCCTCAGATATTGACTTTAATTGCCGACTTCTAACATGACGTTAAGTCTATTATAGCTTAGGTGGTTCTCCTCGATTGCAGAAAATCCACCTCTTAATATACCCTACGGTTACTAAGTAAATTCTAAACACCTGATTACAAATATTTGGAGAGGAAATGATCTTACAAAGGAAAATACTTGTATTGAAAAGAGGCTTCCTAAATGTGTGCCAAACAACAGATAAAACATGTACACTGAATTAATGACTTCCCCAGGCCTATTCATAGGGAACAATACATCTTGGCCTGAAAAGAAAACATCTGACCTTAACATCTTCACCTGACCTTAACAAAGAATACTCCAGACCAAAGAGCAAAACAAATAAATTTCTTTCCTGACACTAAGCCCCACCAAAAAATTGGGGGGCTCAATGATATCTGAGCCCCCCAAGATCTTTTTTTTGGACCCCCAAGCCCCCCTCCAGTTCCTAAGCCTATGGTGTTATGCCATGTACCAATTGAAGTGATAATGATAATACGTTATTTTTAGTCAGACTACATATCTCATGAATATCCATGATATAGCGTACTTTAGATTAGAGTAGGATAGGGTTTAGTCAGGGTTTTGGTTTGGGTTAAGGTCAGGATGAGGATTAGGATTAGGGTTAGGATTAGGATTAGGGTTAAGGTTATAACAATCTTGCAAACCCATCTTTCATCAATCCCTCGTTGGCTCAATCGGTTAGGTCAGCGTACGATAAGCAGTAGTGCGTGGGTTCGAATCCCGATCTGCCTGCCGATTTTTGAAATCTCTCGGTACCCCGAAATCGAGTCTCTATTACAGGATTTTCGTTAAAAAAACGAATCATATAAAATTACAAGAGTGGATAAATGGATAAATGACAAGAGTGGAAAAACGATGATATCATCCTGATTAGGGTTTCGACTATATTTAGGTGACTTTATTTGTTGGCATTCTAAGTCTTCTGTAACTTCCCCAGCTCAGCTCACGCTCATAATAGAATTGCATGCTTTCATACATGTACAATACATCATCATTGTCTTTGTCTTCCTGGTGATGCTACAGCATGTATGACATAGCAACTTGTATGTTGCTATTGTATTAGGTATTGTAACAGGTGGTCAACTTCGGCAAAGTTACATACCACTTTCTCAAGTTAGCCCATTGATGACTGACAGATGATGTCACAAGGGGACCGAGATCTGGAGGATTTTGGGGTGGAGCTTAGCAAGTTTGAAACACAAATATTAAAAAAAATATTTAAAAATCTATGAAACACATTCAGAAGTTCACATATCAAAATATGAGATGTATGCAGGACTACACACCAACAGGAATAAACTTGCATTAGGTTGGCAGGGGCCCTTTAAACCAGCCATCCGAGGTGCGTGTGTTATACCACGGTGGTCGGGTCCATGGTTATACCAATTGAAGTGATAATGATGATACGGTATATTTAGTCAGACTACATATCTCATGAATATTCATGAAATAGCGTACTTTAGAAAAGAGTAGGGATAGGGTTTAGTTAGGGTTTTGGTTTGGGTCAAGGTCAGGATGAGGATTAGGAATTGGGTTAGGATAAGGATTAGGATTAGGGTCAGGATTAGGATTAGGATTAGGGTTAGGGTTAGGGTCAGGATTAGGGTTAGGATTAGGGTTATAATAATCATGCAAACCCATCTTTCAACAGTCCCTCGTTGGCTCAATCGGTTAGGTCAGCGTACGATAAGCCATTAGTTACTTGTGCGCGGGTTCGAATCCCATTTTAACAAATAAGCTCAATAAACACGAATTATAAGAAAATATGAGAACATGAAAATGACAATAGGTTTGTTGAGCCATTGATAACAATGTATGGCTCAATAACAATAACATGTATGGATTAATAACATATATAACAATTAATAATAGTTTGTCATCAATGCATCAATGATGGATATATATATACCATACAAGGTGCACTGGAAAGAAAAAGAACTGGGAAATAGGGACCCATGGTGCACTGTCACCATCCCAATGGGAATGGGATGGGAACATCCCGGGATGTCACACTTGGGAGAACGGGTCGGTTTATAATAATGAGTAGGCTCAACAAACCCGTGCAGTTCCCGTGCAGTTCCAATGGGATGACACACACTTGGGAGAACGCCCTGTAGAAACGAGACTTGTGAGCTTTCTCTATCTTTTTATTCCTCTATGGAAGAGTAATTATCGCCGTAGAAACGAGACTACGAGCGATTAACAGAACTTGCGTCTTTGTGGACACTTTTATCTTAAAATCATAGATCATGAGTGACGAACGTGAGTAGTTTTGTTTAATTTCAATATCAATATCAATGATTAATTATTTCGCTTTTAAGTTTGCATAAGTCTATAAGGCTTTTGGCTTTGCCATGATATACATGTATGTTTTTGAATTTTTGAGTAAATAAAAACGAAATCTGCGGCATTCTCAGAAAAATTAATGTACTCCGTTTATCCGCTACATAAGGGGTTGATCCCCAAAGGAACCTAGGTTTCTAGGCCTTAACCATACCCTGTTTTAACTATATGACTCTCTGATTTGGTGTGCCCCAAATAGGGGCGGTTCAACAAGTCTGTCTATGTACGCCTGTGCATGAATTGCTATATTTTAAAGAGAAGGTTGGGTTCTTGACAAAGTGAAATAATCATTTGTGAGCTTTCTCTATCTTTTTATTCCTCTATGGAAGAGTAATTATCCCCGTAGAAATGTTCGCTGAAAAGGATCGGCTTCAAATGTCCTGATATCCGAAATATGAATTGAAATACCTTAAGTTTTTTTAACAAAATACCTGTGTTGTGTGTGTAGTCCTGCATACCCATATCTTTGTACAGTGCTGGTTACTGTGTGAGCATTTTATTTTTAGCAAGGGTCGATTTGTTATCATCCAGCTAATTTAAAAGCCTCAAAGCACTTTATTGTCACTATCATTATGCAGTCTAGGCCTACCTCAGTGGCGCATCCAGGGGTGCCCCTTTTTTCTTCCGAAAAAATAAACAAGAAAAAGGCTATGAAATATTCAATTAAATGTTCAGTTTACGCATTCAGAAATGCCTCAGAATGTACAATTTCTGCTTATAAGTATGTCGCTGCGCGGCCGAGGTTATTTTGTAATATTTTATTGTTTGAATATTTATATGACAAGTCATGGAATAGTGCATGTATAGATTTTTATTAAAATGATTATGTTGACAATTAATAAAGGAACACTGTGGAAGGTTAAATATAGAAAGAAAAAAATCCTTTCCTCTTGCATGCTTTCGAGCACTTTTTACTGTCGAGGGGACTGTCTTGACAAGACCGCCTTGATCTTGTATGGTACCCTTGATTCCATGTATAACTATCTACATCAGCTCTGTATTGCTGTTTATCAGATTGTAAAGGAATGATATATGCTTTCATTGGAATCGAATAAATTGAACTTGAACTTGAACTTGAAATATGCACCGCCTATTGGCCAAAATCACAAGTACGCTATTTTGGGCCAATATAGTGCAAAGTCGATATTGGTCCTGAATGACTATGTTAAGTATGTAATCATTCCAACGTTTTGAATAATTTAATGGAAAAGTGATATTGGAATGAATATCAACCAATGAGTCTTAACATATGACTCTGTATTTTTGCCCCCGATCATTAAAAGTGATTATACATTATAATATCTTTTAAGGATTAATGTTAACATAGTGTTGTTCTTTTCAAGATTGATAAGAAGAAATTACAATGAGAGAGTTACTTTTTCTACACTTTCGCAAATTCATTAAAAATGTTAGCGACCAGAAATTATTTGTAAAACATGAATGAAATCTGTCGGTACAGAGTATATTTAAGTATCAACATGCATTTGAACATAAAACTTTCACTGGTTGGGGGTAATCATTCATAACATCATGTGGCTTGAGAAAGTTCACAGAGGTGAATGAAAGTTTGCCTACCAATGTTAAGGTTGGTAGAATTTGTTTGTGAATGAATAGAGAGATCTTGCATAAAATTATGTGCATTATTCTGTAAATAAAATCAAATGTTGCCTTACTTGAAAAGAAAGTATTAATTTTGCTCAAGAGGAGGGGGGTGTTGATTTTTTAAAAAAATGGTGCTCCATACCCCCCCCCCCGCTGATTCGCCGATAAATATTTTCTCAGGAAAACAAGTTGGCAACCCTAAGAACCCCCCTTAATAAAAGCTTGTACGGGCTTGCATACCCATATCTCTGTACAGTGCTGTTTACTGTATGAGCAATTTTTTTTAGCAAGGGTCGATTTTTTAAACCTCAAAGCACTTAATTGTTACTATTATAATGTAGTCTACCTAGAAATAATCCATCTATTCTGATTGGTTCTTTCACTTTCGTAAAAGAACCCGTCAGAAAAATTTTTTCTAGGCCGAAACTACATCACTTTGTCAATTCATTTCATAATCTTTTTATAGCCACCGAATTACTTCGGTCTCATTTTTCTTTTCTGTCTCATCCAGCCATGAGAGTTCTTGCTGCCTTTGAGCGCAAGCTGGCCGACTGCCTGGAATATGAGGAATACATATTCCTGAATGACATCGATCAGATTGGTGCCAGGGCTGCAGTACAGGTGGAGGTGGAGGAGGAGGAGGAGGAGGAGGAGGAGGAGGAGGAGGAGGAGGAGGAAGAGGAGGAGGAGGAGGAGGAGGAGGAAGTGGAGGAGGAGGAGATGGAGGAGAGGAACAGAAGAAGGAGAATGAGCAAAAGGAGGAGAAGAAAGAGAAGGAGAAGGAGGAGCAGGAGGAGGTGGAGGAACAGAAACAGGAAGAGGAGAAGGAGGAGCAGGAGGAACAGGACAAGAAGGAGCCAAAGGAGGATGGGAAAGAGAAGGAGAAGGAGGAGCAGGAGGTAGGGCTAGACGAGGGCACTAGACTGTCAGCGGCGGGGGAGGGGGAGGATTAAAGTAATGAAATCTCCTGACTAATTGGTTTAAACTATGGAGGGTTTGAAGAAACATAAGTATCAACCGATACTATATAATAATAATAATAATAATAATAATAATAATAATAATAATAATAATAATAATAATAATAATAATAATACTCAGCTTTTACATAGCGCGAATTACAATTAAGTCTCTAAGCACTTCCAAACTTGGAGATTATTGCTGTGCTGCCATTATAGCGCTCTAGCATTCCAAGGAATTAATTAATCGTGATCGAGAATACACAACTATTACAAGAGATTCAAGGATAAATAAATTCTTTACTTCAATTTGTGGAAATAATAATGTAGATAAAACAAAGGAGAGAGCTCAAAGAAAAACAAATCAGAGGAGGGGGGGGGGAGAGAAGCTTATATATACTTGTACTTATGTAATATATGATTATTCTCAAACTTAGAGCTTACATAGTTCGTGAAGTTATTCAGTAGTGTTATTCAGAAATCTTATTAGAAGTGAAGAGCCTGAGCTTTAGTCGTAATAGAATGCAAATTTGTGAAATAAATTCGTTTTTGTCGACGTGGAATATAGTATCATTGCTCCTGAAATTGCTTTCATTTTCAAAAGTGATAAGCGATAGTTTGGAAAATTTGAACTAGATTTGGGTACCACATTTTTGTGTAGTCTTAATTGCTAATGTTCATTGATTGCCAATAATATATGTTGAGAGCGTTTTATTGTTTGTAATTTCCAGCAAGATAGTACTGCGATGATACCAAATCACAATGTTACACTATGAATATTCAGTATTTACTGAGATTATCAACTATTCCGAATAACCTGGACAGAATTCAATCCTCAGTACTTATAAAGGGGGAATATAAGAGTTATATTAAGTTAGTTTTGATAGAAGCAGAAACATGACAGAAACAGGTCAGTGAAAGTTTGAGCAAAAAACAATGAAAAATAAGAGAGTATTGAATTTTTAAAGGTGCGATAAATCATACACAAATTGGCAACTCTGCGACTTATCTTGCGAAGTCCCCTCCCATTTGCCCTGTCTACTAAAACACGTTAACAATTATATTTTCCCTTCAGCAAATTTTCAATCATACATACACCCTAAATTAGCTCAGTTGGTAGAGCAGTGGTCTCGTAATCCAGTGACCCAAGTTCGAAACCAAGTCGATGCGTTAGTGCCCTTTGGTAAGGCATTAATCCTCACTACCAGGTCCCTCGGAGAGGACCTAAAGCCGTCGGCCGTCTGGCTGCTCACTTACAAGCATTTATGCTTTCTTAGCAGTCAGGTAAAAAAATAACCATCACATCACATCATAATTATTGCAAATATGTTTTTATACAAGCCCTGTATGGCATACATCAATTCCGCCATCAATAACTAAGAAAATGAAAGTTCATGATATTTTATTTAAAGAGCAAATTAGAGAGGAGTTTGCAAAATACGTCACAGTGTTGCCAATTCGTGTTCCACTGATGACAACTTCAAAAGTTCATAACATTCTTATTTTTAATCGTTCTATTCTGCTTAAACTATCACTGGCCTGTTCCTCTTATGTTTCTGCTTCTATTGAAACCAATTTGATATTAGGGGGAATTCCCCGTAAACATGATCTGTCAAAGGAAAGGAGTGCCGGGAAGGGATGGAGTTTATATTAACGAACTTTTAGTCTGACCATGTCAAATATATATCTAAAACCATTATTTTAACGCACTGTTGGTGTTCTGTCTAAATTGAAATATTACCTACCATTAAATATTTCCATTCATACTGCATATTACTATGTTACTACGGTATATAACATACTTTAATTTAATATAGCCGAATTCCAAATGTCTGAACGATTCAATGCTAAGATATAAGAACAGGCGAAACGTATTTGTACTGGTTCTCGCTACAGAGATCACAGCGCCCCCTTGTTTTTTTTCTCAATTGAATACCCTCAACATTTCGGATATTAACTTTTTACAGACTGCACTCTTTATGTTTCGTCTTTACCACGGCAAAATACGTACATTCTTTTCCAATCTATACTATCCAATCCCAAAACCGCTACGGCACATAAACAATTATACATAGTGGCCCGGACATATGGAATTCCCTGCCTTTGGATCAAATGAATATTCACTCAGAGTTCGCATTCAAAGTAGCAGTGACAAGAATGCTGTTCTACCAATATACGGGTTAATCATGAATGTTTATGTATGCTTTATTAGCAATGATATGTGCAATCATCTGTACCTCCTTCTCACTTCAACCCCCCCCCCCCACTCTCTCTCTCTCTATATATCTCTTTCTCTCTCTCTCTCTCTCTCTCTCTCTCTCTCTCTCTCTTCAGTCTGTACTTATCATTCTTCTCTTCTCTTTGCGGTACTTTGCATCACCAGGAACCCCCTGATTTATGTATTTTGCTTTTCCATGTATGCACTTAAATGTCAGGGCTCACAAGGCACCAAGCTTCACCTATCTTGGAGCCCTGGCCAGTTCTGTTTTAAATAAGTTAATATTTCTTCATGTATGTTTAAATGTATACTGATTTAATTATATATTCAGAACTGAAAAATAAATGAAATGAAATAAAATTAATGAAGAGTTTTATTTTTATCTTCTGAATCAAAAGACGTCTGGAATGAAGGAACGAGTTGGAAATAGAGAGAGAGAGAGAGAGAGAGAAAGAAAGAGAGAGAAACAGAGAGAGAAACAGAGAGAAAGGGGGCTAAAATTAAAGATTGAAAATACAAAGCCCAAAACATTCAGAGACGGGTGATCCTCTCTTCTCAACGCCCCCTCCGATGTAAGATTAGTCCAGAATCTGGCCTAGGAGGGGGGTAATTATCTGCATGGGTTAATTTCCCGGAAAATAATTGTCCTCGGGTAGGGGTGGGGGTGGTTGTCCATTTTCCGGTGGGTAATTTTCCGGGGGGATTTGTCATTGGGGGTAATTGTCCTGCTGGTAATTGGCCGGGGGTGATCGTACAGGGGGTAATTGTCCTAGAACCACAATAACTTCACCTTCACATATCATATGCAGTTAGTTATCAATTAGCGAGTATGATTATTGGGAGGTAACTTTGATATAGAAAAGGGTTTTCATACGCATTTGATTGTGCTGTCCATTAGATTGTATTATTTCTTTATGACAGAACGTGCACATTCTGGCAAATTTGTTCCGGCTTTTCAGACATCTTATCTTAAAATCATAGATCATGAGTGACGAACGTAAGTAATTTTGATTAATTTGAATAACTATGGTGTAAAAAATAATGAACATTTTGCTTAAGGTAAAACAAAATGGGGGTAAGAAAGTTTACGTTCCCTTGGGAGCCTAACATAAAGCCCCGAAGTTTTTGTTTTTGCAGTATTTCCATATCGTTCCATATAATATATGTTTGTCTAATATTCTAATGTTCTTATAAGAAACTAAAGGTGGTCGAATTATCCATAGATGTCATTTTATTAAGGTGGTTCACGAAGCACAATCTTTTGAAAGTTTCAGGCAAAGAGATTGAAGTGTGTATACTCGTATTGTAAATTTCGAATGTACGTGCGGTTGGAATATAATTGCGTGAAGGCTGTCCCGATTTTCTCTCATTCGCTATCTCCAATTCTGTCTCTCTTTCTCTCTCTCGCTTTCTCTCTATTTCTATACCCAGATTTCTTCTCCCGCTCTCTCTCTCTCTCTCTCTTTCTCGACGTGTCGTTCGATTTCTCTCAAAATGCAATCCTCTGCCTTTGTATTCCATCAATTTGTCGAATTCAATGACTCTGAGTATTGTATGGTATTATTTTTTGTTGTCTTGTTTTTCTTTTGGGGGATTTTTCTCCCGCTGTCACTCTTTCGCCCTGTGTCGTTCGATTTCTCTATTCTAACAATGAACATATATTGACATAATTCCTTGAAAGCGCGACGCGTGTTGTCGGATCGCCTTAACAAAAGAGACAAAATGATACACACACCCTTCATATAATCATAAACAGTCTATACAATTATTTCTTTTAAATAAATCGTTCATCGTTCCAGCAGGGAGTTACAACTTCGTGGTTACAGTCTTTCATACTAGAGTGGTACAATGGACAGAGGGACAGAGCTTCTTGCGCAGGCGACTATGACCGATTTCGCCCCACGCCGCCAGCGTCTTAAAAAGAAAAACCTAGACCAGTCATCCTAGGAGCGTGTGTTATACTATGATGGTAGGGTCCATGGTTATACCAATTGAAGTGATAATGATAACACGGTTTATTTAGTCAGACTACATATCTCATGAATATTCATGACACAGCATACTTTAGATTAGAGTAGGGATAGGGTTTAGTCAGGGTTTGGGTTAGGGTTAAGGTCAGGATTAGGATTAGGATTAGGATTAGGGTTAGGGGTTAGGATTAGGGTTAGGGTTAGGATTAGGGATATAATAATTATGCGAACCCATCTTACATCAACCCGTCGTTGGCTCAATCGGTAAGGTCAGCGTATGACAAGCCAGCAGTTACTAGTGCATGGGTTCGAATCCCAGTAATTATTCCTTCCGATTTTCACACTTTATAAGTAGCAAAAGGCAAAAACTAATCAAAGTCTAATTGGATGTACTTCTTACCTAATTACTCTTTAACAAATGATCGCAACGTACATGATAATAATTTAGTAAGCATTTTAAATTTAAAAGCAGGAATTTATGGGGACTTGCTAATGTGATCCAAACTAAACCCTATCCCTACTCTAATCTAAAGTATGCTGTGTCATTCATATTCATGAGATATGTAGTAAATAAACCGTGTTATCATTATCACTTCAATTGGTATAACCATGACCCTACCATCCTAGTATAACTAGTACGCTCCTAGGATGACTGGTCTAGGTTTTTCTTTTTAAGACGCTGGCGGCGTGGGGCGAAATCGGTCATCGATGGGAAATTGGCGTGCTTCGTGTTTCGGGTGAAAGTTAGCAGCTCATTGTTTTCAATTGTTCGCACTTCGCACCGGACACCTGGAAGTTTCCATAGTTTCCATAGTTTCTATAGTTTCCTCAACATTCCAGTAAGCTGGACGGTCGAGCCTATAGAAATATGAAAATAAAGGCATTAACTCTTTAACATACGTATACGTTGACTATTCATTCAGAGTTTCAGTTTCAGACTATCAACCTCGATTGTGACTCACAATTAAACAGGACACTTTCATCTTAAAGTCATCGATCATGAGTGACGAACGTGAGTAATTTTCATTGATTTCATTAATTAATGAACATTAATGAACAGTTTTTAAATGGGGTAAAAATACCAACGTTCCCTTGGTTTTTGGCGTAGCATAAAGCCCCGAAGTTTTTGTTTCTCAGTATACTTCCATATCCTTCAGTATGGTATATGTTTCTCTTATATTCTAATGTTCTTATAAAAACTATAAGTGGTCAAATTGTGCATAGATGTCATTTTATTAAGGCGGTTCACGAAGCATAATCATTTGAAAGGTTCAGGCAAATAGATGTATTGTTTTAATACGTGTTAATATTCAGTTTTTGTTTAATGAGTTAGTAAAAGCAATGAGTAAATACCAGAACTACCCACAAACATCGTTTTTAACGGAATACTAATTTTGTGTTGTGTATTTGTGTGTGTGATCTCCCAATTTACATTTGGGATCGGTGTTTCTTGTTTGGCTTTGCCATGATATAGGTCTACATGTATGTTTTTGAATTTTTGAGTAATGAACGAAATCTTCAATTACATTGTCAGCAAAAACAATAAGATGTCATATTTGTAAAGTGTGTTATGAAAGAAAGATAAATAAAATTGAACTTGAGCTTGTATTTAGGTATTCGGCTTTAAAGCCCCTCTAAATTGTTGGGAGCCCCAACAATTTGATGACAAAATTTCACTTAAATTCTATCATGATGTGAAAGAGGATGTCATTTCAGACACATTTTTGCAAGGATTTTCAAATAAATGTGTGTGAAGTCGAATATTGATGAAAGAATACGAAATTTAGGTTTTCTGGATACAACAGAAAACCCAAATTAACACTTTTTTTTGGGGGGGGGGAGATCTTTGCAGAAGTGTGTCTTAAATGACATCCTCTTTCACATTATGATACGATTTTAGTGAAATTTTGCCATCAAATTTTTGGCGAATTTGGGGTCCCAACACTTTAGAGGGGCTTTAAAGGTATAGACCAGTTTTGGAAATGCCCCCCTCTCAACAAATGAAATGGAAGCTCTTATTACCAATCATGTGAAAGAAAATGTTTTAACTAATACATCATGATACAAATTTTGCCGGGAAACCGTCTACTAATTGATATATTTGGTAAATTATTATATCTATCCGGAGTGGATAGATGTAGCGTAGTCCCATATACATCTTTCTGTGAACAGTGCTTGTAACTTTACCATGACTGGGCCAAATTTCTTATCATTTTGATGATTCCAAAACCTTGCAGTACACACCAATACTTATATGCTAGATTATCAACCTTTTCTGATCGATTCCACAACGTTTCTTTCACAATGCAATCGCTATGAAACAAATCCAGAAGTTTACATATCAAAATATGAGATGTATGCAGGACTGCACACCAACAGGAATACACTTGTATTTCGATGTCATGGGCCCTTTAACGAATTCGTTTTCTTTTTCTGGGACGCACTGTATATTAGCTTTGTGGGGAAGCAATGAGCGGAACAGGGTTGGGGGCGTTGCCGAGTCAAATGATACGTGACGATATTTATGCATATACGTGCCTTCACGGTTGTTTCAACGCAAAGCATGCCGGGACAGATTTTGAGTACGGCAGTAGATTTTCACCTTCGCCGCGATCAGCTTTTCCACTGCCAACAACGGGATTTTTATCCCGTCGAATCAACATCATAATCTTGTACAGGATGCGTTATTCTGCAGTGATTTTCTTTCATTCCAGTATCATTTGTACAGTAAGAAACCAAAGTTTGTGATTGTGTATTGTTATGACGATCCTTCAAAAAATAAAGCTGATAATACGAAGTAAAGTGGGCTAATGAGAGTGGGTTCCTTGGTATGAATATGTAGTCTCATATGTTCAAATGTGTGTGTGTGAAGTTTGGGTCGGTGGTTTGCCTTTTTAAGCTGCTAAACATTCGTGTTTTAGGTCGAAGGATCGTCATAAAAATACATAATCACAGACTTTGGTTTATTACCGTACAAATGATACTGGAATGAAAGAAAATCACTGCAGAATAACGGATCCTGTACAAGATTATGATGTCATGTTGATTCGACAGGATAACAATCCCGTTGTTGGCAATGGAACAGCTGATCGCGGCGAAGGTGAAAATCTACTGCCGTACTCAAAATCTGTCCCGGCATGCTTTGCGTTGAAACAACCGTGAAGGCACGTATTCATTAGACCGCTCGCGCGATTGGCTCTAACGAATGCTCCAGTGTTTCAGTTTTTAGATTCAAAGGCATTATACAGTATTGTATGATATTTTAATGAGATATAGACACTTCTCAAATTAAAGGTGAGTAATCAATCTTTACTCCCATAAATGTCACATGCCGCAAAGTTTTGTCTGGGTCTTACTGTTTCAGATTGAAGTTAAGGCTCAAACCGACATATCGGAGGGGGCTCTAGGACAATTTCCCCCGGGAATTTACGCCCTAGGACAATACCCCCCGCCCGTCGACATTAACCCCTCAGGACAATTACCGGCGAACAATTTTTTATATTTTATTAAAAACCAAATTATTATCAGGGTGGACTTCCTCTTTAATGAACAGGGGGTCATTTTCAGAGGGGGTAATTGTTCTCGGGGGTGGTTGTCCTTGGGGAAGGGGGTAATTTTCCTGGAGGTTATTTTCGGGTTGGGGTAATTGCATTGCATTACAATTACATTGTCAGCAAAAAACAATAAGAGAGAGCCTTTACAGCTATTTGTTTTAATACACTTCACTTCATGTCATATTTGTAAAGTGTGTTATGAAAGAAAGATAAATAAAATTGAACTTGAACTTGTATTTAGGTATTCGGCTTTAAAGCCCCTCTAAATTGTTGGGAGCCCCAACAATTTGATGACAAAATTTCACTTAAATTCTATCATGATGTGAAAGAGGATGTCATTTCAGACACATTTTTGCAAGGATTTTCAAATAAATGTGTGTGAAGTCGAATATTGATGAAAGAATACGAAATTTAGGTTTTCTGGATACAACAGAAAACCCAAATTAACACTTTTGGGGGGGGGAGATCTTTGCAGAAGTATGTCTTAAATGACATCCTCTTTCACATTATGATACGATTTTAGTGAAATTTTGCCATCAAATTTTTGCCGAATTTGGGGCTCCCAACACTTTAGAGGGGCTTTAAAGGTATAGACCAGTTTTGGAAATGCCCCCCTCTCAACAAATGAAATGGAAGCTCTTATTACCAATCATGTGAAAGAATATGTTTTGACTAATACATCATGATACAAATTTTGCCGGGAAACCGTCTACTAATTGATATATTTGGTAAATTATTATATCTATCCGGACTGGATAGATGTAGCGTAGTCCCATATACATCTTTCTGTGAACAGTGCTTGTAACTTTACCATGACTGGGCCAAATTTCTTATCATTTTGATGATTCCAAAACCTTGCAGTACACACCAATACTTATATGCTAGATTATCAACCTTTTCTGATCGATTCCACAACGTTTCTTTCACAATGCAATCGCATGACCAGAACTGGTCTATACCTTTAAGGTATTCCGATCCAAAATTAAACTTCAAAGGAAAACCCTTTTCTCTATCCATGATATAGTATTAGTAATTTTATTTATTCAGTTATTTTTGAGTAACTAAAAACGGAATCTTCAATGACATTCTTAGCAAAAAGGATGACAGAGAGAGAGAAAAAGGGGGGAGAGGGAGAGGGAGAGACAGAGGCAGACAGAGAGACAAAGAGAGAGAGAGAGAGAGCATTCCATTCATTGGCCAAAGTTCTGTTTGTTTATAGTAATGCTTGCATTTCCATAATTGTATTTAACGAATTCGTTTTCTTTTTCTGGGACGCACTGTATATTAGCTTTGTGGGGAAGCAATGAGCGGAACAGGGTTCGGCTTCGGGGGCGTTGCCGAGTCAAATGATACGTCACGATATTTATGCATATTCATTAGACCACTCGCGCGATTGGCTCTAACGAATGCTCCAGTGTTTTATTATCAGGGTGGACTTCCTCTTTAATGAACAGGGGGTCATTTTCAGAGGGGGTAATTGTTCTCGGGGTGGTTGTCCTTGGTTGTCCTTGGGGAGGGGTAATTTTCCTGGAGGTTATTTTCGGGTTGGGGTAATTGTCCTCCGGGGTAATTGTCCACGGGGAAGGTCGTCCTCGGGGGTAATTTTCCGGGAGTCAATTTATCGGGGAGTAGTTGTCCTTGGGTGGCAGTTTTCCGGGAGGTAATATTCCGGGGTTAATTGTCCTTGGGGGGTAGTTTTCCGGGGTGATTTTCCGGGGGTGATTTTCCAGGAGGGCTTATCCGAACAATACATACAAAAATGGCCAAAATACGTTTTTAAATTCGAAGGCTTTTAAAACTTTCGTATGACATAATAGCTAAATATTTAGTTGTAATGTCATACGATAGTTATAAAAGCATTCGAATTTAAAAACGTGTTTTGTCCATTTCCTATTTAAACATGGGTATTTGAGCCCTCCGATATGCCGGTTTGAGCCTAAACTTCAATCTGAAACAGTAAGACCCAGACAAAAACTTTCGGCATGTGACATGTTATGTTAGGACAAAGTACCTGTGTATATGTGTGTGTAGTCCTACATAGTATACATACCTATATCTCTGTACAGTGCTGGTTACTGTGTGAGCATTTTTTGGTTTGGCAAGGGTCGATTTCTTACCATCCTGATAATTTAAAAACCTCAAAGCACTTAATTGTTACTATTATAATGAAGTATGCCAAAAAATAATCCACCTTTTCTGATGGGTTCTTTCATATTCGTGACCAGAACTCAACTTTAGACATGTATAAAACTAGTTGTTAATCATCAGATTGTCAATTCATTTCAGAATTGTTATATAGCCACCGAATTACTTCGGTCTCATTTTTCTTTTCTGTCTCATCCAGCCATAAGAGTTGTTGCTGCCTTTGAGCGCAAGCTGGCCACCTGCCTGGAATATGAGGAATACATATTCCTGCATGACATCGATCGGATTGATGCGTTCCCGAGGATACAAAAAGACCAGGCTGAGACATCATCAAGCATGTCTTCTGAGGAGGAGGAACAGATGCAGGAGAAGGAGGAGGAGATGGAACAGGAGGAGAAGGAGCAGAAGGAGGAGCATAAGAATGAGGAGGAGAAAGAAAACGAGAACGAGGAGGAGAAGATGGAAGAGAAGAGGGTGGAGGATAAAAAGGAGGAGCAACAGAAGCAGGAGAAGGAGAAGAGAGAAGAAATAGGAGAGGATCAGGAGCAGATGGAGGAGGAGGAAGAGGAGAAGGAGAAGGAGTGGAAAGAATAGGAGCAAGGAGATGAGAAGCAGAAGGAGCAGGAGTAGGTGGAGGAGATGGAATCCTGGGGGTGTTACATCAAGCCTTAAAATTGATCTGAAAAAAAATCGGATCAATTTTAAGGGCCTAAAATCGATTTTGGGGGTTTTAGGCCCTGTTTCATCTAAAAATAAAATCGATTTAACCAATAAAAATCAATTTTAAGTTAGGATGTGATCCATATCAATTTTATGATCAATTTTATCCCTATTCATTCCATTATTGCATGGGGGGAGGGAGAGAAGTTGATATATACTTCTATTATGTAATATCTGATTATTCTCAAACTGAGAGCTTACATAGTTCGTGAAATCATTTGCAATTAATTCGGATAGGCCTTATTAGGAGTGAAGAGCCTGAGATTTAGTCGCAAATAGAACGCAAATTTGTGAGCTAAATACGTTTTCGCCGACGTGGAATATAGTATCAATGCTCTTGAAATTGCTTTCATTTTCAAAAATGATTAGTGATAGTTTGGAAAATTTGAACCAGAGTTGTGTACCACATTTTTGTGTAGTCTTATTGCTAATTATATATGTTCCTTGATTGCCAACAAATATGTTGAGAGCGTTTTACTGTTTGTAATTTCCAACAAGATAGTACTGCGATGATACCAAAACATCATGTTGCACTATGAATATTCAGTATTTACTGAGATTATCAACTATTCGGAATGCACAAGGAACTGTACAACAATTTTATTATTACTAGTACCAATAGTGATGCATATTTTGGTATCATAGATCCCGCCTTTGACAAATTTAATTTTGGAATTCTTCATGCCAAATATTATCTCTTTTGCTGCCGATGTAATAAGATTGTGCCTAATATCTATCACTTTATTAGTAAATTAAAATTAACAAGTGCTATTGAAAAACAAATTGCTCTTGGTCGTGATAGACTTGACTCTTGGAACAAGAAATGGGACCTTTTGAATATTTATATTTTCTGTACGCTATATTCTGGGTAAACATTTTTTCTTACTATGTGTGTTTCCATATATACATGTAATGTAAATTGTTGAGTATATGCTGAACTTCCTTGGATTTTGTTCTACTTTTAAAGACAAAGTCACAAGCAGACCCTTTCTGGATGGTGATGTTTTTTCGGCCGCGCTCCTTTGTGCGCGGAGAAAACATGTCTTGCCTTTTCTGCCACCATCCAGGAGGGGTCTTTTAATGGTTTTATTTGGAGGCATCCTACCCCATCTCAGCTTTGTATCGGTCTTTGATATTTTGAAGGTTGCTTCCTATATAAGCTCCTTTTTCGCTTAAGTGACTTTGTCTGCACTTTGTATGTAAATTGTACGTAATTTGTCTTGTTTTTTATTTTTTATTTTTTGTATTTAAAAATGCCTGCATTGTAATATGATTGTATAAGGTCAACTTATAGTGGAAGGATTAAAGATAAAGACCAGTTCTGGTCATGCGATTGCATTGTGAAAGAAACGTTGTGGAATCGATCAGAAAAGGTTGATCATCTAGCATATAAGTATTGGTGTGTACTGCAAGGTTCTGGAATCATCAAAATGATAATAAATTTGGCCCAGTCTTGGTAAAGTTACAAGCACTGTACACAGAAAGATGTATATGGGACTACGCGACAACGTGCGCGATATCTATTTGGTCCCAATAGATATAATAATTTACCAAATATATCAATTAGTAGGCGGTTTCCCGATCTTCCCGGCAAAATTTGTATCATCACGTATTAGTCAAAACATATTCTTTCACATGATTGGTATTGAGAGCTTTCATTTCATTTTTTTGAGAGAGGGGCGTTTCCAAAACTGGTCTTTACCTTTAATAGAAGCAAAAAAATAAGGAAAAAATAGGTCAGTGAAAGTTTGAGTAAAAAACCGTTGAAAAATAAAATAAATAAATTTTGAGGTGCGATCAATCAAACACAAATTGGCAACCCTGCGATTTTTCTTGCGACGACCCCTCCCATTTCCCCTGTCTGCTAAAAAAACTTAGAAAATATGTATTTTCCTTCAGAAAATTTTCAATCATACTGCATGCACCCTAAATATAATGATTGCAAATATGTTTTTTTATACAACCCCTGTATGACACAAATCAATTCCGTCATCAATAACAAAGAAAATGAAAGTTCATAATATTCTGTTTACAGAGCATATTAGAGTAGAATTCGCAAAATACGTTCCACTGATGACAAATATATAAAAAATCATAACTTTCTTATTTTAATCGGATTATATTCTGCTTAAAATATCACTGGCCTATTCCTCTCATGTTTCTGCTTCTATTGCAATGTTGGTGTTCTGTCTGAATTGAAATATTACTTACCATTAAATGTTTTTATTCATACTGTATAATACTATGTAACTACCGTATATAACATACTGTAATTTAATATGGGCGAATTCCAAATGTCTGAACGATTCAATGCTAAGATATAAGAACAGGCGATACGTATTTGTACTGGTTCTCGCTACAGAGATCACAGCGCCCCTTGTTTTTTCAATTGAATACCCTCAACATTTCGGATATGAACTTTTTACAGACTGCACTCTTTATGTTTCGTCTTTACCACGGCAAATTGCCTCCTGCTCTAAAGCAAAGACGTACATTCTTATCCAACAAGACAGTCTAATAAATTTCACCTATCCAATCCCAAAACCGCTACGGCACATAAATAAATTATACATAGTGGCCCGGACATATGGAATTCCTGCATTTGGATCAAACAAATATTCACTCAGAGTTTGCATTCAAAGCAGCAGTTAAAAAACTGCTGTTTTCCCAATATACTGGTTAAACATGAATGTTTATGTCTGCTGTACTAGCAATGATATGTACAATCATCTGTAACTCCTTCTCACTTCAACCCCTCCCTCTCTCTCTCTCTCTCTCTCTCTCTCTCTCTCTCTCTCTCTCTCTCTTTCTCTCTCTCTCTCTCTCTCTCTCTCTCTCTCTCTAGTCACTCTCTTCTCTTTGCTGTACTTCGCATCACCAGGAATCCCTAATATATGTACAGTCAAACCTGTCTATAGCGACCGCCCAAGGGAAACACAAAAGTGGTCTTTGTAGACAGGTGGTCACTAAAGCAGGTTTGACTGTATTTTGCTTTTCATGTAACTAATTGTCAGGGCTCACGAGGCATCAAGCTTCACCTATCTTGGAGCCCTGGCCAGTTTTGTTTTAAATAAGTTGATATTTCTGCATGTATGTTATGATGCATACTGATTTTATTATAATATTCAGAACTGAAAAATAAATGAAATGAAATGAAATGAAATTAATTAAGAGTTTTTAAATCTTATGAATCAAACGACGTCCGAAATGAAGGAAAGAGATGGGAAGAGAGAGGGAGAAAGAGAGAGAAAGGGAGGAAGAGAAAGAGGGGGTAAATGAAAGATTGAAAATAAAAGGAAACGAGAGGTTCAGAAATCATACGGGAAAAGGTTGACGCAGAATATGAAATATAAAGAAGAAATAAGAGAAGGAGAAAAGAAAACAAAAGACTAAGAATGATGGGAAGAAGATATGAGAGGAAAATGAGAAGAGGAAGACTGCTAAGAGGAGAGGAAGAGAGGGGAAAATAAGGAAGTTTTTCTAGTATTAAAGAGGAAAAAGAGGAAGGAAACGAAAAGAAAATTGAAATAAGAAGAGAAAAAAGAACAAGGAGGATCAAAGACATACATTTCTTTTTTTCAAAGCGGCATTTATTGCGCATTTTACCCTGGCCTCCAACCAATGATTCTATCACACGGCATGCAGTGCAGTCAGAGCACGACAAGAGAAATATCATAAATCTTATGTATTTATAATCATACTAAAAATATGAGCGTTCGGAAGCAGGAGAGAGAGAGAAATGATTGTAAAAGTAACAGGTAAGTGGAGTGTTTTCTGCTGGTACCTGCAGTCCTGCACTGTATGTATACGGTATCAGAAACTATTTCCACATACTTTATGCGGAATAATGGAGGGAGGAAGAAAGAAAGAGGCTCCCAGGAAGGGAGAGGGATAAAGCCGCTAGAAAGAGACATGGGTAGAGATAGTCCAGAATCTACACTTGATTCAAGCCGCCGAAGATGGCGTTATCAACGAACTCATACGCTCACCAGCCCTATGGCCCAGCCTAAGAACCGTCCAGACGATTCGAAGAGTCATTTGGCCGGCCGGGCTGCGTCTCTTTTTTCCCGTAACCTAGCCATCCTGTCGCTGCATTTGATTGGCTAAATAGGCACCTGTACGTCATGCGCTAGTCATCAATATTCATCATACGCACGCACACAGAATCTGATGCGATATTTTATCAAATATGAGATTTCATACAAAAATTACAAGTGCAAAGCTAAGTTTACTTAAAATAGATGACATTGCGAGAAAATCGGGAGGCTTACCGTAAACGAATGACTACCCAGGTCGTAACTTGTCCGTAATCATTGCGACAAACTCAGTGGCGGATCTAGGAGGGGCACAGGGGCACGTGCCCCCCGCCCCCGAAAAAAATTAAAAATTAGTGCTCACTACCCCTAGATCCGCCACACACAATCGTTCGTTCTTTCTATTATGTTAATCATTGTCTATAACCCCTTTATGTTTTTGTTTCGAACGTTCGGACTGTACAAGCTGATGATCACTATATGGATATGATATTGCAGGCTTTATTTTGTCTTCTTTCTCTCTAATAAGTATATCTCATTCCAAATCAATGCATAATCATGATAGCTAAAAGGGTATCTATCCAACGTATGTTTTGACTTTTGATTAAAACTTGATGTGCATTCTGAAACAAAGACCTAACAAATTTGACTTTAGCAGTATAATACCAAAAAAGAAAGATGTCAGGCAAGCTTATAAGATTGAAATATGAATATTTGTGGCAGTTATACAACTCATCACTAAAAGGACATAGGCCACTAACCATACATGTACATGATGGCATCTGCAGAAAGCCGATAAATGGACTGATTAATACAGATTAATGTGGCATTTCATGGGGATGAGGCAATTTTGGTGACTTACCAGACCTATCAACTATAACAATGTTTGCTTAATTGGGTTTTCATAACAAACATAGCCAACTATATCAACACGTTCTCTAGCTTTAATAAATAATAGACCCAACGTTTATTTGATTTTATATGAATGTGATGTATATATGTCATGGTGATAACCCAAACCGCTTAGATTTTGAAGAGAAGCAACTTGAACACGAATGATTCTGGCAGGGCATATTCATTGCAGTAAATCTTCCACAGACTATATGTCATTTTTCCATGACTTTGTGTAGTAGAAGTTATCATACCAACATTACATGGACATCGTTATATTTGTTGTCCCAACCTCAATGAATGACCTTACTACATGTACATCAATATCTGCCCCTTTTAGCTATATGTTTTACTCCCATCTTTTTTTTCATTTATCATTGCGATGAAAATAAACATTATAGCTAGTTTTTATGATGATATGAAAACAATAATTTATTCGCTACAGCTATTCAATAATACATTGAATATGTCCAATATATGCCAAATTGTTGGATGGCTTTGTGTCTTTTGATACAAGAGAACTTGAAGGGAATCAAATTGTGATTGCTTTCCCCGAATTCAGGCATTTATTTATCCAGCATTTTCAGAGTGTATAATTCAACGCGAAATCTCTTTTAAATTCCTGTCCGTTGTTTGTTCATCTTTTTTGTCTATTGAATAACCAACCTTACAATAAGCATCAAAATATGATTAATGAGGATAACAATGATGATCATGACGAGGCATTTTTTTCCTTCTTGTGTATGATTCTCATGTATTGTTTCCTCCATTACGGCTTATAGTCATCACATTTAATTAACCAATCAACAGGATTTTTGGTGCATTTTGTTCACCAGTAATTATTATATCAATCATTATATTGCTACAGTGATAAAAATATGATTATGATCATAATGATGGCTATACTACTATATTATTACAAGTGCACAACTACTACAACAACTACTACTACTACTACTAATACTAATACTAATACTACTACTACTACTACCTCTACTACTACTACTACTACTACTACTACTACTACTACTACTACTACTACTACTATAGTGAATACAATTAGTACGAACAACATTATCACAAACGAAATAATTATACAGTAATCGCGATGTCATAAGAATGCATAATGTCCTAAAATTCGAAATCTGATACTCGGCTATATACCCAAAAAAGATAACGCAGCGATGAGATTGGAATGACAAATTCTCAATTGCTTATGACTAAAATAGCCAATGCACCTTACATGCTTTCCGACCATAGCGGTGTCGTGAAATAGAGATAACTCCATTATGAATCATTCTAAAAATGGGCATTATTTCGAGGAAGTATTGATATCTAGTTTCTGCATATATCTATTAGGCTAAGCATTTATTTGCTCATGTAATAATTAGATCAATTTATATAGCGCAGACACTCTATAAATATACTCTACTGCGCTGTGATGAAAACAAAACTTCTCACAGTGCTACTTTACAAACACACAATAAAAAAATACAAACTATTTGTGCTTTCTGTGGTAATACATCATTAATCTTCAATGCTAACCCAATTTAATGTAAACAAATTCACGACATTACACATTTACAAATACATGTAGTAACTATATCTATAGGCTACATGTAGTTGTAAATATTGTACAAATATTTTATGCGATTTTTTTTTTTTTGGGGGGTAACATGGCAGTGCAAGTTACCTACAGCATGTTATTTAATTTTAAATCACAATATGAAATTGCTTTGTTTTTATTTTCCTCAGACAAAATAAATAATCAGTGGATGGTTATTTCCGCATACATGGGTCACATTGGAAAGTATCAGACACGAATATAATAATAGCACTGTAGATTAAAGATGTATTGCCAAATAAAGCACATAATCACTTGGGTTCGTAATAAGAGAATCGGTAACACCAATCATTTATATCCTAGCACCTACCCAATAAAAGAAAGAAACCGCAGAGTCAGAGTGGCAGGAGTCAACGGTTTCGGCCCACCGAACAAAGTTCATAACATGAAAATACGTCTTTTATTTTCTTGTTATAATAATGATAATTTATATTACATGCAATAGTATTTCAGTCTTTTTAAAAGCACTCCAACGAAATAGTTCAGAGAGGGCGGATAGATAGAGAGAGAGAGAGAGAGAGAGTCAGCATTTTAGTGCAAAAGAGAGACTCTTCTTGGAGAATTGTATAGACATGTATAAACTCCATTTGTAGATAACGAAATGAGAGATATACGAAGAGAGGAGAAGTAACAATTTTTATGTCAACCCTTAGGCCGACGGCCTCCCCTCGCCCCCGCTATATTCAGTCAACTGACATCCCATAATGCTCACCCGACACGAGCGTGACGTCACAAGGCTCTGCAATAAACGTGAACAGCCAATCAGAATTGCGACTTGCCTTGATATGCAAATTAGGTTGATGGGCGCGCGCGGCGATCGTTTTCACAGGGGCTCCATGTGACGTCACTCAACTGCGGCGTAGCACGGTCATAAAGAAAATAAAGAGGGGGAGGGAATGTACGTACAGTTGGGATATTGCGTGAAGGCTGTCCCGGTTTTCTCTCATTCGCTCTCTCCAATTCTGTCTCTCTTTCTCTCTCGCTTTCTCTCTATTTTCTATACCTAGATTCCTTCTCCCGCTGTCTCTCCTTCTCGACGTGTCGTTCGATTTCTCTCAAAATGCAATCCTCTGCCTTTGTATTCCATCAATCTGTCGAATTCAATGACTCTGAGTATTAATTTTATGGTATTATTTTTTGTTGTCTTGTTTTTCTTTTGGGGGATATTTTTCTAAATAATTTGATTCAATTTCAAATCAATTTCAATTCAATTAACATTTATTTTCTTCACCAAAAAAAAAAAAAAAACAGACAAATTATATATACACCCTTCATAATAATCATAATCATAAACAGTCAAAGATAACTATTTTCAATTGTGTACGGGTAACTCTTTTTTCCTTTTCTTTTAAATAAATCGTTCACAATGTGAGGTACTCTCTTAATTTTCCTCTTGACGAAATCTGTATCCCCAAAAATATCAAATTCACAATTTGATTGTCTAGTACATTTGCTTGTTATCATCCCCGCGAAGAAAATATTTTATATCTGTTTTGTCGGTTATGTCATATCAAGGAAATGCCTACTTTGAATTTAGATTGATTGATTGATTGATTGATTGATTGATAATTCATTTCACCGGACTTAGAGAGTTCTCCGCCATATACCAATATAATATTCACTACTTCATAATTTCACACTCATAATCTTCCCTGCCTGTATCAAATTTCGGAAAATTGTATTTATATATTTCTCTAATGTATAAGCTTCTTACCAAGCCAGCTTTCTGTGAATGGTAAATTTTCCTATAAATAGCCGTACCCTATATGTTAATTTGTTAATTTGTTTTATTTACCGATTGTTTTACTAAAAATTGAATATTGTCACAACATTGTTAGCATATGACATGAATGAGATTCTCAATTTCATTAGTTGCCTCGACAGTCATAATTTCAAAATCATACTGTTTTATTTTTGAAATAAATTTTCGGCAAATGTTATTAATAACATTCCTATATATAGCTACACCCTATGTTTATGTGTTTCCTTATTTTTTTGGTATACTGAAAGTTTTATTTGAAGGGAATCTGTTCAAGTGAAAATAACTCTAGCATGAGTTCAATAGTAAATGAGTTTAGCCTAGCTCTAAAAGTCTACGGCGTTTTAGTTTTGTCAATGGTAAGGACTAGTCTGTGACTCTAAGACCGGACCAAAAGCATTATATATATAAAGTCGGTGTTACAAGTTACTACTCCTCCCGGACCAATGTCGTTTCCTTTCTCCGAGTTAGAATTGAGTTTCAGTCCGATTTTCTTTCATACAAGAGTGGGTTTACGGACAAATGGACAGAGCTGAAAGAGGGAGAGCGCTTCTTGCGCAATGCCGTCAGCGTCTTAAAAAAAAAAAACCTAGACCAGCCATCCTATAGGTGCGTGTGTTCACAGGCTTAGGAATATTTTCAGGATTGGGGGGCTCCATCATTTGTTTTTGACCCGCCGTTTGAAGATTTTGTTTCCCCCGACTGCCCCCGTTGTCACCATTTTAGACAGTCCAAAATTGTTAAGCCTTCCTTTTTCTTCTCTCTTTGCTTTACCCCCATTTTTAGACCAGCACTAGGGAGAGGGGAGGGGGAGGGTGATTACCTGGAAACACAGTATTTTTTGCCGTTTGGGTCTAAATTATATACCCAATAGGCAATAAAATAATGCGAGCGCATAGCGCGAACTGATTTTTTTTTTTCTCTCTCGATAAAGTGACCTGAAATCACTGCATTCTAAACCCTTATTTTCAATAAATCCCCTGAAAAAAAATCATTTTAACATGGGTTAAATATGGCGTCGGAGGTTCTAGGACGCTAATCACGTTCGGAATTCCATATGCAGTTAAACCA
The DNA here is from genome assembly GCA_037976565.1 of Mesocentrotus franciscanus. Taxonomy (NCBI): domain Eukaryota; kingdom Metazoa; phylum Echinodermata; class Echinoidea; order Camarodonta; family Strongylocentrotidae; genus Mesocentrotus; species Mesocentrotus franciscanus. Next base: position 6,091,982 of record CP137667.1, on the reverse strand, counting down.
TGCGAGGGCAAAGCGCGAGCCGAAATTTTTCGATATAATGACTTGATAATGTAGAGTGGCCTGAGCGGGTAGGCAAAGGGCGTGGTTCTAAACTTACAGAGACACTTCGATGAAGACACCCTTAATCCATGATTGCCTGTGTTGAACTGCCCTGGGCTTTACAACTTTAAACCTCAGGGTTTGTTTTGCATATATAGGTATTTACATGTTCATTATTTATATAATAAAAGGAAATAATGAATATTCAAATATCATAGGTAGCAAATAAAGGATGACGAACAGAGAAATGAAAACAAACAGATAGGAGAGGATGATCAAGCATACTGATGTGCACCAAGGGCGTCAATCTGAGTTTGAGCATGGGGGAGGGGACACGATTACATGTCACTCTCTCTCTAGTTATTCTGTTTCACGGCATGTACTTTCATTGGTACCGGTTCATTTATTGTCTTTTTTTATCTTTGACGTTTAATTAAATTATTAGAGAAAGAAGACGATTCATTGTACCGTTCTCGACTCTTAATCCTTGTTTGAATTCAGTTCCCCTCCCGCGCGAAGCGCGGAAGATTTGACGTTTCATTAAATTATTTAAAAAAGAAGACGATTCATTGTATAGTACCGCTCTCGACTATTAATCCTTGTTTGAATAAAGTCCCCTCCCGCGCGAAGCGCGGAACGCCGGAACCTGTGACATTTCATTTGATTATCAGAGAAAGAAGACAATTCGTTGTACCGTTCTCGACTCTTAATCCTTGTTTGAATTTAGTTCCCCCTCCGCGCGAAGCGCGGAAGCTTTGACGTTACATTGAATTATCAAAGAACTTCTTTTTTGACAAAACATGGGGGACATTTGATATGATGTCCCCCCTAGGGAAAATCGTGGGGGACGTGTCCCCCCTGTCCCCCCGGATTAACGCCCTTTATGTGCACTAATCTATAAATGTGAATGACTAAGTAGCCTGTTCACACTACAGCTCTACAATAAAAAAGCATTTGTAGCCTTTCTTTTAAGTAGTTGAAGAAATTAATAAAAGTAGGCCTACTTGAAGAAATTGTTGAATTGTAAGATATTCAGTTTATCTTTTATTAAGTTATACAAAGTACTAGGTGTTAAAATAACACACATTTAACACCTTTGGAAAACATAATACGCCAGGAACGTGAAAAACAAAACTTTTATTGTCACACATGCCTATAATCGGACATATTTAAAAACTGAAATGTGGCAGCACCCAAAAAAATATAATTCTGAGATCCTCCTTTGTCTTTAATTTGCACCTGGAAATAAATTCTTTGTTCCTCGTCTATGTCATCGCGGCAAAAAAATTCAGACTTTTCTTCTTTTGAGGAGCTACTTTCACATGCTGCCTCAGACAAATGTGCCAAAGAAATTTGTCTTCTTGTGTTCCTGGAAACAAAGTTTTGGGCAATAGTTTTCAAGTCCAGTTTATCTGTAGGAGATTTATATATGTGTAATATCAAAATATGGGGGCTCATATCCGAGCCCCTCAAAAATATCGGGGCTAATGATGTTATCCGAGCCCCACAAAATATCGGGGGGCTCCGTGATGTTATCCGAGCCCCACCAAAAACAATTGGGGCTGATGATATCTGAGCCCAACCAAAATATGGGGGTGCTCAATGATATCAGAGTCCCGATAAAAGTTTTGGGGGTCTCAATGATATCCGAGATCCACCAAATATATTTTTTGGGGGTCAATGATATGCGAGATCCGATGTCTGAGCCCCTCCCCAAATATATATTTATAAAATGTTTATATTTGAATGGGAAGTCTGTAGATTATAGGTATACATGAGTTTCATGCCTGGAATATAATGATTGGGGAGGAGGGGGTTAATGATATCCGAGCCCCGCAATAAGTATTGTGGGCGGCTCAATGATATCTGAGCCCCACTTAGAATATTGGGGGCTCAATGGTATCTGAGCCCCTAAGGACTCAATGATATCTAAGCCCCACCAAAAATTGGGGGCTCAATGATATCTGAGCCCCCCAAGATCTTTTTGGCCCCCCGGTTCCTAAGCCTATGGTGTTATGCCATGTACCAATTGAAGTGATAATGATAATACGGTATTTTTAGTCAGATTACATATCTCATGAATATCCATGATATAGCGTACTTTAGATTAGAGTAGGATAGGGTTTAGTCAGGGTTTTGGTTTGGGTTAAGGTCAGGATGAGGATTAGGATTAGGGTTAGGATTAGGATTACGGTTAAGGTTATAACAATCTTGCAAACCCATCTTTCATCAATCCCTCGTTGGCTCAATCGGTTAGGTCAGCGTACGGTAAGCAGTGGTGCGTGGGTTCGAATCCCGATCTGCCTGCCGATTTTTGAAAACTCTCGGTACCCCGAAATCGAGTCTTTCTAAGCCAGAATGGGTTTTCTGTAATAAGCTTCTTGAATTTCTCGCTTTATGATGTGACTTTATTTATTTGAAAAGTGAGGAGCTCTCCTGCACTTTCGGTTTCATAATGATAATTCATCATGCTAATTCTAAGATAAGATAATTCTAAGTCTAAGTACTTGAATTTCTCGAATGTGCACTTTCGGTTTTACAACCCACCTTTGTAAATAAAGGGGCGGATCCAGCCGGCGGCAAGGGAGGGGGCCTAAAAAGGGGCCCACTTCGTGTGAAAATTTAAAAATCGTGCCGACCGATTTTTTTTTGCTCAGGGGGGCTCAGGGGGGTGTAGTGAGCACAATTTTTTTTTTTTGGCACCCGAAATGTTTTTTTCTTTTTTCACCGCCACCCCCCTTGGGCGCCAGGGGAGGGGGCCCATCTTCATCTTTTTCTCAAACAAGGGTGTTTTACCCGTTTTTTCCTAGGGGAGGGGGCCCGGGTCCCCCCCCCCCCTGGATCCGCCACTGTGTAAAGAAATAATAGGTATTTCAAAATCTAAATCAACAAATGATGAAGCTCATATTCGATTGCAACTCATTAGAACGTGCACATCTCGATATTCTGGCAAACTTGTTGATCATGGGTGACGAACGTAAGTAATTTTGATAATAATAATAATAATAATCTATTAAAGTCCACTCCAAATTTTAATAAACCGAAAATGGAAATTCTTTGTGCCCAATTGATCGTGAGCCCGGCAGCCACTGAGCAGCGCCAGATCGACATTACTCTATCCCCTTATTGTTGAACGCCAAACAAGGTAGCAGCGACTCCCATCTTTTAACGTCTTTTGGTATGACGCGGCCGGGGTTCGAACCCACGACCTCCCGGTTGTGAGGCGGACGCTCTACTGACTGAGCCAACACACCGGATAAATTTCAATATTAAATATCAAATGCAAAATGTATTTGTTAATAAACTTAATTTGAGCAACTAAGCATAATTTTTTGTTTGTTTTTTGTTGTTGCGTCTTTACGCTTAAATTCATATGGGTGACGAACGTAATTTTGTATAGTGTTATATTCTTATAAAAACTAAAAGTGGTCAAATTGTGCATATATATCATTTTATAAAGGTGTTTCATATAAGCATAATCATTTGTAAGGTTCAGGCAAATAGATTTATTGTTTTAATACGTGTTAATATTCTTTTTTTTTTGCGTTAGTGCGTTAGCAAAAGCAATGAGTAAATACCAGAACTACTTACAAATATCGTGTTAAATGGCATACTGTTCTGGTGCGTGTATTTGTGTGTGATCTCCCAATTTACAGTTTGGATGGGTGTTTCTGTTTTGGCTTTGCCATGATATACATGTATGTGTCTGGATGAATAAAAACAGAATCTTTAATGACATTCTCAGCAAAAATAATGAGAGAGAGTCTTTACAGCTAATGTTTTTTAATACACTACACTAGTTTTGAATGGTATGATAGACACCAATGACGTATTTAGGTATTCGACCCAAAAAAACTTTAAATATTATATTAATTATTATAACCCCTTTTTCTCTATCCCTCACATATTTTCTAAAATCCATGTTAGTCATTTTATTTATTCATTTATTTTTGAGTAAATATAAACAGAATCTTCAATGACATTCCAAGCAAAAAGGATGACAGGGAGAGAGAGAGAGAGAGAGAGAGAGGGAGAGCCTTCCTTCCATTCATTTTAAATGATATGATTAAAGAGAAGGTTGAGTTCTGGGGAGATGTGAACAATAATTTATGAGCGTTTTCATTGTTATTATGCAAGTGTGGAAGAACATAAGAGAAAAAATGTTCCCTGAAAAGCATGACTCTTCAAATGCCTTCATATTCTAAATATGACATGTAACAGCTTAAAATTATGGGCCTCATTTTTATGCCACATGTTTGTGTAGTCCCATATACAACTTTCTGTGTATACAGTGCTCGTTACTTTTACCAAGGCCAAATGTCTTATCATTTTGATGATTCCAGAACCTTGCAGTACACACCAGTACCTATTATCTGGCGCGGATCCAGGATTTGTTAGACGGGGGCACAAGGGGGTACAATTTTTCTCCCGCAAATTGAAAATCGCGCCGACCGAAAAGTCGCTCAGTGGGGGGTAGTGAGCACATTTTTTTTTTTTTGCACCCGAAAATTCGAAAATCGCGGCGGTCGAAAAGTCGCTCAGTGGGGGGAGGGAGGATAGTGAGCACTATTTTTGGGGGCCGGGGCACGTGCCCCTGTGCCCCCCCTGGATCCGCCACTGATTATGTTACATGATCAACCTTTTTCTGATCGATTCCACACCGTTTCTTTCAAAATGCAATCGCATGACCACAACTCAACTTTATCTTTAAAGATAAAGTTGAGTTGAACAACTTAAAAAGTGTGTTTTTAGCTTTGCAGAGGTGCAGACGATTAGCGGAACTAGAGGTCGGGGGCGTTGCCGAGTCAATTAATGACACGTCACGATATTTATGCATATTCATTAGACAGCGCGCACGATCGGCTCTAACGAATGCTCCAGTGTTTCAGTATCTCATATTTTGTATGTATTTCTTGGTTTGGCACAGGAATTCGACATTCGTATCACATCAGAAAGGTTCAGACAAATAGATTTATTGCTTTAATACGTGTTAATATTGTTTTTAATGGTGTTTTTTCTTCAGTTTCTTTAAGTGCGTTAGTAAAAGCAATTGGTAAATATCAGAACTACCCACGTTTTTGAGACATACTGTTTTGTGTGTGTGATCTCCCAGTTTACAGTTTGGATGGGTGTTTCTTTTTTGGCTTTGCCATGATATTCATGTATGTTTTTGTGAATTTTTGAGTAAATAAAAACGGAATGTTCAATGACATTCTTAGCAAAAAGGATGAGAGAGAGAGAGAGACAGAGAGACAGAGAGAGAGGCAGAGACAGAGAGAGACAGAGACAGACAAAGAGAGACAGAGACAGACAAAGAGAGAGAGCCTTCCTTCCATTCATTTTAAAGGGAGTGAAGCCTGACGAGACTACGTGTCTTTCCCGTGGCCTGACTCGGGGCCAATCGAGTATAATACGAAAACGGACGACGCGACCGTATGGCAAGCCCTTTAAACATTTATTCCTATTTCTTGATATCAAGAATTGAATTCTTGATATCAAGAATATCCATTGCTTTACAACAGAAAATCGTTTCTTGATATCAATAATTACCATTGCTTTACAACAGAAAATCATTTCTTGATATCAAGAATTACTATTGGTTCACAACGGAAAATTATTTCTTGATATCAAGAATTGAATTCTTGATATCAAGAAATAGGAATAATGTTAAAACGGCTTGCCATACGGCCGCAGCAATCACGTGAGCTTTCTTTTCCTTTTCATTCCTATATGGAAGAGTAATTATCACCGTCCAAAATGTTCCCTCAAAAGGATCGGCTTCAAATGTCCTGATACTCGAAATATGACTAGAAATAAGTGTTTGGACAAAATACCTGTGTGTATGTTTGCGTAGTCCTACATACCCATATCTCTGTACCAGTGGCGGATCCAGGGGGGGGGCCCCTAGAAAAAACAGGTAAAAACACCCTTTTTTTGAAAAAATAGAAGATGGGCCCCCTCCTGGCGCAAGGGGTGGTGGTTGAAGAAAAACACTTCCCCCGTTTAGCTTTTAAAAAATGAGTGCTCACTACCCCCCACTGAGCGGAAAATCTTTTCGCACGAAGTGGGCCCCTTTTTAGGCCCCCTCCCCTGCCGCCGGCTGGATCCGCCCCTGCTCTGTACAGTGATGGTTACTGTGTGAGCATTTTTTTTTTGGTTTGGCAAGGGTCAATTTCTTACCATCCTGATAATTTAAAAACCTCAAAGCGCTTAATTGTCACTATTATTATGTAGTCTACCTAGAAATAATCCACCTTTTCTGATTGGGTTCTTCCACATTCGTGACCAGAACTCAACTTTAGACATGTATAAACTATACTAGTTGGTAATCGATCGGAGACGCGATGGCTCAGTGGTAGAGCAGGGGTCTCGTAATCGGAAGGTCCCGGGTTCGAAACCAAGTCGATGCGCTTGTGCCCTTTGGTAAGGCATTAATCCTCATTACCAAGTCCATCGGAGAGGATTTAAAGCCGTCGGTCCCCTGGTTGCTTACTTACAAGCATACACATGCTTTCTTAGTAGTCAGGTAAAACAAATCATCAAACCAAACTAAACTTAATCATCAGGTTGTCAATTCATTTTAGAATTTTTTTATAGCCACCGAATTACTTCGGTCTCATTTTTTTTTTTTTTTTGACTCATCCAGCCATGAGGGTTCTTGCTGCCTTTGAGCGCAACCTTGCCGACGTCCTGAAATTTGAGGAATATATATTCCTGAATGACATCGATCAGATTGATGTAATCCAGAGGATGCAAAAAGACCAGGCTGAGACATCATCAAGCATCTCTTCTGATTGGCCAAAGGTAGACGAGCCGGAGGAGGGGGAGGAGGGGGAGAATAAGGAGGGGGAGAAGAAGGAGGAGGAGGAACATATGCAGGAGAAGAAGGAGAAAGAAGAAATGGGAGAGGACCAGGAGCAGATGGAGGAGGAGGAAGATGAGAATGATAAGGAGGGGAAAGAACATGAGCAAGAAGACGAGAAGAAGAAGGAGCAGGAGGAGGTGGAGGAGATGGAATCCTGAAAGCAGAAGGAGAAGATGGAGGAACAGATTGAAGAAGGAAGAGAAGGAGGAGCAGGAGGTAGGGCTAGATGTGGGCACTAGCCTGTTACCGGCCGGGGGAGGGGGTGAAGTGAAAGGGAAGGGAAAGCTATGGAGGGATGGAAGAAACATTTTTTTCTTCTTCATTTCATTTCATTTATTTCCACAATAACAGCAAATAACATTTACAAAGCTTTTTCGTTTTACAAAGTCATTCCAATTAAAATATTAACAAGCGAGAAATATACATAATATGGTACGCGCAATGCAGTAAAAGTATACAATTGAGATTAAGAAGAGCTGTATTGCGGAGGAAACCTAGGAAAGCGTAGCTTGTAATTTAGGTTCCCTAACATAAAATATCATAGTATCATAAAGTAGAAAATGCAAGGAAAAGAAAAGATGGGGAAAACAGGACGATACAAAACAAGCAAAGACAACACAAACACAAGAACGGGACACTGAAGTTAGCATTCTGCAGCTATCATGCACTAAAATCATTGCGCGACATTAGTTGCTATAAATCAAATTCCAAGGGAAAGTGTGTATTGTAAACATTATTAACGATATGCATTTGAAGCAAATGAGCATAATGTTACATGGATTCCTTGTAAGTGTTAACTAGCTTTAACTTCAGATTACGTTTAAATGAAAATAGATTTGGTGAGTGTTTGAAATACTCATCAAGAGAATTCCAAACGATCGGGCCAGTGTAAATTAAGTTTTGTGTGTGAATATCAACCGAAACTACTTTGAACATACATTGTAATTCAACATAATTGAGATCGAGAATGCAGATCTATTATCTTTGTTCAAATCTGCTGTGTTAGTCATTTCGAAAACAAGTTATTATGATTTTATTACGTTTGTTTTACATGGAGTGAATGTCTCTCACTCTTAGTGAATCGTTCTCTCTTTAATCTGTCAAGTATTGCCTTTCAGTTTATATATTTCATCAGCATATTGCTAATTACTTGAATATCCCACAATACTCTTCTCAGTAATTATATACTTCAACTTTTATAGAGACTAAGTTCAGCCATTTGATTTAATTAATTTTATTACTTAGAATTATTGGTAATTACTGTTACACAATGAGAATTCCACAGTTCAGTAAATGTTCTTTTGTTTCGTCTGAAAATTATTGTCTTTCGATCTTGTATTTGATCCGGATATCGCTAATTGCTTGAATATCCAACAATGCACTTTTCTTTCATTTTTACATTTCAATAATTGGAAACATTGATAGAGTTTTAGAACACACAAAATAGTGAATTGAAGATGATTGCTGCCTATAAATGTAGAAATGTATTTGTTTTCCCTCAAAATTACTTTTTATAATTCAGTTCCTTTGAAATGCAATCCCACTAACTTTGATGAAATAACTTTTTCAATGACATTTTTAATTTGTATTATGTAATACCAGCTTTGTGTTCGTGTTCCCTCTCTCTCTCTCTCTCCCCCCCCTCTCTCTCACTCTCTCCCCCTCTCTCTCTCCTCTCTTTCATCCCCGTTTCTTTTGTTTCCTTTTTCTCTTCTTTTTTTCTTTTCTCCTTTTCTTTCTTTTCTTTCTTTTCCTTTCTTTCCTCTCCTTTCTCTTTTTCTTTTTTTTCTCCTGATTTCTTATCTTCTCTTACCTTTCTTTTCCTTTTCTTTTTTCTTTTCTTTCCACTTCCCCCTTTTCTCATTTTTTCCGACAGCAGCGCAGTTTTACCGCCAATATCCTGACAGGTGGGGGATATCGCACCCCACACCCCCCTTTAGCGACGCCCCTAGTTATTATCCCATCATTCTTTTAAAAGAAATGCAACTCCTAGCTCATGCTCTCGCACCTCTCTTCTATCGTTGTTTAATTCTCTTTCATTTCTTTTCCTTTCTCCTTTAACTCACAAAAATTCTCTCTTTCCCCCCTTTTTTCCATCTGTTTTTTTGTTTTGTTCTTCTTGTGCTTTTTTTATTGGGGGGCTACACGCCTGGCAAGAGGGACCCCATATTATGCACACAAAAAATTGCGTGCCCTCCCCCGTCCCTTTCCCGGTAAAAAAAAACACCTTCTTATAATATCATCCCCTTTCTTTCTTTTCCCTTCTCATTATTCTCCTCCCCCTTTCTCTTCTCCGTCTTTCCCCCTTTCTTCCTTTTCCGCCTTTTCTCTCCTCTCTCTCTTCATCCTTTCCCCTCCTTTTCTCCTCTTCCCTTTTCTCTCCTCCCTCTTTTCTTCTTCTTTCTCTCTTCCCTTTTCTTTCTTTTTCCCCTCCTTTTTCTTTCCCCCTCCTTTTCTCCCTTTTTCTTTTCCCGCTTCCCCCTTTCCCCTTTTTACCGGGGGCGTGCCTGTGCCCCCCTGAACCCGCCACTGGTATAGTTGTATAGATGTACAGTTACCTGCGTTCTGATTGGCCGGCTGGATAGACGTACGGTCGTATAGTTGTATAGTTGTACGGATAGTGGCATGCTTGGCCCGCCGTATACCCCGACTAGCTCTTAACTATGGTGGCCCTGAAGGGACATCGCAAATAGACGAAATCGCCAATTATTCGCGACGAAATTGGCGACAAATTTCACAATATCGTGAATTTCGTCGTGAATAATTGGCGATAAAATATACGACGTCGTCAATTTTATCGTGAAAAATTGGCGATAAAATACACGATAAAGTTCACGCCTGGCTGATTTCGTCGCCAATTATGTCGTGAATATTTTTTCCTTCTTTGGGCGGTATGTCACTATTACCAAACGTCAAACAAACAAGCGCCTGAAGACGATTATTAGGAGACGTTTTCACCACGATTTCTGTGAAAATGGTAGGTTTTAACTTCAAATTATGCTCTATTTGTATTCTATCTTTGACAAGATAGGAATAAGGGTAATTGTACAACGGAAAATTACCCGGTATGCAATTAATGGTCTAGATGCACTTAATGCATTGTCCCATACATTCATTTCCATGTTGTAATATCTATTGTAATAGTACTATAGGCTAGCCTATACTATAGCACACTCAATTTCTCAAACTGAGCAGAGTCAACAAATACTGAAAGAGTCGATGTAAAACAGAATAGTAGCATTCTAGTGCATCAGCTGTAGTCTGTAGAATATTGCATTGTACCGAAGAGGACATAGTCTACATACCTTCCTCTACGACTAGTCTACGGCTCGAGTGATTATTGCATTGGCCGACATTTGAATTTGAATTTTTAATAATATTTATTTGATATTTCAATGCGCTTGCAACAACGTGAATTATTAGTAATTAAGCTAGGGCCTAGCCTAGGTCGGATGTTGTTTTCAGAGTGATGGTATGCAGGTTTTGAAAGATATTTATTTTCAAAAATAAACAAATTTTTGTTTTAATACGTGGCCAGGACCAGACACGGACTGGTAACACTAACACTAACATGTGTAATTTAACTGTATCGGAGCTTGGAGATAATTGATAATTTGTGATAGATCTAAACTTCTAAAGCAAAATCAAATTCGTATTCAATCCTGACAATCTCTCCACCAAATCAAATATCTCGATTCTGTTTCTCTGTGTAATCAAAGTTTATTCTTTATGTTATTATTGCAGGAGCTACTGCATCATCCCTTTTGTGCTGAAAACCTTATCTTGGTTGTTTGATGGTCGCCATTTTCCTTTTATATTGACAACATTGACCTTCCGTGTCTTCGTTAATCGTCGGAACTCTACCTTTGACATCGCCCAATTGTTTCTTCGTTTACGATCATCATGAGAACTTTACTTTCGCCATCATCGACATCGCTGAAAACCGTTTCTTCGTATGAAGACCATGCCATCTTTCAGTTCGACAGTACGAACCCCAGTTTGTATATTAACATCGTCGATTTCTGTTCTTCCACACCTTTAAAAATATGCTATTCTTTACCACATCGTCAGAAACTTTGCTATTCTTTACACATCATGTACTTTTGTTCTTCGACATCGTCAGAAACTTGGCTCTTCTTTTCCACATCGTTGAATCTTGTTTCTTCGAGATCGTATATAAGAAACTTTACCATCGTCGTCATCGACATAATCGACCCTCGTTTCTTCAACATCGTCAGTTCATCATTGACAATATCATCAACATCGCGCATTTGACAAGTTTGATAATAATGTAATTTGTAAAGCGGCAGTCTTTCGCTATATAAATAGACTTTGATATTGTTAACATGCGACTGTTATTGGAATATTTCCCGGCTAGATTTTAGCACGGATTTAAATAAACGCTCATGGTTTAAATTATATATCTTGTTTCCACTGTTTTTTTATTATAGCTGTCTGGTCTCTCGTGAATCACAGTAGAAAGAAAAGGATGAATTAAATTAGGAATTAATTGGGATGTTGACCGAGTTATGATCATCGATCATGATCATTCAACTCCTAATCGGGCTCCTAATCCAGTTCTTGCCAAAACTCTATATGCAGCAACATCATTTAGAAAAGCCACAAACATGCTATGAAGCACTCATTTTGTATGGTAATGTGATTCAAATATTTGATCAAAACTTGGGGTAATTCTTTGTGTCACATCTTGTTTGATTGTGTTTGTTACAAGGACACATCTGTATAATTTATTTTACACCGTATCAAAGATTGCAGTAACTTCTTCCTTTTCAATATACTGCTCTAAGGATGAGCCATTTTGGGAGGGCCACAGCCTTCTGAAGTCTTAATAAATGTATATTCCACACTCTTACTCTTTCTCGGCACCTTCTTTCCTTGCTCTCTTCTTCCTTTGTTTCTTGATCCCTTCGTGTTTCTTCTCCTCCTTCCTCCTTTTCTTTTCTGCTCTGTTCCCCCTTCTTTTTATTCTCTCTCTCTCTCTCTTCTCTTTCTTCTTCTGCCCCTCGTATTCTCTCCTCCTTTTCATCCCAATGCTCCTCTCTCCTTCTGCTTCCTATCATTCCTCTCGTTCCTGTTTCTTTTGTTTAATTCATCATTCATACTTGTTCAACAGCTTTTGTATGAATGTATATAGAGTTCAGGTAAAATTAGTTTGTTTTCCATATGATGTTACTTACACATCAGTCACAAAGTTCGTTTCTAAATTCTATTTATTCATTTCGAATTCATGTAACATCGTCTGTTTGGAGCCACAATGGCATTGATCTATATTACTTTGACATGGAGTTAGCGCCCTTGTGACCCTAAACAGATGATATGTTAAACGTGTCCGTTAATAATTTTCTACATTATGAATAATATGAAGTATTAGCCCTGCATTGTTAATAATAAAACATGACCTGGGCTTCTTCTCTTTTCTACTTCTATATACTTTTTATTTTGTAGTATCTATACAAGTATATGTACTATTACTTCCTTTGTTAATAAAGTGATATTGGAACAAAAACTGCTGCAAAATTTAAGAAACTGAAATTACTGAAATTGAGGTTTTCTGCGTACAACAGGCTAGTAAACCCAAATAGGGCATTCTGTCATCAACACATTTGTTTTGAAAATCCTTGCAGAAGTGTGTTTAAAATGACACCCCCTTTCATGCATGTCATTATACAATTTAAGTTCATTTTGCCACAAAATTTTGGGCTGCCAACACTGTAGATTTCTTGAAACCTCTCAAAAACTGATTACACTTAAAACGTTGACACATGAAGTAATAACCAACACCAAACATGATCATGGTAAAATTTGTTAGGTTATTTTAATATGAAGTGTATAAACAAGTATGAACATAGGAAAAAGATCTGTCTAAATGCACCGTTTTCATGATAATACAACTGAATAGTTGTTACACTCAGCTTTTGTAATAGATTTTCAAGAACATTAAAAATGTACTTAAAAACGCCCATGCATTCAGTGTGAAAGACAAAACAGCAGAACAAGTACATATTAATAACATAATTGGCGGTAATGCTTCTTTGGGAATGGAAAATTGCAAACATGAGTATCTTATATGGCATCAAATGACAGTTGGTAAGACATTTGCTTTTTTGTGATTTTCTCTTGATCCATAATTGCGTATCATATAGTTTCAATACCTTCATTATAACATACATGAACATGTATAACAAGAGGCCAATGGACCTTGTGTTTAAAGGTACTATGTCCCATTTGCAGGTCAAAAAAATGAAAAGGTTAAATGCCAACAATTTTTGTGGGAAAATAACGACCATTAGTTGTCGAATCGACATAAGTGATTGCTATGGGCTAAGTAATAGTCTGATTTTCAGACCCTTGTACCAAATGGTCGTACGTTTTGTGCTGCACAAAGATTCAATCAGTTTAATTTTGGCCATTACAAGTAGTGGGTTATTGATGTAAACAAATGCTCATGTACCTGTTACAGCTCATTTTATGTATGTTATTACCAAAGAAAAAAGATGTCAGTCAGTCACTCAATATTGTCTGACAGGGAAGCCTAGAAAGTAAACAGGTTTCCTTTGATGTTGGCTGCAAAGGGACATAGTATCTTTAACAGAGCCTGTGAAATTAGTGGCCACAGCAATTACTATACTATATTATCATGTGTGCCCTTGGGTAAGTAGTACATCGAAAATGTATCACAGATAAATATTTTTAAATATCTCCCCCATGCATAAACATCTGGCAACACTACGTACAAGAGACCTAAACCTTAGGGAGCACTGCCGCCGAGTCCCCATGAGGGCAACGTAATCAATACAAACAAATTCAGATCCCCTCTCAAATGTCAAATTTTATTGAGTGCCAGCATTAAGTTTTAGAGTCAAAGTAAAGAAATTGCTATATAGGACAATTTCGGGGTTCCCGTGAGGGGCAAGGTACTGCAACAACCTATCATTTCTAATGAATGATCCCTGCCAAATTTGATTGAATTTTGTCTTGTATATTTTCAAAGAAAGAACAATTAACCTTAATGCTTCCTGCTGTACTATGTGGCAGAGGTATAAAAGTAAATTTTATCTTTCTACAGACCCCCAAAAAAAAAAATACACTGAATTTACACTATTTAATTATTTATTGAACTGTTAAACAGTTAAATAAGGGCATTTTGGTATGACAAATGGCAAATTTGCATTCCTAAAATTGAATTGATAGCACACATTGCATATTACAAAATCTAAAAAGTGAACCATCAGATTTGATTTGATTTGATTTGATCGATTTGAAAAGGTAATTATTAAAAACCAGATGGCAGCTCAAGAGTGGAATTGAGTGGAATTTACATCATAAAAATTTCAAATAAATGCAATACAAAGTAAATATGATACAATTTGACATTAAGACTTATACATAATCAAAGGAAATACATTGTAGCCATGGCATAGCATGTATATCAAAATAAAATAGGGTGAAATTAAACTTTATACAAATCAAGCGAAGAGCTGCTGTTTCAAGTAATTAGAAAATTAGGTATATAGTACTACTTAGTATAAAGTGGGAGTTGGGTCCGTGAAATATAATTATATGATATAAGTTTATTTAAAAGCATAGGGATTTGTATCTTAAAGGCATCGTTTAACAATGTTAAATCTGAGATGCACGGCCCTACGTGTTATCAGTGTCTGTGATATGGTGTAATATTGAAGCCCTAAAAAAATTGCGCTTCAAAATGATCAAGAAGTGCCTCAAAAAAGTAAAAATCTTTGAGTGACCGGTTTTACCATACTCGTTTTCCCCAATAGACTATAGTGTTGTGAAAACCGTTAGGAAAACGCAAAATTTGATTTCGATTTCCAATCATAAATATCTTGATAATCAGACAGGCGATCGGCTTGTAAAAGTCATGGGGTTCCTGACTGACCTAAAGGTTTATAATTATCATTGCATCATGAGCTAAATCCAGGATTTTGTTTCAGAATCTGAGACAAAGATACCCAATTCCTTTAAGTCTTTAAAACTAGTTAATAACATGATCTTATTGTGGGTTAACTATAGTATCCAATATACATTATTAAACTTGTATGTACTGTCCAATATGCAATGTCCAAAATAGGGTAAAGTTCATGAATAAACCAGTATTTTAGTTCACAAGAGATGAGTAAGGAAGGGGGTTGGACTATTTCTGTGTCTTTCAGTCCTTCACAAGTTCACAAATTTGCCAGTGTTCCTGGTGTTGTACCCATGTTTACTACGCGGGGCAACAGGTGATGGAGCTTTGAAGAAGGGTCCATCATTGATTCAGCTAACGTGACACAGAGACTGTACCTTCTGTCTCTGAGGGTTGGTAGCTTTAGTTGATCTATAGCATTAGAGTAACATATATCACGACCCAGGATGATCTGGCAAGCATGCTTCTGGATACGCTCTATTGATTCTCCTTGTTTCTCGCGATGCCGCCTGACCAGACTGGGACAGCGTATTCCAAGACAGGTTGAACGATGCTCAGGTATATAGTCACTAGACCATGAGGGTAGGCCATGGTGTTTTAATCTGCGGAGTAAGTAGAGGACTGTTGCTTCTACGGATCATTGATTTTACACGCGTGTCCCATTTGAGATTGGACTGAAGAAACACTCCAAGCAGCTTGATGACATTGCAGTGTTGTACAGTGTGATCAGCAAGGCTAAGGCGAGAGGCAATGTCCTGCTCAGATGATTCTTGGCAGCGGCGGCGAAGTCTGAGGCTTCCACAAATGCACTTCACCTGCCAAACACTATAGAGGAAAGATAATATATCACAGTTTAAACCCAAAATACAAAAATGCCCCCTTAGTTACCGACATTCAAGCTAATGGATATTCTGTGGTGTATCTTCCTTTGGAAATCGGCTCTACAGACAATGTGCCTAGGATAAAGCAGCTGTTGAAAGAAATTGGAAAACCTGTCAACTTGAAACAAATTTGAGAGAATCTATCCAAACTATCTATTGTATCTTTGTTTGTCATATACTACTCAAAGAATGCCAATAAATGGGAAACCAAAATTCCTCTTTGAATTTCAAGTATGTAAGGATAACCAGTCTAATATTTTCTTTCTATTGCTTGCCTCTTTTCATTGCCTGGCACATTAACCCAAATGAGACTCTCAAAATACTCATTATGTATGCTTCCTATTGATTCAGTTGATATATTAAATGAATTTTCAATATTTAGCTCCTTTTATTTGATCTATAGCTAGGAATATCCAAAACTCCTCAGTCCTCACTATGTTGTAAAATTGGTTTATTTTTTGTTTATATAAAATTATATGTACTTTTAATGCCCTGCAATTTCCAGTAAAATAGAAATGTCCTGGGCTATTCTATCTTCTCCTTTGTTGTGCAAGTTTGAACAATAAAGCGATGTTTAAAAAATAAAAAATAAAAATAAATACTTCAAATTCCAACATTGAACCCAGCAATGCATACATGTGCAAAACAATCATATTATGATACATAAACAGGGGCCCCAACAGTTTGATGTAAAATTATGCAGTAGCATTATCAGTTATTTTATGAACATGCCATTCAAAGCAATGGTACATGTAGTTGGTTTTTATGTTATCAAAAAATGCTCCAGGTTTTGAAAGATTTATCTTTCGGGTTAGGTACATCCATAAATAAAAATTAACAAATAATGAAACATCACGTATAAAAAATTGTTTTATAGTTCATACCTCTTCCTGATGCCATGTCGATAATGCTCAATGGATAGCCTGTTACAAAATAAGAGGCAATCCAGTAACGTACTGTGCGTTATAGAATTTGTGAAATTAAGGAGCAAAACAAATTTTGAAAAACTTTTAAAAAGCATCCACATATACAATAGATAACTGTTTTCACATCTATTATATCAAGTTGTTAGCTTGAAATACTAGATACTCGTGTGTTTAGATCCTACCAATGGTATACACATAAAGTAAAGTATTGCAGAACACTTTTGGGGTTGAAATCAAATGAATTGCACATTTACAATGACTTGAAAATATGTTCGGGACAAATTTCAAAGAACATCAAATATTTCAAAGGTCATACATGTATATACATGTAGGTCTGTGACATTGTTCCCGATTAAAGAACATTAAGACTCATAAACATACCAGTACAGTTCTCTTGTAGTCAGGTGGCTTAGCGTCAAATTTATCGACTATCGTTACTTGCCGGATAAAAGCACCATTTTTGGTACATTGCTACTGATATTAGGGTAGGAGCCCCTGGCAAGAATATCATATAAGGGTGTGGGACAGGGCGTCGCTTTGTAGTCCACAACTAATTTGTATGGTAATATAACATTGAGTTTTTGTTGTACAACGCCATGGGGCCCCATTCACACATATATGAATATTTATGCCAGGGGCTCCTACCCTACCATCATTCAGCAGGTCTTAATGAAGCCCTGTATCAAAAATGGCGTTTGTACAACAACAACTCAGTAATATATTACCTTATAAATTATTTGTGGGCTACGAGGCGACGACCCTGCCTCACACCCTTATATGATATTCTTGCCGGGGGCTCCTACCCTTATATCGTTCAGTAGGTCCTAAGGCAGCCCTGTACCAAAAATGGCATTTGTACAACAACAAATCAATGTTGTATTACCTTCTAAATTATTTGGGGGCTACGAGGCGACGCCCCACACCCTTACATGATGTTCTTGCCGGGGGCTCCTACCCTCATATCGTTCAGTAGGTCCTAAGGAAGCCCTGTACCAAAAATGGCATTTGTACAACAATAAATCAATGTTATAAAATCATTTGGGGGCTCCAAAAAGACGCCGCACCCCACCCTTAAATTGAAATTTTGCCGGGGCTCCTAGCCTAATATCGTTTAGTAGGTCCTAAGGAAGCCTTGTACCAAAAATGGTGCTTTTATCCGGCAAGTAACGATAATTTCACTAAGCCACCTGACTACTGATACCAATAAATATTATAGAAATGTAACGTACCTGCATATTCTAATGGGGTAACCTCGCTAGATTCATAATGCGGAACGAGGGTCGCTATTCATAATACTGAATGAGGGTCGCTATTCATAAAAATTAAATAAGCAAACAAAATGATAATAAGGAAATATTGAAAGGGGACACCCCATGGCTGTGGCGTAACCATGGTGGGGGGGGGGCGATACATGGCCTTGAATATGTGTCGAAAACATTTATTAAAAACATACATTTCTGAACAAAAAAAGAAAAAAGGTGTGACACAATTATGTACATGACCCATCACCCCTCCCTCCAATCAGTCCGACCACGCTGCACCATTTGGCCCACCCTCCCTGCAGCATTCCCTTGGTACAAGTACATATTACCAACAATTTTCGTCAAGGTGTTGCCATCAAGGGGCTTATCTATCATGTCCCTAACCCTCAGCAAATGAAGAAAGCGATGGAGAGGAGGTTGTAGGGACTTAGGTTATATACCATGATTTTGTGACCGTTAGGTGTTACGCGAATGGTGGCGTTCCCTGTATTACCGGTATGTCTTTTTTAAAGTATATTGTACCTGTTATCTTTGATGATTATATAGAGACATCCCCATTACCTACATATAGCTAATATATTTGCCCCGCTCCTGTGGTGACAAAAAAATAAAGTAAAACCCAACACACATATAATTATATCTGACTGATCTTATCCTGGCTACGCCACTGCATGAGACATTAAGTAGAACAAGCAGGCCCATGCTATTTTAGGAACTATATAGTAATTGTTTATACAACAATAATGTTTTGTGGAAAGTAGCTTTTAAAAGGACCTATGGATCTACAAATTATATAGCCTTAGCCATAATCCAGTCCCAGAAGTCAAGGACCAGGCCCCAGAAGCTCAATTTTAGCCAATGAAGAGTTTCAAGATTTTCGTTTTCCAGGAATTATCCAACCTCAGGATACTAGTAATCATATCAATTAACCTAACTTCATTTATCCACAATCTTGATTTCCTGAAACTTTCCTAACACCGAAAACAAAGGAGATGGACCGGACCATAAGCCTAGTTACTGCCCGGAGAGGGGTGGGGAGGGGGGCACTTTAAAATTGTGTTTTGTTTGGGGATAGGGGCTTGAACATTTTCGGACTTGAAGGTTTTCGCGTCATGTAGCGTACACAGAGGTAATGAGATCCGAATATGAATCATATCAAAATCAAAATTTTATTGGGGGTGGTGGTGGTGGTGGTGACGGGTAAGGAGGTCTGATAAGGTCTAGAGCAACAAAATAAAAATAAAAAATGCTGTGAGAAATTTGATTTTGTATTTATATATTATAGGGTGGGATATCTAGCAACAAGGGGCAGGATATAATGATAAATACAGAACGAACGCCAGGACAAATACGGAATGTAAATACAAATATGCATGCAGGTCCAGAATTTTTAAAGAAAACATTACCGTAGCTGATTCGAGACATGATAAATTCAAACCAAACACAGAAAATACACGTAATAATTGTTCAAATCCATGTTTGTTTACAGCAAAATATAAAATTACAATAAAGGGAACAAAACAAATGAGGAGTAAGGCTGACGTGAATTGTCATGAAACAAGATCTATTACAGAACAAACACATCATTACATATAAAATATCCCCAGCCCCCCTCCCCCTTTCTTAAAGGCAATACAAAGTTTTGGGAAATTTTGAAAATGGCCGGATAGCGATTCTTTAAAATTTTGATATATGATTTCCAAATGGGAATAGCCAATCGGTTGATTTTAGTCAAGAAACATTGTTTTAAAGCTAAATTAATATTTTGACCTTGAGAGGGAGCTATACAACATAAAGAGTTTATTATTTACAATTTCATCTTTAGACTTGATTTCAACCGCGACAACGATCACTGAAAATTGTAGGATCCCATATGCTTCCAATATGTTCATTTCAACCAAATTCATGACCCCATACCAAAACTTTGTATTACCTTTAATATCATTTTATTTATCTATTTAATTTCTATGAATAGCGACCCTTTCCGTATTATGAATAGCAACCCTTTCTGTATTATGAATAGCGACCCTCTTCTCGTATTTATGAATAGCGACCCTCTTCTCGTATTATGAATAGCGACCCCTTCTTCGATTATGAATAGCGGTCCTTATGAATAATGACCCTCTCCTCATATTTTGAATAACAACCCTCATTCCGCATTATGAATGGCGACCCTCTTCTCACATTATGAATAGCGACCCTCTTCTCGTATTATGAATAGCGACCCTTTGTCGTATAATGAAGAGGGACCTTATGAGTAATGACCCCGATTTTGAATTATGAATAGCGATCCTCTTCTCATATATTATGAATAGCAACCCTCTTATTCAATTATAAATAGCGGTCCTTATGAATAATGATCCTTTTCTCAAATTATGAATAGTGGTCCTCTTGAATAGCGGTCCTTATGAATACCGGTAGTGATCCTTATGAATAGCTGTCCTCATAAATAGCGGTCCTTATGAATTGAGAGCAGACCACATTCTAACAGAACTTTAGATGATCATACATTTGGTGTATACACTGTATTTCAACTTTTAAAAAATAAATATGTAACACTGCCCATTTCTCTATTGACAAATCTAACAGGTCTTAAAAATAAAGTTGTCCTTTATATTTAAACTGATCTCTCTTGTACATTACTAGTTCATACCTTTACAAATAAAAGTATTTGTTGTTCAAGCTTCATTAAAGAGACTTGTTAACATTGTTCAGATGAGAGAAAATGGTGATTAAGGTAGTGACTTCAATGCTAGATGTACATTTAAAGATAATCTGAAAGTTTGAGTGAAAACAGGCCAGTATTAATGATAACAATTGGAAAAAATGATATACTTGATTCCTGAATTCTCCCAACTATATTATTATATGTATCAACTAGGTTTTAGCAAGGACAATTAAAAACAAAAGTATTACAAGTCGTTTGACTGTAGTAACATTCCTTCATAAAGAAAACAACTTCTTAGGCCAGCTCCCAGGGGTTGTTAAAGAGAAGGGATTGCAAGGGATATGAAGAAAAAAACATCAGTGTCTGTAACAGGAGCTTAGCAATGTATAACCCATCATTAACTAAGATAATTTTATTTTGTTTTCATTTGAACGCATACACTCAATAAGGATACATTCAGCTTAGTTTCCATCTCAATCCTAGGCTGGTTTGTATGGAGTGTTGACAAATGACACTTGTACTACAAGTTGTAGGGCTTGCTTGCATGAATGCCAACCAGGTGTGTGTGATGTACAGTATCACATTGAAGTTGTAGGGCAACATTGCATGAATGCAACAGGTAATCTGTTGAATGAATAATAAAAGAAACATATGCAAACAAAATCTAGTGATAAACTTTGCACATTATAAAACAAAAACAAAAACACCCAAACACTAAAGTCCTACTGTATAACCCTACAAGCGTCTATCAGTGGACATGGATGCATCATTAGAGACACAGCAGAATGTTGGTTTTGTTTTTCAAATTTAAAATGCCACGACTAAGATACCTCTAGGACTCGTCTGATTTTGAGGTGTTTTGTCATATTTTTGAACATATTTGCGTAAGTTCGATTTCGCATATTTCAAAGGTCAAAGGTCATAGCTCATTAAATATGCGAATCTGGTTTCACTTTGATAACTTTAGTAATGCTAAATTTTTGACCGCCGTGCCGGTCCTCCCGTAGAGTATAAAACACGCTTGCTTACATTATTTTTATCACCTGACGAAGTGTTGCAGCGGCGCACGAAACGTCGAGATCTTTTTGATTCCTTATTGTCCACATTGCGAGACAAACGAATATCACTAGCGATATTATTTTCTAAACTTTAGTAATGTTTGACGAATTTTAATGAAATTTAATATGAAGGTACATGGTATCAATATACAGCCTAAGTTCAATTTCTGAGTATGTAGGTCAAAGGTTAAAGGTCATAGCTCATCAAATATGCAAAAACACCTAATTATATATGTGAAAATGTGGTTAACTTCCTGCCTGGTAATATGATAGTATAGTCTAATGAAAGTAACTTGTTCTGACATATATAGGCCATAATTTGTACCCTGCGAGGGATGCTACGCTTTGCGTTGACTTGTTTAAATACCATGGCAAGATATAAGGTTTTTAAAAGTTACTCACACTGTGGGTTACCTTTTCACATTTAATATTTTATTAGGCCTATTTGACATTGCTCTACATTTGTATCTGTTCATACCAATCTGAAAATTTAATTGATTTATCCCGAGTAATTTAGCAATACATTGAACTGTCTCATACATGTAGGGCTTGCTTCGCACATCCATTCAACCTACCTGTTCAAAGTCTAGAAACTAGAATTATCCTTTTACATTTTCATGTTAAAGTTAAACATATCATATCATTATATTCTTGAAAATCTGGGAGCAGCCCCAGCCCCTCATCCATCTGTGTGTTATAGAATTAACACACGTTTCTATGGGATATGTCAACAAACTTAGACTTATGACTGTTTCGAGAAACTGGCCCACAGGTTTCATAGTCAAGTTCACCCCTCCTTTGTCGACAACCTGAACACTATGATGACATGCGCCAAGAGATACATATTTACATTTTACACTGACAAATATTTTTACTGAGCAAAAATTGCCATAAAACATGCAAAATTCATAAGCTTTGTGGACAATATAGGAAAATGGCTAAACAAATATGTAGATCTAGACCCTAGCTATAGGTCTAGTCTAGATCCAACTATGTAAGCAGGGTAATTTACGCTTTAGCGACTTGCCTTATTTTTGGAGGATCATTATAGCAACGGCCAATAAGAGAACAAAAAAAAGCTTTGATACAAGAAAAGTTAAATCATAATATCTAACCACAATGTTATCCAGTCATAATTGAGAGTTGCACAAATCAATCAATTCGGGTGACAATTTGTATTCCTTTGTATGCATGTGCAACCACTAGATTTCCAATAAAATTTGTTGCAAATTTCAATGTTGATGCACCAAGAAAAAATAGTTTGGTAGATTTCAAGGAAAAAAAAAATTAAAAAATTAAAAGTTTGAAATCCTAATTTTTCTTTTACTTAAACATACTATATGTCCCATCTGCAGGCCAAAAAACATGAAAAGGTTAAATTCCAACGGCATTGAAAGATAATACTAATTTCAAAGTTCCCTCAAAACGAAAGGGCTTTTAGTGGGAAAATAATGAGCATTAGTTGTCGAATCGACTTAAATGATTGCAGTCATTTTAGTAATAGTCTGATTTTCAGACCCTTGTACCGAATGGTCGTACGTTTTGTGCTCCGCAATGATTCAATCTGTTTAATTTTGGCCATTACAAGAACTGGGTGATTGATGTAGACACATGCTCATGTACCTTAACAGCTCATTTACCGGTAATGTATGTTATTACCAAAGAAAAAAAAGAAGTCAGTCAGTCAATCAATAGTGTGTGACAATGAAATCTAGAAAGTAAACACGTTTCCTTGCATAATTTAAATAATAGGACACTGCTAACGTTTAAATTTCATAGATAGGACAAACGTGACATATTCATAATTCCTGCAAATTTCTACAGAATTTGATGTTGGCTGCAAATGGGGCATAGATCTAACGGTAGTACCTTTATTAAGCGATAAATCTAGATCTATTTCTATTTGTAGTGTAATTGCCTAAAATAAAAAAGGTCATCTTTTTATTTGCTTATTCCAACAAAATATTACTCATTTAAGCCCCGAAAAAAACACACACTGAATGAATTTCATATAATCACAAATTCACAGATGCACATAGGCCAGAGCTGCCAACCTCCAGAACAGAAAATCAGTAATCACAAGGCTCAAAATCAGTAATTTGGGGAATAAATCAGTAATTTCCTATGCGGCGCTATGAATCTTTAAAAAAACGGAGCGCCAACACTTTGCGGATGCATGCGCGCATATATTTTGGTGATTTACTCACACAAAGTTGCTAAATATTGATTTTCAGTTCATCACAACACATCAGTTTTCCATGAAAAATGGCTTCAATTAAGAGAATACTTGATACTTTTCCGTCTTTCTCAGCGAGTATTGGATGGCCGCCATACTGTACAGCACAGCATATTACGTTTAAAAGAAGGGAAAGAAATTTGAGACAGCATTCCGTAATTCCGTTATAGTGTTAATTTCATTACCAATTACGGGAAATCCGTACTAGTTGGCAGCTCTGATAGGCCTATCTGATCCGTATGAAGAAAAAGAAATTGCGACAGAAGCGAGTTCTGGGGTTCCCCATTTACTGTGCATATGGGCTGCAAATCTCAACACAGGCGGAGTTTAATTTCGACAAAGAAAACAGGAAAAAAGACCTTAAACGCATCATACAGTCAATCTGGTTAGTGGAACCGATGTATATTAGCCTAGAGTCCTAGACCTAATTTTCAAAAATAAACATCAGTGCATCGGATATGAATCCCAAAGTGACATTTAGTCCAAAAGTTTGGCCGATATATATATATATCCCAACACCAGTTTGCAATGCAGTCCCTATGGTCGGCTGTCTCTAAAGAGAGGAGACCCTCAGAATCTCAGAATCTCAGAATGGTGTCCAGACATCGCTTAGAAGCACTAACGTCTAGAGATGGTGTCGCTTCCGTGCAATGTGCAATTTAATTTTGGGCATGGTTCTTTTGG
The DNA here is from genome assembly GCA_037976565.1 of Mesocentrotus franciscanus. NCBI lineage: Eukaryota > Metazoa > Echinodermata > Echinoidea > Camarodonta > Strongylocentrotidae > Mesocentrotus > Mesocentrotus franciscanus. The sequence goes on along the minus strand of CP137667.1, from coordinate 6,067,418 downwards.
AGGTATAGTTTAAAGGTTTGTGTAGAGTTCAGGTTTTTGACGCCTGGCGGGAGACTGTTCCAGTCTCTTATTGTATTTGGTATGAAGCTGTTCAGGTATGCGTTTGTTCGGCATTGTAGTGGGACTAGACGATTGGTTCTCTCTCACAGATCTTGGTGCTTCATGATCATAATCAGGGATATCTACAGCGGCTTCCTGATGGAGTGTCTTATAGAATAGCGTTAATCTGCTGTCTTTCCTTCGTTGTTGGAGAGGAGACATTTCCAGGGATTTGAGCAACCCAGAGACACTTGTAGTACGACGATATAGTCATTGCAGACCCTACCCAATCGGCTTATTCCGAATGGTCGGGTAGCGTTGCGGTGCATCGCGTTAACTTGAACGACCATTCGTCCAAAGCCCCTGGTTTTGCCGAAAGGGTGCGTTGGATTGTTAGGGCGCGTCAGGTCAGATAACGCGACCAAATGGCACATACGGGGGCTTATTCCAAATGTACGCATTCAGAGTCCCATGCCAACAGCGCGCGCCTTATGTACGTACGTCGCGTACGTATACGTGGTACTAGTATGGTGGATATCGATATCGATCGCAAGCTGAGAGAGATGGAGAGAGTTCAGTTAAATTTCTTTCGTCGATTATTTCGTCAAAAGAGGTTTTTAGCTGAAAATCAATAAGGAACTACAACTAATTGTAGTGGACAGAACTTATTTGTGCTCGCGTCCAGAATTTTTGGCCCCCAAAGCGTATTTCGACTCTTTTGGCATTAACAAAAAGTTAAACTTAAGCATAAAGGCTAAGCCAGGCTTAGCCTAACCCTAAGGCCTTAGCCAGGCCCAAGCTAGGGAAGCCCATATAGCCATAGACTAGGCTCTAATTTCTTTATTATTCAATCAACCACTTTCAAATTTGGCACATGGTCATGTGTCAAGCAGGTCAAGCTCTAGCTGCAATCATAAACATTTTTAGACTTGAGGTCAGAATAAAGAAGTTTTTAAGCTTTTTTGCCAAGTGGTAAACCGTAATGCTGTATTAAACTGACCTTGATGATCGGATCAGTTGATCGGATCGGCAGAGCTCAGTCCGATGTGCTTAATAAAATAAAATAAAAACAAACTACACTATCTGATTGGCGTAGCCAAGGGAGGGAAGGGGTCCGAGGGTGCTTGCTTAATAACGTGAAAAGAAAAACAAACTCTCGTTTGTGAATGGCGTAGCCAATGGGGAAGAGAATGGGGGTGCTTGCTTGCTTAATACCGGTTCTATATTATTAAATGAAAAGCGAACTATAATTATTTTATGATTGGCGTAGCCAGGGGAGGGGGCTTGCTTAAGACAGGTTCTATATAAATGGGATGGAATGGGGGGCTTGATTAATTCAGGGGCAATCTTGCACTTTCTGCCCATTTGTCCATCTCTTTGGGAGCCTCTTCCGAGCATGAATGAAGTCTAGGGCACCGCCCTTTAGAGAACCCCTCTCAGCATATCATAAGACCGGGTACTTTGCCCATCTATTTAAAGTTCCCTCCATGTATCTCTGAAGCCCGGAGGCTCTGCATGTCTCACCATTAATTGGGAGCCCCTTCCGAGCATGAATGAAGTCTAATGGCACGGCCGTTCAACTCTATGGTGACCCCTCAGAAGCCTGGGGCTCCGTCCTTCTTTGGGATCGATCCCCCTCTAAGCATGAATGAAATATATTATTGTTATGTACTGTGCCGGACTTACAAGATGATGCCCGGTTAGGTCAAATTTTAGTGATGGTCGGGCAGCATTCACATAAGGAACTCCATTAAACTTACCAATAATACAATTTAAAAAATCTAAATAAATATCATGGTGTAAACAGGTGCGTCGAAAGGAATTTTAAAGTGGTACGTATATGGTCAACGGATTGGGGGCGTGGCACAACTGCGAGGGAGCGGAGCACCGCAGGGGCAGGCGCGGATCCAGGATTTCTTAGGGGCCCAAATTTGAAATTATGCGAGCCAAATATTGGTACGTAACGGTGACCAGCAGTGGCGTAATGAGCAAAAACGTTTGGGGGGACAGACAAAATCTGCATCACCCCACTCTTACATGCAGGCCCCGCTGAACGTTTTCAAGGTAGGTGGGGAGGCGAAAGTATTTACGATCAGGTAGAGCGTAGCGTAAATTGGCGTGTGGTCAAGGGCGGAGCCCTCGGAAGCCCAGGGGTATGGGCATTTATTACGGTCAGAAGAGCATATTTTGATACCTTATTTGTGCACTGGCAGGTCACTAATTGGCGTGGGGTCCAGGGGGCAGAGCCCCCTGAAGCTCAGGGGTTTTAGGCAATAAATTACGGTCAGATGAGCATCCAGGGGACTGCTTTAGGGCCATTGAGTGGGTCCAGGGGGCGGAGCCCCCGGAAGCTCAGGGGTTTTAGGCATTTATTCACAGTCAGATGAGCATATTTTGATACCTCATTATTTTGTGACACTGGCAGGTCACTATTCTCTCTTTCTATTTCTCTCTAATATACTTTTTCACAAAAGTGTAGGGGGCTCGAGGCCCTCGAGCCCCGCTGTTCCGCGGGCCCTGACATGTAGGCATCTAAATAAGCATATTTCTTGCCTGACTGTAAATTTAGGAATTTGTCATTTCCAACAAACGCATAAAAAGTATAATTTACTAGTAAAGTGAGGACAAATCTCGAAAATATCGTCATTTCAGCAACATTTGTAAATCACCGGTATCGAATTAGAAATAAACCACCTTTGAATTTTATTTGGGGCAGCCCCAAGCCCCTGTCAGTACGCCACTGATCACCCCTACCTTTCTTCTTTCTCTTTTTCTTCTTTTCCTTCCCTTCTTTCTCTCTCTTTTAGGTTTGCTGGGGGAAGGAGGCAAGGCCCTTCGGCCAATCCACACGTTGGCGGGATTAATCGCAACTGACCTTCCTTTCTTTTCTTCTTCCTCTTGTTTGTTCCCTTTTAGCTCTCTTTTTATTGGGGGTTGGAGGCAACCTGGGAGGCAAGGCCCTTTCGGCCCCCGATCTCCTTCTTTATCCCCTTTTCTTTTCTTCTTCCTCTTCTTTCTTTCCCTTTCTCTCCTCTTTCCCTTTCCCTTCTTTCTCTCTTTTTTTGCTGGGGGGCAAGGCCCCTGGCCCCCTGGATCCGCGCCTGGACTCGAAATAATGCAATCTGATGCATACCTTGGAAGGAAATTTGATAATACTTAATTAAAGAAATCATTCCCATCTCCTCATGATAAGACCGGCCGCTATATAGTATAGTCTACAAACACAATCAAACTTACACACACACACACCTGAAATACACTAGCTTACATCGTCCCAGGGGCGGATCTAGCTTTTTCCTCTGGCATTTTTTCCACTGGCATTTTTACCTCTGGCATTATTTCCTCTGGTATTTTTACTTGACACCTGTATGATTGTATGCATGGGCTTATGTGCGTGTGCATTCGTGTGTGTCCACGTTCGTGTCTTTCTGAGTTTGACTTCACGTAGTTATTTTGTGTGAAACAGTTTCAATAATAAAAAATAGTTCAAGCAACCTAAAAGTACGATAAACGGATAGTTCTGCTTCTCCATCTTTTAAAAAAATTAACGCACCCTTTTGGCAAAACCGGGGGGCTTTGGACGAATGGTCGCGTTCAAGTTAACGCGACGCACCACGACCCCACCCGACCATTCGGAATAAGCCACCCAAATCAGAGGCTAACGAACGGAAGAGACAGAAATTTTGGTCTATATCTAGGTAGATTCTAGGTAGATTCTAGACTAGACTCTATAGACCTATAGATATTATAGATCTAGACTTACATCTACATCTAAGGTGGTACTGGACAGGACCAATTGGTATAGACGTCCAGACTTCCGTGGCATCGCAAACTGTCATAAAACATCACAACTGAGGGTGCAGATTCAAAATTAAAATAAAAGGTGCGCATAAAAATACAAGGGTTGCAGACATCTAATTTTAGATGAAGTTGAGCTACATCGACGCTCTAGCCCGCCTGTGTACAGCTGCGCTGAGTGGTCATTCTGCATGTAGCTCCAAACTTTGGTGTTGAAGACTTGGCTGATGTTGACTCTTCTATAAGAATAGACCTATAATTTATTATAGACTAGATCTACAGCTACATAATCATGATGTCGATCTAGACTCTACATCTAGTATTATTAATACTATTAATTATAGATCTAGATCTAGCTCTAACTTAGACCGAAGATTTCTGTCTCTTTCGTTCGTTAGCCTCTGATTTGGGTAGGGTCGCTCCTGTGAAAACATTTTGGCCATTTATGGCCAAAACTCTTTGCCCAAATACTACATTTTACCCGATGCATATCCGATGCATTTATTATTGTTAATTAGGCTAGGCTAAACTACATCGGTTCCACTTACCAGATTGACTGTATGATGCATTTAAGGGTCTTTTTCCGGGTTTTCATCGCCGATAAATGAGCGTGTTGAAATTCTTGCAGCCGTATTTTAAACTGTTACTGCGCATGAAGGAAGATGACGTCATCCATTGACAGTAACAGTTTAAAATACGGCTGCAAGAATTTCAACACGGAGCTCATTTTCGGCGATGAAATCCAGAAAAACCCTTAAATGCATCATACAGTCAATCTGGTAAGTGGAGATGTAGTTTAGCTAGGCTAATTAACAATAATAAATGCATCGGGTAAATGTAGTATTTTGGGCAAGTTTGGCCATAAATGGCAAAATTTCACAGAAACTATGGTCGGCTTCTGTCTCTAAAAGAGAGGGGGGGCTTTGGACGAATGGTCGCGTTCAAGTTAACGCGACGCACCACGACCCCACCCGACCATTCGGAATAAGCCACCCAAATCAGAGGCTAACGAACGAAAGAGACAGAAATCTTCGGTCTAGCTCTAACTAAGCCGTTAATGTAGATTTGGCCTACAAACCGTTATCTACATGGATGTGAATCTATATGACTCACTAGAAAGCCGAAAACAGCACTTACCTGAAATACTGAGGATCTTGTCCAATTGTCCAGCTTCAGGCTTGTGCAGTGTATTCAACTCTGGTCTGTCGGGCTCAGTGAGAGGACTAGCGCCCCTTGTGGTGGAGGCTTGTGGGGGTGGGGTAACTCCTACTACATTCCCCCTGTTTTGAAAAACCGGGCCTAACTGAACCAAGCCCGGGAAAAGGCCATCCCAAACCCCAAAAGGAGAAAAACAAAATATTCCTCCATTGTGACATCACAAAATATTATCTCAAGGGCACGTACTAAAAATGCCAAACAAGACCCCAAACAAGCAAAACACGGGGTAAACGCATTAAAAAAAATTTATAAAGAAAATTTTTTTTTTTATCTTTTAAAACCAACATAACTACTGCCTAAAAACTAAAATTGCCAGGGGAGGTCCCCCACCCAAAACTATCCACGCCCCAATAGCGGTGAGCTATCCGCTTGTCCTCCCAGGCTACGGCGCCATCTTACCTACCCAAGAGGTACATTTCTCAGGTTTTTCGGAGAGTGACTGGAGAACCAGAAACTCGCCTAGGTCCCTCCGGCGCAGGAAGGAGGCGTCAGTTCCACTATAGCACAGAGCGGGCCATTTGGAAAAAGTCCCCCCTGGAACAACCAAAACATATGCCAACAGGCATTTATGGAAAAATCCAACCCAAAATACAAAAACATATTTACATATGTGCGTTTGCTAATGTAGCAAAAACAAGGTGATAGGGACTCAAAAGTCCCCACCCAAAAATTGCACCATGAGAACTTAACTGTTCCACAGGGCTACAGGAACAGGAAGTTCCCGCAGGTTGCCGACCTACGGGCCGTAGAGCGCTAGGACGTTAACCCTAGTCTGCTCTAGGAGGGCCAGGAGACGGTCACCCGTACCCCGGCTGAAAAGGTTCAGCTGAGCCGACCACGTCCCTGGGGCTATGGAATAATCCAATCCCATTTCCCCAAGGCATTGACCCTGGTGTCACAGATAAGCTTACCCAGGACATCCAGGGCTGGCTCATCGAAACTAAGGGCGTGCTTCGGATGCACCCCACAGCCACCTTCCACCGGCGGTCGCCAGGGAATTTAATGTCCCGGTGCCTCTTGGGGTCGCAGTAGTTAATCACTCCCCCACAAAGGCGCACCGGTACCAGTGGATCCCTGCCGAAGATAGCTTCAATGCACTCCAGCCCCCTTATTCCCAGTCCTAGCCTCTAGCAGATCTAGTTGAAAATGGCTATCAAAGGCCAGGGAATAGGGGCTTAGAAGCAGCCCGGGCATATGAGGTGCCCGGCCCCTGGAGTGCGCAGCAGAATGCCCCATCGACGCAGGAGGCGGAACCGCACCCGCAACAGGAGTAGCCTTGGCGGAAACCCGTTCCTCTGCCATTAAATGGCGGTACAATGTTCCGCACTGAAACGGCAGGGGATTCAAGATCCCCTAACCGTTGATCTATAACCCCCGTCACCCTCTTAACGGCATTGGGAGGAACGATAACCCTCTTGCGGACATACACCCTAGCTACCCCCATCTGCCTGGGGTTATCCCCATGCTGTATGGGAATTTCCACTCCCCCTAGCAGTAACTTGGGGTGATACAGGTGAATAACCGCCCTATGTTTACCGAGAAAATCCATCCCCAGTAACATGTCGTCCGAAATGGGTGCAACATACAACTGCTCGGAGAACTCTTGCCCCCCTAACAGAATGCTCACCGGCCCTACTACTGACCCACTCATGCTCATATCCCTACCTGCAGCATGTAGTACGGCCTCCCGCAGTTTCTTGGGCTGCGGTTTCAGGTGTTGAAGCACCCGATCCGAGATGATAGTCACCTCGGCAGCCGTGTCCACTATTGCTCTAAGGGAAACCCCTATCACTATAGGGATATTGAGGAGGAACTGGACTGCAACCGGCAAACCACTACCTCTGCGGCTTTCCTCCGAATCCGGCTCCGGATCCGAGTGGTATCCGTCATCGGGTCTAGCGACCCGACCGCCCGTGAAGCAGTTGGAAGTCCACAAGCGTAACCTCCCTATGTACTGGGAAAGTGCCTCGCCCGCTCCGAGAGCTTCATGCAACCTAATTCCACCGGAAACAGGCTCTCCCACACGCTTTACAGCTGCCTGGGGAGTAACTGCCCGACCTCCCGCGACCCAGTCAACCACTGGCCTCGTTCAGGTCGGGTCGGGGGCTGGCCTCCTCCTCCGACCCGCTGGAGTTTTCCTCCTCGGGGCAGTTGACAGAGGAAACCCGCGCGTTTCCCCCGTCTCCCGAGCTGTGGGACATTGGTTCGGAAATGCCCGAGCCCCCGCAGCCGTAGCACCGGTCACCCCCAGGGGACTTAGCTCGCCCGGAAGCCTCCGGCCTGGACTGTAGGGTATCTAGGAGCTTCCGGAGATCCTGCTCAATGTTAGCTACCCGGGCCTCTAGGCGGCACTGGCGCTCCGCCATTCGGTGTTCTAATGCAGCGAGTTGTCCGTCTTCAGGTCGACTAGGAGGTTGGAGGGATAGGTCTACTTGGCGGACTTCAAATGCCCCCCCGCCCTCCCAGGCGACAGACTTAACCGGACGCCCCCGCCCGTACATGGCCCGGTACACGTGCTGGTGCCATTGGATATGCCCTACTGCTTCTCCAACAGTGGCTGGATGTTGAGTCAGCGCGTGACATCCCGCCTCCCGGTTCAAGCACCCCTGACACAGGCGGAGGACCGCCTGCTGTTGTGAATAAGGGCCCTGGACCCCGGGGAATGCTCGGTGAGCTAACCCGAGCACCCGATCGGACCACTCGGGCAGGGATTCCTCTGGCCCCTGCTTGGCAGACGCGAATTCTAGTTGGGCAGACTCCGGCAAACCGCCGTGGTCAAAGCGCCGCGCCAATTGTTGGACCAGCGGGAAATACCCCAGGCCCGGCTCTTGTTCCAGAATCAGGCTCAAATAATCCCCCGCCTTCCCTTCTAGGCACCAGCTTAGCTGATTCACCCTCTGTGGCCAGTCCCATTCCTGCTGGTCTGCAAAAGCAGTGAATTTATGGAAGAAAGCCCTCCAATTCCGCGCCCATCAAAGGAGATAGTCCTGGGGAGTGGCTGATAGGGTGCTCGGCCAGTGCCTCCCCCCGGCCTATCCCTCCTGGAAGCAGAAACCCGACGGATCGGTTCTTCGGGAAGGGGGAGGGGCCCTAGCCGACCCCTCTGATACCCTTGGATGGGACTGCCCCTCCTTAGGATTTCACTACCCTCCCGGCCTACTAGGGGTTGGAATTCCTCCCGGATATCCCTGGAGCTAAATCCCAGGCAGGATGGGACCTCCTGGTCCCGCCCGACAGCTGTCCCCTTCGATTGGGTCGCCCAAATGGGCCCCCTCTTGGGAACTTCCTGGGCGGGGGCTTGTGCACCCGCTCTATGGCAGGGACACCCCCATCCAAGAACGCCCCGACTCTCCCATCACAATTGGGGCCTCACCTGCCCTCCTGATAACTCGGGGTCCGCCCTCCCAGGGTTCCCCTAGATCTATACTGGGGCCTATGGGGGTCAAGCGACTGGTGCATCCCCGGGAGTGGAGGATCCGATTGGGGCTACACCCCGGGGCCAACCCGATACATCCCCTTGGTTAACTAATGGAGGCGGATACACATCATAGGGGTATTGGTGTCCCCCCACCTGGGCTCGGGCCCCGCCGGGGGTGCTCGTGCTCGGGCACGCTGCCCTGACGGAGTGGCAAAGACACTTTGATTGCCCCTACCTTGCTCGGGAGCCGCCCCTGCCACACGGGCACTCTCTACGTCGAGGTGCAAAATCGAACCTATCCCGCAGCCCCTGAGACTCTATTAGTCCTGGGGACGCCCCAAATAATTCTGGGGTAATGTTCCGTGCTCAGTCCGGAGACCTAAAATGATCCCGCCTGCACAGGAGCTAGCCCGGCACCTCAGTGAGTTACTCGAAGGAACACATATTAATAGGAATCTTAGCTTCCCTATTCGTCATATCAACACAATAATACAAAAGGCCTTACTAAAATCACTTAAAATTACCTTTAACTACAGTTTACTCAAATCACCCCAACACAAATAATCACACCTCACAAACTTTCTTTTCTTTTTCTTTTTTTTTTTTTTTTTTTCAAAGGACTCCCGCACTACGAGTGGGTGGGTCCACACGCAACACGCACAAAAACCATACACTCACGCACCAAAAACTACAAACTAGGCCTAGGCCTACCTCTATTAACTACTACGATCGGGCCTAGATCCAGGTCTTGGCCGCGATCAGCACACAACCAAAAACAAAATGGCGTCGATGGAGGGAAGATGGATCGAGAAGGTCTAAAAAATATCCCTCCGCCGAACCGTGTCGCTGTAGTAATGGGCTGTGCCGCAACAAGCACTTTCTAAAAAACCTACACGCCCAAACAGAATAGTACGCACACAAAAAAAATTCCCAAACAAGTCAATAAATGACTCTTAGGCTAAAAAGCACGTACAAACAACAACTAACCACAAACAATACTTAATCAGACACCTCACACCACTAGCAAAGATCAAACACTCGCTACAAAAAACCAAACGTACACACACGTGGATCGCACTGCCTTCTCACCCCCATGCAAAAGTTCTGGCACAGCCGTGCCGGAACTACACCCGGAGCTGATTAGGGCAGACGACCAAAAAACACAGCAAAAATGCCCCAAACCAGGCAAATATCACCGCCCGACTCGAGACACCCACACCAAACACACAAAAACTGTAAACAAAAATTTTCAAAGTAGGCAAGGCAGACTAGCCCACCCTGCCCGAGACAATAATACGAAATTTACCCTATTAATTGGTAGCAAATTCACAGCGAGCAGCTTAGCCCTACGCACAGGACCGCATAGACAGAAATAACCGTCTGGTATGGGTCATTCTTTAATAAAACTGACATTTGTTGACATTCCCCATACACAGACGGTAACCAATACGGCTCGCAACGGGGGGAGAGATTGAGCCGATTGTGCAGCACTTGTTACCCGAAACTTTCTCCCACGATTTTCCTTATTTAGATCTAATTTTCTGATTTATAAATCAGATAGAAATCAAATTTGTATTTTTTTCTCCTATGTACAGTTGTATAAGTTTTATTACCTATTTCTAAATGCGAAATTTACGGACTTACGTATATGAATTATCCAATTGTTTATCTCAGAACCATGAAACGGCATTCGAACTGGTAATCTATGACATGACCCGCCGATATATTTCGGGTCAACCGACCAAAACAAGCCCAATGGCCAATCAGAGCACGTGTTTGATATTGGACTTATGAATATTCAAACATCACCGGCTCAAGCCGGGCTGACTCATACGTAGCTATTGGACGTTCGAAAAGAAAAAATGAATATTCATCAACTCAAACCAAGATGGCTGACAACAAATCATGTTGGCTACAAGACTTTCTCGGATTAATCATTAATTTAGGATCTAAATGAGCAAGCTATCGTAAGTCAAGTATATATTTCCGGGTTATTTATTATTTGTTATAATACTCAGTGTAATATTGCAGCCAAAATGAATATGTGAAGACGTAAAAAGTGAAAAACTCGTTGCATATCTCATTCATCGCGGTCCGGCCGAACCGAACCATTCGTTCCGCACACTACCCCATACGCCGTACTTCAGTCTATGTATAGAGGCGGTCAGAGGAGCCAGATGCAATCTCAGCGGAACAACCGTCGATATCAGAGACTGAAGCTTTCGGTCTAAGGACCGCACTAAATGCCAATGCGTAGCAGGGCAGCTGTGCTCGCTGTGCCAAAATCACAGATGAAAAATAACCCGCAAAAAGCAGGAAAAGGTTCTGCTCGCAGCGCCAATAATGTAGATTTGGCCTACAAACCGTTATCTACATGGATGTGAATCTATATGACTCACTAGAAAGCCGAAAACAGCACTTACCTGAAATACTGAGGATCTTGTCCAATTGTCCAGCTTCAGGCTTGTGCAGTGTATTCAACTCTGGTCTGTCGGGCTCAGTGAGAGGACTAGCGCCCCCTTGTGGTGGAGGCTTGTGCACTCCAGCAAAACTAGAGAGTCCATGCTAATGCGTATGGACCTCTAGCACTGTATACATCTAAGAGTCAGGGGGAATCACTATTGCACTTTTATACCGGTAAAATACTCGACTAATACTACATATCATAGATTATGTTATATCTGTCTTACATTTGATAACATTAAGTTATCTAATTTTAATTTTAGAATAAAAGAAATTTCGTAAACTCACTTTTCAAGCCCCTTTTCTCTTCCTTTGACAGAGACGGCTGCATGGTTCCCTTCTCGTGATAGCGATGACACGAAAACTGCGTACGGCGGACACCATAGTGACGTCATCGTGACGTCATAGTGACGTCATTCTTAAGCACTTGCGCAATATCTGACGGGTAGCTAGTCGTATCTCGCAGACATTTTCAGTTATTGCTTATCGCCGATTTAGTTTCAGATGTTAATATTGGCACGTCATTTAAATAATATGGCCTGTCATAATAGGATGGAGATTGATATTACCCTATTAAATATCGACACTATAGTATAATTGCAGGGCTGTGGAGAGTGGACAAACAAAAAACCTGCAAAAAGAAGAAAAAATAAATAAAAAGAAGAACAAGTTAGACCCAAAGTATGCATCTAGCGTTAATAATCGGCTTAAGAGGCAGCGCTCCCGAAGGAGCAGGGGACAGGGCAGTGGGTGTTCCAGGGGAGGGGCCGGGCTGCCTCCTGTTTAAAAAAAACACCAGAGGTAAAAACACCCTTTTTGTTTAAAAAAATCAGACGGGCCCCTCCCTGGATTTTTTTTTTTTTTTTTTTGGTTCAAGAGGGGGCCTGGGTGTTGAGTTAAATAGTATTCACTATCCCCCGTTGAGCAAAAAAAGTGCTCCTTCCCCTCGCTTATTAACCGGCTGGCTGATTTGCCGCTAAATATTTTCTCACGAATTGGGCAACAACAAAAAGTGCTCCTTAACTCACCACCCCCTCTTTTCATCGGCTGGCTGGCCGCTACATATTTGTTTTCTCACGAAATGGGCCCCTCTCTGGCCCCCACCTTTGCCGCCGGCTGGATCAGCACCTGGGACAGAAGATGGGGCACTGTGCTCCCCCCATCTTTTTCAAGTGTCCCAAAGTACCTCTTTTATCATAGGAAAAGTGTCCCTTTTTACGTAGGAAAAGTGCCCCTTTTCCTTGTAAGAAGAAAAAATCCTTCTGATAAGTGCCCCTTTTCCTTTCTCTATAACATGCGCCCTAATTTAAAGTGACTTATATATGGAGGCAAAGCAACTGTTTCTTCCATTTCCACCAATGCATGCTCGCCATGCTCGCTCGCATTATAGTTGATATAAATATGTTACTTATTAAATGTCTTTTAGTCGTTCACTCGCGAAAGGACCGCCTTTCGGCCTTTCGCGGCGTGTGAGCGATATAAGGTGTTGAAAGGACGTACTTGAGAGTTGACATGTTGAATGGTGGAAGTGGTAAAACAAAACAAGAGAAGTTGGTGAATGCTATCCTATACAGAATTATAATCATGATATGTGCTTAAATAGCGCCTAACACTTACTTTGTTGGAAGGCTCTAAGCGCTCTGCAATAATCCAGCATCATACTAGTAAAAGTAGCGCATTTACCCCACCCCCAACAAAAGGAGTAAAATAGACATAAATAGTGAACAAAATATATCAGATATTTGTTTTGTATTTTCATGTTTTTTTTTTAAATTGAAATTTGCCTTTTAAAAAAATTATTTAAATGAGCCAGATCTGAATTGCTCATATTTGAAACCCTTAAAATGTATCACAATGTCACCTCACAATATTGGTTGAGTCGTTAGGTACATTTTGTGTGAAAATCAGAGATATCCAACATCACTGTATGGCTGAATATGAGCACAGATTAAAGACAAAATGGCCCAATTGAAAAGTCACAAGATACTGTGCGTGCCTGTACATTGTTGTGAAACAGCACATGACTGAATGCATTGATTATGAAACAATGTTTTTGATATTCCATCCATATTTATTGGTAAATGGCACATGTGGTTAAATGCATTATTTGCAATTGTAAAACAGTGCATTTTGAAATTGTTTAATACTCGGTAAACTGCAATGATAATATAACTATTGTGAATTTTGTAAATATGAAAATAAAAATTCATTAATGTATGCTTATTCAACCATGCATGGATCAATGATAACCTCTTATTGTTACACGTTGTTTTCCTAACTACCATAGAAATAGTTTTGCAAGACGAATTCTTGAAATGATTCTACATTATAAAACTATGAGCAATTGTTTAGGAGTGTAGTTACTTTTGTGACAATCAACCATCAATTTTTTTCTTCCAAGGGGCTCTTTGTTTAATTTACAAAAAAGCCCCTTGAGGTTTTCATGGGGTTCTTTTCATGACGAGGGCTACTTTTGGAATGTAATTTGGTTTCTTAATTTTAGTCCGGCCGTATCGTATAAATACAGCATTCATAGAATCTTACATTTCAGTTAATGATTCCATCCAGTTACTCAAATGGAAATGTTCTTATACTTTTAAATAGTACATCGTGTCAAGCTAAAATATGTCTAGTCACTATTTTTTAATTTATCATTTTGAGCTGTCAAAAATATGTCTCAATAATAATTATGGCATAACTTTGGAAAATTATGAATTTTTTGATAGATATTAATTGGTATACGACTATTTGTTCATGTTATCTTGAAACCATGATTAAATTAAAAGGAAGACAAATAGAGAAACTTAAATTGTTTTATGTGCCTTTCATTTTAAACTTTTGCCCTATTTGTTGACGTGTTTCTCATCATTAATCATATTACTTCATTGTTCACGTAAATTCAGCACCTAGGAAATATAGAACTACCAAATTTGCAATACAGTACGAGACTCTGCTTAATAAAGAAGTTAAGAGGAAACTGATCAGCTGATATTTAGAACTCCCAGGGCGTGGGTCGTACTTTTTAACTTGATAATATCAACGATTTAATATAGATGATCAACACAAATATCAAGGGTCGAATATGGTCACTACAGATGTAACAAAATCTTTTCCTGTCCCAGAAAATCAAAATATATTTGTAATTTCACTAATGTTCACAACTGTATAATTTTCACATACTTTTTCGTGAACGAAAAAGTAAATTAACCAAATACATAGATTGAGCGCGCGTAAACAATCACAGCTTTCGTATTAGCTTTCCACGTAGATGAAGGCACCAGCGAACGCAACGGTACTATGAAATTGTTGCTTATTTCAGTTATCGCTGAAAACGTTGCGAGAAGAAATCCCATAGACCAGTACAGACATTTTCTCTCGTAACCATTCTTTTATACATGCTGAAGGTATCGCTTATTTTATTATTCTCAATTTGAAGAGTGTACATTTGCTCAACAGTGCACGTACCGATATCCGTTGCCATCCTCTTTAAGGAACTATTTTGAGTTTTTATATTTCATTTCGAGATTTCAAACAACTTATTGAACAAATCCCAAGCTTTACAGTGATCTGCAGTCCAAACGAATGACACATGCAATTTTTCAACCCAAGGCGTGCAAAATCCTAAAAGTTTTTAAATTTCAAAGGATTTCCTTACTCAAATAATAATAGGCCTAATATAAATAAATGTCCAGTTTTTGAGGAAAAATTTCTCAACGACTAATTAAAAAAAAAAAAATTAACTTTTTTTTCACTTGAAAAACAAATGAGGGGGTTGCTCCGAAACACACACACATACAAACATTTGAGGGGGGTTCAATTCAATTCAATTCAATTTATTTATGTTTCCAACGAAACAATACAAAAATCAATTTTAAAAATTTACAACAATTTAAGAATACATATTGGAAACAGAGGGGTCCACTAAAAGCAATGCTTGTACAAGTGTGGACACCCTAAATGATACTTAAGAATAATGATTAATTAAATTAACAAATTCTTAACTACAAAAGGAACTACAAAATAAAGAAAAATGGGGGGATGCCAACAGAGACGAGAACGGGACAAGATAGTACTTTACATGACAAACATGGGAGGATACGGTTATACAATACAAAGAGAAGATAATGCCCCCCAAAAAGGAGAGAGATCGGGGGTACATAAAATAATATAAAATGATGAGGTGCATGTGGGGTTGAGAGGAAAATGAGGAAAGAGAGATGCGCGTTAGAAAGGAAATAAGCTTGAGAAGGCACAATATGATATATCAAATTACATTTTGAGTCAGCGAGTAGAGAATGATTCAAAGAAAAAAAGAAAAAAGCAACAACATATAATGAGGTTGATATGATTGTAATAAAAACAATTTCAATTTTTTCTTAAAAGTATTAATCGATGGAGCATTTTTTATTTCATTACTTAAAGAATTCCAAAACTTTGGACCTTCATATATAAACGTTTTTAGAGCTAAGATGGTCCGCAAGAGAGGTAAATGAAAATCGTCCGAATGTCTTGTTTGGTAATTATGGACTGAGCTATTTTAAAAAACATTTCATGAAAAACAGATGGCAACATATTATTTTTATAAGTATACATAAATTGACCCCAAATCCTCCCGCTGCGTACGCGTCTGCTGCAGAGTCATGTACATAATTATATTTAATACTAAACTCTGAAAACGCTCGTACGCAGAGACTAAGCTAATAACAACCGATCGCGTCCCTAACACCAAGCGAGAAGCGCTGTAATCGGGCGTAGAGGGCCGTACCTTCATTTTGTAAATACGTCATTAAATTGGAAAATGGCGCATGTTAGCTGACTACGAGATCATTTCCCGGTAAAAGTAGGCTCAGATATCTGGAAACCCTGGAAATTTTCACCAACGAAACTTGTAAGTTCCATTACTTCATTATTTGGTAGTAGTGTTACCCCATGTAATTATGTATAAAGGCATTTGACAGTATCCTACAGCAGGATCTGAAAAATGCTGGGTTTATGTGCAGCGCACAGTGTTGCCTCTTTTATTACACAGCCGGGATAGCGTTGCAGCTATGTGTGGGCTTGTGGGGGGGTGGGGGTAACTCCTACTACACCGTCTAACTCTAAGGTCTAAGCCAGATCGTAAATTACCCTGTGAATTGTATTTGTAGATCTAAGCTTATTTAGTAAACAAGTCACCCCTGATTCGTAGATGCTACTTCTGCTAGCTGCTGCTAGCTTAAGTATTACTAGTTTTTAGTTTTACATCGACTTTTGTTTAAATTGCTATTGGCAGTATTGCATTTGCAATGGCTATGGATATTACAACATGTAAGTAAACGTATGGGACAATGCATTAACTTGCAACTGGACAATTTAATGTTAAATAGATCTAGATCAACTATCAATTGCATGCATGCATAGATCTACAGGGTACTTATTCCGCTGTAAAATTGTCTTTATCACTATCTTGTCAAAGATAAAATACAAATAGAGCATAATGTGAAGTTAAAACCTACCATTTTCACAGAAATCATGGTGAAAACGTCTCCTCGTAATCGTCTTCAGCTCAGGCGCTTGTTTGTTTGACGTTTGGCCGGTAGTACAGTACCGCCCAAGGGATCCGGGCTAATTTGGACCACGGGACAATTCGGCCCAGCTGGAAAAACTGGGCCGAATTGTCCCGACATGATTAATCGATCGAGATATAACAATGTGTATATGTTTGTGCTCATTGTGACTTAATAATGCCCTTTCCAACCACAATCTTTAATGGAATTGTGTTAAATGATACTATTGAAGACAATCTATAACTTCTATTTAGGTAAAATGACAAAAAAATGACATTTCGGACAATTTACTCACAGCTCGCAATCCGCATTGCCACACGTACATTAAATGTGCGTTCTTATCGACTCGGACCACTGTAATTCGAGCAGTGTTTTTGTCAGTAAATCACTGCAAATATCATTTTTATCTCGTATGAAGGTCTATTTTTTATTCCTGACACAAATTTCGTTATTGAGAAGTCGAATGTAGTACATTTTAGACGAGATGGTTGATGTTTGTTCACATTCTTTCGTCCTGGCCGTAAATTAGCAGACTACTGCTAGTGCTACCGCAGCAGCTCAGCTCAGTGTCCAGCTAGCAGTACAGCGCCGCCGGCCGGGTCGGCGGGGGAATTCACTGGCTCGGCGCCCGTACCGGGCCGCTGCACTGCATTGCAATTGCATGATTGAACTGCCCAGTTTGATCGAGTGACGTGAGTATAACTAATCAAACTAGATCTATATCTACTGTAGCTACATCATTATCATTACTAGATTAGTCATTCAGAGTAGAATATCCGATTAACGATTAATGAAGGAATGGAATTTTTCTTTTTTCATAATCAGATAATCATATTTTACTCTTAAAAGTTAAAGACTTAATAAATAGCTATATCTAACACTAGGGCATAGCACACGGGCCTATAGCCTAGTACTCTAAGCAGAGCAGTGAACTGACGAATCGCCTTCTTTTTTTTGGAGGGGGCTGCCTCAAAAAAATTATACGAAAAGGTGTTGGTTTCAAGTTTTTGTATAAATATAATGCAGCCTCTCTCATCATCAACATCGTCTCCATCCCTCACCATCTCCATCCCTCCCATCATCTCCATCCCTACCATCATTCATCCCTCACACCATCTCCATCCCTCACGTCTCCATCCCTCTCATCATCTCCATCCCTCTCATCAACAGCGTCTTCCTCCCTCATCTCCATCCCTTACATCATCATTGTCTCCATCCCTCACACCATCTCCATCCCTCACACCGTCTCCATCCCTCTCATCATCTCCATCCCTCTCATCAACAGCGTCTTCCTCCCTCTCATCTCCATCCCTTACATCATCATTGTCTCCATCCCTCTCATCATCTCCATCCCTCCCATCTTCTCCATCCTTCCCATCATCAACAGTCTCCATCCCTCCCATCTTCTCCATCCTTCCCATCATCAACAGCGTCTTCATCCCTCATCATCTCCATCCCTCTCATCAACAGCGTCTTCATCCCTCTCATCATCAACAGCATCTTCATCCTCTCATCGTCTCCATCCCTCTCACCATCTCCATCCCTCCCATCATCTCCATCCCTCCCATCATCTTCATCTCTCACCATCTCCATCCCTCACACCGTCTCCATCCCTCTCATCATCTCCATCCTCACCAATCCCTCTCATCATCTCCATCCCTCTCAGCAACAGCGTCTTCATCCCTCTCATCATCTCCATCCCTTACATCATAAACATCGTCTCAATCCCTCTCATCATCAACAGCGTCTTCATCCCTCTCATCATCTCCATCCCTCACATTGTCTCCATCCCTCTCATCATCTTCATTCCTTACCAATCCCTCTCATCGTCTCCATCCCTCTCATCATCTCCATCCCTCACCAATCCCTCTCATCATCTCCATCTCCTACATCATAAACATCATCTCCATCCCTCTCACCATCTCCATCCCTCCCATCATCTCCATCCTCCCATCATCTTCATCCCTCACACCGTCTCCATCTCACGTCTCCATCCCTCTCATCATCTCCATCCCTCTCATTAACAGCGTCTCATCCTCTCATCATCTCCATCCCTTACATCATAAACATCGTCGATGGAGATGATGAGAGGATGGAGATGATGAGAGGGATTGGTGAGGGATGGAAATGATGAGAGGGATGGAGATGATGAGAGGGATGGAGACGATATTGATGATGAAAGGGATGGAGACAATGTTGATGATGCAAGGGATGAAGACGATATTGATGAGAGGGATGGAGACGCGTCTCCATCCCTCTTATCATCAACAGCGTCTTCATCCTCTCATCACCTCCATCCCTCACACCCTCTCATCATCTCATCCCTCTCATCATCTCCATCCCTCACATCAACATGTCTTCATCCTCATCATCTCCATCCCTCTCATCATCAACAGCATCTTCATCCTTCATCATCTCCATCCCTTACATCATAAACATCGTCTCCATCCCTCTCATCATCAGGGATGGAGATTATGAGAGGGATGGAGATGATGAGAGGTGTGAAGGATGGAGATGATGAGAGGGATCCAGACAATGTGAGGGATGGAGACAATGTTAATGATGTAAGGGATTGAGATGATGAGAGGGATGAAGACGCTGTTGATGAGAGGGATGGAGATGGTGAGAGGGATGGAGACGGTGGAGGGATGGAGAAGATGGGAGGGATTGGTGAGGAATGAAGATGATGAGAGGGATGGAGACAATGTTAATGATGTAAGGGATTGAGATGATGAGAGGGATGAAGACGCTGTTGATGAGAGGGATGGAGATGGTGAGAGGGATGGAGACGGTGTGAGGGATGGAGAAGATGGGAGGGATTGGTGAGGAATGAAGATGATGAGAGGGATGGAGACAATGTGAGGGATGGAGATGATAAGAAAAAAAAACGCCATTAGGCATTATGAGTCGGACCCCATCCAATCTGTCTCGATACTCCTCCTCAATTACCATGCCTGTCATACTCATACTCATACTATTCATAGATGTAGGCCCTGTAGGCCTAATGGCAATGTTTTGCCAGGGGTGGTGCTGACGGCCGGGGCTGACATCTCTGCTGGATCATAAGGATCAGCGTTCCGTTCAAATCATTGTGACGAATTGATATTGCCCAGGGCGGACCCTCCCAGACCCACCTGCTTGGTCGCTCCGCTCCCTCGCCGCCGACGCCTGCTCCATCGTTTTTCATATATTTCACACCATGCAATTTTGTGCCCCGGTAAGAATTTCCTGGATCCGCCACTGTTGCCTATTGGTCAAAATTCTCAGTGCCAGGACTGCAAATAGAGAGTCTCAAGCCAGGTTCAATTCAAATTTCAATTCAATTCAGTCTTTATTTCCAATTCATTCAAACAGTAACAAAACAAAGTAATAAAAGGATATGAACAAAAACAAAAAAAACTTAACGTAAGACATAAGATAAACGGTCATAAATACGGATTTAAAATACTGATAGTACAAGAATATAAAGTAGGGGTAGAATAGATTTTCTATTTTATAAGATAAATGATTGGAAAAAGGTATGTGTACATGGAAAGCTCAATGTAGGATTGTAAAATTACACATACCGTAGATATTCTAATAATAAATATTGTATTTAAGAAGTAAGAATAATTAGTACCATTGCTGTAATATTTATTAAAGACATTCAAGAACAAAACAAAAACTATATAAAGACTTTACAACTTCAACAAAAAGAAAAAAGTAAAATCATAAGTGGAAAACTAGATTCTCTATATAAATGTATTTAAAATAAAACTAAACTAACAATTTTATGTTCTATTGTCTTTTAAAATATTATTAAACTGAATATTAAAATCGCTCAATTTCAGCGAAAATATTGTTAAACTAAATATTAAAATCACTCAATTTCAAAATATTCCATAATTCTGGGCCTGTATGGCCGCGCAATGACTGCTTTGCTCTATTGTTCAAATAAATCCATCGATGAAACTTGTTGGATAATCTGGTATTTTAAAATCACAAATGGGCAATCGATGATAAGGTGGACATGACCATCAAATTTTCAAACTGTTTGGACCTTCACAAATTTGGTATTAAAAGTTGGGAAAGTTGAGTTCTTGTTTCAGACCGCAAATGCCTTCAAAGTGCATGGTTATTGCTCATATTCTTATTTGTGACATTTTTAGTGCTCTTTTAGGACCTAAAACTGCTATGAAGGTAATTTTAGACCCCAAAATGTGTGAAATTTAGCCATAGTTAATTAATTAATAATAACAATACACAGGCCAGCTGGTTGTGCGTATTATAACCAACACGAAAAAGCCAACATCGCCATCGGCATAGAACAAGTGCCCTTTCAACTTTGTAAGAAGTGCCTCTTTGTACATAGGAAAAGTTCCCCTTTACTTTGACAAGTGCCCTATTAATTTGTAAAAGTGCCCTTCCCCTTTTATGTCATGATCATCATTATTTTGGCTTTCCATTTTTGGCTTTCCTTTTTCGTAAATTACCCTTTACAACATTGCATTGAGCTTCATGTATGGAGATCGAGCTACGGTCAAGACTTAATAGCACACTTCCTGTCACATACAAAAGCTTACACTGAATGTGGCCTGCCATTGACCCTAGCTACAGGCAGAGATCCTTACATAATACCTAATAATAATTGTTCAGGGGGGATCCCCCTTGAACATAGGATACCTGAACAAATATACAAAAAATTGAAAATTACACCGCAATTTTTTTTTTCAACGAAGTCTTCATAGAAATTTGAGGAACGGTTAATGACCAGTTGACCAAAGGTCCGGGAGACTGAAGGCTTGCGAGACTGAAGATCCCCATGCCCGCCCATGCACCGGCACGTCATTGCAATATCATGTCTTAATTGCTTTGCTTTGTATCTCTTTGATTCCCAGAAAAAGGGAACAAAAGGAGAATTTTTTTTTTGGGGCCGGGGAGGGGGAGGTGCTGGGTGGGGGCTGCATTATTTATACAAAAACTTGAAACCAACACCTTCTTTTCGTATAATTTTTTTGAGGCAGCCCCCTCCAAAAAAAAAGAAGGCGATTTGTCAGTTCACTTCTCTGCTTAGAGTACTAGGCTAGGCCTCGTGCTAGGCCCTAACGTTAGATATAGCTATTTATTAATCTTTAACTTTTAAGAGTAAAATATGATTACCTGATTATGAAAAAAGAAAAATTCCATTCCTTCATTAATCGTTAATCGGATATTCTACTCTGAATGACTAATCTAGTAATGATAATGATGTAGCTACACTACAGTAGATATAGGTCTAGTTTACCCACTAAATCAAATTGGATATTCTACTCTGAATGACTAATGATAATACAGTGGATATAGATCTAGTTTGATTAGTTACCGGTATACTCACGTCACTCGATCAAATTGGGCAGTACAATCATGCAATGCAGTGCAGCGGCCCGGTAC
>CP137667.1:6004922-6045027 GCA_037976565.1 Mesocentrotus franciscanus | reverse complement strand
TATTGGAATTAATCTGCTCTTTCATATGACACTCATTTATTGAGTATCACCTTCAGGATCACAAAGAATAAAGGTTTGAACTTCAAAAAAAAAAAAAACTTTGACCAATTTTGCATGATCTCGTAATGCACATAGACTGCATAGGGCTGCGTGCAATCTCTATGGGAAGGATTTTAGCACACAACATCGGGTGCGCGATCAGACACCCTACTAATATTAATCATAATCATAATCATATGATATAGTCTAGGCCTACTGATATAGGATCTATTGCATTTTCCACCTGAATTTGGATCATATCCGACATCGGGAATCCTCCGTTTAGGGCTTCGATGTCCACGTCGTCGCTCAATACCGTCTCTACGCTTTCGCTCTGCACCTCAAACTGAAGCTATCAGTAGGGTGTCTGATCGCGCACCCGATGTTGTGTGCTAAAATCCTTCCCATAGAGATTGCACGCAGCCCTATGCAGTCTATGTGCATTACGCGATCATGCAAAATTGGTCAAAGTTTTTTTTTTTTTTGAAGTTCAAACCTTTATTCTTTGTGATCCTGAAGGTGATACTCAATAAATGAGGTGTCATATGAAAGAGCAGATTAATTCCAATATTTCCAGAGGGGCGTCATCTCGAAATTCTAAAAATATCTTGGTCAAAACAGCTATTTAAACATTGTTTCCTGGCTACCTCCGAAATTTGCCACTTATGAGATATGACGCCCTGGCGATATGTAGTCCCAGTCGAAGGAAAATATCCCTACGCTTATTTTTCGCTAGCCCCAGGGATCACAAACAATTACAGTTTGAAAATACCCTTCCCACATTTTTCGGATCAGCTAAGTAGGGAGGCGTGAGCTCCGCGCCGGCCGAACCCATGGTGATAAGCGTAAAATCTGCACATGAATATGCATCGGGCCGCGTGTCTACAAACCCGAAGTGGGTGCCCATTGAAGACAATGGATTGCCGATCGCGCATCAGTTAAGCAACAGCGTGCGCTTGCAGCGTATGTGTGCGCTTGCATATTGCGCAATTCAGCTGTTGTGCTAAATTTAGCAAAACAACATAACTCTGCGTGTACGTCTTTTCGTCGATTCTTACAAAAATGGATGAATATTGTAGGGAATTGAAGGGGCTGTAACTTTTGATAGAAACATCGGTGAGTCTTGAAATTTGAAATGTATTATTCTGAGTAAATAATTTTTTCAATTATCCAACCAAAATGGTGAAAAACGATCCAAAAGGCAAAATTGAAAAATCGTTCAGACACCCTACTATCAGTCAAAATTTATGGTATCGTGCATGCGCGCAACAAAAAGCTAAAAATCTTTGTTCACACGCAGTGATATAACTTATAATTTATATGCCAAATATCATTATTGTCTTGTTTTTGTTGTTGTTGATGATGGTGGTGGTGTTCAGGGGCGGCGATCGGGGTCGGAGGGAGTTCGATAAAACTAAAATTTGTCATATAAATTATAAGTTATATCACTGCGTGTGAACGAATTTTTAGCTTTGTTGCGCGCATGCACGATACCATAAATTTTGACTGATAGCTTCAGTTTGAGGTGCGAAAGCGTAGAGACGGTATTGACGACGACGTGGACATCGAAGCCCTAAACGGAGGATTCCCGATGTCGGATGTGATCCAAATTCAGGTGGAAAATGCAATATATGATTATGATTAATATTAGTAAAAAATTAGGCTAAAATTCCTTTGCTAAGATTGGATATGAAACTGCTAAAAAAATGGATACGGAACTGCACTAGTGCCGAAATTCTCCTGCTCTTTCATATGGGAATACCTCATTTATTGAGTATCACCTTCAGGATCACAAAGAATAAAGGTTTGAATTTAAAAAAAAAAAAAACTTTGACCAATTTTGCATGATCGCGCAATGCACGTAGACCGCATAGGGATGCGTGCAATCTCTAGAATCCGCAAAAGTGAAATTTTAGTCCGAAATTTGGTGGCCAGATCCGTACCACCGAGTTTGCACAGGAGCGCCTTTGGCTTTGGTCGGCTTCTGTCTCTAGTCTAAGTAAAGAGAGGAGCCGACCCTACCCAAATCAGAGGCTAACGAACGAAAGAGACAGAAATCTTCGGTCTACTCTACTACTTCCTATTTATTATCATTTTTTGTTCAAATCATGAAGCCAATACTATTATTATTTAAACAAAAAAAGAATCCCAGAAAAAAAATCACGAATTGCCATGGCAATATTCATTTCCTTGTTCTCTTTTTCGGTGGCAGTTTTTGGCCGCATGTACAAAGTCAATAGGGAGCGCGCGCTGTGCGTTCGCCCGCTGATCTATAGCACATGCGGCCAGAGCACGTAATCCCCCGCACGGCCGAAAACTACACCTGCGGGTGCGGTGATCAGAAATTGGAATCTAAACTAAACAGAGATACAGTGCTATATAGTATCCGACTGCATAGACAGAAATAACCGTCTGGTATGGGTCATTCTTTAATAAAACTGACATTTGTTGACATTCCCCATACACAGACGGTACCCCGTACGCCTCGTACCACGGGAGATTGAGCGATTGTGACCCACTTTTACCGAAACTTTCTCCCACGATTTTCTTTATTTAGATCTAATTTTCTGATTTATAAATCAGATACAAAAATACTATGTCTATTTTTCTCCTATGTACAGTTATCAATTTTTTATGACTTATTTCTAAATGCGAAATTTACGGACTTACGTATATGAGTTATCAATTTTATCTCAGAACCAAGGAAACGGTACGTTCATGCATTCGAACTGGTAATCTATGACATGACCCGCCCGATATATTTCCGGGTCAACCGACCAAAACAAGCCCAATGGCCAATCAGAGCACGTGTTTGATATTGGGCTTATGAATATTCAAACATCACCGGCTCAAGCCGGGCTGACTCATACGTAGCTATTGGACGTTCGAAAAAAAAATGAATATTCATCAACTTAAACCAAGATGGCTGACAACAAATCTTGTTGACTACAAGACTTTCTCGGATTAATCATTAATATAGGATCTAAATGAGCAAGCTATCGTAAGTCAAAGTAGATATTTCTGTGTTATTTTTAATTTTGAATAAGATTCAGTGTAAAATTGCAGCCAAAGTGGATATATGAAGACGTAAAGAGTGAAAAACTCGTTGCATATCTCATTCATCGCGGTCCGGCCGAACTGAACCATTCGTTCCCCACACTACCCCATTGACGTACTTCAGTCTACAGTATGTATAGAGGCGGTCAGAGGAGCCAGATGCAATCTCAGCGGAACAACCGTCGATATCAGAGACTGAAGCTTTCGGTCTACCGACTGCAGTGATAGGATACGTGCGGGGAGGTACTTTTAAGCTTGCGGTACTCAAAATATCTGGCTCTAAGTCTGAAAAATAGTTGAAATACAGCTCATTATATGGTACCCATATTACTTACAGTCACGCGTAAGATATTCGTTTTTCAGATTCGGGTAGCGGGACCGCTGATTACATCGCTAAAATGTGATATTTAAGGATACATTTTTCTTTTCAAATGTGGTTCTCCAGTGACTCTGGCATGTTATTGTATGTGTGTGATATGTGATATGCTAGTATGCAATGTATTTTAATGGGATTTTACCGTGCATCCAACGGACCGGCCGAAAACTGCCGCCGGCCGAAAACTCCCTCCTTTACTCTAGGCCTAGTATGGTGGTGTGACCAAAGTTCGCGCGTGACCAAAGTTCGCATACTAACACTAAAAGCGCTTAAACAAGAGAACGATACGCGATGCCTGTGTGGGACTGAGACAACGAAATCTTTGAGCACCGTCGACAAGTCCAAAGGTCCAAATGCAACATAAATATGTGAATAAGCTAGCCTTTCCACGCTTTTTATCCTAACAAATTGTGTTTTTTTTAATATGAAAATCAGTTTATTAGTAGGGTGTCTGAACGATTTTTCAATTTTTCCTTTTGAATCGTTTTTCACCATTATGGTTGAATAATTGAAAAAATCATTCACTCAGAATGATACGTTTCAAATTTCAAGACTCACGAATGTTTCTATCAAAAGATACAGCCCCTTCAGCAAATAGAAATATTCATGCAATTTTTGTAAGGATCGACGAAAAATACGTACACGCAGAGTTATGTTGTTTTGCTAAATTTAGCAAAACAGCTGAATTGCGCAATATGCAAGCGCACGCATACGCGTGCAAGCATACGCATCTCGATAGCGAACGGCAATCCATTGTTTTCAATGGGCATTCACTTCCGGGTCTGTTCGCCACGCGGTCTGATGCATATTCATGTGCAGATTTTATGCGCTATCACCATGGGTTCGGCCTGCGCGGAGCTCACGCCTCCCTACTTAGCTGATCCGAAAAATGGGGGGAAGGGTATTTTCAAACTGTAATCCTTTGTGATCCCTGGGGGCTAGCGAAAAAATAAACGTAGGGATATTTTCCTTACGACTGGGACTACTTATCGCCAGGGCGTCATATCTCATAAGTGGCAAATTTCGGAGTTAGCCAGGAAACAATGTTTAAATAGCTGTTTTGACCAAGATATTTTTAGAATTTCGAGATGACGCCCCTCTGGAAATATTGGAATTAATCTGCTCTTTCATATGACACCTCATTTATTGAGTATCACCTTCAGGATCACAAAGAATAAAGCTCTACGGGAAGAATTTTAGCACACAACATCGGGTGCGCGATCAGACACCCTATTATTAGAGGGATTGACTCCGAAAAATAATGATATAATTCCAATTTCTTACGCCTGCTTCCACCGTATCTCTGTGAATTTCAATGAATCTATGGGTTTCGTAAGAATACAAATTTAAATAAATAAAAGGGGAAAGTGGAGAGACAGAGAGAAAAGAGCGAGAACTCATGTATGGCTGGCATATAAAAAGGAGACACATGATAAACTGTTTAAACAAGGGCAATAAATATCATGCGCAAACTTACATGTACATGTAGGTCACACTTTTTGACAGACGTCGGTAGTGGTATGCCTTCCGATATTCTCGTCTTATCATTGGTTTGAAGTAAATACAGCCTTGGAATGTTATATAATCTGATTATATGATAAATTACGATTCTTATGACGTATGGAACATGATATACATTTGTACGTTGATCTGGATGATTTGTAATGTGCATGAAAAAAAAATATCTGCGAACTTTGGTCACCCCTTCATACATGGATTGTAAGTATCAATACACAACAAGTCAGCTATTGGTGGGTTAGTTGTTTGTTTTTACCTGACTTATAAATGTACACTGTACATGCTTGTACACTGTAAGTATTAGCAACCAGGGGATCAGTGGCTTAATACATGTAAGTCCTCTCTGAGGGACTTGGTATTGAGATTTAAATCTTTAATACCAAAGGTTGCTAGTGCATCAACTTGGATTCAAACCCAAGACCTCCTGGTTACAAGACCACTGCTCTACCACTGAGCTATTGCGCCTCCTTGAACAGAAATTAGGAAATGTACATAAACAAGAGTATTTAAAACAATTTTGTTGCTGGCAAACTGCATTCAATTTTTATTCTCCTGATGCACTCCCTTTCTCTTAATTTCTAGGAAGCCCACAATCTGCAGGATGGCTGCTAAAGCATTGTCCAAAGTCCTGCAAGACGATACTCTCATATTCCAACTCACCGAGAGCATCGATCCTGTTGACTACAACTTACCCTTATTTCGCGACCTTCTGGGGTTCCAGGCAGCTGTCTCAAATATCATTGGATGGACAGAGCAGGATTATCAGAAGATTGTTGAGCAGTGTTTGTCTATGTGGATAAATGTGAACGGAGAAGGAGCAGGCACAAAGCTTGTGGAGATACTCAGAGGGGTGGAGATACATGTAGATACAGTAGCAACTTATTTAGAGCAAGGTGAGAAACAAGTATTAGTGGGAAAAACAAATCGATTTGAGGCCACGTGATTACATTGTGAAAGAAATTGGAGCAATAGGTCATTTCTGGAATGTAATTGAAAGCTTAAACCATAACTTACTACTTGTTTGAAGTTTGAGCCTACAATGTAATTTTATGAGGGAGTAGAGGGAAGAGATTAATTGAGAGCCCGCTTTGCACATGAGCACTCATTCTTTGAAGCCACAAAAAGTGTTCGCTGACCCTGAAAGGTCAGATAACTTGCCTGAATTTGACATTTATAATGACAGTGAACTAGAGTTAAATTCTATCAAATGGAAGGGAGAGGAGGGAAAATAATCTCTTCCCTCTACTCCCTCATAAAATTTCGCTCAGACTTCAAACAGGTAAGTTTTCGTTTGAGCTTTCAATTTGCAGAGTCTCCTACATACGCCTTAACCCTAATAAGGCCGGGGCCATCATGGCCCCCTCCGCGATTTTTCTGATTGTTCGGGAACGCATACGGATGACGCCCGCCGCTTCATGACTTTATTCTTTCGAGTCTTGCGCATCTTTTAAAACAATTTTTTTGAAAATCGGACCTACCGTTACAAAGTCACGTGACCTTTTGTCTTTACATGTCGGCCCGAAAATCGCTCATTTTCGTGATTTGTGTACAAAACATATGGAAATATCATTTTTCCTAAAAGAGATAAAACATTGGTTATTTGGTCTTGTTTAAAGTTTAGGTGTTTGTTTTGGGGTCAAAATAGTTAAATTATAGTTAGAAATGAAATAAAACAACAAAAACAATAAAATACATAAGTTAAAAAAACAATGAAATACATAAGAAATTATCAAAACAAGAGATAACATAAAGAATAACCTAGCTTTCCAATTTTTTTCGTATTATTATTCCAAATGGTCTAACAAATATATGTAGTGGAAAAGAAAGCTTAAATATGAAGAATATATGATTTATGGGTAAAAATATGAATTTTTGACCTTATTTGCATAATTTACCATAAATATGCAAATGAGTAATTTTTTCAAAAAATTGAAATTGCTATAGTATTCTATACACTTCACTTGACATGCATGCAAATTTTCGCGGCGATCGGCCGTTTCACGGCCGAGATCTTAGGGGCCATAATGGCCCCGGCCGTATTAAGAACTCAAATAGCCCGGCCTTATTAGGGTTAAAGCTGAGCGTGAAGCCGTGCTGACCTGGGCGGTTTTGCTTCATCAACTTCAAAGATCACTGAACTTTGTTTCAGTTTCATGTTATCTAGACTTAACAAATGCAATGTTTGAGACCTCTGTGCAGAAATCAAAGCTAATAACACACAGTTTTGGGGTAATTTGTTTCAAACTCAAAACTGTAGCTGGTGACCATCTGTGTAAAAGGCGGAGGGCAACACTCACATCCCATGTGACCTTGTAACGTGGCCTCGGGAGGTCTGAGATTAAATATTCCCTTTACACTAAGTACAGAGAAGGTTCATTGAAATTTTGAAAATATGTAAATTATACCTCTATAGATTGCTGAGAACCTTAAGAAAATGAGTCAAGTATTTGTTAAGCCCTCACTAGTGTGAGTAATAAATTTAATGCAATTTGGACAACCTTTCTAGAACCCACTCACAAAGTGAAATGACGGCGATAAAACACATGCGATAAAGGTGACGTCATGGTGTGAAAATACCCTGCATCACACATTCTGAACAATGTTGGATGCCCATATCAATTTTTAGATATATATACATGGCTGTGAATCACATGAGGACATGCATCTTCAGATACATACTTCCTTATCTGTGATACATTTTTCAACTGAAATCGTACTGATTTACAAACTGGTCTATTTGGTTAGACATGGACATGTTGCAATCAAAAATTACACCAGGGTTCTTGACCGATGTAGAATTCCTCCAAGATGCTGTGAGGATGTCAATGACCCTTTCTCCAGTCCTATATTCTCGAAGGGTCCCTGGATACCCTGCAACATAAAAGATTGAGATAAGAAAGTTTTCTGAAAGAAAAATTTTCAATCATACATTTACCCTATTTATAATTGTTTCAAATGTGTTTTTAATCAACCCTGTAAGAAATTAATCTATTCTGTATTCACTAACTAAGAAATTTGATGTACCCTGTACAGAGCAAATTAGAAAAGAGCTTGCAAGCTACATGTACATGTACTGTATGTACGTCAGTTTTGCCAATTTATGTTTTACTGATGACAACTTAAAAAATTAATAACTTTCCTCTTTTTAATCGGATGTTGTTAAAACTTATAACTTATTGGTTTCTCTCATTTTTCTGCTTTTATTAAAACCATTTTTATGAGGGTAGACTCACAGTCCTGTGAAGTGCCTAGATATAAATTATTTCATTCACCTGTTGTATTTTAATAGTCAGAATGCATATTACATACATTACATGATGTCAGGTAACTTTAATAGGGCAAGCCTTATGTTGATTTTATGTAGTAGAGGCTGTGGATAACAAGGTTCACAGTTCATAATCCTTACACGTTCCATTTATTAAACATGTTTGAATTTTCGTTTTCTGGCCCTTCCTGGAAACCTAACTAACTTCTTCTCTTTATTTCAAACATTCTCTTCAGAACTCACTCACAGACCAAACTGCCTGATTGAGAATACCTTCCCGTGTACTCTGGCATCAAAGCTAGACTGTGCATTGGTCTATAGGAAGCTTGGACTACTTCTCCTGGAGAACAACAATATGAAGTTTGACAAACTGATTAGTTTTTTGAACGTCCTAGTTGCACAGCGGGAAAAGGCTCTCTTCCATGTAAGATAACAATGGATTTCTCTTGATTTTTGTTCTCTTTTGTCTTAGTTGCAAAACATGAAGAATAGTATCACCAAACATCTATCAAATTGTGCTGAAACAGCAGACTCTCACTGTGTGCTCTGGTGTGCCAATCAAGTGGTTCACTGCATCTCAGAATGACTGAATGATTATGAAACAAACAATATAAAGGAACAAAATAATACCAACACAAAATACAAGCAAAAACTAAATTCTGACACTTCAAGGAGGTATCCATGTATTCTACATTTAAAAGCTTGAAGTCCTTTATCTGAAATGTTCTGTACAAGATGGGCAGGGAGCAAGTTCCATAGCAGGACAGCAGTTGGAATGAAACCTGTCTACAGTACATGTTTTAATGACTGGCAAGGAGAGGGCATGGGAAGGCATAGAGAGACTCGAGCGGATGACTCTTGACACTTATTTATATTCTGAATTTAACATAAAAAGATTAAAGGTACTATGTCCCATTTGCAGGTCAAAAAAAATGAAAAGGTTAAATTCCAATGGCATTTGAAAGACAATACTTATTTAGAACTTCCCTCAAAGCGAAAGGGTTTGAAAATGGCTTTTTTGTGGGAAAATAACGACCATTAGTTGTCGAATAAACATAAGTGATTGCAATCACCTAATTTTCAGACCTTAGTACCGAATGGTTGTACGTTTTGTGCTGCACAAAGATTCAATCAGTTTAATTTTGGCCATTACAAGTAGTGGGTTATTGATGTAGACAAATGCTCATGTGCCTGTTACAGCTCATTTTATACGTGACATATTCATAATTCCTGCAAAGTTATACAGAATTTGATGTTGGCTGCAAAAGGGACATAATATCTTTAAAGGGAATGTCAGGGGAGGGTAATGAAATTTTGAGCAAAACAGCAAAAAACATGCCCGAAACCGATTAAGAATAAGAAAGTTATGAATTTTTGAAGGTGCGATCAATCACACACATTGGCAATTCTGTGAAACATCTTCCAAGGTCCCTTCCCATTTGCCCTGTACTAGATATGTTTTGTTATACCGGTACAATCCCTGTATGAAACAAATGTATTCCGTCATCACTAACTAAGAAAATGAAAATTTATGAAATTGAATGTACAGAGCAAATTAGAGAAGAGCTTGCAAGATACGTTTCAGTGTTGCAAATTTGTGTTTAATTGGTCGCAGCTTCAAAAATTCATAAGTTTTCTTTATTATTATTATTGTTATAACTATAATTATAATTTTTCTCATTTTGATTACTATTATTTTATTATTTTTTTAATTATTTATAATAATAATTATTATTGTTATTTTTTAAATTATTTTTATTAATCTGTGTGGAGCCAGAAGGACATTGACTCACATACAATTTTTGTTTACAGTTTATTTTCCCTTTGTTTTTTGTTTGTTTTTGGGGCAAGGGGGAATATATTGTGCAATTGCAAAAAAAATTGCCACTCTAGGTATGAACAAATAAATTGTTGGCAGTCCCTGTTAGGAGATTGAGACGAATAGGCCAGATTGGTTTGCTGCAGCTCAGATGATGAATATCTGTAGAGACAATATTTTCTTTTTCTTTCTTGTCTAGGTATTAATCAAATGGAGAAATCAAGTGGGGTCAAGCATAAAATTCCTGGAAGAACTCAAGAAAATCCTCCTCAAACATGACCTGAAAGATGCTGCCCGACTACTTCATCTTATGGAATATGGCCCAAATGCTGGTATGTGATAGGAAAATGCAATGTGCAAATCTGGGGAAGGGGGTGTCAGGGGTTGTGGTCCCCCCTCCTTTTTCCCCTCTTTATTGCTTCTCATAGATTTTTGTGACTTTGTCAGTCTCAACCCCCTCCTTTTGCTTTTGCCCCACAACCCATATACCTGTACATGTAATTATCATTATTTATTATCCCCTCGACAAAGAAGTCGGAGGGGATAAAGTAACGCTGCCGTCCGTAATAAATCTGGTTTCTGTTCGATAACTTTAGTAATTTTTATAAATGTAATGCTTCCTGGGAGAAATTTCAATTATTTAAACATATTTGTTTTTCAATTACAGATCGATCAGTCGATCTTATTTACTGGGTGTAAGCCACAAATATGTTTAAATAACTGTAGTAATGTTTGACGGCTTTGAATGAAATTCGATAAGAAGGTACATGGTATCAAAACACAGCCTAAGTTCGATTCCGGGGTATTTAGGTCATAGGTCAAAGGTAATAGCTCATTAAATATGCGAAAAAAGCTAATTATTCGAAAAATGGGGTTTCCATTCGATAACTTTTAATAGTAATGTTTGACGGATTTTAATGAAATTTGATATGAAGGTACATGGTATCAAAATACAGCCCAAGTTCAATTTCTAAGTATGTAGGTCAAAGGTCATAGCTCATTAAATATGCAAAAATACATAAAAATGTTGTGGAAGGATATGGTAAAGACTAAAGAAAGAATGTAATAAGGTTGCTCTGTATGAAGAGGAGGAATGTGCAGAACAGGAAGAAATGGAGAGAATGTCATCACGGGATGAACCCCTATGTCAGTTACTCCTATGTAACTTGTAAAGTTGTAAGAACTAGGAAAATGCCGACTTGAATAAATGATAATGATGAAATAGCAAAGAATTAAGGAGTATCATGGGTACCAATTTAATGGAAATTTGTATTAAAAAAGAGCCCCCGTCAGTACTAAAAGAGCCCCCATGAGAAGGCTCACAGGGGCTGTTTTTTTTTGGAAGAGCCCCCGTGGACAAAAAAATAAATTAAGCCGTGAATGAGTGTAATTTCAGATGGTTTTTGCACAAGCCTTGGCTTGCTGAGTAAGTTTACTGTGATCTTATAGTTCCAATATGATTCGGCAAATAATTAATAGTTCTGTTGTTTTTGTAAGTTCCGTCTTATTACTGTTCCTTTGTTTATAATGCAGATGCTTTTATGTGATCTCTTTTTTCGTTTGTTTTTGTTTCACAAGTGCGCCTTCAGTATTTGATTTCGAGTGAATTCGGCACCTTACAAATTACATATGCGAGGAAACTATTTAAACGTCCATGAAATGGCCAATCAATCAGTCATAACTTCTAGTGCCATAACTATCTTCCTCAAGTAGCCATTAGTGGTACATAAAATGAACTGTGTTGTGGAGAAAGTCCTGCTTTGTTATTCCTCCGCAACGAAGTAGCAGAAGGCATTACTGGTATGTTTTTCGGGTTGTCCGTCCGTACGTCCTCGTTCTCGTGAATCGCTCGTTATCTCAAGAACCGATTGATGGATTCCCGCCAAACTTGGGTCATGTACACTTTATGTATCTTGCAGAGCCAATGAACTGAATAGATTTTGGGTCATTAGGTCAAAGGTCTAAGGTCATAGAGCTTATTATGTATGCAAAAATAGCTTGTGATCGCATTATCATTAGAACCAATTGACGGATGGATTACTAACAAACTCAGGACATGTACATGTACATGTACATGTATCTTGCAGAGCCAATGAACTGATTAGATTTTAGGGTCATGGGTCATACATTTATATAAAATAGCTTGTAATCACGATATTCTGAGAACTTGTTAATGGATTACAATCAAACTTGAATTTAAAAAATTGCTTCTGTTTTGGTTTGTAAAATCGCTCAATGGCGGAGGCATCATTTTCGACTGCACGCAGTCGAAGATTCATCTACCGGTAGTTTTCTTTATAAAATTAAATGAAGAAATTTCTCCGAAGATTTGAGCAAAAAGTCTTCTGTATGAGCCAGTATTTCCAGTGTACCGGTAATAATATTAAGATCAGGATGCAATTATAGAAAACAAATCTTTTTAGATATCTCCACCATTTGTTTGAATGTCTAAACAAACAAAAACCCATCTCTCTCTTGAGATTTTGTGTTGCTTTTAGTATTCTAACTCTCAATATTGAACTTTCGATGTCTGACAGTCAGAAATTTTCCATGTTTGTAGAAGATAAGTAATAAGTGTGTACTTGACTCTACTCTATTTTCTGTCTTACAGCCTCATCCAGTGCCGGATCTTGCCCTCCAGAGGAGCATAAGAGAGAGCCCTCAAGTTCCTCACCTACCCCGTCTACCAGTGCTGCAAAGGTCAACAGTTCAAGGTCTAGCACAGAGCAGATTCAAGGGCCAAGTGAAGAGGTCACAAGGTCAAGGAATCTGGGCGAAGAAGGTCGTAGGTCAATAAATCTGAGTGAAGAGAGTCCGAGGTCAAGAAATCTGAGCAAAGAAGGCAGGAGATCTAGAAGGAGCACAGAGGAGGAGACAGATGTCGATCCGAAAAGGTCAAAGTTCGCAAAGCTGTCACCGGATGTGCCTGCACTGGTGCCAGCCAGGAAAGGAGGGCGCGTTTTGATGGGAGCCGGCAGTGTTAAGAAGGAAGTAGAAGAGAGAGAGAGGGCTGGTGTCAAGGTAAGTAAATCTGTTATGCTATCATTCCATTTCAAAGTTGTATGGTTATTAGTCTTTCTATCAGGAATAAGCATGAGCTTGTTTGGATGCTGTCAAATCCACATTTTACTCAAAGGAGGGAGGGGAAGGAATGGATTAACAACACATAATTTATGCAGTGCTTGAGAAATAAGCCTGACTTACTACATTTTCTTTCTTTTTATGCCTCCGCTACAACGTAGCCGGAGGCATTATGTTTTCTGGTTGTCCGTCCGTCCGTACGTACGTACGTACGTCCCGTTCTCGTGATCGCGTTATCTCAAGAACCAATTGATGGATTACCGCCAAACTCGGGTCATGTATGTATCTTGCAGAGCTAATGAACTGATTAGATTTTGGGGTCACGAGGTCCAAGGTCAAAGGTCACAGGGCCCATTATGTATGCAAAAATAGCTCGTGATCGCGTTATCTCAAGAACCGATTGATGGATTACCGCCAAACTTGGGTCATGTATGTATCTTGCAAAGCTAATGAACTGATTTGGGGTCACGAGGTCAAAGGTCAAAGGTCACAGGGCTCATTATGTATGCAAAAATAGCTCGTGATCGCGTTATCTCAAGAACCGATTGATGGATTACCGCCAAACTTGGGTCATGTATGTATCTTGCAGAGCTAATGAACTGATTAGATTTTGGGGTCACGAGGTCAAAGGTCACAGGGCTCATTATGTATGCAAAAATAGCTCGTGATCACTTTATCTCAAGAACCGATTGATGGATTACCGCCAAACTTGGGTCATGTATGTATCTTGCAGAGTCAATGAACTGATTAGATTTTGGGGTCACGAGGTCAAAGGTCAAGGTCACAGGGCTCATTATGTATGCAAAATAGCTTGTGATCACGTTATCTCAAGAACCGATTGATGGATTACCGCCAAACTTGGGTCATGTATGTATCTTGCAGAGTCAATGAACTGATTAGATTTGGGGTCACGAGGTCAAAGGTCACAGGGCTCATTATGTATCTCAAAATAGCTTGTGATCGCGTTATCATTAGAACCAACAGATGGATTACAATCAAACTTGATTTTTTAAAATTGCTTGCATTTTGGTTTGTAAAATTGCTCTATGGCGGAGGCATCATTTTCGACTGCGCGCAGTTGAAGTTCCATCTAGTTTTCTCTTCCAATGTTTTGTTTTGGAAGCCCCCAGTTATGGAAGATGAAATAATACACATGACAATTTATGAAGATGCTTTAGTGGTGACAGATGCCCTGCATACATACAGAAGAGTACCATTTTGCAAAGCTGGGAATGTGATGCATAGCTTTTTGCATACTACATTCATTGAGAAAGTTGAATTGTCAGGTAAGGACATCACGAGTGAGTTTTTATTTAATTCATAATATCTAGAAAAATGTAAGTCTTCCTTGTGTTTGCCAATAAGGATAATTTATTTCACACTGTCAGAATGATTTGTTTGTTTGTTTTTGTTACCATGACAGCTTGCTTCACCTGAGCCTACCACCACCCCGAGGCCTAGGCCCCTAGGTATCCATCAGGGAAAAGAGCTCCGATCAGCTAGCAATTCTGCTAATCGAGGTAAAAGTAATTTCTTAATGGCTCTTTTTCTGACCTACCCCAAACATCATTCATTGTTGTTTGGAGATCTGATAGTGATGAAATTTCCATTACGAGTCCCAAGAACTTTCTCACTAGATTTATAGATAAATTATTGAAAACTTGCCGGATAATAAAAATAATAGTAACAAAAATAATGATAATAATGAAAATAATTAGAATGATAATAATAATAATCATAATTAATGTTAATAATATTGTTTACCCAGAAAAGCATCATCAGCTTCAATGCTGTTATTCCTTAGGGCCCTGTAATTATTATCACCCCAGCAATTGCCAGGTAACCATTTACACTTGGGTAGATAGTGGGAAATGTGGATTAATGTCTTGCCAAAGGACCGTAATGCTGGAATGGGATCAGAACTCTCAACCCTTGGATTGAGTGTAAAGTGAATGACCCACTGTACCACATGGATAGTTGAGTAACATATATAGGGCATTGGGTCTATTTGGAAATTGTAAAATGTATTGCCCCAGCATATATCCTTACCTGCGTTTGTGAATTCAGTGTGTCCAATGATCAGCAACCTCTTGTCAATTTTTACCCGTTGGTGGTTGCACCATTTATATTAAGGCTGCGACGAGTAGTCGAATACCCGAATACTCACACTGTTGACAGCTACTCGAGTACGATTTCTCGTACTCGAATACTCAGCCTTCATTTTTTTTTTTTTTTTTGCTATTTTTCAGTGGTTTTACAACCATCTCTGTGTCTCAACATAATGCGAATAAAGAATACTATTTAAAGCTAACCTACCTTCCTAATTTCAAGGGAAGAGATTTAATAAAAAGTGTCGATTTATTACGCAGGAGATCTTTTCTGAGCAAGGTAGCTAGGCCTCCAAAGCGCTGACATAATTTCCTTCGGTAACAATGGCTGCGCGAGTCCAAAGGCCGCATTGCGACATAATCATTTTCTTCGGTGACAATGGCTGCGCGAGTCCAAAGTCCGCATTGCGACATAATCCTTTTCTTCGGTGATAGGGGCGCGCAAGTCCAAAGTCCGCATTCCGACATAATTCTTTTCTTCGGTGACATAGATTCTAGTCTTTCTAGATCTAGACTAGATCTATTTGTATTATTTTATTGGAGCGTCGGCTTCGAAAAAACAGTCGGGACTGTGCCGACTCAGGCTTATTTGTGTGAGTAAAATCACCAAAATAAAGGCTAGCTAGGTATTAAGTTTTATTTTTAAATATGGCGTCCGAGTATTCGCGGACAAGGCTGGGAGTGTACTCGAGTACCTCATGACACGGTTATGCACAGCCCTAATTTATATCCCATTCAACTTACTTTGTTCTTTTTACTTTTTTCTCGATTAAATTTCAAAATAAAGCTAACTAATGGTCAGAAATTCCGTAACAGGTGTAATGCTTTCGTTTATAAACAAACGTTTCACCCCAGGTGAAGCTTCCAAAGCTTTTTCAAATAGCATTTTTTAAGTAAACTATGCCCGTTGCGTGAGGTGATGATTGTCTTATTTTGTCTATAATTAGTAACACCATTTTTTAAAATTATTATTTAATGATTTAATTGCTTGTTGCTTATTTATCAAGTTAACACTGGCAAATAATACTTGAAACAACATGAAAAGAATTAAAGACAAGGCCTGATTACCTAGAAAACAAGCATATTCATATCTCATATGTATAAGTAAATAGCCGGACGAGCACTTGCTAATCCAACCACTATGAAGTTTGCATCCTACGGGGTACCCATTTAACACACCTGGGTGGAGAGGAGCAGTGTAGAAAAAATGCCTTGCTCAGGGACATAATTGCCGTGCCGGGGGCTTGAACCCATGACCCACTTACCAGTGATACCTATATATATCTTTCTTTCTATTCTATTCTCATTTGAGGTCCTATGGATATACCTAGCAGAACTGAGGAAATGGAGACCGTCAGTCCTTCAAGAAGTACTTCCCTCCCACAAAAAGAGTTCTATGACATTTATCTACTTTCATCCTCAAAAAATACAACATATTTTCGGAAGATGAAGAAACTCATTCAAAAGAATGAGTGGAAGATGACATCTCCTTTTGATGGTAAACTTGGCGTACCAGTATCAAAAAGCATTGAGAAGGACCTCTCCAACTGTTCACATGTGGTTTATCTTATCACGAAAAAGGATTGTGAGAATAAAAATGTGGATATCACCATGACGATTGAGATGGCGCTCAAGTCTGTCACAGGCAAGGACTTGGGAGGCAGAATTATTCCTGTGTTCTGTTGTGATAAATCTTTTGTCCCGCTGAATCTGAGGAGCTTGACAGGAGTAAGCATTCACGATGAAGCGCTCGAAGGAAGATTGAGGAAGAGCATTGATGTGAACATCAGGAAGAAAAAAGAGAAGAGGAGTATCGCTCAGTTTCAGGTGAGTTTTAATGACTTCACACTCTTGTTTGTGGAGGTGTTGGTGTTGCAGTGTAGTGGTTCATTCACGTGACCACATGCTTGCAGTAAAAACTGTGTAGATGACAATGGCTCCAAAATTTCCACAATTTAATGCCCCTTTGAATGATACCATACTAGGTTTATGTTCATGAAGAAAATTTTGAGTAAATCACATTTGAACAAGGGTCATAATACAGATTTCACTGGATTTCTGCCCGATCATATTACTGTACATGTGAACATTGGCTATGACGTCATTTTTCAGAATTCTTTTCGCCCCCTTTCTGATCTTTTTTCCCCTTGCAAGCATATTCTGGGTGGCCAAACGCAGGGCATCTCAAAGACGGATTTTGAAAAACTGTCGGGTGGGGGAGAGCTGCCAACCATTAAGTTATTCCTGGAATTATTCCGTTTTTTCTCAAAGTTTTTCCACATACCGCACGTCAACCAAATGCCCTAAAATGTTGATCACTACTTCAATAGAAAACACAGGTTAAAACATACTTAAAGAGAAAAATATTCTCAAAAAGAATGAAACGCTGTGTGAAGTGTATCGCATGTGGTTGTAAGTTTTGTTTTAATGAAATCCTTTTTTTTGCTTGAAATTTCTTTTTTTTTGCCACCATGGTTCCTTCCCTCCAAGCAAGTTAGCGTCCGTGGAAAGATTTTTTCCTTAAATACACGTGTAGCCATTGGCTACAATTTTTTTCCCAAACTTCCCCCTCCTGTTGTCAGTACATGCACCATAATTAGAAACACACTAAAAAAAAAATTAATGATCTTTTTTAAAGGATGTCTCGGATAGACAGGAAGACTGACGAAAGGTTGAAAGCTGTTGCTGGAACAGTTGTCAAGCATGGAGATATAGATCATCTTGGGAAGGCTCTCAGCTTTTGACGAGTAGATGCTGTATCCACCGTTACATGTACTGTATGTAAACACAAACCTGAACAATCCACATGTATCATATATATTTGCCTTGCCTTGGGGCCTTGATGTACATACTGCATGTAGTAACATTTCTAGGATAGCACATCAAATTGTAAATATCTGCCCTTTACATTACATGTAGGTTCAGTATATTTTTTCAAATGTACCCGGTATGCAGTAACCTCTTGACTCTGATTTTCACTGAAATTCACTCATTCCCATACACACAACACAGGTACCAATTGATTCCAGTAGACAATGATTTAAATGTTGTTCATGAATTAAAATGTTTGTTACACTGTATACATGTATCTATTGCTATTCTAATGATATTTAGTTTTGCATAAATTATTATATAATGTATTTGTAGGAAATATTTTCAACTTGATGTTTCATAGGTATTTGTATATACTGTACATGTGTATATACATTTTTTCTTCTTCTTCTGAAATACGAATTATGAATATGAATTTAAACATTGCTGCACTATTCAGTGAAGTCATCAGTAATTTCATTAGCTTCAAAAGTATCATGCATACTTCTGTACATACATGTATATGTAAGCCTGATTTCAGATGAGTTAATTCACTTTTGTAGTACTTAGTATTAAAATGATCACAAAGATTCTAGAGAAATCAACTGAAGAGCAATTTCAGTACCCCTTCCATAGCCCATAGAAACCATGGTCAGATTATGTAATACATCATTGTAATGTTCACATATTTCAATAGTTGATGATGGAAAAGACTATTAAAATGAAATAATGAAAGTCTTTATGATCACACTTTTAAGTACTAGAATTCAATATTACATGTACATCAAATGTGCCTCGGAAAAAAGACCTACATGTACAGTACATGTACCTGTAAGTTCACATTCCTGGTAATGTTAATAAAAGGGAATTCATGTTGAATTCGCTATGTAATGGTATCTACTGTACACAGGTACATGTACCGGTATATATACATGTATTTGCAGTGCAAATCCAGTTGTGACTGCTACTTTTTATAAGAAATCCTGTATTTGCTGCAACTTTTTATAAGGAATCCTGTATTTGCTGCAACTTTTTTAAATTATGAAGATCATAGCTAACCCGTTTTTTTCCTCTAAAGGACAGCCTCCAGGCTTTTTTAGGTGTGGCTTGAAACCGTTTTTAATTTTTTATTGTACAACACAATATTATTAACCCCTCAATATTTCTTTTATCAAAATTTCTATGTATTATTTTATTGCATTTATGCAATTTTGTACTTTTAATACCATCAGATTGATATACAGGTACCGGTAGGTTATTTTCATATAATCATTTTATCATGGTTTGTAGAATGAAGACAAAATGAAATGAATTGAAATGAAATATACAAATGTACATGCTCTGTATTATCTGATACATTTATACTCTTCGCTATAATCCAATCTCATAGATTCAAAAGAAATACATGTACAAAGTTTACATTACAGTGTATAAACCATACGTATATGAATTTTTATGAAAATAGGCAGTGTAAATTATATTTGAAACTTTAGCAAAATATAGAAATGCAAATTAAAGATGTGAAAATTCAAGGAGGTATCCAGAGGAATATTAAAAATGTTTGTTATATATGGTTGTGCGTGTTAGTGTTAGCAACCAGAGGACTGCCGGCTTTAGGTCCTCTCCGAGGGATGTACATGTATATACTGCTTCCGAGTCTGTTTTGTGGATTTATATTTATAAGAAGTATTTAGGATTTGATTTTATATTAGGTGCTGTTTACCTGCCATGTGAAGGTTCTATTCATCACACTAATGAGGTTTTAGATATCTTGCTTCGGGCCTGGTAATATTGAAAGGCAAATATGATGTTCCTTTTTGTTTAACTGGGGACTTTAATGCATTGATTTTAATATACATCATCACTGCACGTGTCTGAATAGGCATCCATCCTAAGCGACTAAACATATCATTTGAAGATACTTTAAATCCTTCTCCCAGCACTACACGTGCAGCTTGTTTTTTAACCTTTTGTCATTTAATCGTTTGTCTTTCAAATCGCTCAGACCAAACCGAGGAACAATAATCAAAATGAGGAAGAACGATGGCATTATATAGAAGTTTCAGAGATCTTGTTGGAACATAACTTTTGGCTTGCTTAATTACACTTATAGCAGTTTTAATAACTTTTGTCACATGTTACGTCCAACGTAACTCCTCGTCAATCATGACACCCAGGCATTTTGCCACTTTTACTCTTTTCAAACAGCTGCAGAATGATAGTGGTGGCATGAGACACCCTCCAAATGCGGGAGGGTTGATTTTAGACTTTAAAAGTTATAACTATAAATTGTATAGTGTATACTAGTCTTTAGCTCATGTTTATTGTGTTTTAGAAATGTAAAAATGTATATATCATGTCTAGGTATATGATTAAATTATATCTTTGTTTGATATATCTTTCTGTATTGTAAATATTTTGTGCTCTCATACCCCTGAAGGGGGTTGATAGAGTCAAATAAAATCTAAATCTATAGAAATTATCTTCATTGTAAAAAAAAGACCTTTATTTTCATTGAAAAAAAAAAAAAATCATGCGCATAGATGGCTATATTGCCAGTCTACTTTTTCTTGATTGTCTTATATTTTCTCTCAAACTTACAATACCAGGTATGTAAAATCTACCTACATGTATTGGTAGAATTACCACATCTTGATCTTACTAATGGCAATACCAAGAATCTGGTATGAAGCATACTTATTTTTATGATATGTAAATTGTGTGTGCAAAAAAAAATAAAAGGAAATAAGATAATATACAATCTTTAATAGTATGCCTTTGTATCTATTTGTTTCTGTTGTCTAGGACATTTTTGTAAATTGTGAAAGAGAAACGGGAAGAAGAGATAAAAAAAAAAAAGGAGAGAAAATGTATCAATTACTCATTAGCAATTCCAAGATCAGATGAAGCTATAGAAATGAGTGATGTTTTGGAGAGAAACTTTGAATTGATTCAGAATTGTGGCTTGTTGAACAAGAGAGGAGGAAGAGATGTGTGTCAAGAAAACAGATTCTTTAATCTGGAAAAAAAAAAGAAAAAAGATTGTAACCACAAATGTACCTTTTTTATTTTTATTTTTAACTTAGTGCTCACACTACCCCCTCTCCAACTGAGCGGACTATTGGTCGACGCGATTTTGACATTTCCGGGGGCAAAAAAGAAAGAAAAAATTTAGTGCTCACACAAACTCT
The DNA here is from genome assembly GCA_037976565.1 of Mesocentrotus franciscanus. Classification (NCBI taxonomy): domain Eukaryota; kingdom Metazoa; phylum Echinodermata; class Echinoidea; order Camarodonta; family Strongylocentrotidae; genus Mesocentrotus; species Mesocentrotus franciscanus. The sequence goes on along the minus strand of CP137667.1, from coordinate 6,023,762 downwards.
CCTTATCAATGACCCTGATTGAGATATTTTAATTGCCGCAACAATGTCATATTCTGAGAGCCTGCATGCCCTAAAATGCAGGCCCGTAGACAAGATCAGACACCCCTCCTCTTAGACCCCTCCCCAGGACGTCGATCAATTACATGTATGTGCCCCCAAACATCAAACTCTGGCTACGGCCCTGCTAATATGGTCATCCCATCTTGTCCATAAGATCTGCATGACCACTTAAGTTACTGAAACCATCAAAGTCAATGACAAAAGGTTTGTTAATTAGCCTGGCCGTAGTCGTTGGCCCCGAAAGAGACCCAATAAAATCTGTCGGGAAGGGAGTGTCAGACCCCCTAAAACCCCATTATGACCAAAGTGCCCTGCTTTGACCATGTTTTACCAAGCTTTCCCTCTCATGAAAAGAGAGAGCATCTGCATTCTGCAACCCTCAAACTTTAAAACCTAGAAGGCAATTATTATTAGGGCCGAATGTTTTTATATATTCAATCCACTTCAAAGTGAAATAATCTGTTGCTATATTTTCTTCTGGAGCAATTTGCATAACCATTAATCGACTTTATCTTCAATAACTTAAAAATGAAATGCCAGAGATATAGAAGAAAGAATCGAGAGCCTTGTTCGCAAATATTGGGAACACAGAAGCCAACACCCGTTAGGCAATTGGATAAATAAATTCATTAAAATTTGTTTTACTACATACGAAAAGTAAAATGTAAGAGGTAAAAATGTCATAGGCAAATGATATGTACGTAGGCCTACAGATAAAATGCAGAGGCAAAAATGTTAGAGATAAAAATGTCAGAGGTAAGAATGTCAGAGGAAAAAAATGTCAAAGGGAAAATGTTAGAGCTAAAATGGTTCAAGCAAAAATGTCAGCGAAATAGATATTTAAACAAAATTACTGCATAATTTTGTGGTCCATTACATGAATACGCAAGACAATTCAAAATAATGCTGAGAATAAGGCTGCGCGCCGGGGGTTTCCCCTTATGTCATTATTATGAAGTGCGCATGCTCTGAAAGTCAATTCAACCGTACCCAGGCTAGGCCCACATGCACAAAATCTGTTTTTATTTAGCTTTACTACGGAATGTGTGAGACTAGCTGCTCGTCTATATAATAATCTAGGGAACAAAGCTTTAACGTTTAAGCTAAAGGACTTTCAAGCAATCATCAAAATTTCATCCAAGTCAACTTCCAGTTTCGTCCAAGTCACGTTCCCGTTTCGTCCAAGTCACGTTCCCGTTTCGTCGCGTCCAAGTCGAGTTCCAGTTTCACTAGACTCTAGAGACTAGATAGAGTTCCGAGTAGACCGCTGGATGTTGCATCAACAAGACAAATTACAGACTTAGCTTAGTGGTAAGTTTTAGTTTTGATTGATAATATTGACCTGTTGACTGCAATTTCAATTGCACAATCAAACCAGCTGACTAGAGTCTATAGCCTATCGCCCGGACAACACAACCATGATCATGAGGCATGACCACTACACGTCTACAGTGGCAGTGCACTACAGACAGTCAGACTACAGTACAGTACAGCCTACAGCCTGAACGGTATCGTCGACGTCGGCTAGCCCTCCGCTAGACAGCAGAAATAACCGTCTGGTATGACTCGGTAACATTGTTGAAGGTTGATGAAAATCGTGCATAAAATCTATGTTAAGTTAAAAGTATAGATCTAGGTTAGATCTAGATGTTGTGGAATCGATCAGAAAAGGTTGATCATCTAGCGTAAGTATTATTGGTGTGTACTGCAAGGTTAAGATTCTGGAATCGTCAAAATGATAAGAAATTTGGCCCAGTCTTGGTAAAGTTACAAGCACTGTACACAAAATGATGTACATGTATATGGGACTATAGACGCGATCGCGATATGTATCCAGATCCAGTCCGGATCGATATGATAATTTACCAAATATATCAATTAGTAGGCGGTTTCCCGGCAAAATTTGTATCCTCACGTATTAGTAAAAACATATTCTTTCACATGATTGGTAATAAGAGCTTCCATTTCATTTTTTAAGAGGGGGGTGTTTCCAGTATAAAAATCAGATTTAGACACTTTAGCTTTCCCTGTACCAAACAATCCCCGTTTAGGGCAATAACAATAACCTGAGTACTGCGTACTTTGTCTTTAGGAATTATTTAGGGTGCTTTTCACAAAATGATTTACGCAGATGTACAAGCAATTTTGATCTCCTGGAGACATGCCCCCAATTTTGTAGGTCGGTTGTGTAGTGAGTACACAGCTCACAGCTCTGTTCAGATTTTTTTCAAAAAGCGTGTGGAGGGGGAGTATATGATTATGAGCACTAAATTTTAGTGTGAGCACTATTTTTTTAAAAACTCAACTCCTCCCCCTCCTCTTTGAGCACAAAAAAAAAGGTAAAATTGTGGTTACCATCTTCATATTCTTATTTTCAAACTTTTTTTTTGTTTTTGCCATCAGGCGGGGGGCCCGTCTTTATTATTTTTTTTAAAGGTTATATTGTGGTAACCATCTTTTTTTTGCCAGGGGTGGGGGCCCGTGCCCCCATGCCCTCACCCTGGATCCGCCACTGGCAGTCAGACTCATCCTACTCTCAATAGACTTTCAGTGCCTGTGGATTTCCACGGGTTTCACTAGTATGTTATATTAGAAGGATCCACAATCTTATTGGAGAGTGTAAATTGTAATTTTCTTCTCCTTTTTTCTCTTCATTTTCTTGTTCTCCCTCCGCTTTTGCCTGAGATCAGCAACAGATTGCAGCATGTATATTTATTTAAGCAGATGTCTTGGACAGAAATAATTGTCTGGTATGGGGAATCCTGACATTTGTCAACCTTCCTAATACACAGACAGTACGTAACCCTTATGACTCGCACAGGGGGGATACTAGCTATTTCCCCCTCAGTTTTTCTTTTTCTAGACTTCACAGTTTTATATTTAAAAAATATGACTGGAAAGAAATTAATCTACTCTTTATATAATTTCAAAATAACATCGAAAATCATTGTAAAACATGAAAATATATTGACTTACTTTCAGCTAATCTCAGGGCTGTCAACCCTCCCGCATTTGGACACTGTTGGAGGGAGTCTCACGCCACCATGTTCATTTTCCCGCCGTCCCACCAGCTCGTAACAGGAGATTCTTGCCATAACGCCCTTTCTCCCGCCAAACGTGTAAAATGAAAATCTCCCACACCAAAATAAAAACAAACTATCAAACGCGTTTGTTTCCATTGTGGTTCGTTCGATAGCGGTTAATTAGGCGAACCAGCGGTTTGTATGCAAACATTTTTTGCTCAAGGGGGTATTTAGTTTTAAAAATATATATATTTTTAGTGCTCACTATCAACCCCCCTTCCTTGAGCAAAAAACAAAATCTGGTTCGTCTGAAGAAAAAAAATCTCCCTCCAAGCAGTTCCCCAAAGTTGACAGCCCTGTAATCTGCTCGTTTTCTTGAAAAAACTGTGCACGATTAGATCGGCAATCACACACGAACTACAGTATTGCAAAACCTCCCCTAACCAAACTTCAGTCTCTGTATAGAGGCGATCAGAGTCTCAGCGGAACAACCATTGATATCGGACTCTGAGATTGAAGCTTTCTGTCTTGTCTTGTCTGTGCGTCTCCAGTTGTGGTTGAAATCGAGTCTAAAGTGATGAAATTGTAAATAATAAACTCTTTATGTTGTATAGCGCCCTCTCAAGACTGATATTACTTTAGCTTTAAAACAATGTTTCTTGACTACAATCGACCGATTTGCTATTCCCATTTGGAAATTATATATCAGAACTGCATATTCTGAGATTTTCATGGTCGCAGCTACCATGGAATGGCCTTAGGCGCTATTTGAAATATTTGAAATTTACGGGAGCACCGGTAAATTTTGATTATTCAATTTGCTCGAAAGCAGAAGTGTTTTAGGGGCTAAATTTTTTAGTGCTTAAAATACATCCACAGGGGCATCCAAATATATCAAAAATTTAAAGAATCACTATCCATCCAATTTCAAAATTTCCCAAAACTTTGCATTACCTTTACCGTTAATGAACATAATGTATCAAATACGCAAACACTGTTTTGGTACATATATTGTATGGAACACTGGACTCTCAAAATGACAGGAATTCTTTCCTTCAGAATGAATACACAACTTCTTGCATGTGTGATTAATAACAACAAAATAATGAAACATAAGTTGTAATATCTCTATCTTTCTGACATTGACAAAGATACTGTATATCTTGAACCAGGATATTCAGGAAAACACTTTATTTATTCAACCTCTTGACATTCAGTTTCGCCTTACATTCCGTGCAGATGTGTCTGAACTCCCTGCCGTAGCTGGCAGTATGTACCTGTGGGATATTACAATATCCATCCAGGAAAACATCCTGTTCACTTAGTGGGTTCTTTGCATCTTGGGGGCATCCTCAGTCAGGAAGACCAAGTCCACTCTGAACACTTCAAGTATCAGTAGCAGTTAATTCCTTTTATTCAATAGGGAATCACAATTTGTGTAAAACACCTTCAGTTTGCCACTCTTGTGGAATTCTGAGTTTGTTGTAGCCCGGATATACATGTATGTCACAGTTGTTCACATGCCACAAGCCCACTGGCATACTGATTTGGGGGCAGTTGCCCCTTGAAAAAAAAAAAATCAAACATGGTTTATTTCTATTAAATTTGTTACCAATGATTTACAAATGTTGTTGAAATGACATAATTTTCCAGGATTTTTCCTCAATTTTTAGTAAATTATACTTTTGTATGCGTTTGTTCGAAGATGACAAATTCCCAAATTTACAGTCAGGCGAGAATTATGCTTATTAAGAGGCCTACGTATCAGGGCCCATGGAAAGGCAGGGCTTGGGGGCTCGAGATGCCCCCACTTTTTGAAAAATTATATTAAAGATAAATAGAAAGAAAGAGAGAAAGAAATAAAGAACAGTGACCTGCCAGCGCACAAAATAATGAGGTATTAAAATATGCTCATCTGGACGCGATTACTAAATGCCTCAAACCCCTGAGCTTCCGGGGGTTCTGCCCCCTGGAGGCCTGGACCCAACCAAGGGCCCTAAGGCGGGCATCTGGATGCCCATCTGACCGTAACTTAATGCCTAAAACCCCTGAGCTTCCAGGGGCTCTGCCCCCTGCACCCCATACCAATTAGTGACCTGCCAGTATCACAAATAAGGTATCAAAATATGCTCATCTGACCGTAATTAAATGCCTTAACCCCTGAGCTTCTGGGGGCTCTGCCTCCTGGATCCCACCAGGGGCCCTAAGGCGGGCCCCTGAATGCTTATCTGACCGTTATAAATGCTTAAAACCCCTGGGCCCGTATTCAATTCAATACTTAGCATAAGTAAGAAATTTACTAAGTAAATGGCTAAGTTAAGTAATTTACTTATCTCGTATTCAAATCGCATTTCAGGCTTATACTTACGTAAGACAAAATCTAAGTAAAATACTTACTGATAAGCATTGTGATGTCACACGGTCAATCAAAAGTAATGCGCAATTGATGCATTGCAATAAATGCGCCCTGATATAATTGCGCGCAGGTTATAAGAAAACCATATGCCTGCCAATCAAGGCCTCCAAATAATTGGCTCAAGTCTGGTAGGGAGCTGACTTAAATTTAGGGTAAAATACTTAGCCAAAAGTTTGAATTGAATACCAAAATTGGCTACCGTTAGTATTTTATCTTAGCCAAATACTAAGTAAAAAGCTTAAATTTTGTACTTAAGTATTGAATTGAATACGGGCCCAGAGCTTCTGGGGGCTCCGACCCATGGACCCCACGCCAATTAATGTCCTGCCAGTGTCACAAATAAGGTATCAAAATATGCTCATCTCACCGTAATTTAATGCCCATACCCCCTGAGCTTCCAGGGGCTCCGTCCCTTGACCCCCGCCGGGGCTTTGCCCCTAGACCCCACGCCAATTTACGCTACGCTCTACCTGATCGTAAATACCTTAGCCTCCCCCCACCAACTTTGAAATACGTTCAGCGGGGCCTGCATGTAAGAGCGGTGGTGATTCAGATTTTTTTCTGCCCCCAAGCATTTTTGCTCATTACGCCACTGCACGAGCCTCCATCTGAAGTTGTAGCGGTAGACGAGAGTGACCATTCACTGTCACTTTTGGTAGTAGTAGTACTTTAATCCCTGTTTCCTTCCATTTCGTCTGCAGAGAGTTCATCGCCATTCTCCAGATCGATACAACAATGCTACATGTATATCGGCATCGCTTCTGTTGCATTTACATGTATATGAGTAATTGTTGAAGGGTCTAGTTACAGTTCTTGAGATCTGTATCTTCGATGGACTGGGGTTTAATTTCAACTTCAACTTCTAGCAGGTGGCTTTTCTTGAGAGCTAGCTGATCCTGATGTGCAAGGTGATGAATTGCTAGAGTGGTAGGTGTCTCCCAAATGTACAATTCTACCACCACGGATTATGCATTTCTCGGCATTAGCCCTTCTCTTTTTCAGCTTTTTTCTGTCTTACAGAATGATCTCAATCAGCTATCGGATTGGTGTATATCCAATCAAATGGTGCTGAATCCAACAAGAACAAAAGTTATGCATGTCACCCGAAGAAGAACCATCGAACGCCACGTGTACAACATTGATGGCGAACCTCTATCTACCATTTCATCTGGAAAATATCTTGGAGAGGTCATATCTCACGATCTTAGATGGAATGATCACGTTGACTATGTTGTTACACGGGCTTGCTTGGTTTCATCCGCACTGTCGCTTGTGGAGCCTACATGTATACCAAATCAATATTTTGCCTATACTGCTCAATGGTCCTTCCACTTCTTGAATATGGGATCCCTTCATGGCACCCCCATACTGCAGCTCAAGAGCACAAGCTGGAATGGGTCCAAAGAACAGCTATGCGCATTGCTCTACACCAACGATGCACTGAAATTACCTATGGAGAATGTATGTGTCTGCTTCAGTGAACTACGCTGTCGTTAAGGAGAGACTATGTGCTTTGTGCTTTTGCAATGAAGTGTCTCTCTGGTGAGATAGTCTATGATGTGCTCTCTGATCTACTATTGATAAATAATTGTCATTTGAACATCTTAACTTTTCGACATCTCCAATCCCGCACACAAGTAGATCTTTCTCTCACCTTCTCGTAGATTCCCGTGTGTGTGGAACAGTCTGCCAACGGAGATAAAGGATTGTGCTGTCCTGAACTCACTGTCAGTTTTTCTAAGGCGTTTCCGCTCAGCATTCTAATACCGGTAGATGATTTTGAACTTCATTCTGACGATAAATGCATACCTTCTCTGGAGTTATGCCTGTATTATGAATCAAGTATTTTAGTTTCTTCCATGTTTCTTAGTACAGTCAAGTTTGTCTATGAGGATCACTTACTATGAGGACTGCTTAATTGTCTTTGGGGGCCGCTATTTCTGACTATTAGAAGGGTTGGTCTTTATCGCTTCACAGGGTTATTACTATATCAAGAATTATGTTTATATTGTTTACCTTTCTTTTTGACATTTACTATGAAGTGTTTAAATTGCATTTCTTTTTATACCGGGTTTCTTTATCACTTAATGAAAATTCTACCAAATATCCTGCTTTGTACTTGCCATTCCAATGACAAAACATAATAACAATATACTGTTCTATGTGCTAATTACTTCAATGTATTTATGTTGCATGCACAATGCATTTAGAGCTCACAAGAATGCTCCCCCTAGTCAGGAGGGAAGAACTACTGGTCATAGTAATCTTAAATTGCTTTTTCTCTTCCAGGCAGCTAGGGAGAGCACCCTTGCGAATGAATAAGTATTCATTGTGTTCTTTTAATTTGTAATAATTACGTTTTCACTTTTGTATGACTTGTATGAAATTGCCCCCAATAATAATATTGAGTTATGGCTCGTCAAAGATACTCATCTCTTAGGTGTAGGTCTTCTGCAGCACTTCTTGGAATGTAATTAACTATGACCTGGTCAGTCACTTTAAGCTTCATCATCAGGCTATTAAAAGTATACTACTTAAAACAAAATACAGCTTGTAATATGAAGAATGCGGTGCAAAAGATATTGCAGTAGGAAGTTTCTAGTAAAGGCTATCACTTTAAATTGTGGTCACTTTCCTTTGTCCAGACTGCTGCATCTATCTTATAAATGTGCTCTCTCACGGGATCTCTGCATACGGTGCAGTACATTGTACATGGTGACATTTCGCGCTGTGAAAGAAACCCGGACGCCCTGATTGAGGACTACAAAAAAATCACCAAATCAGTGTACATGAACCCTGCACGGCGTTGAAATTAAGTCCCCAAAACCTTACGCTATTAAGCCTATTATAATATAGTGAATTGAAACTCTCAAAGGTCTTTATTCCAGTGTACGTAATCTATATTTCTGAATATTGTTTTGAAGGTTTGGTTGCCCATACACTTCTGTCGAATGAGAAGGACATCTTACACCATGGATGGATTCTGCCTTCACTATCTGCTCCTGATCCTCTTGAGATCTGGTGACGTTGAAACCAATCCAGGTCCTAACCCTGCAGTAAGGTATGCATATACTAGTAGCGCTTTGGGGGTTGAAGTTGAGTTCTGGGCCCTGTTTTATAAACCTTGTTATCGATAACAGGTTACAATAACTGTTATAAGCTACAGAAATTGTGGCATTTGATCTGCTGGGAGCAGATTTGTCATAGAAATTTAGCATTTGTGATTAATGATAACAAGTTTTATGAAACAGGGTCCTATAGTCACGCGATTGCATTGCAAAAGAAACAATGTGGAAGCGATTTGAAAGGTTGATCATGTAGCACATAAGTATTGGTGTATACTGTGAGGATTTGGAGTTTTTTGCAGTCTTGCTAAAAGTCACATATACTGACACAGAAATGTGTATTTGGGACTACACAAACATGTGGCAGGAAAGTGTGGTCCACAACAAAATATTTGTCATATTTAAAAAATGAGGGTATTTTAAGGTAAGATTTTTTTCTATGATTATATCTTCCACACTAACATAAAAAGCTCACAATTTTTGTTCAACTTTCCCAGAACTCAACCTTCTCAAACAAGGCAAACCACACAATGTGGTCAATTGTCGTGAATGAGTCAATGTGACACTTGAAATCATCATGTTATCAAACAAACTTAGGGATTACATAGATGCATGATACAGATAATAATTATGATGATGAAGGTAATAATAATGATAATGACAATAATATTAATGATGATGACGATGATGATAATTGTAATAACATTAATAATGATAATGATAATAATAATGATATTAATTGTTATATACATGTATGTGTGTTACTATCATGGCATTGATGAATTAGGACATATAACTCAGAGTTTATACAACTTGCAAAGTCTTTATTTGTCTTTTACTTGCCAATGTCTCAGGCCGATGCATATATAGATCGCCATATTGAGAATATGTTCAACTATAGCTGGCGCTATCCTACGTTAATAATAATAATAATGATAATAATAATCATAATTGTCATCATCATTATCATCAATATCATCATCATCAATCCTAGTAATGATAATACATGTAAACATTATCATTATTATTAGTAATCCTTTTCTTCTTCTTATTTTTATCATCATCATTATCGTCGTATCCGGACACCTAACCCCTAGACGTCCACGCCCCGGATAACCACCCCCAGTCAACTACTCCCTAGGACAGCTACCCCTTAGGACAACTACCCCCCGGACAACTACCCCCTAGGACGACTACCCCCAGACAACTACCCCCTAGGACGACTACCCCTAGACAACTACCCCTAGGACAACTACCCCGGACAACTACCCCCGGACAACTACCCCCAGACAACTACCCCCTAGGACAACTACCCCCCGAACGACTACCCCCCGGACAACTACCCCCTAGGACAATTACCTCCTGGACAACTACCCCCAAGGATAGTTGTCCGGGGGGTAGTTGTCCTAGAGGATGGTTGTTGTGGGGGGTAGTTGTCTGGTGATTACCTTTGCCAGAACAATCCTGGCACTGCCCTCACCTGCAATTTGGGGCATTATGTTTCAAATGTTAATATCACAGGCATCACCAGTATATTCTGATATCCCCAGGCTATTTATACTGCATGCTCGAGCATGTATGTAATACAAATTGTTGAGTATCGCATGATAACTTCTCAGCCAATAGCTAGGATGTTCTCTAACCAATATCCTATTGTACCCAATTGATTTATTATTCATTTTACAGTACTGTCAGTGAAAAGGAGTTCCTGGAGCTGGCCCAGGCTATCTCTCCATCTTACTACGATGCTGTAGGGATATCTCTAGGGATCCCCCATGCTCAGCTACAAGCAATCTTAAGTGAGAAGTTGAAGAACTATGCAAGTGCATTTATGCATGTATTCATGAAATGGAATGTCATGCAGCAACCGCCACACTCAAGCAGACGGCAGCTTTTGGGAGACAAACTACGAGAGATTGGCTTGGGTGGTCTATCAGACAGAATACTCAAGGAACCTCTAATTCATCAGTAATTGCATTGGCTTCAAAAGTATCATGCATGCATGCTTCTGTACATCGATGAGCCTGATCTAAGATGATTTCATTCACTTTTTTAGTACTTAAGACATGATCACAAAGATTTTGGAGAAATCAACTCAAGAGTAATTTCAACTCCCCTTCTATAGCCCGTAGAAACCATGTTCAGATGATGTAATATGTCATTGAAATGTTCACTCATTTCAGTAGTTGATGATGGACAAGACTAATGAATTAATGAAAGTCTTTACGATCAAACTTTTGAAGCTCCTCTGTATTAGTTTGGCCAGGAGGGATTAGAGGGATTAGCGTGGTCACTGACAGGTGGTTATCTCATCAAGTCAGTCAATTAACGTAAGAAAAAGAGGATCATGGGGGACCAACGGGCACCGCTTAGGCATAATTTCTATATAGAGGGAGCAAGTAGCTACAAGTAGTACAGTGGGGCTTTAAGTACTAGAATTCAATATTAATACGTGTATATCAAATGTGCCTCGGAAAAAAGACCAAAGTTCACATTCCTGGTAATGTTTATAAAAGGGAATTCATGTTGAATTCGTTATGTAATGGTATCTACACAGGTACATGAACATGTATTTGCAGTGCAAATCCAGTTGTGATTGCTACTTTTTGTATGGAATCCTGTATTGGCTGCAACTTTTTTAAATTTTGAAGATCATAGCTAACACGTTTTTTCCTGTAAAGGACAGCCTCCAGGCTTTTTTAGGTGTGGCTTGATACTGTTTTTATTGTACAACACAATATTATTAACCCCTCAATATTTCTTTTATCAACATTTCTGTGTATTATTTTATTGCATTTATGCAATTTTGTAGTTTTTATACCATCAGATTTATATACAGGTAGGTTATTTTCTTACAATCATTTTATCATGGTTTGTAGAATGAATATGAAATGAAATGAATTGAAATGAAATATACATGCTCTCTAATCTGATACATTTATACTCTTCGCTATGATCCAATGTCATAGATTCAAAAGAAATACAAAGTTTACATTACAGTGTATAAACCATATGAATCGTGATGAAAGTAGGCAGTGTAAATTATATTTGAAACTTTAGCAATATATGTCAAATTTGAAATAAGATTGCGAAGTGCCAGAAAATAATCTGCAATACAAAATAGATTATTGTGCCAAAAGTCTATTATTTTGTAAATAATACCCTTTCATTTTCATTTACTTTGATATTCCAGTATACATGTAATATACACGTAGGTCTTTTAAGAGTGTGTGTGTGTTGAAATCATTTCATCCTGGCTGTTAATAGTGTACTCTTCTGTCCGCCATGAATACTATCTGTATGCCAATATATGAAATGTGTGATACTTACAGCATTCCAGTTATTCAACAGGTAAAGGCTTGTTCAGATATGGCGCGGTTAACCGCTGTCCTCCCCAAAAAAAAGCAGCCGCGTTTTTTTAATGTGTAAATGAATGGCAATTAACTGAGCGCAACAAAGGACTTGCACCTATTCACTGAGCTCTGCGTTACAACAACGCACAGACATGGCCGGGAAGCGTATTGCAATTTAGATCACGTACCATATTAATAATTTTAAAAATACAATAATAATTACACCCCGGTTTGGGGGTTTTGCCAGCTAAAAAGGGCTCTTTCTTGATTGGAAAGGGTCTTAATAATCGTTGTTAGCTAGAAATTGTTTTCATTGTAAAAGAAAGACCCTTTTTTCATCGAAAAAAAAAAAGATTCATGCTCATTGATGGCTTTATTGCCAGTCTACTATTTCTTGATTGTGTTATATTTTCTCTCAGTTGACATTATTTAATTGATTGTAAACCTATGTAAAATGTACATACATGTATCGGTGGAATTACCACATCTTACTAATGGCAATACCAAGAAGCTTGTACGACTATGAAGCGTACTAATTTTTTATATGTAAATTGTTCACATGATTCATTGCTTCTCATAGTTGTATGAGAAAAAAAAAGGAATTAAGATAATATACAAACTTTAATAGTATGCCCTTGTATCTATTTATTTCTGTTGTCTCAGACATTTTTTCAAATTGTGGAAGAGAAAAAGGAGAGAAAATGTTTCAATTCCTCGTTAGCAATTCCAAGATATAGATGAAGCTATAGAAATGAGTGATGCTGTGGAGAGAAACTTCGAATTGATTCAGAATTGTGGCTTGTTGAACAAGAGAGGGGAAGAGATGTACTTATATTGAGCAACGTAGAGAAAAGGGAAGAGATATATACTTGTTGAGCAGAGTAAAGAAGAGGGATGAGATCCTGTTGAGCAAATATATAGAAGAGGGGAGGAAGAGATGTGTGTCAATTAGAAAACAGATTCTTAAATGTTCAGGACGTTTGACATCGCTGATATGAGTGGTGTTTATTCATCGTTCTTTCTCTTTAAAAAGACTTTAGTTCTATTAAATCACAGAATTCTCTGGTTTTACACTTTCATTCCCCATCTCGTCTCACATGTAATGTGGGGGGTTCGTGCCCGACGTGCCCGGCCCTCCCCCTGGAAAAAAAAGATGGTAAACACAAATGTACCTTTTATTTATTTTTTTTTTAACTTAGTGCTCACACAAACTCTCCTTATATTAATGACCCTGATCGAGATATTTAAATTGCCGCAACAATGTCATATTCTGAGCGCCTGCATGCCCTAATATGCTCATCCCATCTTGTCCAAAAGATCTGACCACTTCAGTTACTGAAACCATCAAAGTCATTGAAATTAAAGGTTTGTTAGCCTGGCCCTAGTCGTCGGCCTCGAAAGAGACCCAACAAAATCTGTAGGGAAGGGGTGTCAGCAGTGGCGGATCCAGGGGGGCCAGGGCCCTTCCCCTAGAAAAAAATTTGGTAAAAACACCCTTTTTTGAAAAAAGAAGAAGATGGGCCCTCCCTGGCGCTCAAAGGGGTGTTCTTCCCCCGTTGAGCAAAAAAAAAAAAAATGAGTGCTCACTACCCCCCACCACCAGGAGCTCATAATCAGTTTTTATTAGCTTTTTATTGCCCTAATATGCTCATCCCATCTTGTCCATAAGATCTGACCACTTAAGTTACTGAAACCATCAAAGTCGATCATTGACATTCATGAAAGGTTTGTTAGCCTGGCCGTAGTCGTCGGTCGGCCCCGAACGAGACCCAACAAAATCTGTCGGGAAGGGAGTGTCAGACCCTCTAAAACCCCATTGTGATCAAAGTGCCCTGCTTTGACCATGTTTTACCAAGCTTTCCCTCGAAAGAGCACCTACCTGTTTAACCCTCCAACTTTAAAACCTAAAAGGCACTTATTAGGGCCGATCAATAATTTGATATATTCAATCCACTTCAAAGTGAAATAATCTGTTGCTATATTTTCTTCTAGAGCAAATTGCATAACCAGTAGTCAACTTTATCTTAACAAACTTAGAAATGAAATGCCAGAGATAGAAGAGAGAATCGAGAGCCTTGTTCGCAAATATCGGGTACACAGAAGCCAACACCCGTTAGGCAATTGGATAAATCAATTCATTACAAAAAAAAGTTACTACATGGCGAACAATAAAATTTAAGAGGTAAAAATGTCATAGGCAAATGATACGTAGGGGAGAGCGATCGAGGAGTACTGTTCGCCCTATTTTTGATATCACTCTTCTAGAGCCGTCATTTAATAAGCAGCAAGACCATGTTTTTTTCATGTATCAAGGCATAGGTAATGTCTAGCTAATATCCCATTCTCACTGGGGTCGGGCACACAGTTTTCACAAAAACGAATCATAAAGTTAATTACGACAAAAGGGCGAAACTGCCCCACCCTGGGGCTGGTTCGTCCGTGTGGCAGGGTAGGTACGCCCTGTTAGGGAAAATAATGACACATGAAACAAATATAGTGTTTTAAAACTTCAAAACATTTATTTAAAAGGAATTAGAGCCAACGAAATAATCTCTGACGAAGGATGGGAACAAATAAGCTGAACCAAGGTGTACTGGGCGTAGAACAGCTGGTGATAATACTAGGCGGATTCACTCATGCATCCAGAACGTATATAGTTTCAACTTCGCTTGCGGCAAACAAAGACTCAAATGTCTTTCAATTCAATAAAATATTTATCAAAAAGTAGCTAGAGTCAACAAAATAATTTCCAACATAGTATGGAGAAGAATAATAAGCTGAACCAGGCACAGAACAAAAGATGTTAACATTAAACGGATTCACCTGACCAACGACTATTATTTTCTTGACCTACTCTTCAAAATGGCAGTGTAGGTCAAAGCAAATGAAAGAATATAATCCCATCAGATTTGTATGTCTGTAGAAATTGATTATTTGTTAACACAATTAATAAAAATACCACTACACACAATTTGAATGAAATGCGCTTAAACCTTGCTACTACTGAAGTTGAATATAACAAATCCATAGGCATTATTGAAAGGGGTCACATTGTGTCACCACGCTTATATAAAATGATATATTA
This sequence comes from Mesocentrotus franciscanus, assembly GCA_037976565.1. NCBI lineage: Eukaryota > Metazoa > Echinodermata > Echinoidea > Camarodonta > Strongylocentrotidae > Mesocentrotus > Mesocentrotus franciscanus. The sequence goes on along the minus strand of CP137667.1, from coordinate 6,008,760 downwards.
CATATCATAACTTTCTTGGCATTTCTTTCGATGATTTCTCACAAAACAAATTAGTAAAATCACATTACTTGATTGGTAATGTTGGGAAGGAGAATGCTTTTTTTTGGTGATTCCTGGAAGAGAGAAAGACACACACAGAAATTCATGCCATACGACTTTTAGTACCAATTGCAATTTGTTAACATGACAAACAATTTGTTTCCATCTTCTTAGTGGGAAACAAGTGCAACGACGTGGAAACAAATCATTTGTGGTCACTAAATTAAGAAATAAGAAGAACGATATACGATAAAATTCTGAAGCCATAGCTCCTTAACAGGCTTGTTATATCTGGATATTATCTGGATTATTTCATATTTGTCTGTCTATCTTCACGTTGGTTGAATAGATGTTTAGACAAAAATAAAGTATAAGCCACTTGTGATTTGAGGAACTGGATACATTAAAAGTACACAAAAACGCTTCAGCTAATTTTGATTCCCCCTTCAAATCTTTAAGTGCAAAATAACCAGAATGAATGTTCAATTATAAATCCTTGTTATCACCATACTCTGGAATGAACAATTCAATTAAGAATCTATTTTTCTTCGGTAATTTCGTACCATTCTGAAAAAGGAAAACAAAAATCATGTCAAAATAAATAAATATTATAAGTCATAAAATTATGAAGAATCAGATTAAGTTGGATAAACACAGTCGTCACTTAACTTTACTGAAGTTGCCAGGTTAGGGCCTGTATTTTCACTTCAATATGATCTAATAATTTTGAAGAGCCCCAAAAGTAGGAATAACCACATTGCAGGGGCGCCGGAAGTGGGGAGCAAAGGGGCAGTCGACCCCAATCGAAAAGGTGGGGGGGGGGCCAAACGGCCCCCGAAAAAACCAGCAGTAAAGGAGTAAAAATGGTTTGTATTTTTTTAACCAAAAATAAAATAAAATAACAAATTCCCAAATTCCCATTCAGGCAAAAAATATGCTTATTTAGAAGCCTTCATGTCAGGATCTGCAGAACGGCGAGGGCTCGGGGCTCGAGCCCCCCTCACTTTTTTGAAAAAGTATGTTAAAGAGAAAAAGAAAGAAAGAGAGAACGAAAGAATGAGTGACCTGCCAGTGTCACAAATGAGGTATCAAAATAATTATGCTCATCTGACCGCAATTAAATGCCTAAAACCCCTGAGCTTACGGGGGCTCGATCCGCCCCCTGGAACCCACCAAAGGCCCTAACTTGGGCGGGCCCCTGTATGCTCATCTGACCGTAATTAAATGCCTAAAACCCCTGAGCTTCATGGGGCTCAGCCACCTCGACCCCCGCCAATTAGTGACCTGCCAGTGTCACAATAAGGTATCAAAATATGCTCATCTGACCGTTATTAAATGCCTAAAACCCCTGAGCTTCCGGGGGCTCCGCCCCTGGACCCCACCACGGGCCCCAAAACGGGCACCTGAATACTCATCTGACCATAAATAAATGCCTGAAATCTCTGAGCTTCATGGGGCTCAGCCCCCTGGACCCCACGCCAATTAGTGACCTGCCAGTTTCACAAATAAGGTATCTAAATATGCTTATCTGACCGTAATTTAGTTCCTAAAACCCCTGAGCTTCCGGGGGCTCCGCCCCTTGTACGTTTTGCTCATTACGCCACTGCCCCGAAAGGTGATCGAGCCCCCTTGAATGTTTGCCCCCCCCCCCAATCCCAAACTGCATGCTTCCGGGGCGATTGCTACATTGAATGGGGTAGGTGAACATGACCCGTCAAAAACTGGCGAACTAGCCCCATGGGGCTGTTATCGTCGTTTATCTCGTTCTAGGCAAAATGTACAACCAATGTTGACTTGTTCCAAAATTTTTCAGTAGACACATACCATACTTTTTAACAACAAAAACTACCATCACCACCTTCATCAATGTCTACAGGTAAATACAAGAAATGTAAAGACAAGTTTGTTTACTTATGTGGCATTGAAATTTTAGGTAATTTCGTTTATCAACGAGCCATTGTCCTCGTGCCGTTGTATGATGTGCGGTGAGGCTAGTTTGTAATTACATCATCGGCAAAAGTTTTATCCAATCACCGCAACGCTGAGAATCAAGTGGTGGGCGGACTTGCCCCCAGGGCGGACTATAGCCCCGCTCTCCCTTACGTACAGGTAAAATACAGAGCCAAAAATAATGTCGTGCAGAGATAAAAATGTCAGAGGTAATTAAGAATGTCAGAGGAAAAAATGTCAAGGCGAAAATGTTAGAGCTAAAATGGTTCAAGCAAAAATGTCAGCGAAATAGATATTTAAACAAAATTACTGCTTAATTTTGTGGTCCATTACATGAATACGTTTGAAATCAAACAAGTAATTCAAAATAATGCTGAGAATACGGCTGCGCGCCGGGGGTTTCCCCTTTTGTCATTATTATGAAGTGCGCATGCTCAAATCAATTAAACCCACATGCACGCAAAAAGTATTATGTCATCATTACAGACATGACATCAGTGCATTGGGCGCATATTGGCATTGGCACATAACTTTTACAGGAGCTTATAATCAGTTTTTTATTTAGCTCTACTACGGCGTGTATTAGACTAGCTGCTCGTATATTATATTAGAAGGATCCACGATCTTATTGGTGAGTGTAAACTTCTTCTTCTTCTTCTTCTTCTTCTAGAAGTTCTACCTCCTCTTTTGCCGCGCCGGAGATCAACAATGTTGACTAAATTGTTCAGAATGCTGCGTGTACGGTGTAGATTAACTCCAGTCCAGGGAGCTCCGCTGCCCACCCCTTCGGCGGCGGGGCTCCCTGGAGTTAGGTGTAGATATGTCCATAAAGGCATACGGCATAACTAGCAGTAGACCGAAGATTTCTGTCTCTTTCGTTCGTTAGCCTCAGATTTGGGTAGGGTCGGCTCCTCTTTAGAGACAGAAGCCGACCATAGGCGCTCCTGTGAAAACATTTTGGCCATTTATGGCCAAAACTCTTTGCCCAAAATACTACATTTTACCCGATGCATATCCGATGCATTTATTATTGTAAATTAGGCCTAGGCTAAACTACATCGGTTCCACTTACCAGATTGACTTTTTTCCGGATTTTCATCGCCAATTAGCCGTGTTGAAATTTTGCAGCGTATTTTAAACTGTTACTGCGCATGAAGGAAGATGACGTCATCCATTGACAGTAACAGTTTAAAATACGGCTGCAAGAATTTCAACACGGAGCTCATTTTCGCGATGAAAATCCGAAAAAGACCCTTAAATGCATCATACAGTCAATCTGGTAAGTGGAACCGATGTAGTTTAGCCTAGGCCTAATTTACAATAATAAATGCATCGGATATGCATCGGGTAAAATGTAGTATTTTAAGAGTTTTGGCCATAAATGGCCAAATGTTTTCACAGGAGCGCCTATGGTCGGCTTCTGTCTCTAAAGAGAGGAGCCGACCCTACCCAAATCTGAGGCTAACGAACGAAAGAGACAGAAATCTTCGGTCTAAACTAGCAGCAGATCGCTTAGTCATTATTGAGGGGACGGTTTACATGAATCTTGTAGGTACAAATTAGTGTTGCTGTTTTCAGTTCATCATATATCTGGGAAGGGAGGAGAAGGGAGCTAGCTTGGTAATAATGTGACTTTTGTGCCATATATATATATAGCTATAGCTATAGTTTTAATTTTAAAACTATGATTGGAAAGAAAATAGATTTTACTATTTACTATTTATATTATTTCAAAATAACGTTGACAATTGTTGTTTAACATAAAAATATAGTGACTTAATTACTTTCAGCTAATCTGCCTGTTTTCTTGAAAAAACTGCGCGCGATGAAATCGGCAATCACACAAAAA